>CM075978.1:155678641-155903973 GCA_038087875.1 Malacoraja senta | reverse complement strand
GGTGTTAGGAGGGGGTTTAAATGCGTTTACATGGGTTTACAGGGGGGTTAGGGTTTACAGGGGCTTAGAGGAGTTTACAGTGGTTTAGAAGGGTTTTATAGAGGTTTAGAGAGATTTAGAGAGGATTACATGGGTTTACATGTGTTTAGAGTTGTTTAGTGTGGTCTGCATGGGGTTTAGAGGGGGTTTAGAGGCATTTCGAGTGGTTAGAAGGGTTTGCAGGGGTTTACATAGGGTTGGGCCGGTTTAGAGTGGTTTACAGGCTTTACAGGGATGTAGAGGGGTTTACAGGGGTGTTAGAGAGGTTTACAGGGGTTTAGAGGAGTACTCCACAGTACTTCCCGCTTCTGGGAGTGAGTGGAGCAGGGCAATGGCAATCAGCCGGGGCCGGGACCGGAGCGCTCTCTGAAGGGCAGTGTGAGTCAGGCATGTTCCACCCGGGCGAGTTTCGGTCAGGTGCTTGGGAGTCGCTTGTCCACATATTTTGCGTGCTCCACGTTTTTAAGAAGACGATCGGGGATCAGCACAACCTCAGAACGCTGAAAAATGTCTTGGTTGTTGGGCCGAAGATTGTGACACCTTCAGCAGTGGGTGGGGAGATGCCGCGGTGTGTAGTCGCAGGAGGAGCACACCAACACTGAGGTACTTCACACGAAATAACTTCCCTGCTTCTTGTACGTTTCAAAACTAGTAGTGGAAACGTTCTGTGACCAAATCTTTTTCTTTCCCCAGAAGCCACCTTACCGGCTGAAAATGTCCAGCATTTGCACTTTCTAGTTCCGATATCAAAGACAGACACGACATGCTCGAGTGAGTCAGGGGACAGGAAAAAGAGAGATACGTCACCCATTCCTTCTCTCCAGAGATGCTGCCTGTCCCACTGGGTTACTCCAGCATTTTGTGTCTATCTTCGGATTAAACCAGCATCTCCTGTTCCTTCCTACATGCAGTTCTGTTTTGTATCTGGGTATCCTGAATAACCTATATATAGTTTCAGCTGAGTTAAACATTAGCTGCCGAACCAAATCTATTACCTATGCAGGAGACTCATGATATAGCGAGTTGTGGTCGTGAACGAGTCGACATTCCCACGAGGGCGGCTGCAACAGTGGCGCTGCTGACAAAGCTGCTGCCTCTCATTGCTGGAGACCGCGGTTCCATCCTGGCCCGGCGTGGGTTCCTCCGGGTGATCCAGTTTCCTCCCGCATCCTAAATTCGTATTGGGTAGTACTACGGTAATCAGTCTCTGTAAATTGCCCCGAGTGTGTTCGGAGTGGATGCGCAGGGGGGGGGGGACACCAGTGTAAACAGGTTGTCAATGGTCGGAGATATACACAAAGTGCTGGAGCCACTCAGCGGGCCAGGCAGCATTTCTGTCCAAAAGGAACAGGTTGGAAACCTTAACAATGAAAGTAGGAAGATGGTAAAAGACCAAAACAAATCCGAGCCGGCAAAAGATGACCAGGGAAGGGTGGAGCCCACAATGGCCTATTGTTGGCTGGGGAAGAGGTGGTAGAGAAGGGATGCAGGGATGTCAACAGTGGAACTGGTAGGACGACCATAGTGAGGAGAGGGAGAGGGGAGGGGAGAGAGGAAAGCCAGGGGTTACTTGAAAGTAGAGAAATCAACATTCATACTGCTGGGTTGTAAACTGCCTAAATGAAATATGAGGTGCTGTTCCTCCAATTTGCAAGTGGTCTCAACCTGACAGTGGAGGAGACCCAGGACAGGAAGGTTAGTTAAAATGTTTGGCGACCGGGAGATCAATGGTCAGCGTTGACTCGATGGGTCGAAGGGGCCGTTTCCATGCTGTATCTCTAAAACTAAAATCGCAACAAGATAAAGAAAACTGCAAATGCTGTTAATTTCACTGCTCCCAATTTACTCTACCTACTTCCTATTGAACAATGCTGTAATCTGCCCAACCCCAATTTAATACCTTACCCCAGGGTCCAGGCTTATCCGTATTTATAACTATCTTAAAATATATGGAGCTGTGATTACTGTTCTCAAAATACTCTGACTGAAACACCAATCTCCTAGTCAGACATGTTTCTAAGTACAAGGTCCAATATTGGCATTCGTTGAATTGCCTCTAGGAGGGACTTTCTGAGCTGTAATGTGGCAATGCCCTATAGTATGTATGCCTACAGTATGACTTAAGATAGACACAAAATACTAGAGCGACTCAGCAGGACAGGCAGCATCACTGGAGAGAAGAAGGGAGGGATAGAGAGAGAGGGAATGCCGGGGCTACCTGAAGTGAGAGAAATGAATATTCATACCACTGGGCTGTAAGATGCCCAAGCGAAATATGAGATGCTGTTCCTCCAATTTACGTTTAGCCTCACTCTGACAATGGAGGAGACCGAGAACAGGAAGGGCTGTGTAGGAATGCGAAGGAGAATTAAAATGATGTTTAAAGAATTAATCATGTTAGTTCAAGCGGGCTGAGCGAAGGTGGTCAGCGAAACGACCGCCCAGTCTACGTTTGGTCTCGCCGATGTATAAGAGTCCACATCTTGAACAACGGATACAGTAGATGAGGTTGGAGGAGGTGCAAGTGAACCTCTGCCTAACCTGAAAGGACTGTCGGGGACGTGTGTAGGAAAGAACTGCAGATGCTGTTTAAATCGAAGATAGACACAAAAAGTGGGTCATGCAGCATCTCTGGAGAAAAGGAATGGATGACGTTTTGGGTCGAGACCCTTCTTCAGACTGTCGGGGTCCCTAGACTGAGTCGAGGGAGGAGATATAGTGACAGATGTTGCATCTTCTGCGGTTGCAGAGGAAGGTACCTGGGGAGGGGTGGTTTGGATGGGAAGGGATGAGTTAACCAGGAGTTGCGGAGGGAACAGTCTCTGCAGAAGGTGGAAAGGGGTGTAGAATGGAAAATGTGGCTAGTGGTGGGATCCCGTTGGAGGTGGCGAAATTTCAGAGGATTATGTGTTGTAATGCATATGCATTTGACTTAATGGATACGGTACTACGTAGTAACTTTTTATTATTTCAACAGACAATGGCCCACTCAGCAAACAAGGCGGACATAAATTTAAGAGAACAAGATATTGCTAAGAAGGAGCAGCATTGTCATCATGAACATTATAGTAAGCATTCCAATCCTCGCAAAAGTCACGGCGATGGCAGCAGAAACACCAGAGGGAGAGATTACTCACAACGAAATAGCGATCCAGATAGAGATGTGAGGAGGGAAATACCAGAAGGGAAAAGATCTCAAGTTCGAGATGCCCGCAATCGTGGAGATCATACAAGGAAAGACAAGCAGAGAATGGAAAGGGAATACCATAAAAGAAAGAATCGAAACCATCACTCCAAATGTGATCAAGAAGATTATTTACAAACACATGAAGGACATATCGCACAGTAACCAGCAGCCAAATTACAAAACTGAAAAAGAGATTCCTTTACCACATGATGGTCGAGATTTCTACGGATATAAATAGTAAGATACTTATGTGAATTTTGAAGAAAAATAATGGATTGTCAAAATATTATAGTCATACAGCGTGGAAACACCCTTCGACCCAACTTGCCCACAGCGACCAACATGTACCACCTACACTAGTCCCATGCACAGCATTTGGCCCATATCCCTCTAAAACTGCCCTATCCATATACCTGTTCAAATGTTTCTTAAACGCTGCGATATTATCTGGCTCATCAACCTCCTCTGACATCACGTTCCATACACCCACCCACCCCTCTGTGTGAAAAAGTGACCCCTCATGTTCGTATTAAATCTCTCCCCCCTCTCACCTTGAACTTATGTCCTCTGGTCCTCGATTCACCTACTATGGGCAAGAGATTCTGTGCATCTACTCAATCTATTCCTCTCATGATTTTATACACCTCTATAAGATCACCCCTCATCCTCCAGTGCTCCAAGGAATAGAGTCCCAGCCTACTCAACCTCTGCCTATAGCTCAGACCCTCTAGTCCTGGCAACATCCTCGTAAGCTTTTTTGCACCCTTTCCAGCGTGACAGTATCTTCCCTATAATATGGTGCTCAGAACTGAACACATTACTCTAAATGCGGCCTTACCAACATCTTATACAACTGCAACATGACCTGCTAACTTCTATATTCAAGACTCGGACTGACTGAAGACTAATGTGCCAAAAGCCTTTTTGCCCACCCTATCTAGCTTAACAAACAATGTACCTGCTCTCCTAGATCCTTCTGCTCCACAACATTCCCCAGAGCCATACCCCTCACTGTGTAGGTCCTGCCCATGTTAGACTTCCAAAAATGCAACAACTCACATATCTCTGTATTAAATTCCATCAACCATTCCTCAGCCCACCAGGCCAACCGATTAAGATCATAGAAACATAGAAAATAGGTGCAGGAGGAGGCCATTTGGCCCCAACGGCCAGGTTCACCGCCATTAATTGTGATCATGGCTGATCATCCACAATTAGTAACCCGTGCCTGCCTTCTCCCCATACCCCTTGATTCCGCTAGCCCCAAGAGTTTTATCTAACTCTTTAAAATTCATCCAGTGAATTGGCCTCCACTGCCTTCTGTGGCAGAGAATTCCACAAATTCACAAATCTCTGGGTGAAAAAGTTTTTCCTCATTTCAGTTTTAGATGGCCTCCCCTTTATTCTTAGACTGTGGCCCCTGGATCTGGACTCCCTCAACATTGGGAACATTTTTCCTGCAACTGGCTTGTCCAGTTCTTTTATAAGTTTATATGTTAATAATCTTATATGTACCTTATAAGATAACCTCTCATCCTTCTAAACTCAAGTGAATACAAGCACAGTCTTTCCAATCTTTCCTCTTATGACAGTCCCGCCATCCCAGGGATTAACCTCGTGAACCTACACTGCATTCTCTCAATAGCAAGGATGTCCTTCCTACTGCAACTTTTGACAACCATCTTCACTATCTGCAAAACCACCCACTTTAGTGCCATCTGCAAACTTGCTAATCTTACCCTGTACGTTCTCATCCAAATCATTAATGTAGATGACAAACAGTAACGTGCCCAAAACTGAACCCTGAGGCACACCACTAATCACAGGCCTCCAGTCTGAGAAGCAACCTTCCACCATCACCTTCTCCTTCCTTCCATGGAGCCAATTTGCTATCCATTCAGCTATATCTCCTTGGACCCCATGGGTTCTAACCTTCCAGAGCAGCCTACCATGCAGAACCTGTCAAATGCCTTGCTGAAATCCATATCTACATCTACAGCTCTGCCTTCATCACCCTCTTTGGTCACATCATCAAAAAACTCAATCAGGTTTGTGAGACACGATGTACCATGTACAAAACCATGCTGACCTAATCAGCCCTTGTCCATCTAAATGCGTATATATCCTATCCCTCAGAATACTCTCTAGTAACTTTCCAACTGCAGATGTTAAGATCACTGGCCTGTAGTTCCCAGCATTTTCCCTGCAGCCCTTCTTGAATAGAGGCACAACATTTACCACCCTCCAATCTCAACCAGGGCTCCTGCAATGTCCTCTCTAGCTTCCCATCGTGTCCCACATATGCATCAGGACATTAAGCCCTCCAAGACCGTAATACTGACTGCTCTCAAGACACTTCCAGTGAATTCCCCAAGTTCCGCCGTCCTCCTGTCTTTCTCCTCGGTAAAAACAGATATAGTCGTTGAGGACCTTGCCCATCTCTTCTGGCTGCATGCCGATTTAACCGCTTTGATTCCTGAGAAGTCCCACTCTCTCTCTCGTTACCCATTTTCCCTTGCTTATAAAATCTCTTGAGATTATCCTTAATGCCATCCACCAGAGCTATCTCCTGTCCCCTTTTTTTCCTTCTGATTTCCTTTTTCAGCTTGCTCCTTTGTTCCCGAAATTCCTCCAGGGATAAACTTGATCCCTTGCGGCCTTCCTGACTCTTGACCAGTGCCTCAATTTCCCTTGTCATCCAGGCTTCCTTAAGTTTGCCGTCTTGCCTTTCACTCTGATGTGCATGTTTTGAGCTCATCAGCGCACTTCAAATAACATCCCACTTCCCTGACGTTCCTTTTCCTTCAAACAACCTTCTCCAATCAACTTGAGCGAGTGCCTGTTTCATACCCTCAAAGTTGACCCTGCCCCAATTTAACATTTTAACTCGTTGGCCTACTCTATCCCTATTCATAACTATCTTAAAACTTATACCAAGTTGCATAGCGGTAAGGATGCTGCCTTACAGCGCTTACAGCGCTAGAGACATGGGTTCGATCCCGACTACGGGCGCTGTCTGTACGGAGTTTGTACGTTCTCCCTGTGACCACGTGGTTTTTCTCCGAGATCGTCAGTTTCCTCCCACACTCCAAAGATGTGTAGGTTTATTGGCTTGGTATAAATGTAAATTGTCCCTAATGTGTGTAGGGTCGTGTTAGTGTGCAGGGATCGCTGGTCAGTGGTGACTCGATGGGCTGAAGGGCCTGTATCTCTCAACTAAACTAAACTAAACTAGAAATAGAACAGTGGACACTGCTCCCAAAAGACTCCTCCACGAACACTTATTTCACTTGCCCCTCTCTATTTCTCAAGACGAGATCAAGTGTTGCTCTCTCCTGTGTTGGGGCTTCTGCATATTGCTGGAGGAAACTCTCCTGAACACATTTTACAAATTCTACCCCATCTAAATCTTTCGTACTATGATATTTCCAGCCAATATAAGAAAAGTTAAAAATCCCTACTACAATAGCCTTATTAGACCTGCAGCTGTCTGCAATCTCCCGGCATATTTGCTCCTCTAATTCCCATTGACTATTCGGGGGTCTGTAGTACATCCCCAACAAGGTGATCATCCGTTTCTTGTTCCTCAGCTCCACCCATATAACCTCACTAGACGAACCGACCGTAATGTCACCTCTGACCACAGCCGTGACATCCTCTTTAACCAATAATGCAACCCTCCTCCTCTTTTACCCTCACCCCTGTCTCTCCTGAAGCACCTGAACCCTGGAACATTGAGCTGCCTGTCCCGCCCCTCCCTTAACTAGGTTTCAGTAATGGCTACAACGTCCCAGTTGCTCGTACCTATCCATGCCCTAAGCTCATCTGCCTTACCCGTCAGGCCCCTTGCATTAAAATAGTGCAATTTAAGCCAACATTCCTCCCTCACTCTCCGCCTTTCTCCTGCCTATTCTGTCATCACCCTCCACACCAACTTCTAACCTCTCACCTGCCTCTGTCCTGTACAAGACCCCACCCCCTGCCAATCTAGTTTAAACCCTCCAGCCATTAGCAAACCTGCCTGCCAGGAGATTTTCAATTCGAGTTTGATGAAATATGCAGTTCATAACGAAAGACACTCGAAATGAAAGTAATTGTCTTTGAACTGTAAGAGAAGTGGGGGCAGGTCTAAGCCAAGAAAATGATATGTGGACACAGTTGAAAGTGTTTTGGTTGGACGAAGGCCTGAGATGAAAAGATCACACAAAACCCCTTCACCTACAGGTATATGTACCTATCACTTGCCAGGCCTTGTCCTGTCCCCATCTATCTTCCAGCTTTCTGCCCCCTACTACAATCAGTCCGAAGAAGGATCCTGATTTGATACATCATCTATTGATGTCCTCCAGAAATGCTGGCTGACACATTGAGTTACTCCTGCACTTTTGTGCCTTTTGTTTGTCGACCAGCATCTACAAACTTGTCTCTACATATGTTCACAATATGACTTTATCTCTGATCTTAAATCTGTCAAAAAATGGAAAGAAATCCTATGAATTACATCTCACATTGATGAAAATTGCAAACTGGGCTTGTCTTCCACATGCAGCTTGTCTTCCACATGCAGCTTGTCTTCCACATTGCAAGCTGGGCCTGTCTTCCACATGCAGGTTGCATTAAATCAGTATCTCATTGGGAAACAGAAATATCATAGTTCTTCTGAATTATAAGTTCTTCTGAACTTCAGTTAGATCTTTTATAAGGGTCACAAAGCAAATTAAAAGTAATGGCGTTATTTATTTACTTGTTTAAAAAAATTCTTACCATTAAATCCTCAATTCAATTAATTAATCATTTGACCATTATCAATTATTTCTGCAAACTGGGATGTAGCAATCATTATAACATCATGTGGATAAAATTGAATTCTAGATGTTTTTAAATCGATTTATATATTATTCATAAATAGTCAAATCTTACAGCAAATGTTTTTGGAATAGTTTCACTGCATAATTTACTCATTAAGAGATTTCTGAGACTACAGGAGAACAAACATTTTATTTATTTTACTAGTTATGCTGAAACTTTACCATCTGAATATGTATTAACTGAAGATAAAATATCAATGCATGAGTTTAAGCATGAAGATTCAGGAGAAATTTCAAATCGTTCCAGCTGTCGTTACCTCTGCACAAATCGAGGTAAGACAAAAAATCACATTTAATATGCTAAGCAGTAAAGGTTTGCATATAACAGCAACCAAAATTTATATATTGCCTTTTAAAATAGAAAAATGGTACTTCACTGCTGTTGTGCAACATTTGACTGAGCCATACAAGGAACTATTTGGGCAGATGGTCAAAAGCCTATTCAAAAGTGTTGATTTAAGGAAGGTCTTTAGGGAGGAAAGAGAGTGGTGGGGAAGATAATAATTTCAAAAAACAATTTCAGAGTTTAAGGCCTTGGCAGCAGATTGTGGTGGTGGGAAATATAACTTTGGGAATAATTGAGTCACTGTACTGGAGGAGTATGGTCATTTCAGATTTGTAGGTGGATACATTGATTGTGGATACATTGTTTTGTGGGTACATTGATAGTGAAATTTCAAGAATCACTGGAGTTAGGAGTGGTTCAGGTTCAAGTGAGTTTATTGTCATGTGTCCCTAGGACAATGAAATTCTTGCTTTGCTCAGCACAACAGAACATAGTAGGCATTGACTACAAAACAGATCAGTGTGTCCATATACCATTATATAAATATATACACACATGAATAAATAAACTGATGAAGTGCAAATAACAGATAATAGGTTTGTTAATGTTCACAGTTTTGTCCGAGCCAGGTTTAATAGCTTGATGGCTGTGGGGAAGTAGTTTTCCTGAACCTGGTTCCAGATGATTGGAAAATTGCCAATATTACCTCACTGCACAAGAATGGAGCAAAGCAGAATAGTGTGAACTATAGGCCAGTTACTCTGACTTCGGTGGTTGGTAAGATTTTAGAGTCCATTATAAAGGATGAGGTTACGGGGTACTTAGTAGTTCACAACAATATAGGCCGAAGTCAGCATGGCTGTAAAGGGGAGGTCTTGCCTGACAAATTTGTTGGAATTCTTTGAAGAAGTAAATAGCAGGACAGATAAAGGCAGGTCTGGTGGCAAAAACAGGAAAGTAGACTATTATCTGAATGGTGGCCGATTAGGAAAAGGGGAGATGCAACGAGACCTGGGTGTCATGGTACACCAGTCATTGAAAGTAGGCATGCAGGTGCAGCAGGCAGTGAAGAAAGCGAATGGTATGTTAGCATTCATAGCAAAAGGATTTGAGTATAGGAGCAGGGAGGTTCTACTGCAGTTGTACAGGGTCTTGGTGAGGCCACACCTGGAGTATTGCGTACAGTTTTGGTCTCCTAATCTGAGGAAAGACATTCTTGCCATAGAGGGAGTACAGAGAAGGTTCACCAGACTGATTCCTGGGATGTCAGGACTTTCATATGAAGAAAGACTGGATAGACTCGGCTTGTACTCGCTTGAATTTAGAAGATTGAGGGGGGATCTTATAGAAACTTACAAAATTCTTAAGGGGTTGGACAGGCTAGATGCAGGAAGATTGTTCCCGATGTTGGGGAAGTCCAGACAAATGGTCACAGTTTAAGGATAAGAGGGAAATCTGTTAGGACCGAGATGAGAAAAAATATTTGTCACACAGAGAGTGGTGAATCTGTGGAATTCTCTGCCACAGAAGGTAGTTGAGGCCAGTTCATTGGCTATATTTAAGAGGGAGTTAGATGTGGCCCTTGTGGCTAAAGGGATCAGGGGGTATGGAGAGAAGGCAGGTACAGGATACTGAGTTGGATGATCAGCCATGATCATATTGAATGACGGTGCAGGCTCGAAGGGCCAAATGCCCTACTCCTGCACCTATTTTCTATGTTTCTATGTTTCTATGTCAGTAGATGTTGTTTATCTAGGTTTTTAGAAAGCTGATAAGATGCCACACGGGAGGCTGCTAATGAAGATGAGAGCCCATGGTATCAAAGGGCAGGTACTAGCAGGGATATTAGGTTCCCTGGATGGCAAAAGACAAAGGGTGGCAATAAAGGGGGATTTTTCTGGTTGGCTACCCGTGACTAGCGGAGTTCCGCAGGGGTCGCTGCTGGGGCCGCTACTCTTCATGTTGTATATTAATGATTTGGACAAGGGGATTGAAGGCTTTGTGGCCAAGTTTGCGGATGATACAAAAATAGGTGGAGGGGCGGGTAGTGTAGAGAAAGCAAGGACTCTGAAGAAGGACTTGGACAGGTTGGGAGAGTGGGCAGAGAAGTGGCAGATGGAATATAGTGTAGTGAAGTGTGGAGTCATGCATTTTGGTAGTTGGAATAAAGGCATAGACTATTTTCTAAATGGGGAGAGAATCCAGAAAGCGGAGGTGCAAAGGGACTTGGGAGTGCTGGTTTTGGGAGGATTCCCAAAAAGTTAATCTGCAAGTCGAATCAGTAGTAAAGAAAGCAAACACAATGCTAGCATTTGTTTCGAGAGGGCTTGTACACAAAAACTGGGATGTAATGCTGAGGCTCTATAAGGCGCTGGTCAGGCCACATTTCAAGTTCCTTTTTTTTTCACTTACATTTTTATTGATTTTTCAGAGATATATACAAAACAGTGCAACACCATCACCATAAATAAAACAAAATAAGAAAAACAACAATCAAAGGAAAAAAATAAATAGATAGGGGAAAAAAAGAAGTAAATACATTTTTTAAATGGAATAAGACCATGTGGTTCACTTACCAAATTAAAAAAAAATGTTACATTGGTTCGTTATCTGGAGATATTTCAATATTCACACAAACATACCATCTAATTCTATATAACACAATCTTCCCATATCTAATTTGGCATTTATCTAATTGGTGTCATGACTCAAATAAACAGTCCATTTTCCCCAGATCTTCTCAAATGAATTATCCTTGACTCTCAAGGAATATGTCAGTTTCTCCATATTAAAGATGTCTCGCACAATTTCTAACCACTGTTCCTGTTTTGGACTTTTTTCATTAAGCCACTGCCTGGTAATGGCCTTCTTACTTGCTGCAAGCAAAACTTTAATCAAATATATATCTTCTATCTTTACTATATCTTTAATGTGCCCCAGATACATCACGGGGCAGGTATTTGGGATTTTATAACCCAAGATATTTTTAACAACTGCATTAACATTTTCCCAATATGGCCATATCTTTACACAATTCCAGAAAATATGCGAGTGGTCTGCCTCTGAACTCCCGCACAGCCTTCAACAGTGTTGTTGGACAGCAAGTTGTCTGCTTTTATTTTGGGTGTTATAAAAAAGCGAGTTAGATTCTTCCAGCAAAATTCTCTCCATACTAGTGAGTTTGTGGATGTACATTGTGTTTCACACATTTGATACCATTCTTCTTCTGTTATTTGAATTTTTAATTCTGCTTCCCATTTTGTTTTTATGTAGAGTGTTTAATTCTCCCCGCTTCCCACCAGAGCTTGGTAGAAAGCAGAGATGACCCGAGACCCCTTCTGTTTGTATGCATCCACAATCACCTTGATCACATTATTTGAAGTTTCATCTAGTTCTGGCCTTATCTGTTTTGTAAAGTAGTCTCTTAATTGCAAGTATCTAAAAAACTCTTTGTTTTCGAGACCATACTTTGACTTTAAATCTTGGAAGCTCATAAACTCGCCATTTTCTGAAACTGTATACATTGCCGTTATGCCTTTTTGTGCCCATTCTTTGAATCTTGAATCATACACTTAAACTTTGAGTCATATGCGAACCACTTCAATGCGTGAACCCCTCTTTTTAATTTGTATTTTTCCACTATAACATTCCATATTTCTAACGTAAATGCTACTATTGGATCCATAGCATGTCTCAATGCCCCTCTCAGATATTTGTCTCCCACCAAAATCTGGGTCTGGTAACCCTGTATCTCCCTTTCCATTTCTTTCCATCGAGATTCATAATCAGGTCTACACCAACAGGCCAGAGGTCTGAGTTGAGCTGCATAAAAGTATTACCTCAGATTTGGTAAAACCCTTGCTTTTCAGCAGTTGAAGTGTTGTTAATTTTATTCTTGGTTTTTTGCTATTCCAAATGAATCTAGAGATCATCTTATCCCAGGCTATGAATTTGTCTCGGGGAACATTAATTGGGAGAGATTGGAATAAATATAGTAGTTTAGGTAGGATATTCATTTTTACCATTTGTATTCTGGCACTGAAGTCTAGAGGAAGGGTAGACCACCTTTCAACATCCTTTTTGATTTTCTTCAATTTTGTTATAATTATTTTCAAACATGTTGAAAAGTGTTTTGGTTATAGTTACACCAAGATACTGCATCATTTTAGAATTCCATTTAGGTTTATATGCGTCTCTGATTTGTTGGAATGGAGAATGATTGAATGAAAGAATTTGTGTTTTTGTTATATTCAGTTTATACCCTGATAAGTATCCATATGTTTCAAATAGGTTCATTAGATTTGGGAGATATATCTGGTCGTTCAAGAAAAATAATGACATCATCAGCAAAAAGACCAATGATATGTTCTTTCCCCCCTATTTTGACCCCCTGCAGGTCTTCTCTCTGCCTTATTGCTTGTGCTAAGGGTTCCATATACAAAACGAACAGAGTAGGAGAAAGACAGCATCCTTGTCTTGTGCCCCTCTCTAACTGGATCCTTTTTGATATGTTTCCATTTACCTTAATCCTAGCTGTAGGCTCCTGATATATTGTTTTAATACACCGAATTGCATCTTCATTGAGACCAAATCTCCTCAGTACTTCATATAAAAATACCCAACTAACACTATCAAAGGCTTTTTCTGCATCTAAACTGACCAGGACCATATTTGTATCCTTTTTTTTTAGCATTATCCTCAATGTGGAGGGTTCTTCTAATATTGTCCTGTGTTTGACGCCCCCTAATAAATCCAGTTTGGTCTTCATTAATCAGATCTGGTACAAAAGTCTCGAGTCTTTTGCAAATGATTGAGGTAAATAGTTTGTAGTCTACATTTAAAATTGAGATTGGCCTGAAATGTTTACATTGCTCTTTGTCTTTGCCTTCCTTAGGTAAAATGGTAATAATTGCTTTTTTTCCATGATGGGGGAGCCCTGCCCTCAGTTAAAGCAAGACAGGAGCAGAGGTGTTAGCTCTTTCTTAAAGGCCTTGTACCATTCTGGTGGAAACCCATCGCTGCCTGGTGATTTACCAGCCTTAAGTCTACTGATTGCAGCTTCCAGCTCCTTAACTGTAAATTTTTACGTAATGGTATTATTTTGTGTCTCACTAATGGATGGCAGGTCGAGTGAGTTAAGAAAACTTCTCATTGTCCTTTCGCCAGCTGATGGTGGTTTAGAATAAAGTTTCTTATAGTACTCTTCAAATATTCTTTCTATCCCATCTGGCTCGTGTGATAATTGATTGGTTTTGGGATCTCTTATTTCATGAATTGTATTGGAGGCCTGCTGTTTACGCAGGCGTCTGGCCAGGAGTCTAGTTGCTTTTGGACCTGCTTCATAATAGGTCTGCTTTACAAATCTTGCTTTTTTTTCCATATCTCCCCTGAGGATTTCATCTATCTCCCCCCTTATGTCCTTAATCTGTTTTAGTACCAACTGCTCCTGTATGTTTTTATGTATTTTTCCAATTCTTTCAATTTTTCTACTTTACGTTCATACGTAGCTAGCCGGGCCTTTTTTTGTGATGATGTCAGGGCGATCAGCTTTCCACGTATAACTGCCTTCACAGCATCCCACAATTTTACAGGATCCACATCCCCATTATCATTCTCTTCTATGTACCTTTCTATCTCTTCCCTTATTTGTTCCACATTTACCTTATTATTCAAAATACCCACATTGAGCCTCCAAACAACATTTCTTTTTCTACCATTCAGGTTCAAGTTCAAGTTCAAGTGAGTTTATTGTCATGTGTCCCTGATAGGACAATGAAATTTTACTTCGGAGTCACGTGAGTGACTACGTGAAGCCCACCAGTCCGCATGCGCGTCAATACGTCTGACGCATTGCGCACGACTGGCTGGGAGGTGCGTCGCTCCTCCAGCGGTAAGTTTTAAAAGGCCTACAGGTAAGTTTTTAAACTTATTTCTGAGGTCGTTTGGTTCGGTAAAACTCTTGTTTCAGACTTACAAGTTCGAACTAAGTATGGAAAAATCCAGAGCGAAGTTCAGACGGGCCGCGGGGAAACCAGCTAGGGAGGACCGCGGGAGTGCGGGTAGCCGGCGGCCATCGGTTTCACCATCCGAGTCGCTGACAGTGACAGCGACTTCCGACTTGGTGCCTGTCCAAAGCTCCTTGGCAACCCCGAAAGTGGGGAAGGCCAAGAAGAAGTCTGGACGAGTCAGGCCAGGAGGATTCGCCTCCTACAATGGACAGCGTCTTCGGGCGATTATCCCGGATGGAGCACCTTATGGAAAGGATGCTCCATCATGATATGCTTCAGGAAACGGAGTTATATCAGCGTGGGGCTCCTCGGGGGCCCGCGGCAGCGCCTGGTCCAGGGCTGCATAATATCTCCCTCTCTGAGGAGGGGAGTGTACGGGATCAGTTCTGGCCTGACTCCGAATGTGAAGGTATGTCTGGGGAGCATACCACAATGCATGACGTGTGTGAAGCACAAGAATTGCCTGCTATGGCGTCGAAGTTTGCGATACCCTCGCAAATAGGGGAGCCGCTGCAAGAGGAACTAGCAGCGAGCATTAATTACCTCACATCGCACCAGCTGCAGGAACAGGTAATGGTGGAAACATCTGCTAAGTACCACACACCTGGGAATTGTGCTTCACTGAACATGCCGGCTGTGAACAGCTCTATCTGGGGATACATCGGAGGGGGCATCCAAGCCCAGGAGGTGAAGCTCCAGAGAATCCTAAAATTTCTGGCTTCAGGCATTACGGCGTTTGCCAAGTCTGTGGATGGGGGTCCCTTGTCAGATGTACAGCAGAATGCCCTGGCGTTAATGTGCAATGTACATTTTGAAATTAATTGTTTTCGCAAAAACGCCATCCGACCTGCCCTGAACCCCAAATTTGTGGGGCTGTGCTGGGCCAGCAATGTCCAGCCGCCGAATCTTCTGTTCGGAGAAGATCTGCCGAAACGGGTTAAAGACCTGGACGAAGAAGCGAAAGCTGTCGGGCTGATAAAGGCTCCATCGACAAGCAAAGCTTCATCATTCCGGCGGCAGCACCCTTACGCTTCCATCAGCAGTAAGTGGTTCGCAGAAGCTGGTGGCAGCTCGAAGGCCGAATTCTCTGGGCAGAAGTCTTTTTTAGGCCAAGGCCCAGGCCGGCCCTCGTGGAAGATGCACAACCAGCGCACTCCAGCCCTACCCCCCAAACATCGGGGGCGGAAATAGAAACCATACAACCACCGGTAACCATGGAGGTAGGTGGGTCTGATTCTCTCTGGAATATGGGGTGCATGGACCAGTTACAAGTTGGTGGGAGATTACGCTTGTTTTTGAATGAATGGCGTTGGATAACATCAGATCAGTTTATACTGCATAGTATACAAGGGTTCCAAATCGAATTCCTTCCCAATTCATTGCCACCCACACAGCATGCACCAAGCCGGACATTTGTTCATTCACAAAAGGAAGGTTTGGATGTACAAGCTGAAATTCAAACGTTATATAAAAGGGGTAATTGAAAAGGCGAGTCATGAACATCACCAATTCGTTTCTAATATATTTACAAGACAAAAGAAAGATGGAGGATGCCGAATCATCCTTGATTTGACTCAACTTAACTCCTTTGTGCAGTATAGACATTTTTAAATGGAAAACTTCATTACGGCCAAACAACTGATTTCCAAAGGTTGCTTTATGGCATGCATCGATCTCAAAGATCTATTCGGTACCCATTCACAAGGATTACCGCAGATATTTGAAGTTTAACTGGATGGGGCAACTGTGGCAGTTTAAAGCATTGCCTAATGGGTTAAGTTCAGCCCCCAGATTATTTACCAAATTATTGAAACCGGCACTTGGGCTGCTTAGAGCTCAAAATCATGTTGTCATGGCATACTTGGATGATATCCTAATCATAGGGAAAACTGGAATTAGCTAAATTGGCTGTTTCAGCCACTAAACTCATGTTTGAGTGTTTGGGGTTTCTCATCCATCCAGTTAAATCCAAGTTGATACCATCTAGAGTTATTGATTATTTGGGATTTACCATAGACTCTATTAACATGTCTGCCCTGGGGTAAGAGATTGGCATTAATAGAAGCCTGTAACAACCTTATTGTTATGGAGCAACCATCTATTCGACAAATAGCCAGTATAATTGGCAAATTAGTGGCGGCTTCTCCAGCTGCACAGTTTGGGCCTTTGCATTACAGGCTTTACAACGTGCAAAGGAGCAAGCACTCAAATACCATGCAGGTCATTTCAACAGACCGATGCAGTTACCAGCTGAAGCTATTTCTGAGTTACAATGGTGGTCGGCCAACATTTGGCATTGCTTCAGTAACATTTTGGT
The DNA here is from genome assembly GCA_038087875.1 of Malacoraja senta. NCBI lineage: Eukaryota > Metazoa > Chordata > Chondrichthyes > Rajiformes > Rajidae > Malacoraja > Malacoraja senta. Next base: position 155,887,268 of record CM075978.1, on the reverse strand, counting down.
TAGCAATCCTTCAGTTATATTACAAACTGATGCTAGTGCCCTAGGATGGGGGGCTACTAATACCATCTCTAGTTGTGGTGGCAGATGGGATGCGCATGAGTCATCAATTCTTCAGTCACATGGTATTAACTACTTAGAGATGCTGGGAGCATTCTATGGGTTGAAGGCTTATTGTGGGAATATGCATCATCTGCATGTTCAACTGCAGATTGACAACACTACAGCGGTGGCATATATTAATCACATGGGTGGAATCAAGTCAGTATCCTGTGATAATTTGGCTAACCTCATTTGGCATTGGTGTATTGCAGGAAGCATTTGGATTTCAGCTACCTACTTGCCAGGCAGATTTAATATGGTGGCGGACACCAGGTCACGAAAATTCAATGACAACTGAATGGATGTTGGATCATAAAGTGTTTAACGATATTGTGGCTCGGTATGGAACACCGGATGTTGATTTGTTCACATCCAGGCTCAATCACCAATTACCAAAGTATGTTGCATGGGAGCCAGACCCAGGGGCAGTGGCGATTGATGCATTCTCGCTACACTGGGGAGAAATTTTTTTCTATGCATTCCCTCCATTTTGCCTCATCAGTTGGTGCTTGCAAAACGTACAGTAGTGCCTGACTGGCCTACACAGCCATGGTTCCCACTGATATTGGGGATGATATCAGAGCCTTTTATGGCCATTCCCAAACACAGAAATCTGCTGGTTCACCTCGTGACTGGGGAGGACCATCCGCTGCATGATCGAATCAATTTGTTGATTTGCAGACTCTGAGACCTTTCCTGGGGCTCAGACTGTCAGATCGAACTGTGGACGTGATCACTGCGGCTTGGAGGGATAGCACCAAGAATGGTCCTATATCAAGAGATGGGAAACGTTCTGTTTGCAGTCCAACATAACGTATGACACAGCATGTATAACGGATATATTGGAATTTCTCTCAAAACTATTTTTTGACGAGAAGTTGAGTTATAGTGCCATTAATTGTGCCAGGAGTGCATTGTCGTCATACTTGCTGCTTGGATCGGGCCACCACTCTGTCGGGTCTCACCCGCTGATATCCAGATTTATGAAGGGTATCTTCAACACTAATCCCCCCCAGGCCATGGTACTCGGAGATATGGGATGTTAACATAGTGCTGACGCTGCTTCGGCGGTGGGCTCCAGCTACATCCCTGTCCTTGGTCAAACTCACTTATAAAGTGGTTATGCTCATGGCGCTGGTTTTGGCGCAACGGGTCCAGTCGCTACATAAGCTACGACTGGACAGAATGGTTCCATCTGCCAATAAAATAACCTTTTATGTTTATGATTTAGTCAAGCAGACCAGGGGCGTCAGGTCTCACTAGAGTTTATGGCATACCCCATGAACATTCGGTTGTGTGTGGTTACACATATGCTTCAGTATTTTAAGGCCACAAAGAGACTCAGAGGCACTGAACTAGCTATGTATGTTAGTTATAAAAAGGTACCTCACAAGAAGGTATCTGTACAGACCATCTCCAGGTGGTTGAGACGTGTTTTGGCTTGTGCAGATACTGATGTTTTTAAATCTCACTCCACCAGGGCTGCAACAACATCAGCAGCGAGGGTTATGGAGGTTCCGCTGGGCCACATCCTAGCGGCTGCAGGATGGTCAAACGAGCGAACATTCCAAACATTTTATAATAAACCCATTGCCAGTCCGGGGTTATTTGCCAACTCAATTTTAAGTTCTGTTTTATAGTTTTCCCCCGGATATGAGGGGTCACTATTATTTTCATATATGTCATTTGTTTATTAAAAAGCATCAGCATGTTTTAAATCCATGTCATGTCTGAATGCATTGTTCTTTTTCACTCATCTTTGGTCAACTGATGCAGTGTGTTGCATGGACTCGTGTTCACGGCATGAAATCACAGAGCTTTGAAATCTTCACGTATTCACTCACGTGACTGAAGTAAAATAGTAAGATTAAATGAGAACTTACCAGTTTGAAGTTTGATCTTTATTTTATGAGGAGTTACGATGAGGGATTATGTGCCCTCCGCTCCCAACCCTCTTCTCATAATGGTCATCTGGTAGTTCTAGTTTCTCGAATCTTCCTATATGCAGTTCAACAACTGTTATCTGTGATTTCACACCGCTGCTTTGAAGGTTGACGCGCATGCGGACTGGCGGGCTTCACGTAATCCCTCATCGTAACTCCTCATAAAATAAAGATCAAACTTCAAACTGGTAAGTACTCGTTTAATCTTACTATTCTTGCTTTGCTTCAGCACACAGAACATAGTAGGCATTTACTACAAAACAGATCAGTGTGTCCATATACCATTATATAAATATATACACACATGAATAAATAAACTGATAAAGTGCAAATAACAGATAATGGGAAGGTCTGCTTAGTTTAATAACACATTTACATAGAACATTATTTGTCGGTAGATATAACCATTCTGTTCAGCCGCAGCTTATGCAATGACTGGACGCGTTGCGCTGAATCAGCACCATGAGCATAACTACCTTATGAGAGCCCAGCCAAAGATAAGGATGTAGCTGGAGCCCACCGGCGAAGTAGTGCTAACACAATGTTAATATCGCATAGTTCCGTGTACCTGGGCCTGGGAGAATTTGTGTTAAAGATATCCTTCATAAATCTGGCTATCAGAGAGTAAGACCCGACAGAGTGGGTCCTGCTCCCTGCAGCAAATATGATGAGAAGGCACCTTTGGCACAGTTAATGGCACTATAACTTAATTTTTGTCAAAGACCCATTTGAAAATGAACTCCAAGACGTCAGTTATCCGTACCGTATTATATTTCATATTAGCATTTAAACAAAATACTTCCCATCTCCTGATGAGGAAATGTATTGCTTTTTTGGTGCTAACAACCCAGTCATTCCCTGCTAACAACCCAGTCATTTCTTAATAGCTTGATTGAAATAGTTTTATTTGAATTGTCTGTTTAGTTTATTTTATTGAATTTTGCATTTGTTAATGGTGAAGAATGGGGGTAGGACTTGACAAGCATAGGCTTCTTCCTATCCCTTTTCGAACGAGTCTAATGTGTATTATGTTGAAATTGGCTTTTGATTTTTTAATTTATGTATGTACATATATGTTATGTATATGTGTATATGTGTATATGTATGTATGTATGTATATATGTACATGTATATGTATGTATGTGAGTATGTATTTATGTATATATATATATGTATATATATAAAATTTTCCTTTATTTATTATTCATTTTCATCTTTTCTTTTCTTCTTTTTTTTTAATCGTTCGAAATAAAAAGATATCAAATCAAATCAAATCAAATCAAACCCTGCAATCTGCAGTGAGCACGTCCATGGTTTGGTTTGACAACCCAAGCCCCAGGAACGGTCTTCTCAGAGTGTGCAAGTCACTAAAATGATACTATCATGCAGAGGATGGTTTCCCGAGTCACGGGATGAACCAGCAATTTTGTGTTTAGAAATAACCATATAAGCTTAAAGATAAACAAAAGACGTTGAGGACACAGAATTAATGAGGGAATGTATAATGGACATGGAATGTATAATCTGCTGATTTAAGAAGATTTTTAATTATTATATTCCAATTATAAATAATGACTTTAACAAATTTAACACTACTAATTATTTGTGAATGGATGTGTAAATATGAATAAATCATGAATAAATCATGAGACGGGGAAGGAGATAATTGATTTGTCACTAATTCGTCAATAACAATTAACATATATTTTTTTTCTTTTAGGAGTCAGTTGCAGCTTATAACTAGAAGAGATTCTGTAGTGAGGTTTTGTTTAACCCCTTGGTACCTGTTTGTATGTGTAAGAATTTTGGGTGGATATATATGGTAAAGCTTAGACTAGATTAAGGTTAGATAAATTGGAAGGGCATATATATTTATAAAATTGAATTTAGGTTGTGTTTTATATGTGTTTTTGTTTTTTTCCATTTTTTATATCTCCCTTTTTTATTGGGGCTAGTATGATAAATTTATGTAAGCAAAGATAAAATATATAACGGTCTATAGTTTTTTATGAGGATCTATTAAGGAGTTGGAGCTCAATGTATAACAACATCAATGGAAGTCTATACATTTTTCGCCACCTTAGGTGGCCATTCATCTTTAGGGTATCTTTTCTTAGATATCTTAAGAGCACTTTCTTTTTCACTATAAAGACTTTTATTCGCACACTTTTTTTGTAATCAATTTTATATCACATCTTTCTTTTCTTTTTCAAAGGCACTGCACAAGAAGGAGATGCTATATAAATCTAAAAATTTGGCATGACCACCCAACGCCCAGAACTCGGAGGTATTTGGTTGCACCATATGATTCAGGAATATTATATTGATATATAATGCAAGACGATAGACAAAAAAAGAATGGAGGAATTACATTCTGTAGTTGGAATATAAGGAGTGCCAATGAACCAATTAAGAGGGGTAAAATTTTTGCTCAACTAAAATCTATGAATAGAGACATAATGTTTGTACAGGAAACTCACATGAAACAACAAACACAAATGAGATTAAAGGCGAAGTGGATAGGCCAAACATACTATTCGTCATTTACTTCTAAATCTAGAGGTACGGCTATTCTTATCCGAAAAGGTATACCTTTTAAATTAAAGAATACTATATCAGGTAAAGAGGGAAGGTATATTATAGTTTCTGGAGAAATTGATGCAACCCCCACTAACTATGATAAATATTTACGCTCCGAACTTTGACAACCCCAAATTTTTTGATAAAATTATAGATATAATATCAGAGTTTAATTATCAGAATGTGATAATAGGAGGGGACTTCAATTGTGTTTTAGATCCGTATCTAGAAAAATCAGTAAAACTAAACAGAAGTAATTTAAAATCTAAGACGTGAATTTTTAAATACATATATAAAAAATACTAATATAGTAGATGTATGGAGATCTGCTAATCCAGCTGGAAGGGAATATTTGTTTTGCTCTTCGGTACATAAAACTTATTCAAGAATTGATTATTTTTTAGTGGATATGAAATTAATGCCATATACAATTAATCCAACATATCACATTAGTAGTATTTCTGATCACTTCCCATTGACATTCTCAGTAAAATTCGAGGGAATGCCGGGTAAAAAAATGTTTTTGGAGGTTTAATACACATATTTTAAATGACATACAAGGTTATCAATATTTAAAACAACAAATGAAACTTTTTTTTGATACAAATGATATGCCAGGTACCTCGCCTTCTTTATTATAGGAAACTTTTAAGGCAATTATTAGAGGAATTATAATTTCATACGAAATCTTTCAAAATAAAAAGAATAAGACAGAACAAATGTTGTTAGAACAAGAAATTAGACAGTTAGAGTTAGATAACGCTAAAGACCCCACTATAGATAAACATAATAAGATAATATTACTGAAATTTAAACTTAATTGAATTCTCTCGGCAAGAGTAATAAGATTATTCCAGATTACAAAACAGGAACATTTTGAGTTTGGTGACAAACCACATAAGCTGTTAGCGCGTCAACTGAAAAAACAAGAAAAAGAAAATACTATAAATAAAATTAAATCAGAAATGGTGAATTACTAATACTACCTAAAGATATTAATAAAAGATTTGCTCAATTTTATCAAAATTTATATACATCAAAAACTAAAATAGAAGATAGTAAAATTAAAAACATTTTAGACAATTGTAATCTTTCAAAACTTGACGTTTTGGAACAAGAGGAACTCGGAGCGCAAATTACAATCGAAGAAATAGGTGAAACAATAAAATCGTTGAAAAATGGTAAGACACCGGGACCAGACGGTAATGAATTTTATTAAAAAAATTATGAGATAACAACTCCTTATTTATTTAATTTATATACTCACGCTTTTAAAGAAAATAAACTACCTGAAACATTAGGTAGAATGGCAGTATTTATACAAAGTATTACAAAAATTTAATATGGGAGAGAATTTTATTACATGGGTGAAATTATTATATGATAAACCGATGGCAAGAATATTAACTAATAATATGTTATCTCAAAAATTTCAATTATCAAGGGGTAATAGGCAGGGATGTGCGTTATCACCCCTGCTATTCGCCCTTATGATAGAACCTTCGGCTGAAAGTATAAGAAGTCATCCGAATATTCAGGGTTATAATACTAGGGACTCAAATAATAAAATTTCATTATATGCAGACGATATTCTTTGATATATTACAAAATCGCAAACGAGTATACCAAATTTATTAAATTTAATAGAGAAATTTGGGTCCTTTTCTGGATATAGAATAAATTGGAATAAAAGTGAAATCATGACGTTAAAACCTCAAGAACCTACACACTTATTGAAGTTACACATTAAAATAGCAACAGAAAATTTTAAATATCTGGGTATTCAGATTACTAGAAAACATAAAGCATTATTCAATGCTAATTTTATACCTTTATTAAATAAACTTAATATACATTAAATTTTGGAAAACACTTCCTTTATCATTAATAGGTAGAATAAATGCCATAAAAATGATCTTTCTACCACAACTATTATACCTATTTCAGTCTATACCAGTATATATACCAAAATATTTATTTTTTTAATTAGACTCTAATATTACTAATTTTATTTGGGATTATAAATCACATAGAATTAAAAAAGAACACTTATGTAAACCAAAAGATGTAGGGGGACTTTCACTCCCGAATTTTCTGTATTATTATTGGGCAGTACATATTAAGAATATAATTTACTGGTTGGATAGTTCTACCCAACAGACAGAATGGATAAAAATGGAGAAAGAGGATTGTTTTCTCCATAGGAACGATCCTCTTCTCCCCGAAAAAACTGAACAATACAATATATAAGAAGAACCCAATTATACATGATACAATAAGAATATGGAAACAAATAAAATTATCCTTAAAATTAAGAAACCTATCATTGTTAACACCAATAGCGAATAATCCTTTATTTAAACCATCTCTTATGGACAAAACATATAATCAATGGGAAAGTTTAGGAATTAAAAGGATCGGGGATATGTATGAAATGGGAAATTTATTATCATTTCAACAATTACAATTAAAATTTAAATTGAAAAACAACCATTATTTTAAATATCTTCAGATTTGCGATTTCTTGAAGAAATACATACAAGGATATCAAAAAATAACCCCTGATTTATTGGAAGAAGCAATGAATATTAAAGCTGATGCACAAAAATTAATATCATATTTATATAATAGTATTTTAAATATAGACCTACCAGCAACAGAGGTACTTAGAGAAGAGTGGGAACGGGAATTAATGATAAAAATTACAAAGGTTACATGGGAAAAGTATTTGATACACATTCACAAATGTTCGATTAATGCAAGACATAATCTAATTCAATTTAAAATTTTACATAGATTAGATTATTCAAAAACAAGATTAAATAAATTCTATCCAAATATATCCCCCACTTGCGATAAGTGTTTAACCCAAAACGCAACTATAACACACTCTTTTGTTTCCTGTATAAACCTTTATAGATTCTGTAGTGATATTTTTGAAATATTTACAAAATTATTTAAGATAAAAATGGAACCTAATAATGAATTGATTATATTTGGGGTAATGGAAGATGGGAATAAACTGAATCCATCTCTAAAATTATTTTTAAATTATGGTTTAATAATAGCAAAAAAATTAATACAAATTTTGGAAAAATACACCAATACCAACGCTCAAAATGTGGATTGCAAGTATGTTGGACACCACACATCTTGAGGAAATGCGATTCCTCCTAATAGATAAATCTGACCAATTCATAACGAGTTGGTCTCCATTTGTCGTCTTTTTGGAATCATATGGTGCAACACAATTGTAAAAGCTAACTGTCTCGTGACTGGGTGAGGGATGTTCAAGATTATAAATAAGATCTCATTACTTCTTTTTGCTTTTTCTTCCTTTTTTCTTTTACTCTCTTTTTCCTATTTTCTACTCTTTAACTTTCTTCTTTCATTCTCTATTTTTCTTCACCACACACTATATATCTCACGTTTTTCTATACTTTATTATCTAATTTCTTTTTCTTTTTCCTCTTTACTATAATAAAAAAATAAGAATATAAAAATATGATTGTATACAATTGTACTTATTTCTAATAAAATTAAAATATTAAAAAAAGAAATAACCATATAAGGTTCTATTATCATTCCCAACATCAACGGGAACCATGGCTGCATAGGTCAGTCAGGCACTACGAAAATGCCTGAAGCGGGATCTTGCTGGATTTTTTGCAAGACCCGGCTGATGAGGCAAGATGGAGGAAAGGCATAAAAGCACATTCCTCCCCAGTGTAGCGAGAATGCATCTATCGCCACTGCCCCTGGGTGTGGCTGCCATGCCACATATTTTTGCAACTGGTGATTGAGCCTAGATGCAAACAATTCGATATTCAGTGTTCCATATCGAGCCACAATGTCATTAAATATTTTGTGATTCAACATCCATTCTGTGTTGTCATTGAATTACGTGATGATACACCAGCGCCAAATGAGGTTAGGTAAACTATCACAGGATACTGACTTGATTGCACCCATGTGATTAACATATGCCACCACCGTAGTGTATCAACTTGTAGTTGAGCATGCAGATTATGCATATTCGCACAATAAACCTTTAACCCATAGAATGCCCCTAGTGTCTCTAGATAATTGATACCATATAACTGAAGAACTGGTAACTCATGCACATCCCATCCGCCTCTGTAACTAGAGATGGTATCAGTAATTTTCCATGTTTGAGCACTAGCATCAGTTTGTAATATAACTGAAGGTTTACTGACCAAAAAAGTTACTGGAGCAATGCTGAATACTGTTCGTCCACTATTGTGACGTTGATAGCTTCAGCTGGTAATAGCATAGGTCTGTGACAATGACCTACATGGTACTTGAGAGCTTGCTCCTTTGCATGTTGTAAGTTCTGATAATGCAAAGGCCCAAATTGCGCAGCTTAAAAAACAGCCACTAAATTTGCCAATTATACTGGCCACTTAATGAATAGAAGGCTGCTTGATAACAACAAGGTTGTTACAAACTTCTATTAATTCTAATCTCTTGCCCCAGGGCGGAGTCACAGACAAATTAATAGACTTAAAGGTAAATCCCAATAATCAATAACTCTAGTTGGTATCAACTTAAATTTAACTGGATGGATGAGAAACCCCAATTTCTCAAATATTAATTTTGTGGCTGAAACAGCTAATTTAGCAAAATACACCGTTTTAGAATATCATCCTGCTAGGCCATAAGAATGTGTTTTTGAGCTCTGAGCAGCCCAAGCATCGGCTTTAGTAATTTGGTAAATAACCTGGGAGCTGAAGTTAGCCCATTTTGCAACGCTTTAAACTGCTATCGTTGCCCCATCCAGCTAAATTTCAAATATCTCCGATCCCTGTGAATGGGAACTGAATAGTATGCATCTTTGAGATCGATGCATGCCATAAAGCATCCTGTGGAAATCAGTTGTTGGACAGTAACGAAGTTTCCCATTTAAAAAAGTCTATACTGCACATGTGAGTTAAATCAAGGATGATCCGACATCCTCCATCTTTCTTTTATGGAGGCGCAGGGTGTCGTCGCCGAAACCAATCTGATGTTATTTTTTCAGTTTATAAACGGATCTGATGTTATCCATCGTCATTTGTGCAAAAAATAAGTGTAATCTATTACCAACTTGTAATTGGTCCACGCAACCCATGTTTCGGAAAGAACCAGACCCACCTACCTCCATGGTTACCGGTGGTCTTATGGTAAGCCCAAAGGCCCCTGATGCGGGTTCTATTTCCGTCCTTGATTTGGAGGGTAGGACTGCTGGGGTGCGTGGATTGCACATTTTCCCTGAGGGGCCTTGGCCTGAAAGACCTCTCCCCAGAGAATCAGCTTTCAAGCTGCCACCAGCTTCAGTGAACCGCTTACTGCCGATGGAGGCGCAGGGGTGTTGTCGCTGAAACAGTGAAGCTTTGCTCGTCGTTGGTACCTTGAATAGTCCGACAGCTTTTGCTTCCTCATCCAGGTCTTTTACCTGTTTGGATAGGTCTTCCCCGAAGAGAAGATTCGGCGGCTGGACATTGCTGGCATTACATAAGCCTGCAAATTTGGGATTATAAGGCGGGTCTGATGGCGTTCTTCTGAAAGCAGTTCATTTCAAAGTGTGCATTGCACATCAACGCCAGGGCATCCTGCTGGACGTCTGATAGCTCGCCATCCACAGTCTCCCCAGATAGCGCTGTTCACTGCCGGCACTTTCAGGAATGCAAAATTTACAGGTGTGTGGTATTTTGCAGTAGTCACCTGTTCCTGTAATGATGTGATGTGAGGTAGCTAATGCTTACAAAGCTTGTAACGTGAGGGGAAACTCTGGCCCCCCCACAGGTTTTCTGCCAATGGCTGGAAGCCAACTCCTCCTGCAGCGGCTCCTTTGTTTGCGAGGATATCGCAACCCTTGATGCCATGACAGACAATTGTTGAACCTCACGCATGTAATCCAGTATGTTCCATGGACATACTTTCGAGTTTGGAGTCAGTCATACACTGACCCCTGGCACTCCCCTCCACAGAGAGGGAGATTTGTAAGCAGCCCTGGAACAGGCGCTGCAGCAGGCCCCCGAGGAGACCTGCGCTGATATGGCCCCGTTCCACGGACCATATCAGGATGGAGCATCACCTTTGTGGGATGAATGCCCGAGGACGCTATCCATGCTCCATCTGGGTTAAACGCCCGAGGACGTACCCATTTTTGTTGGAGGGGAACCCTCCTGGCCTGACTCGTCCCAGTCCAGGCCTCTCAGACTCTGTTTGGCTGCACACCCTTTCGGGCTGCCAGCGACTCGGGTAGCGAACCCGATGGCCGCCGGCTACCCGCACTTCCGCGGTCCGTAGCCGGTTTCTCCGCGGTCCGTAGCTGGTTTCCCCACGGCCCATGGCCGGTTTCGCCGCGGATTCCATATCCAGCTGGAACTCTGTAAAAGAGATTCCTGCAACCAAAAAATACACCTGAAAATAAATTTTAAAACTTACCTGCAGGGTTTGAAACTTACCGCTGGAAGAGCAACACGCCTCCCAGCCAGTCGTGGCGCCATGCGTCGACGTATTTTTTTTTATTTTTTTTTATTTATTAGAAGTAATGTACATTACAGTGATATAAGCCAAAAATAACATAATACATTTCCTGTACCACTCTTGTTTTAAACTTTAAAAAGAAGAAGAATAGAGAGAGTTGGATAAGATAGTAAGTGCGTGAAGGAGTGATCAGGAGAAACCCGTAGAAACGTAAAACACGAGAAAGAGTTAAAAAGAAAACCAAAGAAAAAGAAAGAGAAAAATAGAGAACAGAAGATATAAGAAAGTAAAATAAGATAAAAGGGATGTACCTACTTCGTATCTTTACACACCCCTCACCAGGTCCTGAAACCATTTATTTTCAAAGTTATGATGCACCCTATGCTTGTAATAAGTCGATAAATGGAGACCAAATCTTTTGGAAATGGTCTGATTTGCCTGCTAGGAGGAATCTCATGTCTTCTAGGTGTAACATTTCGGACATATTTGAAATCCACATTTTTATCGTTGGTGTGGGAGCGTTTTTCCAGAATTTAGGTATGTTTTTTTGCCATTATTAAGCCGTAATTAAGGAAGCTCTTTTGGAACGAAGTCAGCTCAAAGCTGGCTTCCATTGTTCCAAAGATAATCAATTCTGCGTTCGGTTTCAGTTTTATTTTAAATAATTTTGTAAAAATTTCAAAGATTTAATTCCAAAATTTTGGGATTTTTATACAAAAAACAAAGGAATGTGCTATAGTTGCTTCTTGGGATAGACATTTATCACAGATGGGGGAGACATTTGGAAAAAAGTTTCTTTTTTTTTGAGTAATATAGTCTATGTAAAATTTTAAATTGGATTAGATTATGTCTTACATTGATCGAGCATTTGTGCACATATAGCAAGTGTTTATCCTACCTCTCTTTCGAGATTTTAATAGCTAGTTCTTGTTCCCAATCTCTTCTAGTTCTATCGGATGATGGTATTTCTATATTTAGGATGATATTATACAAGTATGATATTAAATTAGTTGATTCCGCCTTTATATTCATTGCTTCGTCTAATAGGTCTGGAGACAAATTTTGATATTCTTGTGTATATTTTTTCAAATAATCACGGATTTGAAAATATTTAAAATATTGATTACTTCTCAGATTGTATTTAAGTTGTAGTTGTTGGAATGATAAAAACATTCCATTTTCATACATGTCTCCAAACGTTTTAATTCCTATTCTTTCCCAGTGTGTAAATGATTTATCTATAATAGATGGTTTAAACGACGGATTATTAACTATGGGAGAGAAAAGCGATAGGTTTCATAATTTTAGGGTTAATTTTATTTTTCCAAATTCTAATTGTACTATGAATAATTGGATTTTTACTGTGTATTGTATTATTCAATTTTATTGGTGAGAGAAGGATCGCTCCTATATTAAAAGGGGAGCAATCCTCTCTCTCCATTACTATCCAATCCACCCGCTGGGCAGAGTTGTCCAACAGGTGAATCACATTTTTGACATTTGCTGCACAATAATAATACAAAAAATTAGGGAGTGTTAATCCACCAAATTCTTTAGGTTTGCACAAATGTCTTCTTTGAATTCTATGGGATTTATAGTCCCATATAAAATTTGTGATATCGGAATCCAGTTTTTTTTAAAACTTTTTTGGTAATAGATATAAAATTTGTGGTAGAAAGATCATTTTTATAGCATTTATTCGGCCTATTAAAGACATCGGAAGAGTTTTCCAAAATTTAATCAGTGCGTTTAATTTATTAAGTAGGGGCATATAGTTTGCATTAAATAAAGATTTATATTTTCTAGTAATGTCAATTCACAAATATTTAAATTTTTCTGTAGCAATTTTAAAAGGGAATTTTAACAGGTGTGTTGAGTCTTGGGGTTTTATCGTCATAATTTCACTTTTATTCCAATTTATTCTATATCCTGAAAAAGATCCAAATTCCTCTATTAGATTTAATATATTTGGTATACTGATTTGTGATTTTGTGATGTATAGTAGTACATCATCTGCGTATAATGATATTTTATTATTTGAGTATTTTGTATTATAACCATAGATATTCGGATGTGTTCTAATGCTTTCAGCTAGAGGTTCTATTACAAGAGCAAATAGCAGAGGTGATAGTGAGCATCCCTGTCTATTGCCCCTTGATAATTGAAATTTCGGGGACAACATGTTATTAGTTAATATTCTAGCAGTGGGCCTGTCATATAATAGTTTTACCCATGAGATAAAATTCTCTCTCATTTGAAATTTTTGCAATACTTTAACAAGGTATTTAACAAGAAATCTTTGCAATACTTTAACAAGGTCCCAGAGGCCCAGGGACCGTTGCAGGAGGAGGAGCGGCGTCCGGGTAGGGAGTAGTTAAACAGCACGGGGCTTTTCTTTCCAGAGGCCCAGGGACCGTTGCAGGAGGAGGAGCGGCGTCCGGGTAGGGAGTAGTTAAACAGCGCGGGGCTTTTCTTTCCAGAGGCCCAGGGACCGTTGCAGGAGGAGGAGCGGCGTCCGGGTAGGGAGTAGTTAAACAGCGCGGGGCTTTTCTTTCCAGAGGCCCAGGGACCGTTGCAGGAGGAGGAGCGGCATCCGGGTAGGGAGTAGTTAAACAGCGCGGGGCTTTTCTTTCCAGAGGCCCAGGGACCGTTGCAGGAGGAGGAGCGGCGTCCGGGTAGGGAGTAGTTAAACAGCGCGGGGCTTTGCTTTCCAGAGGCCCAGGGACTGTTGCCGGAGGAGGAGCAGCGTCTGGGTAGGGAGTAGTTAAACAGCGCGGGGCTTTTCTTTCCAGAGGCCCAGGGACCGTTGCAGGAGGAGGAGCGGCGTCCGGGTAGGGAGTAGTTAAACAGCGCGGGGCTTTTCTTTCCAGAGGCCCAGGGACCGTTGCAGGAGGAGGAGAACCCAAAACTGCAACGTTCCATTCAAGTTTCCTATAAGGAAGCCGCTGATTGGTGGAAGAGGACTAAGAGGAAGCAGCTGATTGGTGGAAGAGAACTAAGAGGAAGCAGCTGATTGGGAGTCAGATCCCTGCTGATTTACTCCACCAGTTTGTATTGTATCCAGGGTAAGGCTTTGTATTGTATCCAGGGTAAGGCTTTGTATTGTTTCCAGGGTAAGGCTTTGTATTGTATCCAGGGTGAGTATGAGGGCCAGGGCAGTTTACTGGTCTGGATGTCAGATGTGGGAGGTCATGGAGTCTGATACCCCTCCAGACGTCCACATCTGTGCCAGGTGCGTCGAGATGGGGTTCCTAAGGGACCGTGTTAGGAACCTGGAGCAGCAGCTCGATGACCTCTGTCTGATCAGGGAGAGTGAGGAGGTCATAGAAAGGAGTTATAGGGAGGTGGCCACTCCAAGACCACGGGAGGCAGACAAGTGGGTCACGGTTAGGAAGGGCAAGGGGCAGAGGCAGGGACTAGTGAGTACCCCGGTGGCTGTACACCTTGAAAATAAGTACTCCTGTTTGAGTACTGTTGGGGGGGACATCCTTCCTGGGGGTAGCGACAGCGGCCGGGTCTACGGCACAGAGACCGGCCCTATTGCTCAGAAGGGTAGGGAAAAGAAGAGGAGGGCAATAGTAATAGGGGACTCTGGTTAGGGGGTCGGTTAGGCGATTCTGTGGACTCAGTCAGGAGACCCGGATGGTAGTTTGCCTCCCTGGTGCCAGGGTCAGGGATGTGTCTGAACGCGTCCAAGATATCCGTAAAACGGAGGGAGAGGAGCCTGAGGTTGTGGTACATATAGGTACCAATGACATGGGCAGAAAAAGAGAAGAGGTCCTGAAAGGAGAATTTAGGGAGTTGGGAGGAGAGTTAAGGAGAAGGACCGCAAAGGTAACAATCTCAGGATTACTACCTATGCCACGCGACAGTGAGAGTAGGAATGGAATGAGGTGGAGGATAAATGCGTGGCTGAGGAACTGGTGCAGCGGGCATGGATTCAAATTTCTGGATCATTGGGACCTCTTTTGTGGAAGGTGTGACCTGTACAGAAAGGACGGGTTGCACTTGAACCCAAGGGGGACCAATATCCTGGCGGGGAGATTTGCAAAGGCTACTGGGGAGACTTTAAACTAGAACGGTTGGGGGGAGGGACTCAAATAGAGAAAGCTAGTAGAAAATGTGGGAGGCAGGAGGCAGAGAAGGGAAGCACTCGGACCCAAAATGTAGGGGAGAAAGAAGAAAAAGATAATAAACAGGTGGGTTTCTTAAATGTGTATATTTTAATGCTAGGAGCATTGTAAGAAAGGTGGATGAGCTTAGAGCCTGGATTGACACCTGGAAGTATGATGTTGTGGCGATAAGTGAAACATGGTTGCAGGAGGGCTGTGATTGGAAACTAAATATTCCACGATTTCGTTGCTTCAGGGGTAATAGAATTGGAGGGGCAAGAGGTGGGAGTGTTGCATTGCTTGTCAAGGAATATATTACAGCAGTGCTTTGGCAGGATAGATTAGAGGGCTCGTCTAGGGAGGCTATTTGGGTGGAACTGAGAAATGGGAAAGGTGTAGCAACACTTATAGGGGTGTATTATAGACTGCCAAATGGGGAGCGAGAATTGGAAGAGCAAATATGTAAGGAGATAGCAGATATTAGTAGTAAGCACAAGGTAGTGATTGTGGGAGATTTCAATTTTCCACACATAGACAGGGAAACACATTCTGTAAAAGGGCTGGATGGTTTGGAGTTTGTAAAATGTGTGTAGGATAGTTTTTTGCAGCAATACATAGAGGTACCTACTAGAGAAGGGGCAGTGCTGGACCTCCTGTTAGGAAATGAGACGGGGCAGGTGGCGGAGGTATGCGTTGGGGAGCACTTCGGGTCCAGTGATCACAATACCATTAGTTTCAATATAATTATGGAGAGGGTCAGAACTGGACCTAGGGTTGAGATTTTTGATTGAAGAAAGGCTAACTTTGAGGAGATGTGAAAGGATTTAAAAGGAGTGAATTGGGACATGTTGTTTTATGGGAAGGATGTAGAAGAGAAATGGAGAATATTTAAAGGTGAAATTTTAAGTACAGAATCTTTATATCCCTGTTCGGTTGAAAGGAAATAGTAAAAATTGGAAAGAGCCATGGTTTTCACGGGAAATTGGACACTTGGTTCGGAAAAAGAGAGAAATCTACAATAATTATAGGCAGCATGGAGTAAATGAGGTGCTTGAGGAGTATAAAGAATGTAAAAAGAATATTAAGAAAGAAATTAGAAAAGCTAAAAGAAGATATGAGGTTGCTTTGGCAAGTAAGGTGAAAGTAAATCCAAAGGGTTTCTACAGCTATATTAATAGCAAAAGGATAACAAGGAATAAAATTGGTCCATTAGAGAGTTAGAGTGGACAGCTATCTGCAGAGCCAAAAGAGATGGGGGAGATATTGAACAATTTCTTTTCTTCGGTATTCACCAAGGAGAAGGATATGGAATTATGATATGGAAACAAGTAGAGTAGAAATGGAAACTATGAGATTCAAAGAAGAGGAGGTGCGGACACTTTTGAAAAATATGAAAACGGATAAGTCTCCAGGTCCTTACAGGATATTCCCTAGGACATTGAGGGAAGTTAGTGTAGAAATAGCAGGGGCTATGACAGAAATATTTCAAATGTCATTAGAAACGGGAATAGTGCCGGAGGATTGGCGTACTGCGCATGTTGTTCCGTTGTTTAAAAAGGGTTCTAAGAGTAAACCTAGCAATTATAGACCTGTTAGTTTGATGTCAGTGGTGGGCAAATTAATGGAAAGGATACTTAGAGATAATATATATAAGCATCTGGATAAACAGGGTCTGATTAAGAACAGTCAACGGATTTGTGCCTGGAAGGTCATGTTTGACTAACCTTCTTGAATTTTTCGAAGAGGTTACTAGGGAAATTGATGAGGGTAAAGCAGTGGATGTTGTCTATATGGACTTCAGTAAGGCCTTTGACAAGGTTCCTCATGGAAGGTTGGTTAAGAAGATTCAATTGTTGGGTATTAATGGTGGAGTAGCAAGATGGATTCAACAGTGGCTGAATGGGAGATGCCAGAGAGTAATGGTGGATGGCTGTTTGTCAGATTGGAGGCCGGTGACTAGTGGGGTGCCTCAGGGGTCTGTGTTGGGTCCGCTGTTGTTTGTCATGTACATCAATGATCTGGATGATGGTGTGGAAAATTGGATTAGTAAGTATGCAGATGATACTAAGATAGGTGGTGTTGTGGATAATGAAGTAGATTTTCAAAGTCAGAGAGATTTAGGCCATTTGGAAGAGTGGGCTGAATGATGGCAGATGGAGTTTAATGCTGATAAATGTGAGGTGCTACATGTCGGCAGGACAAATCAAAATAGGACGTACATGGTAAATGGTAGCGAATTGAGGAATGCAGTTGAACAGAGGGATCTAGGAATAACTGTGCATAGTTCCCTGAAGGTGGAAACTCATGTAGATAGGGTGGTAAAGAAAGCGTTTGGTGTGCTGGCCTTTATAAATCAGAGCATTGAATATAGAAGTTGGGATGTTATGTTAAAATTGTACAAGGCATTGGTGAGGCCAATTCTGGAGTATGGAGTACAATTTTGGTCGCCTAATTATAGGAAGGATGTCAACAAAATAGTGAGAGTACAGAGGAGATTTACTAGAATGTTGCCTGGGTTTCAGCAACTAAGTTACAGAGAAAGGTTGAACAAGTTAGGTCTTTATTCTTTGGAGTGCAGAAGGTTAAGAGGGGACTTGATAGAGGGCTTTAAAATTATGAGCGGGTTAGACAGAGTTGACGTGGATAAGCTTTTCCCATTGAGAGTAGGGAAGATTCAAACAAGGAGACATGACTTGAGAGTTAAGGAACAGAAGTTTAGAGGTAACATTAGGGGGAACTTCTTTACTCAGAGAGTGGTAGCTGTGTGGAATGAGCTTCCAGTGGAAGTGGTGGAGGCAGGTTCGATTTTATCCTTTAAAAATAGATTGGATGGGTATATGGACGGGAAAGGAATGGTGGGTTATGGTCTGAGTGCAGGTAGATGGGACTAGGGGGAAGTAAAACAAAAATTAAAAAAAAAAAGGGTTCGGCACGGACTTGAAGGGCCGAGATGGCCTGTTTCCGTGCTGTAATGGTTATATGGTTATAAGGTAGTCCCATTCCACTTGATCGAATGCTTTTTCTGTGTCCAATGAAATAATTGATAAGTCTTGTTCTTCAGTTTTATATGAATGCATTATATTAAACAGACGTCTCAGATTATTGCATGAATATCTCTTGGGTATAAACCCTGTTTGATCCGCATTTATTAATTTACTAACATATTTACTTAATCTTCTAGCTAATGTTTTCGCTAGTATTTTTTTATCTGTATTTAACAGCGCAATGGCTGTGTATGAACCAGGGTCTTCTAAATCTTTATCTTTTTTAGGTATAAGTGTAATCGTTGATTCCGCTAATGTTTCTGGTAATGTTTGTTCTTTGAAAGCATATGTATACATTTTATGTAAACGTGGTGAAATTATCTCATAAAATCTTTTATAAAATTCATTACTAAATCCATCTGGTCCTGGTGTTTTTCCATTCTTTAGTGAGTTTATTGTTTCTTCTATTTCCTTAATTGAGATTTGTACTCCTAATTCCTCTTGTTCGATCAGGTTAAGTTTTGGGAGATTACAGTTATCCAAGAACTCTATAACTTTAGTACTATCTGCTGACGTTTTAGATGTATATGAATTTTGATAAAATTGAGCAAATCATTTATTAATTTACTCAATAGTGTTAACAATTCACCTTTATCTGATTTAATCTTTAAAATCGTATGATCTTTTTCCCGTTTTTTCACTTGACGTGCCAAAGGTTTTTGCGGTTTATCACCGAATTCAAAATTTTCCTGTTTTGTAATTTGAAATAATATTATAACTTTTGCTGATAATATTTTATTTAATTTAAATTTCAATATTGTTATTTTATTATATTTATCTATAGTTGGCTCTTTAGCGTTATCTAGATCCAATTGTCTAATTCGTTCTTCTAACTGCCTTTGTTCATTGTTATTCTTTTTATTTTGAAAAGCTTGATATGAAATTATAGATCCTCTGATAAATGCTTTAAAAGATTCCCATAGTAAAGCGGGTGAAATATCTGGGGTGTCGTTGGTCTCGAACAAAAGTTCCATCTGTTGTTTTAAATATATACCACCTTGTGGATCATTTAGAATTTGAGGATTAAACCTCCAAAACGATTTTTTATTAGGCATTCCTTCAAGTTAAAAAAAAAAAGTTAACGGGGAGTGGTCAGAAATAATGCTGTTGTGATATTTTGGGTTCATTGTATAGGGAATTAATTTTGTGTCCACTAAAAAATAGTCAATACGTGAATAAGTTTTGTGTACCGTTGAATAAAACGAGTATTCCCTTCCAGCTGGGTTAGCGATCCTCCAAACATCTGTTGTATTTGTATTTTTTGTGTATGTATTTAGGAGTTCACTAGTTTTAGATTTTGCGTTACCCCTCTTTTGTTGTGTAGATTTATCCAGGTACGGATCTAAAACGCAATTAAAGTCTCCCCCAATTATCACATTTTGATAATTAAACTCGGAGATTATATTCAGGATTTTATTAAAATATTGGGGATTATCAAAATTAGGCGCATAAATATTTACCATGGTGATTCGAGTAGCATGAATCTCTCCGGTAACTATGAGATATCTCCCTTCCTTATCTATTATGATATTCTTTGATTTAAATGGTATACCTTTACGAATAATAATTGCCGTACCTCTAGATTTAGAGATATATGAAGATTGATATGTTTGGCCTATCCAATTTGCCTTCAATCTAGTCTGAGCTTGCAATTTCAGATGTGTTTCTTGTAAGAAAATTATGTCTGAATTGAGCGACATCAATTGTGCGAAAATCTTACCCCTTTTAATAGGTTCGTTAGCACCCCTTATGTTCCAAGTGCAAAATGTGATTCCTCCAAGTTTCTTTTGTTTATCGTCTTGCATTTTAAATTATTTTAATACCTTTGAGTCATACGGTGCAACCAATACCTCAGGTCTCTGGGTGTTGGGGGAGCATTTGCGGCTATTAAATTCTGTTGGTACATCCCTTTTAAAATTGTCCTTAAACAAAAAAACAAAAAAGTGTGAAATATTGTGACAAAATTTGTTTTTTTTAAGTGATATTACAGTGTCTAAAAATAACGACACTGTGACAAATTATCCACCTAATGGTGGTAGTTACAAGTTTGTTGACTTCCCTTGTTGTTAATATACATTAATCTTGCAAAAGGGAGGTGGGGCCAATTCAAAGCCGAATTATATATATCACAATTACAATATATATATATATCTAATTAAGTCTTATCTAATTAAGTCTTCAAATTATCTACCATTTACTAAAGCTAACAGTTTTTACATTTGCTTCCCATTCAGTAATAATCAACTGCTGGTTGGAAGGGGTTAACCAGAGTCAGATCCTGGCTGTTTGCCAAGGGCCTGAATCTCCTCACCTCCTCCCAAGCATAACTGGAACTGAAGCCTAGTTTATTATATAAGTCCGTTTTTTTTAGTCTGTTATTAATCTATTTCCTTATATTTAGCCCCCCTTCCCCTCCCCGGGGGGGTCAATCATTATAATACATTATTACATTCTACCCTTTTAACAATTCGCATTAGATTCAATTACTATTACTATGTTAATTCAGTAGTTTCTGTGTTAGTATAGAGTTAAAATTTTGAAAGACTTTAATTCAAAAAGTTTATTTTCAAGTCCGTTTGTATTAAGTTCTCCATTCAGCCGCACCCTTGTTTTTTTGTTTTTTTATATTATTTTATTTTATTAGAAGTAAGTACAGTAATATGGCACCAAGGTGCCTAATATATATTGACATCTTACATTTTATGTACAGGTTCTTGTTTTTTTAAATTTATAATGAAAAAGAAAAAGAGAGAATAGATAATAAAAGATAGAAAAACATATGATATATAGTGTGTGAAAAGGAAAAAAGGGTGAAAGAAGAAAAGTGAAGAAAGGAAGATAGAAAGAGAAAGAGGAGAAAGCAAGAGATTATGGAGATCGTTATTTATATTCTTGACCATCCCTCACCCAGTCCTGAAACAGTTAGCTTCTACAATTTTGTTGCACCATATGCTTCCAAAAAGTCGACAAATTGAGACCAACTCGTTAAGAATTGGTCTGATTTATCTATTAGGAGGAATCGCATTTCCTCAAGATGTGCGGTGTCCAACATATTTGAAAACCACATTTTAAGCGTTGGTATTTGTGTATTTTTGTTATTCCATCTTTCATTCGAGGTGGAACAAAGAATGTCCTTGAGTTCACATTCCAAAGAAGATAAAATGTCTAGACACCAGCACGTGGAGGAGCTCCGCCATCTTAGTCTTTTAGATACATAGATACATGGAAAATAGGTGCAGGAGTAGGCCATTCGGCCCTTCGAGCCTGCACCGCCATTCAATATGATCATGGCTGATCATCCAACTCAGTATCCCGTACTTGCCTTCTCTTAGGTATGTTACAAAACTTACCTTCAGTCGCGCTGTAATTCTGCCACTGGCCGTGTGCGCGATTTTGACGCCTTTAAGGGGGGCGGGGTTAAAACGCGGGTTTCTCCTCCCTTGACCTGGTTGATATTTTGTTAGAGTACAAGCCTTGGCTGATGAATCGTTCCTACTGGCGTTTTGTGAATTTTTTATTTTTATTAAATCGTCAATGTCAGTGCTAGAGTAATTTTAAAAGCAGCTCCTGAAGCGTCAACGCCGATAACGGGGACGGATTTCACACACGGGACAGGTAAACGAAAGTGGTTTCTTTAAATGTATAAAAGTGCTCCTTAAGAAGCCTTTAATTCACATTTTTTCATGCGACACGGTGATTTTATTCCCCGAATTAACGGCAGTATTTTTCATGCCAATACGGGGTTAAATTCACCGCAAATGAACGTTCCAAAAGATCGCGTTCCAGAAAACCTCACTCGCAAGATGAATTAAATGCCCATTAATTTACAGGTATTAAACATTCAATTCCTTCCATTTGGCCTGTAAATTCATGAAAATTAGATTTAAAAATTATGTTATATTGTGAATTATTGTGTGAATGTTATTTGGACACTTAGGCTATTTAAAAATGTTAATCTATTCTTAAGAAATTGATAGATGTTTAGATCTAGTAATTGAATTTTGTAATTAGCTACAATTAGGTAACTAACTAATTATATGCTTTACTTTCATGTCTTCGAAGTAAGATTGTTTCATATTTGTTTCAGAATGCTTCAATCTATAATAACTGAAAATTTCTTTCAGTTATCATAATTTTTAAGAAAGTTATGGGCTTTTAACTGTCCTCGATCACAGCTTTTGTGTTAAGTCAATGGAAAAGCAATAGGGAACTAGATGCTAATTTCTGAGTATGATAATGGCCATAACTTTTTTAATACTGAAGATATGAAAGTGAATTAAGTGTCAAATTAAACTTCTTTTTATGCTTTATCTGATGGGATAAATTGCAGACTTTATTTTTTAAATCTCAAAATTTTGTAACATTGCTACTTCTCTCCATACCCCCTGATCCCCCTAGCCACAAGGGCCACATCTAACTCCCTCTTAAATATAGCCAATGAACTGGCCTCAACTACCCTCTGTGGCAGAGAGTTCCAGAGATTCACCACTCTCTGTGTGAAAAAGTTTTTTCTCATCTCGGCCTTAAAGGATTTCCCCCTTATCCTTAAGCTGTGACCCCTTGTCCTGGACTTCCCCAACATCGGGAACAATCTTCCTGCATCTAGACTGTCCAACCCCATAAGAATTTTGTACATTTCTATAAGATCCCCTCTCAATCTCCTAAATTCTAGCGAGTATAAGCCGAGTCTATCCAGTCTTTCTTCATATGAAAGTCCTGACATCCCAGGAATCAGTCTGGTGAACCTTCTCTGCACTCCCTCTATGGCTATAATGTCCTTCCTCAGATTTGGAGACCAAAACTGTAAGCAATACTCCAGGTGTGGTCTCACCAAGACCCTGTACAACTGCAGTAGAACCTCCCTGCTCCTATACTCAAATCCTTTTGCTATGAAAGCTAACATACCATTCGCTTTCTTCACTGCCTGCTGCACCTGCATGCCTACTTTCAATGACTGGTGTACCATGACACCCAGGTCTCGCTGCATCTCCCCTTTTCCTAATCGGCCACCATTTAGATAATAGTCTGCTTTCCTGTTTTTGCCACCAAAGTGGATAACCTCACATTTATCTACATTATACTGCATCTGCCAAACATTTGCCCACTCACCCAGCCTATCCAAGTCACCTTGCAGTCTCCTAGCATCCTCCTCGCAGCTAACACTGCCCCCCAGCTTAGTGTCATCCGCAAACTTGGAGATGTTGCCTTCAATTCCCTCATCCAGATCATTAATATAAATTGTAAATAGCTGGGGTCCCAGCACTGAGCCTTGCGGTACCCCACTAGTCACTGCCTGCCATTGTGAAAAGGACCCGTTTAAAAGGTCATCTTTCTCAGCTTCCCCTCTGACTATATCTGTGGAATAAAAAGCCTTGTCCTGGCAGTCGTGATGATTTACTTAGCCAGCTATCTCTTTTAAGATGTCTTGAGCACATTTGTATGCTACCTCTGGGTCAGTAAACGCATGTTCGGTACCATAATAGGTAATCCTCATTTTAGCCGGATACATCACACCATATCTGACCTTTTGATTTCCTTTCAAGATCTGCCGTGTCTTTGAAAACAATTCTCGTTTTTTGGCGATTTCATAAGGATAATCTCTGAATAGTTTAATGGTATCATTCCCAAACATCATATTCTTTCCGTATTGGATTTTTTTCATAACATCTTCCAAAGCTCTAATGTCACGAAATTTCACAATGATCGGTCATGGGGGGGGCTCCTGACTTTGATTGTACTCTTGATTTTGCTCTTTGCACCCGATGTGCCACTTCTATTTTCGGTTCGACGGACAGGTCGAGTATTTGTTTAAGTAAGTTGGCAGCGAACTCACGAGGCTCACTGCCCCACGACACGCTCCTGATCTTTCTTCATTCTCTGCATATCTTCAGACATTTGTAACATAGATGCTTCCATATCTTTCATAGCCGTCTGATATGATGTAACAGTTTGGAGAACAGCATCAAACTTCTCCGTGCAATCTTCTTCCACCCGATCAATTTTCACAGTTAATTCACCTTGCACATCATCAATTCGTTTATTTAAATTACCAATTGAGTCAATAATTTTCTGATTCCCAGAGTTCATGCTCTCCATCATACTCTCTATCATACTTTTATTCCCAGCAGCAATCTCATTTCTTAAGTCTCTTACCGAGTTCTTTATTTCTTCCAGCTCTTTATCCTTTGTAGCCATTTCAGTCTTTGCCCTTGTAGTCATTTCAGAGGCTAATTCAGAAGTTAATTCTTCAGATGTTTGCTGATTTTTCCAAAGATGTTTTGTAACAGATCTTTGAGGACTTTGGCCAAGAATCACTTTTTTTATTTAAAAGTGCCTTAAACCACCATTATTTTCGAGCCGATTTCTGATGCCGACGTCAACAGCTCCGGTAAGTATTTTAAATCGGTCGTGTCTTCCGACCCGTTTTTTAACGCGAAATATCGCAAATTTCGGGAGCGGAGCTAAATGCTGCGCCTGTTCAGTGTATCATGGTGCCACCGGAAGTATTGACGCGCATGCATGCTGGCGGGCTTCTTCACGTAGTCACTCACGTGACTCCGAAGTAAAATGGGTTATTAATAATCAGAGTTTTGTCCGAGCCAGGTTTAATGGCCTGATGGCTGTGGGGAAGTAGCTATTCCTGAACCTGGTCGTTGCAGTCTTCAGGGTCCTGTACCTTCTACCTGAAGGTAGCAGGGAGATGAGTGTGTGGCCAGGATGGTGTGGGTCTTTGATGATACTGCCAGCCTTTTTGAGGCAGCGACTGCGATAAATCCCCTCGATGGAAGGAAGGTCCGAGCCGATGATGGACTGGGCAGTGTTTACTACTTTTTGTAGTCTTTTCCTCTCCAGGGCGCTCAAGTTGCTGAACCAAGCCACAATACAACTGGTCAGCATGCTCTCTACTGTGCACCTGTAGAAGTTAGAGAGAGTCCTCCTTGACAAACCGACTCTCCGTAATCTTCTCAGGAAGTAGAGGCGCTGATGTGCTTGCTTGATAATTGCATTAGTGTTCTCGGACCAGGAAAGATCTTCAGAGATGTGCACGCCCACGAATTTGAAGCTCTTGACCCTTTCAACCATCTATTGATATAAACTGGTTTGTGGGTCTCCATCCTACTCCTTCCACAGTCCACAATCAGTTCCTTGGTTTTGCTGGTGTTGAGGGCCAGGTTATTGTGCTGGCAGCATATGGACAGTTGCTCGATCTCTCTTCTATACTCTGACTCACCCCCATCAGTGATACGTCCCACAACAGTGGTGTCGTCTGCGAACTTGATGATGGAGTTCGCACTGTGACCGGCTGCGCAGTCATGAGTATAGAGTGAGTACAGCAGGGGGCTGAGCACGCAGCCTTGAGGTGCTCCCGTGCTGATTGTTATCGAGGCTGACACATTTCCACCAATACCAACAGACTGTGGTCTGTGAATGAGGAAGTCGAGGATCCAATTGCAGAGTGATGCGCAGAGACCCAGTTCTGCAAGTTTGGTAACCAGCTTGGAGGGGATGATTGTGTTAAATGCCGAGCTGTAGTCGATGAATAACAGCCTGACATATGAGTTTTTGTTGTCCAAGTGGTCCAGAGCGGAGTGGAGGGCCAACGAGATCGCATCCACCGTTGATCTGTTGTGGTGGTAAGCGAACTGCAGTGGGTCCAGGTTTTTGTCGAGGTAGGAGTTGATTTGCTCCATGATCAACCTCTCAAAGCACTTCATCACCACAGGCGTTAGTGCCATTGGTCGATAGTCATTGAGGCACGTCACCTTACTCTTCTTGGGCACTGGTATAATTGATGCCCTTTTAAAGCAGGTGGGGTCCTCAGACCTCAGAAGTGAGAGGTTGAAAATGTCCGTAAAAACTCCAGCCAGTTGGTCCACACAGGTTTTTAGAACGCGACTGGGTATACCATCAGGTCCAGGCACTTTTCGAGGGTTCACCCCTCTGAAGGATTTCCTGACGTCGGCCTCTGTGACTGAGACTGAAATACCATCACAGCGAATGAGGGCTTGGGAAGGCACATCAGTATTCTCCCTATCAAAGCATGCGTAAAACGCATTGAGCTCGTCAGGGAGTGATGTTTCGCCGACATTCGAGCTGCCTCCTGGTTTTGCCTTGTAGGAGGTGATTGCATTCAGGACCCGCCACAGCTGCCGAACATCTGTCTCATCCTCCAGTTTGGAGCAGAAGTCCCTTCTGGCCTTTTTGATGGCCTTACCAAGGTCGTATCTGGACTTCTTGTAAGCCACTGTATCATCAGATGAGAATGCCCGGTGTCTGGACTTCAGAAGAGTGCGGATCTCAAAGTTCATCCAAGGTTTCTGATTGGGAAACACTCGGAAGGTTTTTGTAGGAATGCAGTCCTCCACACATTTCTTAATGAAGTCTGTAACGACTGTGGCGTATTCGTTCAAGTCCGTTGCCGAGTCCTTGAACATTGCCCAGTCTACAGACTCCGAACAGTCCTGGAGTTGTTCCTCTGCCCCCCCCGGCCAGCTCTGTACTGTACTCACCTCTGGGGGTGCGCTCTTCAATTGCTGCCTGTAGGCAGGAAGAAGCAGCACTTGGAATATTGTGAGCAATTTTGAGCACCATGTCTGAGGAAGGATGTGCTGGCCCTGGTGATGGTCCAGAGGAGGTTTACAAGAATGATCCCAGGAATTAGTAGGTTAACCTATGATGAGCGTTTGTCGACACTGGGCCTGTACTCGCTGGATTTTAGAAGAATGAGGTGGGATCTCATTGAAACATACAGAATAATGAAAGGCTTGGAATGAGTGAATGTGGAGAGAATGTTTCCACTAGTGGGAGAGTCTAGGACGAGAGGTCATAGCCTCAGAATTAAAGGACGTTCCATTAGGAAGGGGATGAGGAGAAATTTATTTCTTCAGAGGGTGGTGAATCTGTGGAATTCTTTGCCACAGAAAGCTGTGGAGGCAAAGTCAGTGGATATATTTATGGCAGAGATAGATAGATTCTTGATTAGTACGGGTGTTAGAAGTTATGGGGAGAAGGCAGGAAAATAGGGTTACGAGGGAAAGATAGATCAGCCATGATTGAATGGCGGAGTAGACTTGATGGGCCGAAAGGCCTATTCCTTTTACCTCTTATGATAATATCCCTTCTCAATAACTAAAGCATTTAATTTGAGATAAGTGCAGCAACTACTAAAGTAGCAGTCAAAATTGAATTGGAATATTAGTCCATATGTTTTGCACTGAATAATGAACTTTTTGTGATTCATTTTCTGTTTCTCGTTGTTGCATTGAGTCAGAAACAGGTCAGGACCAGGAAAAATGCAACATTTCTGGTGTAACTGGTTTGTGTGGTTCAGTCACATAACTATCTTGCATTCTAACATTCACACTAATCCTTTTGTTTCAGTTCTGCTGAACCTGTATGGAGTTTGTACATTCTCCCTGTGACCGTTTGTACTTTCACTCTCTGAGTGAAAACGTTGACCCTGAGGTTTCTATGAAATCTTGCCCCTCTCACTTTCAACCTGTGTTCTCTTGATTCCCCTATCCAGGGTAAAATCCTTTATCAAATCCAGGATTTGATAAGGGAACGAGGTTAATTAGCCATTAGGAGATAGTGACCATAATATGGTCAAGTTTAATCTACAATTGGAGAGGGAGAAGGGTAAATCGGAGGTGTCACTGTTACAGTTGAATAAAGGCGACTATGGAGCCATGAGGGAGGAGCTGGCCAAAGTTGACTGGAAAGATACCCTAGCAGAGATGACAGTGGAACAATAATGGCAGGTATTTCTGGGAATAATACAGATGGTGCAGGATCAGTTCATTCCAAAGAGGAAGAAAGATTTCAAGGGGAGTAAGGGGTGACCGTGGCTGACAAGGGACATCAGGGACAGTATAAAAATAAAAGAGAAGAAGTACAACGTAGCAAAGAAGAGCGGGAAGCAACAGGATTGGGTAATGTTTAAAGAGCAACAGAAGATAACTAAGAAGGCAAAAGGGGGAGAAAAGATGAGGTACGAAGGTAAGCTAGCCAAGAATATAAAGGAGGATAGTAAAAGCTTCTTTAGGTATGTGAAGAGGAAAAAAATAGTTGAGACCAAAGTTGGACCCTTGAAGACTGAAAAGGGTGGATTTATTATGGGGAACAAGGAAATGGCAGATTAGTTGAACAGGTACTTTGGATCCGTCTTCACTAAGTGGGACACAAACAATCTTCCTGATGTACTAGTGGCCAGAGGATCTGGGGTGATGGAGGAACTGAAGGAAATCCACATTAGGCAGGAAATGGTGTTGGGTAGACTGATGGGACTGAAGGCTGATAAATCCCCAGGGCCTGATGGTCTGCATCCCAGGGTACTTAAGTGGCTCTAGAAATTGTGGACGCATTGGTGATAATTTTCCAATGTTCTATAGATTCAGGATCTGTTTCTGTGTATTGAAGGGTAGCTAATGTTATCCCACTTTTTAAGAAGGCGGGTGAGAGAAAACAGGGAATTATTGACCAGTTAGCCTGACCAGTGGTGGGGAGGATGCTGGAGTCAATTATAAAAGATGAAATAGCGGCACATTTGGATAGCATTAGCAGGATCGGTCCGAGTCAGCATGGATTTACAAAGGGGACATCATGCTTGATTAATCTTCTGGAATTTTTTGAGGATGTAACTAGGAAAATGGTCAAGGGAGAGCCAGTGGATGTAGTGTACCTGGAGTTTCAGAAAGCATTTGATAAGGTCCCACATAAGGTCCCACATAGGAGATTAGTGGCCAAAATTAGGGCACATGGTATCAGGAGTAGTGCTGACATGGATAGAAAATTGGTTGGCAGACAGGAAACAAACAGTAGGGATTAACGGGTCCCTTTCAGAATGGCAGGCTGTGACTAGTGGGGTACCGCAAGGCTCGGTGCTGGGACCGCAGCTATTTACAATAGACATCAATGATTTAGATGAAGGGATTCAAAGTAACATTAGCAAATTTGCAGATAACACAAAGCTGGGTGGCAGTGTGAACTGTGAGGAGGATGCTATGAGAATGCAGGGTGACTTGGACAGGTTGGCTGAGTGGGCAGATGCATGGCAGATGAAGTTTAATGTGGATAAATGTGAGGTTATCCACTTTGAAAGCAAAAACAGAAAGGCAGATTATTATCTAAATAGTGCCAAGTTGGGAAAAGGGGAAGTACAATGGGATCTGAGGGTCCTTGTTCATCAATCTATGAAAGTAAGCATGCAGGTACAGCAGGCAGTGAAGAAAGAGAATGGCATGTTGGCCTTTATAACAAGAGGAGTTGAGTATAGGAGCAAAGAGGTCCTTCTGCTGAGGTCCTAGTGAGACCACACCTGGAGTATTGTGTGACATTTTGGTCCCCTAATTTGAGGAAGGACATTATTGCTATTGAGGGAGTGCAGCGTAGGTTTACAAGGCTAATTCCTGGGATGGCGGGACTGTCATATGCTGAGAGAATGGAGCAACTGGGCTTGAATACTCTGGAGTTTAGGAGGATGAGAGGGAATCTCATTGAAACACAGAAGATTATTAAGCTAGAGGCAGGAAACATGTTTCCGATGTTGGGGGAGTCCAGAACCAGGAGCCGCAGTTTAAGAATAAGGGGCAAGCCATTTAGAACGGAGACGTGGAAACACTTTTTCTCACAGAGAGTTGCGAGTCTGTGGAATTCTCTGCATCAGAGGGCGGTGGAGGCCGGTTCTCTGGTTACTTTCAAGAGAGAGCTAGATTGGGCTCTTAAAGATAGCGGAGAAGGCAGGAACGGGGTACTGATTGGGGATGATCAGCCATGATCATATTGAATGGCGGTGCTGGCTCGAAGGGCAGAATGGCCTACTCCTGCACCTATTGTCTATTGTCTAAAAGACACAGTGTATTCACCTATCTATTCCTATTCCTCATGATTTTATACACCTCTATAAGTTCACCCCTTGGATTCCTATGCCCCAAGAGAATAAAGTGCTAACCTACCCAACCTTTCCCTATACTTCAGGCCCTTAAATCTTGGCAACATCATTGTAAATCTTCTCTACTTCCAACTTAAAGACATCCTTTCTATAGCAGTGTGAGCAAAACTGAACATGGTACTCCAAATGTGACCTCACCAAAGT
Organism: Malacoraja senta; assembly: GCA_038087875.1. Lineage (NCBI taxonomy): Eukaryota > Metazoa > Chordata > Chondrichthyes > Rajiformes > Rajidae > Malacoraja > Malacoraja senta. The sequence continues at coordinate 155,856,904 of CM075978.1, read as the reverse complement.
CTTATACAACTGTAACATAATGTCCCAAACTTCTTCCCTGCAGCCATCAGGCAATTTTACTTCGGAGTCACATGAGTGACTACGTGAATAACCCGCCAGCACGTATGCGCAACGCATCAGAGCCCAAGAGGTAAAAATCCAAAAGGTCCTCAAATTGCTGGCGTTGGGCATTACGGCGTTTGCCAGGTCTATAGATGGAACATCACTATCGGATGAGCAGGAGGATGCCCTGCCACTGTTATGCAGTGCTCAGTATGAGATCAACTGCTTCAGGAAAAGTGCCATCCGACCTGCCCTGAACCCTAAATTTGCGGGGTTATGCAAAACCAGCAAGACCCAGCCGCCAAGTCTACTATTCGGGGAGAACCTGTCAAAACAGGTCAAGGACCTGGATGAGGAGGCAAAGGCTGTCGGGCTAATAAAGGCGCCGTCGAATCGTCGAACGCATGGCGCAGCAACCGGCCTTCTTGGAAAATGCGCCAATCCACATCCCAGGACTCGGGGACGGAAGAAGTAAATACAAACCCATTGGTAACCATGGAGGTAGGTGGGTCTGGCTTCTTCCGGGACTTTAGGGGTGAAAACGATTCACAGGTTGGTGGTAGGTTACACTTGTTTTGGAGTGCATGGAGTTCAATAACGTCTGACCCTTTTATATGGCACAGTATTCAAGGTTATAAAATTGAGTTCCTTCACAATTCATTTCCACCCACACAGCATGCACCTAAACGGACGTTTGTGCTCTCACAGCAAGAAAGTTTAGATGTGCATACAGAAATTTTGAGGTACATTACAAAGGGATAATTGAGAGATCCCGGCATGCCTCTCATGAATTTGTATCTAATATGATCATCATCATTAACACAGCTTAATACTTTTGTGCAGTACAAACATTTTAAAATGGAAACATTTGTTACTGCCAAACACTTGATTTCCAAAGGATACTTTATGGCTTGCATCGATCTTAAGGATGCGTACTATTCAGTACCCATACACAAGGATCACTGAAGGTATTTGAAATTTAACTGGATGGGGCAACTGTGGCAGTTTAAGGCTTTGCCTAATGGGTTAACATCAGCCCCCAGATTGTTTACCAAAATTGTAAAACCAGCACTTGCGCTTCTCAGGGCGCAGAAATATATTTTCATGGCATAACTGGATGATATCTTAATTATTGGGAAAACTCTGGAATCAGCTAAATTAGCAGTTGCAGCCACCAAACTCTTATTTGAGAAATTGGGGTTTCTCAACCATCCAGATAAAAACAAATTGATACCTTCCACGGTTATGGATTATTTAGGATTTATTGTTAACTCTGTTCACATGTCTGTGACTCTGCCTAGGGGCAAGGCCACAGAATTAGTAGAGGCCTGTCACAGCCTTATTGTCGTTAAGCAACCCTCAATTCGACAAGTAGCTGGGGTGATTGGCAAGCTAGTGGCGGCATTTCCAGCCACACAGTTTGGACCTTTGCGGGCAAAGGTACAAGCACTCAAAATTCATGCTGGTCACTTTGACAGACCTATGCAGTTACCAGCCAATGCTATATCTGAATTGCAATGGTGGATATTAAACATTCGGCATTGTTCTAATACCATTGTATTCAGTAGTCCTTCAGTTGTTTTACTGATGCTAGAGCTCTAGGTTGGGATGCTACTGATACCGTCTCTAGTTGTGGTGGCAGATGGGACATGCATGAAGCTTCTTTGCTTCAATCACATGGTATTAATTATTTAGAATTGTTGGGTGCATTCTGTGGCCTAAGAGTCTATTGCACAGACATGCATCAACTGCATGTCCGACTTCAGGTTGACAACACCACTGCGGTGGCATATCAGTCACAAATGGGTGGAATTAAGTCGATACCCTGTGATTATTTGGCTAATCTTATTTGGCACTGGTGCATCAAGAGAAATATTTGGGTATCAGCTACTTACCTTCCAGGTAAGCTTAATACAGTGGCGGACACCAGGTGACGACTATTTAATGACAACACCGAATGGATGTTGGACCACAAAGTGTTTACCGACAATGTAGCTCGGTATGGTACATCGGATATCGACCTGTTCGCATCCAGGCTCAATCACCAATTGCCAACATATGTTGCTTGGGAGCCAGACCTTGGGGCAGTGGCGATGGATGCATTCTCGCTGCATGGGGAGGACTGTTTTTCTATGCATTTCCACCGTTCTGCCTCATCAGTCGGGTCTTGCAAAAAATCCAACAAGACTCCGCGTCGGGTATTTTGGTAGTACCCGACTGGCCTACTCAGCCATGGTTCCCTGTGGTTCTGGGTATGGTATCAGAACCTTGAATGGCCATTCCCAAAAATCGTAGTTTATTGGTTCATCCTGTGACAGGTGAGAGTCACCCGTGCCATGACCGGTTAAATTTGTTAATTTGCAGAGTCTGAGGAGACCTTTCTTGGGGCTCGGACTGGCGGATCGAACATTGGATATGATCACGGCGGCATGGAGAGATTCCACCAAAAAACAATATATCTCCTATATTAGAAAATGGGAGACGTTCTGTGTACGAACTGATATCACGTATAACTCGGCTCGTGTGACTGATGTATTAGAATTCTTGTCCAGTCTTTACTTTGATGAAGGTCTGTCCTACAGTGCCATTAACTGTGCCAGAAGTGCACTGTCGTCCTACTTATGGCGAGGGTCGAGACACCACGCTATCGGGTCTCACCCTCTAGTGTCGAGACTTTTGAAGGGTATTTTAATACCAATCCCCCCAGGCCTAGGTACTCCCACATTTGGGATGTAGCACTGTCCTGACGCTGCTTAGGGGATGGGCTCCAGCTATGTCCCTGTCTCTGACCAAGCTAACTTATAAAGTGGTTATGCTGATGGCACTGATCTCGGCTCAACGAGTCCAGTCGCTGCATAAATTGCGGATGGACACTATGACTATAACTGCCGATAAAATAACATTCTACATATTCAAGTTAATTAAACAGGATAGACCAGGGGCATCTGGTCATAAATTGGAATTCGTAGCCTATCCCATGGACCATCGTTTATGCATAGTCACCCATTTACTTCAATATGTCAGGGTCACAAAAACCTTAGGGACTCGGAAATGGCTTGATTTGTCAGTCATAAAAAACCTCACAAAAGGGTGTCTGTGCAAACCATCTCTAGATGGCTAAGACAGATTTTGGCTTTGGCAGGTGTGGATACTGATGTTTTTAAATCTCATTCCACCAGGGCTGCATCGACTTCCACAGCAAAATGGTTGGAAGTTCCTATGGACCACATCCTTGCGACGGCTGGATGGTCTACAGAAAGAACGTTTCAAACATTTTATTAAACAAAACATTGCCAGGACAGGGTTGTTTGCGGAGTCGATTTTAAACTCTGTATTATAATTTGCCCCGAGTGTAAGGGGTCATTATTATTTCTTTGTTAATAAAGCATCAGCATGTTCAAATAACCATCTCATGTCTGAATGCATTCTACAGTTACTCCTCCTTGATCAGTTATTACAGTGTGTGACTTGTTCCACGGCATGAAATCACAGAGCTTTGAAATCTTCACGTAGTCACTCACGTGACTCCGAAGTAAAATAGTAAGATTAAACGAGAACTTACCAGTTTGAAGTTTGATCTTTATTTTATGAGGAGTTACGTTGAGGGATTACGTGCCCTCCATTCCCAACCCTCTATCATAAAGGTCAGCTGGTATGCTAGTTCTCTAATCTTACTATATTCAGTTCACCAACTGTCATCTGTGATTTCACACCGCTGCTTTGAAGATTGACGCGCATGCGTGCTGGCGGGTTCTTCACGTAATCCCTCAACGTAACTCTTCATAAAATAAAGATCAAACTTCAAACTGGTAAGTTCTCGTTTAATCTTACTATTAAACACTACAACCTCAAATAAGCTCTGAACTGCAATAGACTATTATTATTATTATTGCACTATTATTGTTTGTTTTTTGAGTATGTGTGTATGTGTATACATATATATGTGTGTACTTGTGAGTATGTGCATATATACACACTGAACTTTTGTTTCTCTCTCATTAATCATATTGTTTAGAAACATAGAAACATAGAAAATAGGTGCAGGAGTAGGCCATTCGGCCCTTCGAGCCTGCACCGCCATTCAATATGATCATGGCTGATCATCCAATTCAGTATCCTGTACCTGCCTTCTCTCCATACCCCCTGATCCCTTTAGCCACAAGGCCCATATCTAACTCCCTCTTAAATATAGCCAATGAACTGGCCTCGACTACCCTCTGTGGCAGAGAGTTCCAGAGATTCACCACTCTCTGTGTGAAAAATGTTTTTCCCATCTCGGTCCTTTACAGTGTATTATGTTTACATATTCTGTTGTGCTGCATCAAGTAAGAATTTCATTGTTCTATCTGGGACATCTTGACTCTTGACTCTTGATCTTCCAACTTCTATACCCAATACCCTAATTGATGAAGGCTAAAGCCGCCTTTACCACCCTATCTACCTGCGAAGCCACTTTGAGAAAACTACGTACCTGTATTCCAATAACCTTCTAGTCCACAACGCTCCCAAGAGCCCTAACATTCACTGTGAAGGTCATGCCCTGCTTTGACCTCAAAATGCAACACCTCCTACCCATCTCCATTCAACACCATTTTAATTCTTCAGCTAATTCTTCAGCTATTCCTCAGCCCAGCTGATCAAGATCCTGCTGATAACCATCTTCATCATCTACAATGGTCTGAGGAAGGGTCTCTACCCAAAACGTCACCTATTCCTTCTCTCTAAAGATGCTGCCTGTCCCGCTGAGTTATTCCAGCATTTTGTGTCTACCTTCGATTTAAACCAGCATCTGCAGTTCTTTCCTACCCTCTTTAAAGCCCTGTCCCACGGTACGAGTTCATTCCAAGAGCTCTCCCGAGTTTGCCCTGATTCGAACTCGGAGATTTACGGTAATGGCCACTCGTCGGTACTCAGGGCTCTCGTGGACATTTTTCAACATGTTGAAAAATCTTCACGAGTCTTCCCGTGCTTACCTGCCGATAGCGAGTCTTCCTGAGTACCTGCCGTTAGCGTTACGAGCCGCTAAGAGACGTCCCCAAGCTCCGACGTACCCGCTACGTTCATTCTCCGTGCTTACCACTAGTTTGTTTTTTTTTAAACTCGGGAGAGCTCTTGGAATGAACTCGTACGGTGGGACAGGGCTTTTAGTGTCATCTGCAAACTTACCAATCATGCCTTGTACTTTCTCATCTGAATCGTTGATATAAACCATAAACAGCAAATGGCCCACACCAATCCCTGAGGCTCACATTAGTCACAGGCCTCCAGTCCGAAAAAACAATGTCCCTGTTGGAGTGAAGGGCAAGGCAGGTGGGCGTAAGGAAGCTTGCATGACGAGTGAAATTGAGGCGTTGGTCAAGAAACTTATAGAATTGAGGCGTTGGTCAATGGATCTTATAGAAACTTAGAAAATTCTTAAGGGGTTGGACAGGCTAGATGCAGGAAGATTGTTCCCGATGTTGGGGAAGTCCAGAACAAGGGGTCACAGTTTAAGGATAAGGGGGAAATCTTTTAGGACCGAGATGAGAAAAACATTTTTCACACACAGTGGTGAATCTCTGGAATTCTCTAACACAGAAGGTAGTTGAGGCCAGTTCATTGGCTATATTTAAGAGGGAGTTAGATGTGGCCCTTGTGGCTAAAGGGATCAGGGGTATGGAGAGAAGGCAGGTACAGGATACGGAGTTGGATGATCAGCCATGATCATATTGAATGGCGGTGCAGGCTCGAAGGGCCGAATGGCCTACTCCTGCACCTATTTTCTATGTTTCTATGTTTCTAAGAAAAAGAAGGCACAGAGCCAGGTGTTTCTGGAAGTTTCTGAAACTGGAGGAGTTTCGGCATCTGAGGAGCATACCTAAGAAGGAAATCAGGAGGGAAAAGTTGGCAGGAGATAGCTCTGACAGATAATATTAAGGGAAATCCAAAGATATGTTGTAAGTACGTTAAGGGAATAAGGGTGACTAGAAAGAAAATAGGGCCCCCTCAGAAACCAAAGCAGTCATCTCTGTGTGGAGCAGCAGGAGATGGGCAAAACCTTCAATGAGTATTTCTCCACTGTGTTTACTGTGGAGGCAAACATGCAGACTGGGGAACTTGGGACAGTCTTGAGGGCAGTAAACATTACGGTCAAGGAGGTGCTGAACGTTCAAAGGCGTATGAAGGTGGACAAATCTCCTGGCTCTGATCAAATATATCTGAGATCGCTGTGGGAGTTAGAGATGAAATTGCAGGCATCCTGGCTGAGATACCCGTGAGGTGAGATGCAGGTGAGGTGCTAGAAGACTGGAGGGTGGCTGATGTTGTGCCTCTATTTATGCTGAAAGAAAAAGCCTGGGATCTATAGGCCAGCGAGCCTATTATCGGTCTAGAAAATTGGTTTTATGGAAGGAAGCAGAGGGTGTTGGTGGAAGGTTGTCTTTTGGATTGGAGCGGTGTGACTCGTGGTGTACCTCAGGGATTGGTGTTGGGCCCTTTGCTGTTTGTGGCTGATATCAATAATTTTGATGACAAATGTACAAGGCATGATTAGTAAGTTAGTCGATGGCACTGAGGTGGGTGGTATTGTAGATAGCAAAGATGGCTATCAACAATTACAGCGGAATCATGATCAGTTGAGAAAGTGGGCTGAAGAATGGTTGATGCAATTTAATGCAGATAAGTGGTTGGTGTTGCATTTTTGGAAGTCAAACCATGGCACAACCTAGACAGTGAATGTCAGGGCTCTGGGGAGTGTTGTAGAGCTGGGGTTCCAAGGGTGCAGGTACATGGTTAATTGAAAGTGGTATCAGAGGTAGATAGGGTGGTCAAGAAGGTTTTAAATTGAGAGGGGAAAGATTCATAGGAACCTGAGGGACAACCTTCACACAGAGGATACTGGGTATATGTAGTAAGCTGCTAGAGGAGGTAGTTACTATGACAACATGTGACAGGGACATGGATAGGAAAGGTTTAGAGGGATACGGCAAATGCGGGCAGGGTGACAACATTGATGGAGTTGTGGGAGTGAAGGAGGTTAACAAAGTATACAGCAGAATATAGATCAGCTACAAAAATAGGTGGAAAATTGCAGGTGAAGCTTAAACCCAGCAAGACATTTTATGTACATTAAGGGAAGAAAGTTAGCTAGAGTGAGAATACGCTCCTCAGAAACCAAATCACTCATTTATGTGTGGAGCTGCAGGAGACGGGCAAAGTCCACAATGAGTATTTCTCCCAGGCCTGGTCAGATATATCTGAGTACTGTGGAAAGCTAGAGAAGAAACTATGAGAGCCCGTGGAGATCTGTGAATCATCATTAGAAATAGGTGAGGTGCAGGATGCCTTGTGGTTGTGCCTCCATTTAAGAAGGGCTGCAAGAAAAAGCATGAGAACTATAGACCAGTGAGCCTGTGGTAGGTAAGTTACTGGAGAGGACTCTGAGGGAGAAAAATATATACATATGCATCCATTTGGATAGAGAGCGGGTGATTCCAGATATTCTGCATGTTTTTATTATGTGGGATATCATCCCCTACGAATTTCATTGAGTTTTTTGAAGAAGTAACCAAACAGGTTGATGAGGCAAGGTCATACATGTTGTTCATGTGGATTTCAACAAGACCATTGATAAGTGGTAGGCTGCTGTGCAAGGTTCGATCGCATGGGATCCAGGAAGAGCTACTAAAGGCAAACAACACATAATCCCTCTGCTCTACAACACCCACCAGACCCTGTGATTCACTGACCAGCCTGCCCTGGTTTGACTTCCCAAAATACAACACCACACACTTAACTGCATTATATTCCATTAACCATTCTTCAACCCACTTGCCCAACTGATCAAGATCCCGCTGTAATTATTAATATACATCTTTGCTATCTACGCTACCACCCACTTTAGTGTGATCTGCAAACTGACTGATCATGCCTTATACATTCTTATCCAAATCATTGATATCAATCATAAACAGTAATGGGCCCAGCACCGATCCCTGCAGCACACCACCAGTCACAGGTCTCCAGTCCCAAAGCAACCTTCCACCATCACCCTCTGCCTTCCCCCATGAAGCCAATTTTCCATCGTCGGCTACCTCTCCCTGTTCCCAGCGATCTAACCTTCCAGAGCAGCCAACTATGCGCGATCTTATCAGATGCCTTGCTGAAATCCATATAGACAACACTACGGCTCTGTCCTTAGCCATCTTTTTGGTTGCTGCTTCAAAAAACTCAATCAGATTCATGAGACACTGAGGAGGGATGCGCTGGCATTGGAGAGGGTCCAGAGGAGGTTTACGAGAATGAAACTGGGGATGATTGCGTGGCCGTCCGAAGGGGGGCTGCATTGGGTGCGACCCTTTTTTCCCCCAGAGTAAGAAAAAATCCACTTTATCGGAAATCGCCCGAAATTCTGGTTCCGGCCGCTGAATGATTTGGGAGAAACAAATATGCAACCATCTGCGCCTGCGCAGTTGGGGAAGCGACGCAAAATGACGCCATCTCTCCATGCGTGCGCAGTGGGCCCGGGCGGGATCAGACTGCCATTTGTACTTCACACATTGAGCTGGATGCCTCGCGTCTACTCCGGGTAAGTAGTGGAATATCGCGTTGCAGGAGGGGAATCAGTGAGGGGGTCTAATCCGGTCTGTGGGATGATTCAGTAACCCATTTCTCCGGGCCAGAGGGAAGGAGGGGAGGGAAGGGGAGGTGGATGCGGCGTCTGACCGACCGCCCGCCCACCCGCCCGGTCCAGCGTCTCCATCCGCGGCGTCGGAGCGTCGCCAACAGCCAGCTAGGCGACCAGGAGACTGTTCTCCCGTCGCCGGGCGGGTGGCTGAATTTGATCCCAGCAGCTGTAACCCCAACACCAGACGCCGCTCCCCTCGCCTCCCCCCGCCACAAGGGCCCAAGCTTTCTTCTGCCCACACCAACCCTGCTGGGCCCATGCCACCCCCGCTGACCCCCGCTGGGCCCCCGCCACCCCTGCTGACTGCCGCCACCCCCGCTGGGCCCCCGCCACCCCCACTGTGCCCCCGCCACCCCCGCTGTGCCCCCGCCACCCCCGCTGGGCCCACGCCACCCCCACTGGGCCCACGCCACCCCCGCTGGGCCCACGCCACCTTCATCTTCGCCCCCCCACCAGAAAGAGGGGGAGATGTGAGAGGGGAAGAGAGGGGAGAGGGAGATGGGGGAGAGGGAAAGGGGGATTATTTTTAGTGAGATTGCAAAATTAAGGTAGATATTAGAGCTATTATATTTGCTCCTTCATATGAATAATTTTAAACAATATCAAATAATATCAAACAATTACAACTGCTTTCTTTTCCTTGATAACAATACTGAAAAATATGAATTCCATAGTTTCTGACAAATATAAATTTTAATGGGATCATTATACACAGATGTAACATTTCCATTTCGAGATGGGGGGGGGGGTCAAATATGCGTCAAGCCGATAGCCTATTCGTTAAAGAGTTAAAAGATAGCCTAATCGATAAAGAGCTGAGAAGAGGAATCAGAGCTGCCAAGGAAAGGTACTCTGAGAAGATGAGGAGCAAGTTCTCAGCTAGTGACTCTTCTTCAGTTTGGAAGGGCATGCAAGAAATCACCAGCTATAAGAGGAAAGCCCCCCACTCTTTGGACAATCGTCCACTGACGAATGACCTGAATGAGTTTTTACTGCAGGTTTGAAAATCAGAAATGTAACCCTGACACCCCCTCCCCAACAAACACACCCAGACCCCAGTCTGCAAAGTATCGACCCTGCACCCTCTCCTTCCCATCACACCTACTTAAGGCAAGATTCCAGTATGAAAAGAGTGGACCCTTTCCCACCTCAACCAACACTTCACACCCACTCACAGCCTGACCTCAGTCTGCAAAGACTGAGCCCTTCTACACCCACCCCACTCCAATCACCACTTCACACCCAATTACTCATTTTTAACCAGTCCCAGCAAAGATGTACTGCCCCTGCCTGCTTCAAAGTCTCCACTATTGTCCCTGTACCCAAAAAGGCAAGGATTACTGGTCTTAATGACTACAGGCTTGTCGCACTGACCTCTGTAGTCATGAAGACCCTTGAAAGGCTTGTGCTGGCCAAGCTGAAAAATATCACAATCTCCCAGCTGGACTCTCTGCATTTTGCATATTGGGCCAATAGATCTGTGGATGACGCAGTCAATCTGGGCCTGCACTTCATCCTCCAGCACCTAGACCGCCAAGGGACCTATGCGAGCATTTTGTTTGTTGATTTTAGCTCTGCATTCAACACCATTGTGCCAGAGCTACTACGCTCCAAACCTTCTGAGTTGGCTGTGCCCGAACCCCTCTGTCGGTGGATCACCAGCTTTCTGACAGACAGGAAGCAGCATGTGAGGCAGAAAAGCATATCTCGGACCCGCAAACGCTCAGCATAGGAGCACCGCAAGATGCGTACTCTCTCCTCTCCTCTACTCTCCCTACACCAATGACTGCACCTCCACTGACTCCTCTGTCAAGCTTCCCAAGTTTGCAGACGACACAACCTGATTGGACTGATCCAGGATGGGGATCTCTGTACTCTTTTCAGTTTGACATCTTTCCTATAACATGGTGCCCAGAACTGAACACAATATTCTAAATGCGGTCTCACCAACGTCTTATACAACTGCAACATAACCTCCCAACTTCTATACTCAATACTCTGACTGATGAAGGCCAAAGTGCCAAAATACTTTTTGACCACCTGATATACCTGCGACTCGACCTTCAAAGAACCATGCAACCATCAACCATTCCTCTGCCCACCTGGCTAATTGATCCAGATCCTACTGCAATCTTTCACAACCATCTTCACTACCTGCAAATCCACTCTCTTCTGTATCATCAGCAAACTTGCTAATCGGGCCCTGTTCTGTGACGTTTCACAGAGTGCTGGAGTAACTCAGCGGGTCAGGCTGAGTATAGAAGTTGGGAGGTCATGTTGCAGTTGCATAAGAAGTTGGTGAGGCCGCATTCAGAGTATTGTATTCCGTTCTGGGCACCACGTTATTGGAAAGATGTCATCAAACTGGAAAGGGTACAGTGAAGATTTATGAGGATGTTGCCAGGACTAGAGGGCCAGAGCTATAGGGAGAGGTTGTGTAGGCTGGGACTATTTCATGGAGCACAGGAGGATGAGAGATGATCTAATAGAGGTGTATAAAATCATGATTTGAATAGACATGGTTGAGTCTTTTGCCCAGAGTAGGTGAATCGAGGAGCAGAGGACGTAAGTTTAAGGTGAAGGGCAAACGATTTAATAGGAATCTGAGGGGTATATTTTTCACACAAAGGGTGGTCGGTGTATGGAACAAGCTGCCAGAGGAGGTAGTTGAGGCAAGGACTATCGCAAAATTTAAGAAACAGTTAGACAGGTACATGGATAGGACAGGTTCGGAGGGATATGGATCAAACGTGGGCAGGTGGGACTAGTGTAGATGGGACATGCTGGGCCGAAGGGCCTGTTTCCACACTGTATCACTCTATGACTCTATCTATCTTTCCCTCTCAAACCCATTCTCCTGCCTTCTCCCCATTACCTCTGACACCCGTATCAATCAAGAATCTATCAATCTCCTCCTGGAAAATGTGCATTGACCTCCACAGCTGTCTGTGGCAATTAATTCCACAGTTCACCACCCTCTGACTTAAGAAATTCCTGCTCATCTCCTTCCTAAAGGAATGTCTTTTAATTCTGAGGCTGTGGCCACTGGTCCTAGACTCTCCCACTAGTGGAAACATCCTCTCCACATCCACTACATCCAGGTTTTAACCAGGCTGGGACAGACGGCAACAGCTTCACACCATGTCCCAAAACTTGCGTCCTGTCCTGCATCACCCAAGGCAGCAGAGACGTTATAGGAGAGGGCAAGCACCGTAACAAAGTAGCTCACAATGGTTTGGGTAACATTCAGGAATGTCTATGCATGTCACATCATGAATATTACTGAAGAAGGGTCTTGACCCGAAATATAATCTATACCTTTTCTCCAGAGATGCTGCCTGACCCACTGAGTTACTCCAGCACTCTGTGACATGTCACCTATTCATGTTCTCCAGAGATGCTGCCTGACCCGCTGAGTTACTCCAGCACTCTGTGAAACGTCGCCTATTCATATTCTCCGCAGATGCTGCCTGAGCCACTGAGTTACTTCAGCACTTTGTGTCTATTTTCCCTTCACCCATCTACCCAAGCCCACTCTCCCCCCTCCTTTCCTATGTTCCTTTCCACCCATACACCTTTCTCTGCCTTTACAATTCACTCCTCTTTCAAATCTGCTCTACTTATCTACATGCATTTTTCTTCTTAACTTTTAAGTCATAGAATGATGCAGTGTGGAAACAGGCCCTTCAGCCCAACTTGCCCACACCGACCAACATGTCCCATGTAAACTAGTCCCACTCACACGCGTTTGGCCCATATCCATCTAAATCTGTCCTATCCATGTACGTGTCCAAATGTCTCTTAAACATTAGGATAGTTCCAGCCTTAAGTACGTCCTCTGGCAGCTTGTTCCATACACCCACCACCCTTTGTGTGAAAAAGCTACCTCTCAAATTCCTGTTAATTTTTGAAATCTTGGTCATAAATTTGATGCAAAAATGCTCCAAAATAAGGCTCAGAATGCATCAGAGAACATCTAAAACCCCTGAGCTTCCAGGGCCCTTAAGCGGGCCCTGGACCCCGGCATCGAAAGACTTCACGCTTCGTGCTCGTGATTTGCACAGCGCACACATTATTTCACATTACATTTTTTGTAATCCTGTCATGCCACCTCCCTTTTTGAAAAGATTCGTACAGGCCTGGATTGCGTTAACATATGATGAGTGTTTGACGGCACTGGGCCTGTCCTCGCTGGAGATTAGAAGGATGTGGGGGGGACCTCATTGAAACTTGCCAAATATTAAAGGCCTGGATAGAGTGGATGTTTCATTGGACAAAGTCAGCATGGATTTACGAAAGGTAACTCGTGTCTGACGAATCTTATAGAATTTTTCGAGGATGTAACTAGTAGAGTGGATAAGGGAGAACCAGTGGATGTGTTATATCTGGACTTTCAGAAGGCTTTCGACAAGGTCCCACATAAGAGATTAGTATACAAACTTAAAGCACACGGTATTGGGGGTTCAGTATTGATGTGGATAGAGAACTGGCTGGCAAATAGGAATGAAAGAGTAGGAGTAAACGGGTCCTTTTCAGAATGGCAGGCAGTGACTAGTGGGGTACCGCAAGGCTCAGTGCTGGGACCACAGCTATTTACAATATATATTAATGATTTGGGCGAGGGAATTGAATGCAACATCTCCAAGTTTGCGGATGACACGAAGCTGGGGGGCAGTGTTAGCTGTGAGGAGGATGCTAGGAGGCTGCAAGGTGACCTGGATAGGCTGGGTGAGTGGGAAAATGCATGGCAGATGCAGTATAATGTGGATAAATGTGAGGTTATCCACTTTGGTGGCAAAAACAGGAAAGTAGACTATTATCTGAATGGTGGCCGATTAGGAAAAGGGGAGATGCAACGAGACCTGGGTGTCATGGTACACCAGTCATTGAAAGTAGGCATGCAGGTGCAGCAGGCAGTTAAGAAAGCGAATGGTATGTCAGCATTAATAGCAAAAGGATTTGAGTATAGGAGCAGGGAGGTTCTACTGCAGTTGTACAGGGTCTTGGTGAGACCACACCTGGAGTATTGCGTACAGTTTTGGTCTCCAAATCTGAGGAAAGACATTCTTGCCATAGAGGGAGTACAGAGAAGATTCACCAGAATGATTCCTAGGATGTCACGACTTTCATATGAACAAAGACTGGATAGACTCGGCTTGTACTCGTTAGAATTTAAAAGATTGAGGGGGGATCTTATAGAAACTTACAAAATTCTTAAGGGGTTGGAAGATTGTTCCCGATGTTGGGGAAGTCCAGGACAAGGGGTCACAGTTTAAGGATAAAGGGGAAATCTTTTTGAACTGAGATGAGAAAAACACAGAAGGTAGTTGAGGCCAGTTCATTGGTTATATTTTAGAGGGAGTTAGATGTGGCCCTTGTGGGTAAAAGGATCAGGGGGTATGGAGAGAAGGCAGGTACAGGATACTGAGTTGGGTGATCAGCCATGATCATATCGAATGGCGGTGCAGGCTCGAAGCGGCGAATGGCCTACTCCTGTACCTATTTTCTATGTTTCTATGTTTCTATGGTGGGAATGTCTAGGACAAGAGGCCATAGTCTCAGAATAAAAAGGCGTAACTTTAGAAGGAAGACGAGGAAGAATTTCTTTCTTCAGAGGGTGATGAATTTTTGGAATTCATTGCCACAGACTGCTGTGGAGGCTGCCGTTGGGTATTTTTAAGGCAAAGATTGACAGATTCTTGATTAGTAAGGGGATCAAGGGTTATGGGGAGAAAGGAGGGGATTGGGGTAGAGAGGGAAAGATAGATCAGCCATGATTGAATGGCAGACTGGACTCTATGGGTCAAATGGCCTTATTCCACTCCTATTACTTATGAATTTATGACACAATCTCCCACGCACAAAGCCATGCTAACAAAACCTAATCAACTGCTGTCTATCCAAATGCATCTATCTCTTAACCCTCAGAATGCCCTCCAGTAACTTGCCTACTACAGATGTTAGGCTCACTGGTCTATAGATCCCAGGCTTTTCCTTGCACCCCTTTTGAAATAAAAGAACAACAATAGCCACCCTCAAGTCTTCTGGCACCACACCCGTATCTAACAATGATTCATGCATTTTTGCCAGGGTGCCTGCAAATTATTCTCTAGCTTCTCGGATATATCTGACATATCTGATGAGGCTCGGGAAATTTGTCTACCTTGTTACGCCTTAAGATTTTCAGCACCTGCGAGAATGTACTATGGAGTGGCCTCAAGACCCTTCCAGTAACTGTCCAAGTTGCCCAGTCTTCATGTCTTTCTCCATGATAAAAACAAAGGAGAAATATTCATCAAGGACTTTGTCCATCTCCTGCGCCTCCAACAGGGATGGCTGCTTCGCTCCTGAGGGGCCTTATTCTCTCTCAAGTCACCCTCAATCCCTTAATGTACAGAGTCATGAGTCATAGAGGCATACTGCATGAAAACAGGCCCTTCGGCCCAACTTGCCCATGCTGACCAACATGCCCCATCTACACTAGTCCCACCGTCTGCAATTGGCCCATATCCCTCTAAACCTCTCCTATCCATGTCCGTCAAAATGTTTCTTAAACGTGACAGTACCTGCCTCAACTACCTCCTCTGGCAGCTTGTTCATGCCACCTTTTGTCCAAAACAGTTGCCTCCCAGGTTCCCATAAAATCTTTTCGCCCTCACCTTAAACCTATTGTTCACAATTCCCCAACTCTGGGGTAGTTTCTGTGCATTCATCATATCTATTCCTCTCATGATCTTGCACATAAGGTCACCCCTCATCCTTCTGCACTTCATGGAATAAAGTCCTAGCATGCTCAACCTCTCCCTATAGCTCAGGCCCTCGAGTCCTGGCAACATGTATTAAAGGTTTGGCATGTAGTAAAAGTAATGCTGTGGTTGTTATGGGAGATTTCAACATGCAGGTAGACTGGGAAAATCAGGTTGGTACTGGACCCCAAGAAAGGGACTTTGTAGAGTACCTTCGTGATGGATTCTTTGAACAGCTTGTATTGGAGACTACCAAGGAGAAGGCAATTCTGGATTTAGTATTATGTAATGAACCGAATTTGATAAAGGACTTCGAGGTTAATGAGCCATTAGGAGGCAGTGACCATAACATGGTCAGGTTTAATCTACAATTGGAGTGGGAGAAGAGTAGATCGGAGGTGTCAGTGTTGCAGTTGAATATAGGGGACTATGGGGCCATGAGGGAGAAGCTGGCTAAAGTTGACTGGAAAGATACACTAGCAGGGATGACAGTGGAACAAAAATGGCAGGTGTTTCTAGGAATAATACAGAAGATGCAGGATCAGTTCATTCCTAGGAGGAAGAAAGATTTCAAGGGGAGAAAGGGACGACCATGGCTGACAAGGGACGTCAGGGACAGTATAAAAATTAAAGGGAAGAAGTGCAATGTAGCAAAGATGAGCGGGAAGCAAGAGGATTGGGTAATGTTTAAAGAACAACAGAAGATAACCAAAAAGACAATACGGGGAGAAAAGATGAGGTACGAAGGTAAGCTAGCCAAGAATATAAAACAGGATAGTAAAAGCTTCTTTAGGTATGTGAAGAGGAAAAAATTAGTTAAGACCAAAATTGGACCCTTGAAGACCGAAAAAAGTGAATTTATTATGGGGAACAAGGAAATGGCAGATGAGTTGAACAGGTACTTTGGATCTGTCTTCACTAAGGAGGACACAAACAATCTTCCTGATATAGTAGTGGCCAGAGGATCTGGGGTGACAGAGGAACTGAAGGAAATCCACATTAGGCAGGAAATGGTGTTGGATAGACTGATGGGACTGAAGGCTGATAAATCCCCATGGCCTGATGGTCTGCATCCCAGGGTACTTAAGGAAGTGGCTCTAGAAATCGTGGATGCATTGGTGATAATTTCCAATGTTCTGTAGACTCAGGATCAGTTCCTGTGGATTGGATGCTAGCTAATGTTATCCCACTTTTTAAGAGAAGGCAGGAGAGAGAAAACGGGGAATTATAGACCAGTTAGCCTGACATCGGTGGTGGGGAAGATGCTGGAGTCAATTATAAAAGATGAGATAGCCACACATTTGGATAGCAGTAACAGGATCGGTCCAAGTCAACATGGATTTACGAAGGGGAAATCGTGCTTGAGTAATCTTCTGGAATTTTTTGAAGATGTAACTAGGAAAATGGACAAGGGAGAGCCAGTGGATGTAGTGTACCTGGACTTTCAGAAAGCATTTGATAAGGTCCCACATAAGAGATTAGTGGGCAAAATTAGGGCACATGGTATTGGGGGTAGAGTGCTGACATGGATAGAGAAGTGGTTGGCAGACAGGAAACAAAGAGTAGGGATTAACGGGTCCCTTTCAGAATGGCAGGCAGTGACTAGTGGGGTACCGCTAGGCTCTGTGCTGGGACAGCAGCTATTTACAATATACATCAATGATTTGGATGAAGGGATTCAAAGTGACATTATCAAATTTGCAGATGACACAAAGCTCGGTGGCAGTGTGAACTGTGAGAAGGATGCTATGAGAATGTAGGGTGACTTGGACAGGTTGGGGGTGTGGGCAGATGCATGGCAGATGAAGGTTAATGCAGATAAATGTGAGGTTATCCACTTTGGTAGCAAAAACAGGAAGGCAGATTACTATCTAAATGGCATCAAGTTGGGAAAATGGGAAGTACAACGGGATCTGGGGGTCCTTGTACATCAGTCTATGAAAGTAAGCATGCAGGTACAGCAGGCAGTGAAGAAAGCGAATGGCATGTTGGCCTTTATAACAAGAGGAATCGAATATAGGAGCAAAGAGGTCCTTCTGCAGTTGTACAGAGTCCTAGTGAGACCACACCTGGAGTATTGTGTGCAGTTTTGGTCCCCTAGTTTGAGGAAGGACATTCTTGCTATTGAGGGAGTGCAGCGTAGGTTTGCAAGATTAATTCCCTGGATGACTGTTATATGCTGAGAGAATGGAGCAGCTGGGCTTGTACACTCTGGAGTTTAGAAGGATGAGAGGATATCTCATTGAAACATACAAGATTGTTAAGGGCTTGGACACACTAGAGGCAGGAAACATGTTCCCGATGTTGGGGGAGTCCAGAACCAGGGGCCACAGTTTAAGAATAAGGAGTAAGCCATTTAGAACGGAGACGAGGAAACACTTTTTCTCACAGAGAGTGGTGAGTCTGTGGAATTCTCTGCCTCAGAGGGTGGTGGAGGCAGGTTCTCTGGGTGCTTTCAAGAGAGAGCTAAATAGGGCTCTTAAAAATAGCAGAGTCAGGGGATATGGGGAGAAGGCAGGAACGGGGTACTGATTGGGGATGATCAGCCATGATCACATTGTATGGCGGTGCTGGCTCGAAGGGCCAAATGGCCTACTCCTGCACCTATTGTCTATTGTCTATTGTCTATTAACATCCTTGTAAATCTTTTCTGCATGCTTTCCAGTTTAACAGCATCTTTCCTATAACAGGGTGACCATAACTGAACACAACACTCTAAGTTGACTAATATCTTGTACAACTGTAACATGACCTCCCAACCTCTAGACTCAAGATAGACAATAAGTGCTGGAGAAACTCAGCGGGTGCAGCAGCATCTATGGAGTGAAGGAAATAGGCAACGTTTCAGGCCGAAACCCTTCTTTAGACTCTATACTCAAGACTCTGACTGATGAAGTTCAATGTGGTGAATGCCTTCTTGACCACCCTATTTATTTGTGATACCACTTTCTCTTCAGTTCCCAAAACTCCTCCAGGCATACACTTGATCCCAGCTGCCTTCTTGATATGTCATTAAACTCTCCATCCGTCATTCTAGACATAGAAATCTTGTGATAGAAAAATCTATCAGCAACATATGATCTCTGGCACTTTAGATGTGCAATCACTATAAATTTGCAACAATCATTTTTTGTGTCCTTCTTTGAACAATTTCTTTCCTCACAACTGAATTCAGAACTGACTTATTCATAGAAGACAGAGCATTGTGGTAGAAGGTTGATTCTCTGGCTGGAAGTGCGTGACCACTGGTCCCACAGGGTTCTGCTTGTGATAAATTACCTAGATGTAAAGGTAGATGGGTTGCTGACGACACCAACATTGGAGGAGTTGCAGACAGTGAGGACGGCTGTCAGAGATATAGATCAGCTGCAGAAATGGGCGGGGAATTGGCAGATGGAGTTTAAGTAAGTAAGTAAGTAAGAAAGTAAGTTTATTGGCCAAGTATTCACATACAACGAATTTGCCTTGGTGCTCGGCACACAAGTAACAACATGACATACTGTGACAGTTACGAATGACTCAGAAAACACTAAACGTTAATAATAATAATAAGACATTAATGATAAAACACCATTGATCAAGCATGTGAACCAACAAAATACCAGATCAAAGGGAGGCTATAGATCTTTGGCTGTTGAGTAGAGCAACTACTCGTGGATAAAAACTGTTTTTATGTCTGGCTGTGGCAGCTTTGATAATCCGGAGTCGCCTTCCAGAGGGAAGTGATTCAAAGAGTTTGTGGCCAGGGTGAGAGGGGTCAGAGATGATCTTGCCCGCTCGCTTCCTGGCCCTTGCAGGCTTAGAGGCTGCAGCGAATGGAGGGAAGGTTGCAGCCAATAATCGTCTCTGCTGATTTGCTGCAGCCTCCCTTTGATCCTCCCTGTCGTGCTTGGTGGCTGAGCAAAACCAGACCATGATGGAGAAGGTGAGAACAGACTCTACGATGGCCGTGTAGAATTGGACCATCATTGCCTGTGGCATATTGTGCTTTCTCAGCTGCCGCAGGAAGTACATCCTCTGTTGTGCCTTTTTGACTGTGGAGTCGATGGTAGCCCCCCACTTAAGGTCCTCGGAGATGATGGTTCCCAGGAACTTAAAAGACTCCACAGATGTGACTGTGGTGTTGTTGATGGTGAGTGGGGTGAGGGGAGGGAGAACTCTCCTAAAGTCTACAATCAATTCCACTGTCTTAAGAGCATTGAGCTCTAGATTGTTGCTACGGCACCAGGACACCAGCTGCGACACTTCCTGTCTGTAGGCCTGTCTGTAGGCAGATTCCTCCCCATCCTGGATCAGTCCAATCAGGGTTGTGTCGTCCGCAAACTTGAGAAGCTTGACAGAGGTGTCTGTGGAGGTGCAGTCGTTGGTATAGAGAGAGTAGAGGAGAGGAGAAAGTACACAGGCTTGCTGTGCTCCTATGCTGAGCGTTTGCGGGTCCGAGATGTGCTTTCCCAGCCTCACATGCTGCTTCCTGTCTGTCAGGAAGTTGGTGATCCACAGTCAACTCGGAAAGTTTGGAGTGTAGTAGCTCTGGCACAATAGTGTTGAATGCAGAGCTAAAATCAACAAAGAAGATCCTCGCATAGGTCCCCTGGCAACCCGAGTAGGTGTGAGGTTTTGCACTTCGGGATGTTGAATGTAAGGGTTGAGTATGAAGTTAATGGCAAGACCTTTAACAGCATTGAAGTGCAGACAGATCTTGGAGTCCAAGTTCACAGTTCAATAAAGGTGGCAGCGCAAATAGATAGGGTAAAGAAGGTGTATGGTATGCTTGCTTTATTGCTAGGGACATTGAGTATAAGACTTTGGAAGTATTGATGCAGCTCTGCAGGCTGCATTTGGAGTATTGTGTGCAATTCAGGATGCCCCATTACAGGAAACATGTTGCCTTCCACCACAGTGAAGAATGCTGTGGTGATGTTTGTGTTAAATTTTATTGTGTACTAGACCAAGTGGGACCTGTTGGGGGGGGGGCTGTGGCATCACACACACACTAACCACCCCCCCCCCACACACACACACAGGGGGGAGAGTGGGAGGGAGGGGGAGTGGGGGGATAGGGAGGGAGTGGTAGGGGGCAGTGGGGGGAGGGGGAGAGGGGGGAGGGAGGGAGGAGGGAAGGGGAAGGGAGGAGAGAGAGGAGGGGGAGAGAGGAGGGGGGAGAGAGGAGGGGGGAGAGAGGAGTGGGGTAGAGAGGAGGGGGGGAGGGAGGAGAGGGGAGGTGGGAGAGGGGGGATAGGAGGAGGGGGGGAGAGGAAGAGGAGAGCCGGGCGGGCGAGTGGGCTGCTGGGCTCACGGCGAGCGGGCAGCGGAGACTCGAGGGATGCCACGGGCGGGCGGGATCTGAGGACGGTCAAAATTATGGCTTCCGCGAGGGGAAGCCCACACACCCGCGTGACAGACGATCGGGCGGGTGAGACGGAGAGGAGGTCGTCCCCCGTGACTGCCAGAGATTGCCAGGTGGGATCGGGATCACCCGCGAGGAAAAGGCGTGACAATTCCCCGAGTCCCTGCGATCGACGGAGGAATCGCAGGTCTCCATAGATGGCCTCTCCCAGAGGGAGTAATGGCCGCCACGGCCACCTTCACACCTCGCTGCCTCGCGCCCGCGCGGCGATAACGACCGCCATGTTCTAGAACTTCAAGGACCCCAGCGGAGCACGCAGCACGACCTGAGCAGCAGTTTAAAAACGCTAAGCGACAAATTTAAAGAAGTAAAAGTTAAGAAGCCAAGAAGTACAGAAGACAGAACAGGGGTGACGTCACTCGCAGCGCGAGCAGAGGCAGGCAGTCAGATCCATTGTGACATCATCGGTGAGACCATCTCGTTTATTTTGAGATTTGTGAACATTTTCATAAATAACTCAGGAAATAATGCATGAAATTTTCAGATAAGGCGATTTTTGACATCATGGCGTAAATCTCTATCGGAATATGTAAAAATGTCACCGTTAGCGCGTCGTGTTTTCGAGGAGATGTGAAACGCACACGAACATCACACACACAAATACATACACATCCAAAATCAGAGTTTTATAAGTATAGAGATTGTGTGTTCTTTTTATGTGTATCACTGCACATCTATGAAGTGCATCATCGATAAACTGAATAAGGGGGGTGGGATGTCAAATGGGATAGTCGAGGATGGAGTTAAAGGGATAGAGAGTAAAGGGATGGTTAATGACCCCAGAATTAACGGGAAAGGAAGCTCACAAAGGTATAGGAGAGTATGGCCAAGTGTAATAGGGATTGATGTGAAAGGTGAGATGCATAAGGAATTAAAAGTATTGTATATGAATGCACGAAGTATAAGACGTAAAGTAGATGAGCTTGAGGCTCAGTTAGAGGTTGGTAGATATGACATTGTGGGGATTACTGAGACGTGGCTGCAGGAGGATCGGGCCTGGGAACTTAATATTCAGGGTTATACATCCTATAGAAAGGACAGGCAGGTGGGCAGAGGAGGGGGGTAGCTCTGCTGGTGAGAGATGGAATTCAGTCCCTTGCGAGGGAAGACATAGGGACTGACGAGGTAGAGTCACTGTGGATTGAGTTGAGGTATTGTAAGGGCAAGAAGACACTAATTGGTGTTATTTACAGACCCCCAAATAGTAGCCCGGATGTAGGGTGTAAGTTGCAGCAGGAGTTAAAACTGGCATGTAACAAAGGTAATGCCACTGTGGTGATGGGGGATTTCAATATGCAGGTAGACTGGGAAAATCAGGTTGGTTCAGGATCCCAAGAAAAAGAGTTTGTAGAATGCCTCCGAGATGGATTCTTAGAGCAGCTTGTAATGGAGCCGACCAGAGAAAAGGCAATTCTGGATTTAGTGTTGTCCAATGAACCAGATATGATAAGAGAACTCGAGGTAAAGGAACCGCTTGGATGTAGTGATCATAATATGATTAGTTTTAATCTGCAATTTAAGAAGGAGAACGTTAAATCGGAAGTGGCAGTGATGCAGTTGAACAAAGGGGACTATGAAGGCATGAGAGGGGAGCTGGCTAAAGTAGACTGGAAAGGGATCCTAGCAGGAATGACGGTGGAACAGCAATGGCAGGAATTTCTGGGCATAATCCGGGAGACACAGGATCATTTCATTCCAAAAAGGAAGAAAGATTCTAAGGGGAGTAGGAGGCAACCGTGGCTGACAAGAGAAGTTAGGGATAGAATAAAACTAAAAGAAAAGATGTATAACACAGCAAAGAGTAGCCGGAAGCCAGAGGATTGGGAAACTTTCATAGGACAACAGAAGGAAACAAAACAGGCAATACGGGCTGAAAAGATGAAGTACGAGGGGAAGTTGGCCAGGAATATAAAGAAGGACAGTAAAAGCTTCTTTAGATATGTTAAGGGAAAAAGAGTAGCAAAGTCAAATGTGGGTCCCTTGAAGGCAGACACGGATGAAATTATTATGGGCAACAAGGAAATGGCAGAAGAGTTGAATAGGTACTTCGGATCTGTCTTCACTAAGGAAGGCACAAACAATCTCCCAGATGTACTGGAGGACAGAGGATCTAAGGGGGTAGAGGAACTGAAATAAATTTTCATTAGGTGAGAAATAGTATTGGGTAGGCTAAAGGGACTGAAGGATGATAAATCCCCTGGGCCTGATGATCTGCATCCCAGGGTCCTCAGGGTCTAGATACATAGATACATAGAAAATAGGTGCAGGAATAGACCATTCGGCCCTTCGAGCCTGCACCGCCATTCAATATGAAGCCACAAGGGCCACATCTAACTCCCTCTTAAATATAGCCAATGAACTGGCCTCAACTACCCTCTGTGGCAGAGAGTTCCAGAGATTCACCACTCTCTGTGTGAAAATGTTTTTTCTCATCTCGGTCTTAAAGGATTTCCCCCTTATCCTTAAACTGTGACCCCTTGTCCTGGACTTCCCCAACATCAGGAACAATCTTCCTGCATCTAGCCTGTCCAACCCCATAAGAATTTTGTACGTTTCTATAAGATCCCCTCTCAATCTCCTAAATTCTAGCGAGTATAAGCCAAGTCTATCCAGTCTTTCTTCATATGAAAGTCCTGACATCCCAGGAATCAGTCTGGTGAACCTTCTCTGCACTCCCTCTATGGCTATAATGTCCTTCCTCAGATTTGGACACCAAAACTGTACGCAATACTTCAGGTGTGGTCTCACCAAGACCCTGTACAACTGCAGTAGAACCTCCCTGCTCCTATACTCAAATCCTTTTGCTATGAAAGCTAACATACCATTCGCTTTCTTCACTGCCTGCTGCACCTGCATGCCTACTTTCAATGACTGGTGTACCATGACACCCAGGTCTCGCTGCATCTCCCCTTTTCCTAATCGGCCACCATTTAGATAATAGTCTGCTTTCCTGTTTTTGCCACCAAAGTGGATAACCTCACATTTATCCACATTATACTGCATCTGCCCAACATTTGCCCACTCACCCAGCCTATCCAAGTCACCTTGCAGTCTCCTAGCATCCTCTTCACAGCTAACACTGCCCTCCAGCTTAGTGTCATCCGCAAACTTGGAGATGTTGCCTTTAATTCCCTCATCCAGTTCATTAATATAAATTGTAAATAGCTGGGGTCCAGCACTGAGCCTTGCGCTACCCCACTAGTCACTGCCTGCCATTGTGAAAAGGACCCGTTTACTCCTACTCTTTGCTTCCTGTTTGCCAGCCAGTTCTCTATCCACATCAATACTGAACCCCCAATACCGTGTGCTTTAAGTTTGTATACTAATCTCTTATGTGGGACCTTGTCGAAAGCCTTCTGAAAGTCCAGATACAACACATCCACTGGTTCTCCCCTATCCACTCTACTAGTTACATCCTCAAAAAATTCTATAAGATTCGTCAGACATGATTTACCTTTCGTAAATCCATGCTGACTTTGTCCAATGATTTCACCACTTTCCAAATGTGCTGCTATCCCATCTTTAATAACTGACTCTAGCAGTTCCCCACTACCGATGTTAGACTAACTGGTCTGTAATTCCCCGTTTTCTCTCTCCCGCCCTTCTTAAAAAGTGGGGTTACGTTTGCTACCCTCAGGAACTACTCCAGAATCTAAAGAGTTTTGAAAAATTATCACTAATGCATCCACTATTTCTGGAGCTACTTCCTTAAGTACTCTGGGATGCAGCCTATCTGGCCCTGGTGATTTATCGGCCTTTAATCTATTCAATTTACTCAACACCACTTCCCGACTAACCTGGATTTCACTCAGTTCCTCCATCTCCTTTGACCCGCGGTCCCCTGCTATTTCTGGCAGATTATTTGTCTTCCAAGTTCAAGTTCAAGAATCAAGTTTCCTTTATTGTCATTCAGACCTTTCGGTCTGAACGAAATTGTGATGCCTGCAGTCATACACAGAACCAATAATAACAAAACATACAATAAACACACATTAAACATCCACCACAGTGAGTTCACCAAGCACACCCTCACTGTGGTGGAGGCAAAGTCTTAGTCTCCATCTCTTCCCTCCTTGTTCTCCCTCTGCGCTGAGGCGATCGATCCAGGCCGAAGATGCCGCGCTCCAGTCCAGCGGACCTCCGTGGTGATGTCGCCGCCGCCGAAAGCTGGAACGCCGTCTCCGCTCCGAGACGGCCCGCCACAGCATCAGCCCCGGGTCCCGCAGTCTCCGCTCCGGTCCACCGCCCCAGCTCCAGGTCCCGCAGTCTCCGCTCCGGACCCCGCTGTATCAGCTCCAGGTCCCGCAGTCTCCGCTCCGGACCCCGCTGCACCAGCTCCAGGTCCCGCAGTCTCCGCTCCGGACCCCGGCGCACCAGCTCCAGGCCCCGCAGTCTCCGCTCCGGGCCCTGCTGTATCAGCTCCAGGTCCCGCAGTCTCCGCTCCGGACCCCACCGCACCAGCTCCAGGTCCTGCAGTCTCCGCTCCGGACCCCGCTGTATCAGCTCCAGGTCCCGCAGTCTCCGCTCCGGACCCCGCTGCATCAGTTCCAGGCCGCCGCCGAAAGCCAGAACGCCGCACCAGCAAGTCGGGCCACTTCCTTAGTGAAGATGGAACCAAAGTAGTTATTCAATTGGTCCGCCATATCCTTGTTCCCCATGATCAATTCACCTGTTTCTGACTGCAAGGGACCTACATTTGTTTTAACTAATCTCTTTCTCTTCACATATCTATAAAAGCTTTTGCAGTCAGTTTTTATGTTCCCTGCCAGTTTTCTTTCATAATCTATTTTCCCTTTCCTAATTAAGCCCTTTGTCCTCCTCTGCTGGACTCTGAATTTCTCCCAGTCTGCTGCTTTTTCTGGCTAATTTGTACGCATCATCTTTTGTTTTGATACTATCCCTGATTTCCCTTGTTATCCACGGATGCACTACCTTCCCTGATTTATTCTTTTGCCAAACTGGGATGAACAATTTTTGTAGTTCATCCATGCAGTCTTTAAATGCCTTCCATTGCATATCCACCGTCAACCCTTTTAGAACTAATTGCCAGTCAATCTTGGCCAATTCACGTCTCATACCCTCAAAGTTACCTTTCTTTACGTTCAGAACCGTTGTTTCTGAATTAACAATGTCACTCTCCATCCTAATGAAGAACTCAACCATATTATGGTCACTCTTGCCCAAGGGGGCACGCACAACAAGACTGCTAACTAACCCTTCCTCATTACTCAATACCCAGTCTAGAATAGCCTGCTCTCTCGTTGGTTCCTCTACATGTTGGTTTAGATAACTATCCCGCATACATTCCAAGAAATCCTCTTCCTCACCACCCCTGCCAATTTGATTCACCCAATCTATATGTAGATTGAAGTCACCCATTATAACTGTTTTGCCTTTGTTGCACGCATTTCTAATTTCCTCCCCAACTTCACTACTACTGCTAGGTGGCCTGTACACAACACCCTCCAGCGTTTTCTGCCCCTTAGTTTTTCGCAGCTCTACCCATACCGATTCCACATCCTCCAAGCTAATGTCCTTCCTTTCCACTGCGTTAATCTCCTCTCTAACCAGCAACGCTACCCCACCTCCTTTTCCTTTCTCTCTATCCCTCCTGAATATTGAATATCCCTGGATGTTCAGCTCCCAGCCTTGGTCACCCTGGAGCCATGTCTCCGTGATCCCAACTATATCATAATCATTAATAGCTATCTGCACGTTCAACTCATCCACCTTATTACGAATGCTCCTTGCATTGAGACACAAAGCCTTCAGGCTTGTTTTTACAACACTCTTACCCCTTATACAATTATGTTGAAAAGTGCCCCTTTTTGATTTTTGCCCTGGATTTGTCTGCCTGCCACTTTTACTTTTCACCTTACTACCTATTGCTTCCGCCCGCATTTTACACCCCTCTGTTTCTCTGCTCACCCATTTAAGAACCCCACCACCTCTTATTCTCTGTTTATTATTGTTTTCTTCTTTCCTCCCTACATGTTGGGTCTGAGTGCTTTCCTTCTCTGCCTCCTGCCTCACACACTGTCTAATAGCTTTCTCTATTTGAGTCCCTCCCCCCAACCATTCTAGTTTAAAGTCTCCCCAGTAGCCTTTGCAGATCTCCCCGCCAGGATATCGGTCCCCCTCAGGTTCAAGTGCAACCCATCCTTTTTGTACAGGTCGCACCTTCCACAAAAGAAATAGTGGACGCATTGGTGATCATTTTCCAATGTTCAATAGATTCAGGATCAGTTCCTGTGGATTGGAGGATAGCTAATGTTATACCACTTTTCAAGAAAGGAGCGAGAGAGAAAACGGGGAATTACAGACCAGTTAGCCTGACTTCGGTGGTGGGAAAGATGCTGGAGTCAATTATTAAAGAGGTAATAATGGGGCATTTGGATAGCAGTAAAAGGATTGGTCAAAGTCAACATGGATTTATGAAATAGAAATCATGCTTGACTAATCTCCAGAGAGTTGTGAATTTATGGAATTCCCTGCCACAGAAGGCAGTGGAGGCCAAATCACTGGATGGATTTAAGAGAGAGTTAGGATAGAGCTCTAGGGGCTAGTGGAGTCAAGGGATATGGGGAGAAGGCAGGCACGGGTTATTGATAGGGGACGTGATCACAATGAATGGCGGTGCTGGCTCGAAGGGCCGAATGGCCTCCATCTGCACCTATTTTCTATGTTTCTATGCTGGCAAATTCATTTCACAGCATGTAATGTGCATGTGACGAATAAAAATTGACTTTGACTTTGACTTTGATGTGGGGGTTTGGAG
This sequence comes from Malacoraja senta, assembly GCA_038087875.1. Lineage (NCBI taxonomy): Eukaryota > Metazoa > Chordata > Chondrichthyes > Rajiformes > Rajidae > Malacoraja > Malacoraja senta. Next base: position 155,829,266 of record CM075978.1, on the reverse strand, counting down.
AGGGTGCAGAGCAGATTTACCAGACTGCTGCCTAGCTTAGAGGGTTTCAGCTACAGGGAGAGGTTGGATAGACCTGGATTGTTTTCTGTGCAACTTTGGAGGTTGAGGGGAGGTTGAGTATGAGAGGCATGGATACGGTAGACAGTCAGAACCTTTTTCCCAGGGCGGGAATGTTCAACACTAGAGGGCACCGCTTTAATGTGAGAGGGGAACGTTTAATGGAGATGTATGGGGCAAGTGTTTTACACAAAGTGTGGTGGGGCCTGGAACGCGTTGCCATGGGTGGTGGTGCAGGCAAATACAATAGTGGTATTGAAGAGACTTTTATATAGGTACATGACAGTAAAGGAATAGAGGGACATGGACAGGCAGATGAGATCAGTTTAACTGATCTCATCTGTTTACACTTCCTTCCTACACTGTACTGTTCTATGCTCCATTTATTAATCACAAAAGGAAATTCTATAATTTGCAAGAATTTGTAGTAAGGCATGAAATTGTGAACACATGAAACTTAAAGTGGAGGTGGAGATGTGTTTTAGCCTTTCTTCATATTTTATATAGCTGATTAGTGACGTCAGTTATTTTTCTAAAATCCATTAAAATGGTTTACTGTTGGAATCCATAGAGATGCATATAAAGCGGCTGTAAAGAGGTCTACAGTTCCCTCTGGTCTCATGAAGGACAGTTGGAAATGAGGAGCTGAAGCACCTGAGATTATTGTGGCACAATGTGCTACTGAAATTGTGCTTCGTACAATTGCTCTTTCAATAGAGAATCATTTCCAAAACTCATTAGAGGTAGCTGACGTGGACATTCTGTGTTGATCTGATATTCCAAAACTTAGGGAGCTGAAAACAAAGCTAGTTTTCTTGGCGAACTCGAGTCCTTCATTCAATTTTGCTCCCAGAATAATCTATCCATAATGCAATTTAATCTCAATGGACATTCTCCTTGCCCCTTCCCTTGGACGCTGAACATGAATGGAATTATTTTGTAATATGTGCGGTCAAAACCATAATTTCTTTTAATGGTCTTCGAATCTCCTTCCACTTGATTTACCAAATTATGTGGTGGTGTTTAAGTTTCTCTTCCTCTTCACATTTTTATGGGTTGGGTTGTCATGCACCTTGGAATGCGTGTGTTGAAACATGAGATGGTATGAGAAGAATGATACAAAATAGTAAGATTAAACAAGAACTTACCAGTTTGAAGTTTGATCTTTATTTTATGAGGAATTACGATGAGCGATTACGTGAAGAAGCCCCGCCAGTGCGCATGCGTGTCAATCTTCAAAGCAACGGTGTGAAATCACAGATAACACCAGTCGAAGTAACATAGTAAGACTTAGAGAAGACTAGAACTACCGAGTGAACTTTATAAGAGAGGGTTGGGAGCGGAGGGCACGTAATCGCTCATCGTAACTCCTCATAAAATAAAGATCAAACTTCAAACTGGTAAGTTCTCGTTTAATCTTACTATTTTACTTTGGAGTCATGTGAGTGATTCCGTGAAGATTTCAAAGCTCTGTCATTTCATGCCGTGAGAAACGAGTCTACACAACCACAACTGCCTCATTGACAGATGAGGGAAACATTCATAATGCATACAGACATGTCATAGATTTAAAACATGCTGATGCTGTTTAATGAACAAGTAATAATAATAGTAACCCCTCCCATGCGGAGGGAAACTATAAATAGAACCTAAAATAGAGTTGGCAAACACCCCTGGTCTGGCAATGGGTTATCATAAAATGTTTGGAAAGTTCGTTCGTTTGACCATGCTGCAGCCGTTAGGATGTGGTGCAGTGGAACGTAAATAACCCTTGCTGCTGTTGTTGTAGCAGCCCTGATGGAGTGAGATTTGGAAATCAGTATCTACTCCTGCATAAATCAAACCCCGTTTTATCACCTGGAGATGGTCTGAACGGATACCTTCTTATAAAGTTTTTTGTAACTAACAAACATTGCTTAGTTCAGAGCCTCGCAGGCTCTTGGTGACCTTGACGTATTGTTGCATATGTGTGCCCTCACATAACCGAAGGTCCCTGGGTATGCCATGAAACTAGTTTAAGACCTGACGCCCCTTCTGCTCTGCTTAATTAAAACACAAGCATAAAATATTATATATTATTTACATTGTAATCATCCTGTCCAGTCGCAATGATGTAGCGACTGAACCCGTTGCGCTGAAAACCGGCGCCATGAGGATAACTACCTATGAGAGCCGGCCAACGCTAAGGATGTAGCTGGAGCCCCCCGGTGAAGTAGTGTTAACACAATGTCAATATCCCTGTACTTGTCCTGGGAGAACTTGTGTTAAAGATATCCTTTACAAACTCGATATCCGGGGGTGAAACCCGACAGAGTGGGTCCCGTTTGCTGCAGCAAATATGATGGGAAGGCACGTTGGGCACAGTTAATGGCCCTATAACTCAATTATTGTCAAAAAAACATTTAAAAAGGAACTCCAAGACGTCAGTAATCTGTACCATATTAAATGTAACATTAGCATTAAACAAAATGCTTCCCATCTCCTGAAGAGGAAATGTACTGCTTTTTTGATGCTATCGCAACACTCTGGAATGAACACATACATGGATCGGTGTGACAACCCAAGCCATAGGGCAGTCTATTCAGAATCTGCAAGTCATAAATTGATTTTGTCATGCAAAGGCTGGTTTCCCGAGCCACAGGCTGAACCAGCAAAGTTTACGTTTAGAATAACCGTATAAGGTTGCATTATTATACCCGACAAAACGTGAATCAAAGCTGCATAGGCCAGTCAGACAGCAGGAAACCTAAAGCGGGATCTTGATGACTTTATTTGAAGACCCGACTGATGAGGCAAAATGGAGGAAGACATGAAAAACCCATTCCTCCTCTTTGTAGCGAGAACATATCTCTCGCCATTGTTATGCCACATTTTTGCAACCGGTGAATAAACATGAAAACAACATATCGATATTTGGTGTTCCATTGAACCAGAATTTCATAAATACTGTGATCCAACACCCATTCTGTGTTGTCATTGATCTGTACTTGATGATACACCAGTGGCAAATGAGATTAGGTAAACTATTACAGGATACTTTTACTTGATTGTACCCATGTGACTAACATATGCCAACACCATAGTGTATCAACTTAAAGTTGAGCATGCAGATTTTGCATATTTGCTCAATCACTCTTTAACCCATAGAATACACCTAGTGTCTATATAGAGTTGATACCAATAACTGAAAAATTGGTAACGCATGCAAATCTCCTCCACCTCCAAACTAGAGATGACATTTGCAATTTTCCACATTAGAGCCCTTAGCATCAGTTTGCAATAGAACTGAAATTTTACTGACCAAACAACTGGAGCAATGCTGAATACTGTTTGTCCATCATTGTGACTTAGGTAGCTTCAGCTGGTAATAGCATAGGTGTGTTAACAATGACCTACATGGCACTTGAGAGGTTGCCACTTTGCACGATGTCAGTTCTCCCACTATTACAGTTGAATCACAGCTACTATATTGCCAATTACTCTTGATGAATAGAAGGCTGCTTTATAACAACAAGACTGTTACAGGTTTCTATTAACTCCAATCTCTTGCCCCAGGGCGGAGTCATAGGCTAATTAATAGTCAAAGGTAAATCCCAATAACCAACAAGTCTATTTGGTAACAACTTAAATTTAACTGGATGGAGAAGCCCAACTTCTCAAATATAGTTTGAGGCTGAAACAGTTGATTGTAGCAAAATACAGCGTTAAAATATCATCCAGCCAAGACATAACAAGTGTTTTTGACTCTGATAAGTACAAGCACCTTAGTAAATAACCTAGCTAAATAATTTAACCCATTTGCAATGCTTTATTGTTATCATCCTTTTATCATAGCCTCATCATAGCAATTGCCTCCTCCTGATAATTTCAAATATCTTCGATTATCACTGTAAATGAGAACACCCTTTGAAATCAGTTGTTAGTCAGTAACAAAGTTTCCTATTCGGAAATGTTTATAATGCACATGCGATTTAAACGACATTCTCCATCTTTCATAATGAACAGGCCACGCCTGCCATCATTTCGTACCTGCCTCGAACGACAACCCTGGCCCGATTTCCGAGCCTGTCTTGAAAGACAATCCTGGCCGTAATACTTAGCCTACCTCATAATTCTGAACCTGCCTCTAAAGGCAACTCTGGCCATAATTCTGAGCCTGCCTCGAAAGACAACTCTGGCCATAATTCTGAGCCTGCCTCGAAAGACAATTGTGGCCACAATTCTGAGCCTGCCTCGAAATACAACTCTGCCCATATTTCCGAGCCTGTCTCGAAGGCAATCCTGGCCAAAATACTGAGCCTGGTCAAACCCAATTCTGGCCCCAATTCCAAACGTGCTTGGAATGCTAGTATAGTCCAGTTTTACATGGTCAGATGCCGCTAAGTAGATAACAATTTCTTAACCATTTGTGTATTGTACAACCAAGTGTCAATATTACCCACTTGTAAGTGGTCCACTTCCATGTTTTGGAAGTGCCAGACCCACCTATCTGCCTGGTTACCTTAGTTGTAGAGTAGACCTGGTAGAGTGCGTGGAACCACTGCCCAGCTTTCATGCTGCCACCAGCTTCAGTGAACCGTTACTGCCGATGAAGACATGGGGTGCGTTGTCGCCGAAACGATGAAACTTTGCTTGTCGTTGGTACCTTGATTGGTCCGACAGCTTTTGCTTCGTCCTCCAGGTTTTGCCTGTACATAGGTCTTACCTGAATCGAAGATTCGGCGACTGGTTCTAATGTCCCCCTGATAGCACTGTTCACTGCCGGCATGCATGTGCTCCAGTATGTTCCATGGACATACTTTAAAATTTGAAGTCAGTTACATACTGACCACTTGTACTCCCCTCTTTAAAGAGGGCGAATCGTAGGCAGCCCTGAATAGGTGCTGCCGCAGGCCCCTGAAGATACCTGCGCTGAAATGGCCCTTCCAACGGACCTATACCAGGATGGAACATTTTTTCCCCTGATTCTGTTGGGATGGCAACGCTTGCTGCCAGAAATGGCACCTCTGACACATGTCCTTCATCCCTTGGGATATGCTCCACGGCTATACCCTCAGACTCGGCGTCAGAAGTACACAGACCCGGCATGCTCTCCTCCTCCAAGAGGGAGACATTAAGCAGCCCTATAAGCCGGGCTCTCCCATAGGCCAACGCTGACACAGACTCGGCGCCAGAACAATACTGACCCGACGGCTTCCATGCCTTGGGGTATGCTGCTCTGCAATACCTCCAACCTCAGGGTCAGAACAAAACTGCCACGGTAAGCTCACCTCCTCCATGAGGGAGACATTATGCAACCCTTCTACAGGTGCTGCTGCCATGGGCCCCCAAAAAGACCCACGGATATAAGGCTCCTCTTCATGGAGCAGATCTTCCCTATACAGCCCTTGAACAGAAACTGCTGCCACGGGCCCATGGGGTGACCCACGGATATAAAGCTCCTCCTGGAACATGTCATGATGGAGCAACCTCCCTATCAGGTGCTCCATCTTTGCCAGACATCTACAGACGTCACTCCTAGTGGCAGGGGAATCCTCCTGGCCCGACTCCCATAGGGCTGACCGATTTTTTGTTGGTTTTACCCCATGTCTTGGGGACCACTGCGGTCTGGGAGCCACTGACTGCCTTGTCAGTGACTGGGATCGCGAACCCGACATTCGCCGGCTACCCGCTTCCGCGGTCGGGACCGGAGTCTCCCCACAGCCCATAGCCGGTTTTCCTTCGCTGGAGTTTGCGACCATATCCAGCAGGAAACCTCTGTAAAAAGAGGTTCCTGCAAGAAAACAGAACCTGGTAAGAAATACAAAACTTACCTGTAGGTTTAAACTTACCGCTGGCAGGAGCGATGCACCTACCAGTCCGGTGCTTCACCATGCGAACGACGATATGACACACATGCGCACTGGCGGGGCTTCTTCACGGAATCACTCACGTGACTCCGAAGTAAAATTAATATATGTAGTTATGTTTCACATGACTATGTCATCCTTTGGACAAAATGTGAGGTATTGCATTTTGGAAAGTCAAACATGGGCAGGACCTACACCGTGAATGGTAGGGCTCTGGGGAATGTTGTAGAGCAGAGGGATCTAGGAGTGCAGGTGCATGGTTCCTTGAAGGTCGAGTCGCAGGTGGAATAGGTGGTCAAAAAGGCTTTTGGCACATTAGCCTTCATCAGTCAGAGTATTGAGTATAGAAGTTGGGAGGTCATGTTGCAGTTGTATAAGACGTTGGAGAGGCCGCATTTAGAATATTGTGTTCAGTTCTGGGCACGATGTTATAGGAAAGATATTGTCAAGCTGGAAAGGGCACAGAGAAGATTTACGAGGAAGTTGCCAGGACTAGAGGGTGTGAGCTATAGAGAGAGGTTGAGTAGGCTGGGTCTCTATTCCTTGGAGCGCAGGAGGATGAGGGGTGATCTTATAGAGTTGTATAAAATCATGAGAGGAATAGATCAGGTAGATGAATGGTCTCTTGCCCAGTGTAGGGTAATCGAGGACCAGAGGACATAGGTTTAAGGTGAAGGGCAAAAGATTTAATAGGAATCTGAGGGGTAACATTTTCACACAAAGGGTGGTCGGTGTATGGAACAAGCTGCCAGAGGAGGTAGTTGAGGCAGGGACTATTGCAACATTTAAGAAACAGTTAGACAGGCACAAGTATAGGATAGTTTTATAGGACATTATAGCCATAGAGTGCAGAGAAGGTTCACCAGACTGATTCCTGGGATGTCAGGACTTTCATATGAAGAAAGACTGGATAGACTTGGCTTATACTCGCTAGAATTTAGGAGATTGAGAGGGGATCTTATAGAAACGTACAAAATTCTTATGGGGTTGGACAGGCTAGATGCAGGAAGATTGTTCCCGATGTTGGGGAAGTCCAGGACAAGGGGTCACAGCTTAAGGATAAGGGGGAAATCCTTTAAGACCGAGATGAGGAAAAACCTTTTCACACAGAGAGTGGTGAATCTCTGGAACTCTCTGCCACAGAGGGTAGTTGAGGCCAGTTCATTGGCTATATTTAAGAGGGAGTTAGATGTGGCCCTTGTGGCTAAAGGGATCAGGGGGTATGGAGAGAAGGCAGGTACGGGATACTGAGTTGGATGATCAGCCATGATCATATTGAATGGCGGTGCAGGCTCGAAGGGCCGAATGGCCTACTCCTGCACCTATTTTCTATGTATCTATGTATCTATAGTTTTGGAGGAATATGTGCCAAACACAGGAAGGTGGGACTAGTGTGGCTGGGACATGTTGGCCGGTGTGGGCAAGTTGGGCCGAATGGCATGTGTCCACGCTGTATCATTCTATGACTCTAAAAACATAATTCACACACATTCACCAAGGTAATATTGAGGGTGTAGGGAGGAACGTTAGATGCTGGTTTAAACTGAAGTCAGACATAACTCGGCGGCACGGTGGCGCTGCGGTAGAGTTGCTGTCTTACAGCGTTTGCAGCGCCGGAGACCCGAGTTCGATCCTGACTACGGGTGCTGTCTGTACGTTTGTACATCCTACCCATGACCGCGTGGGTTTTCTCCGAGATCTTCGGTTTCCTCCCACACTCCAAATACGTACAGGTTTGTAGGTTAATTGGCTTGGGGTTGAATACTTGGTGTAAGTGTAGGCTTGTGTTAATGTGTGGGCATTGCTCGTCAGTGCGGACTCAGTAAGCGGAAGAGCCTGTTTCCGCGCTGTATCTGAACTAAAATAAACTAAACTAAACTTAACGGGTCAGGCAGCATCTCTCGAAAAAAGCAATAGGTGATGTTTCGGGTTGAGACCCTTCGTCAGACTCAGAGCCAGGGGAGAGGGGAATGAGAGATATAGACCGTACTTAGGACAAATAAATGGAAGATATGCAAAAAACAACGATAATCAAGGAAATGTGAGGCGCACAATAGGCCACTGTTGGCTGTGGAAAGGTAATAATGAGTTAATGCTGGTTAGTAAGTTACCTGACCAGGTACCTTACTAACTATATGATATTCAGTTTTTGTTTAGTTAGCATTTTCTTGTTTGTCAGATGGCCGTGATTGCTGCTGTCATTTTACTTTGCCACTTCCCATTTTATGGTCCTGAATTTTAAAGTCATGGTTTATGTTTAACTTAAGTACATCATTTCATACTGAATATAATGAACATGGTTAGATCCTGTGAGCCAATATCTGTAGATACATTTTCACTTCATTTAAAGGCAAAGGTGAAAGTTCAAATATAATTGAACAGCAACCCTGTATAGTGTCTTTCAAATACAATTGATCAGTTTTAACTTTCCTTACTTTCTGATTTTTCCCCCCAACTATCTTGAAGTTGAGGGAATTCTGTGTTAACACATGTTTGCTCACTTCTTAAGAGGCCAGGTGAAGTAAGTACGGTACAGTGAATAACAAGAAATAAGGACATTTACACATTTTTACCTGAAGTGAATCCAGCAGAACATTTTCTTTTTTCTTAAGTTTTGTTTATTTGAGTCGAGACAAAAATATGCCTTTTTGCCTTTGCTTTATGCTAAATTACTGCATGATGAATTATTAGGAAACCACACAAATAAAAAATATTGTTTGATTGATTGACACAGCATGGAATTACTCCATTTGGGCACTGAGCACACTGACCATCAATATCCAATAACCCGATGTATTCCCACGTGCATTATTCCCTACACCTTATGGGCATTTTATAGAGGCCAATTAACCTAAAAACCTGCAGGTCTCTGGGAGGAAAATGGAAGCTTGGAAGAAAACTACATGGTAACAGGGAGAACATGCAAACTCCACACTGATAGCATCTGAGGTCAGGATGGAACCAGGGTGTCTGTCCCTCTGAACAGCATCACTAACGGCTGCACCAGAGTGAAAGATGGATCAGTTGTCCACTAGTTGCTGCCACTCACTCACTTGTAGGCAGTGAAGAGAAGCTGTTTTTGTATTTTTTTAAATGTTATCCATTTATGGGTTTAGTTCAATTACCTCTGTCTGTCATAGACACAACCCACTGAGACTTGGCAATCTATTTCAGATGAGAAATTCTCAATTCCAAGGTAATTTACCCAAAAGTACAATAAAGAGACATTTATTCTGTCTTAATCGTTGCATGTAAAGCAACTAGGATGAAGGAAGATGGGACTTCAAAAGTTGAAATGTATTTAAATTCATCACTTGACATTCCTCTTTTGACAGGTATAGTACAGATGCTGGAGGCCGTGTTAAATCTGCTGGTGTTGGTGTGTGTGGTGGCGTCATATGTCGTTCTCTCGGGATACAGCAGCAATGGCGGCCTGGCAACAAGCTTCTTCAGCATCAACAGCAATTATTCTCCATTTGAAGGGGAGCAACTAAAGGATGCACAGAAACTTGATCGAGAGTTTATTCTAATGCGAGCACCTGAACTCTACTCTGGCATTGGAGTGACCATCGCCATGTTTGCCATTACTCTGGCCATTATGATTAAGGGCGCTCAGAATTTACATAATATGCCCTTGAAGTGGTTGATTTTTGAAGTAATATTCAATATATTGGCTTCTCTGGGTTATGCAGCAGCAGTTGGAGTTTACTTGTATTTTGTCCTGCAGGTTAATGGCACCGACATTTGCAAGAGGAGGGAGCTTCTTTATGCACGATATGGTCTGAACTGGATGAATTGTGACTTGTCTGGATCCGATGCTGCAGCAGCCTGTTTTGCCATAATCCTTGTCATATGTCATTGTGTGAGTGCTATACTGGCTGCAAAATTATGCCGAACAGTCAGAGAGCTAAACAAAAACAACCCACATTCTTAAAATAATATTATGTATTAATTCTATCGTAAGGTGCAGCATAATATGCAGGTATACAGAACACAAACATTAGATCCTAAATCAAAATAAAATTATTAGCTGGATATAGAAGAGGAACTATAGCTAATTTTGTACTGAGAGAAAACTTGAACCAGGTTGTAGATTTAATCAGTAAATTTTACTGCTTATGAAGGAAATTCAATGAAAAAAAATGTCAGTTCAAAGACTATTTACAGCATTAATATTCCTTCCTCCCAGGGTTTTGTTTCAATTCCAATTGGTATTCTAATGATGAATGTACTTTTTAAATTCAAAGGTTAATTATTTTCAGATTAGCTATTAGATAATGGGTGACCAAAAAACCCTCCTCAAAATGCAACCACAGTAAACATCACAATGATTGTGTTCAATCAACCTTGTGAAACTCTATATCCATCTCTGTTGTTAAATCAAAGTTCTTTATGTTATCAATTACCAAATCATCTTCTTCTATCTGCACTGCACGGCCCCCTTCAATAAGACCCTCCCAACATTATTAAAATCAGCAGCGTTTGACGACACTGGGCCTGTATTCGCTGGAGTTTCTTTAGTCAGAGGGAGGTGTATCTGGGGAATTAATTGCCACATAAGGCTGTGGAGGCCAAGTCAATGGATATTTTTAAGGCAGAGATAGATTCTTGATTAGTACATGGGTTAGGGGTTATGGGGAGAAGGCAGGAGAATGGGGTTAAGATAGAGATAGATCAGCCATGATTGAATGACATAGTAGATTTGATGGGTATGGTCGGTGTCCCTGGTGACTACGTTTGCAGGAAGTGTGACCAGCTGCAACTCCTGGCAGACCGCATTGAACGATTGGAGCTGCGGTTGGATTCATACTGGAGCATCCACGATGCTGAGAAAGTCGTGAATAGCACGTACAGTGAGTTGGTCACACCGCACGTAAAAGTTAAGCGGACAGAAAGGGAATGGGTGGCCATTAGCCAGCGTAGCAGTAGGCAGGTAGAGCAGGAGTCCCCTGCGGTCATCTCCTAAACAGATATACCATTTTGGATACTGTTGGGGGAGATGGCTCATCAGGGGAAGGCAGCAGCAGCCAAGTTCATGGCACCATGGGTGGCTCTGTGGCACAGCAGTGGAGGAAAAAGAGTGAAAGGGCTATAGTAATAGGGGATTCAATTGTAAGGCATTTCTGCGGCCGCAAACGAGACTCCAGGATGGTATGTTGCCTCCCTGGTGCAAGGGTCAGGGATGTCACTGAACGGCTGCAGAATATTCTGGAGGGGGGGGGGTGAACAGCCAGCTGTCGTGGTGCACATTGGCACCAACGATATAGGTAAAAAATGGGATGAGGTCCTACAAGGCGAATTTAGGGAGCTAGGAGATAAACTTAAAAGTAGGACCTCAAAGGTTATAATCTCTGGATTACCACCAGTGCCACGTGCTAGTCAGAGTAGAAATAGGAGGATATTGCAGATAAATACGTGGCTTGAAAAATGTTGCAATGGGGAGGGATTCAAATTTTTAGGGCATTGGAACCAGTTCTGGGCGAGGTGGGACCAGTACAAACAAGGACAGTCTGCATCTGGGCTGGAATGGAACCAATGTCTGCTAGTGTTTGCTAGTGCTGTCGGGGAGGATTTAAACAAATGTGGCAGGGGGATGGGAGCATGAGCAGAGAGACAGAGGGGTGTAAAATGAGGGTAGAAGTAGTAGGTAGCAAGGTGAAAAGTAAAAGTGGCAGGCAGAAAAATCCAGGGCAAAAATCAAAAAGGGCCACTTTTCAACATAATTGTATAAGGGGTAAGAGTGTTGTACAAACAAGCCTGAAGGCTTTGTGTCTCAATGCAAGGAGCATTCGTAATAAGGTGGATGAGTTGAATGTGCAGATAGTTATTAATGAATATGATATAGTTGGGATCACAGAGACATGGCTCCAGAGTGACCAAGGCTGGGAGCTGAACATCCAGGGATATTCAATATTCAGGAGGGATAGACAGAAAGGAAAAGGAAGTGGGGTAGCGTTGCTGGTTAGAGAGGAGATTAACGCAATAGAAAGGAAGGACATTAGCTTGGAGGATGTGGAATCGATATGGGTAGAGCTGCGAAACACTAAGGGGCAGAAAATGCTAGTGGGAGTTGTGTACAGGCCACCTAACAGTAGTAGTGGAGTTGGGTATGGCATCAAACAGGAAATTAGAAATGCGTGCAACAAAGGTAAAACAGTTATAATGGGTGACTTCAATCTACATATAGATTGGGTGAATCAAATTGGCAGGGGTGCTGAGGAAGAGGATTTCTTGGAATGTATGCGGGATAGTTTTCTAAACCAACATGTAGAGGAAGCAACGAGAGAGCAGGCTATTCTAGACTGGGTATTGAGTAATGAGGAAGGGTTAGTTAGCAGTCTTGATGTGCATGGCCCCTTGGGGCAAGAGTGACCATAATATGGTTGAGTTCTTCATTAGGATGGAGAGCGACATTGTTAATTCAGAAACAAGGGTTCTGAACTTAAAGAAAGGTAACTTTGAGGGTATGAGATGTGAATTGGCCAAGATAGACTGGCAAGTGATTCTTAAAGGGTTGACGGTGGATATGCAATGGAAGGCATTTAATGACTGCATGGATGAACTACAACAATTGTTCATCCCAGTTTGGCAAAAGAATAAATCAGGGAAGGTAGCGCATCCGTGGATAACAACGGATATCAGGGATAGTATCAAAACAAAAGATGAAGCATACAAATTAGCGAGAAAGGCAGCCTACCAGAGGACTGGGAGAAATTCAGAGTCCAGCAGAGGAGGGCAAAGGGCTTAATTAGGAAAGGAAAAATAGATTATGAAAGAAAACTGGCAGGGAACATAAAAACTGACTACAAAAGTTTTTATAGATATGTGAAGAGAAAAAGATTAGTTAAAACAAATGTAGGTCCCTTGCAGTCAGAAACTAGTGAATTGATCATGGGGAACAAGGACATGGCAGACCAATTGAATAACTACTTTGGTTCTGTCTTCACTAAGGAAGACATAAATAATATGCAGGAAATAGCAGGGGTCCGGGGGTCAAATGAGATGGAGGAACTGAGTGAAATCCAGGTTAGCCGGGAAGTGGTGTTAGGTAAATTGAATGGATTAAAGGCCGCTAAATTCCCAGGGCCAGATAGGCTGCATCCCAGAGTACTTAAGGAAGTAGCCCCAGAAATAGTGGATGCATTAGTGATAATTTTTCAAAACTCTTTAGATTCTGGAGTAGTTCCTGAGGATTGGAGGGTAGCTAATGTAACCCCACTTTTTAAAAAGGGAGGGAGAGAGAAAACGGGGAATTACAGAACAGTTAGTCTAACATCGGTAGTGGGGAAAATGCTAGAGTCAGTTATTAAAGATGGGATAGCAGCACATTTGGAAAGTGGTGAAATCATTGGACAAAGTCAGCATGGATTTATGAAAGGTAAATCATGTCTGACAAATCTTATGGAATTTTTCGAGGATGTAACTAGTAGAGTGGATAAGGGAGAACCAGTGGATGTGTTATATCTGGCCTTTCAGAAGGCTTTCGACAAGGTCCCACATAAGAGATTAGTATGCAAACTTAAAGCACACGGTATTGGGGTTCAGTATTGATGTGGATAGAGAACTGGCTGGCAGACAGGAAGCAAAGAGTAGGAGTAAACGGGTCATTTTCAGAATGGCAGGCAGTGACTAGTGGGGTACCGCAAGGCTCAATGCTGGGACCCCAGCTATTTACAATATATATTAATGATCTGGATGAGGGAATTGAATGCAACATCTCCAAGTTTGTGGATGACACGAAGCTGGGGGGCAGTGTTAGCTGTGAGGAGGATGCTAGGAGGCTGCAAGGTGACTTAGATAGGTTGGGTGAGTGGGCAAATGCATGGCAGTATAATGTGGATAAATGTGAGGTTATCCACTTTGGTGGCAAAAACAGGAAAGTAGACTATTATCTGAATGGTGGCCGATCAGGAAAAGGGGAGATGGAACAAGACCTGGGTGTCATGGTACACCAGTCATTGAAAGTAGGCATGCAGGTGCAGCAGGCAGTGAAGAAAGCGAATGATCGGGCGACTTTCACTTCCGAACTTTTTGTATTACTATTGGGCAGTGCATATTAAGAATATAATTTACTGGTTGGACGGTTCTACCCAACCGACAGAATGGATAAGAATGGAGAAAGAGGATTGTTTTCCTTGTAATATAGGAGCGATCCTCTTCTCCCTGACAAAACTGAACAACACAATATATAAGAAGAACCCAATTATACATGATACAATAAGAATTTGGAAACAAATAAAATGATCTCTAAAATTAAGAAATCTATCATTGTTAATGCCAATAGCGAATAATCCTTCATTTAAACCATCTCTTATTGATAAAACATATAACCAATGGGAAAGAATGGGAATTAAAAGGATCGGTGATATGTATGAAATGGGAAACCTATTATCATTCCAACACATACAATTAAAATTTAAACTGAAAAATAACCAATATTTTAAATATCTTCAGATTTGCGATTTCATGAAGAAATACATACAAGGATATCAAAACATAACTTTTGATTTACTGGAAGAAGCAATGAATATTAAGGCTGACTCACAGAAATTAATATCATATTTATATAATAGTATTTTAAATATAGACCTACCATCGACAGAGGTACTTAGAGAAGAGTGGGAACGGGAATTAATGATAAAAATTACGAAGGTTACATGGGAAAAGTATTTGATATATATACACAAATGTTCGATTAATGCAAGACATAATTTAATTCAATTTTAAATTTTACATAGATTATATTATTCAAAAACTAGATTGAATAAATTTTATCCCCCATTTGTGATAAATGTCTTTCCCAAAATGCAACTATAACACACTCTTTCGTTTCCTGCATAAAACTTTATAGATTCTGGAGTGATATTTTTGAAATATTTACAAAATTATTCAAGATAAAAATGGAACCTAATAATGAAATGATTATATTTGGAGTAATGGAAGATGGGAATAAATTGAACTCATCTCAAAATTTATTTTTTAATTATGGTTTAATAATAGCAACAAAAAAAAAACTTAAATTCTGGAAAAATACACCAATACCAACGCTTAAAATGTGGATTTCAAGCATGTTGGACACCGCACATCTTGAGGAAATGCGATTCCTCCTGATAGATAAATAAGACCAATTCTTAACGAGTTGGTCTCAATTTGTCGTCTTTTTGGAAGCATATGGTGCAACACAATTGTAGAAGCTAACTGATCCAGGACCGGGTGAGGGATGGTCAAGATTATAAATAAAGATCTCCTTATTTTTCCTATTTTTATTTCTATCTTCCTTTCTTCACTTTTCTTCTTTCACTCTTTTTTTTTCTTTTTCACACACTTTATATCTCACGTTTTTCTATCTTTTATTATCTATTCTCTTTTTCTTTTTCTTTATTATAATAAAAAATAAATAAGAAGCTGTACATAAAATGTATTATGTCAATATATATTAGGCACTTTGGTGCCATATGATTGTACTTACTTCTAATAAAATAAAAATATCAAATTAAAAAAAAGAAAGAAAGCGAATGGTATGTTAGCATTCATAGCAAAAGGATTTGAGTATAGGAGCAGGGAGGTTCTACTGCAGTTGTACAGGGTCTTGGTGAGGCCACACCTGGAGTATTGCGTACAGTTTTGGTCTCCTAATCTGAGGAAAGACATTGTTGCCAGAGTACAGAGAAGGTTCACCAGACTGATTCCTGGGATGGCAGGACTTTCACATGAAGAAAGACTGGATAGACTCAGCTTGTACTCGCTAGAATTTAGAAGATTGAGGGGGGATCTTATAGAAACTTACAAAATTCTTAAGGGGTTGGACAGGCTAGATGCAGGAAGATTGTTCCCGGTGTTGGGGAAGTCCAGAACAAGGGGTCACAGTTTAAGGATAAGGGGGAAGTCTTTTAGGACCGAGATGAGAAAATCATTTTTCACACAGATAGTGGTGAATCTGTGGAATTCTCTGCCACAGAAGGTAGTTGAGGCCAGTTCATTGGCTATATTTAAGAGGGAGTTAGATGTGGCCCTTGTGGCTAAAGGGATCAGGGGGTATGGAGAGAAGGCAGGTACAGGATACCGAGTTGGATGATCAGCCATGATCATATTGAATGGCGTTGCAGGCTCGGAGGGCCGAATGGCCTACTCCTGTACCTATTTTCTATGTTTCTATGGTAGAATGGCCTAATTTTGCTCCTTTCACTTAGTTATGACCTTATGAAGAGCTTTTGTTATTTCTGAAACCTGCTGAGGTAATCTAGAACCCTGTTTCTGCTTCTGTAGACTTCTCCCTCTGTTCCACTATCAGCGGGAACTTTCTATCTCTGCTACACTTTCTGAACCAGTGGGCAATTAAAAGGAGCCACAAAATGGAGTTGGATCAAGGAAATTCCCAGTGCTTTTTATACCTTTTTAAACACGAGAGGGTAATCTGGGAGAAGGTAGGATCGCAGGATAAAGGAGGGAATTTGTGCTTGGAGTCTGGGGATGTGGGCAAGGTACGAAACAACTAATTTGTATCTATTTTCACCAAGGAGAAGGGCATAGAGGACAGGGAGATCGATGTGGGGAATATTAATATGCTAGGGGGTGGTGGGAGGGGGGAGGGGGGTTTAAGATTAAAAAGAGGGATTCAAAAGTGTTTATTTGTCATATGCACCAAAATGGAACAATGAAATTCTTACTCAATTTCAAATTTTTCCACTAGTTTATTCCCAATTCTGACCTCTACGACCACAATTCCCAACCCTAACCTCAGTTGTAGCATAACATTTGCCTTCAGACTATAAATCCTCACACTTGATAAATATATAAAACTGACATATATGTTAATGTAGATGGATTGGTTAGTAAGTGTGCACATGACACCAGAATTGCCGGGGTTATGGTCTGTGAGGAAGGTTGTCAAACTATACAGTGGAATCTGGATCAGCTACTGTAATGGGTGGAGAAATGGCATATGGAATTTAATCTGAACATGCATGAGGTGCTGAACTTTATGACATTGCATGTAAGGGCGAAATATAGAACCAATGGGATAACCCGTAACAGCATGATGTACAGCGAGATCTAAGGGTCCAGGACCGTAACTCTCTGAAAGTGGCAACACCAGTAGATGGAGTGTAAAAGAAGGCACATGGTCTGCTTGGCTTGCTTGGTTGAGGCATTGATTATAAGAGTCAGGAAGTCATCATACATTGGACTTTGGTTAGGCCGCGTTTGGAGTATTGCACAAAAGGACACAAAGTAACTCAGTTGGCCAAGCAGCATCCATGGAGAAAATGGATAGGTGACATTTTGGGTCGAGACCCTTCTTAGACGATTGTGGGGGAGGAGAGGGGAGAAGAAAGCTAGCAAAGGGGAGAAGACAAAGCATGGCAGGTCATAGGCTGACATAGGTGAGAGGGGGAATTTTGATTGGTAGATGGTTGGAACAATGATGAGAGATAAGAAAAGGAAAGTGTGAGACAGGCTTGAAGGAAGCCAAAGGGAGGAACGTGGCGGGGGGAGGTCAGTAGAAGGGAGAAATAGATGGGGCATAGGAGTGGGAAAGGGGGGGGGGGGGTGGTGGTTAGTGAGAGGTTATCTAAAATCGGAGAATTTAACGTTCATACCGTTGGGTTGTAGGCTACCCAAGCGGAAAATGAGGTGCTGTTCCTCCAGTTTGCGTGTTGGCTCACTCTGGCAATGGAGGAGGCCCAGGATAGAAAGGTCAATGTGAGAATGGGAAAGGAGTCAAAATAGTTTGCAACCGGGAGATCCAGTAGGCCTTGGTGGACTGAGCACAAGGGTTCAGCAAAATGGTTGCAGAGTTTACGCTTGGTCTCGTCGATGTACAGGAGGCCACATCGGGGGCACCGGATGCAGTAGACGAGGTTAGAGGTCCACGTGAAGCTCGGTCTCACCTGGAAGGTCTGCTGGGATCTCTCAATAGAGGCATCGGGACTGTTGTTGCATGTAGTTCTGGTTGCCCTCATTACAGGAACAATGAAAACTTTGGAGAGGTTGCGGAGATGGTTTATTAGAATGATGGCTGGATTTGGGGGTATTAGTCACAGGGAGAGATTGGACAGATTTGAATTGTTTTCTCTGGATCATCAGAGGTTGAGGGGAGACCCGATAGAAGTATATTATAGGGTAGACAATCAGAAACTAGAAATGAAATATCAAATATTAGAGGGCACAGGTTTAGGTGAAAGGCAAAGTTTAAAAGAGATGTGCAGGTAAAGTCCTTTTTACACACAGGGTGGAGTTCTTGGAACACGTTGCCGGGTGTGATGGTGGAGCATTAATCGTAGCATTAATCAAATATCCTATAATGGAGGATCCTATAGCTATAGGATGTTTGGCATTAACAGCCTTTTAGAGAAGGCACATGGATATGCAGAGAATGGAGGGATATGGATTATGTGCAGGCAGATAAGAGTTGGTCTTGGCATCATGTTCATAAGGTTCATTTATTGTCACATACACCAATTGGCGTAGTGAAATTTCACTGGTCACACAATTTAAAAAAGCAACAGACACAAAAAACATATTTTAACATGAACATCCATCACAGTGACTCGTACACATTCCTCACTGTGATGGAAGGAGAAATAAAGTTCAAGTCCTTCCCTTTTTGTTCTTCCTTGCTCGGGGGCCTCGAGCCCCCCGTTGATGGGACGATCTTGACTCCCGTAGCCGGCGGCGTTCGGGCCCTCCGCGTCGAGGCGTTCAGCTCCTGCAACGGGGGGATGTCAGCTCCCCCGCGCCGGGCGATCGAACCTCGCAATCGGGGCTGGACGAACCTTCTGCGGCATTGGAGCTCCCGACTAGCCTCTCCTGAGACTGTGAGCCCTTGATGGTAAGTCCGCAGCGAACCCAGGCAAGGGATCCGCTCCGATGGTAAGTCCACGCCCCGCGGTGGTGCTCACGACAGTCCGAGGCGGCTTTTCAACTCCGTCGATGGTTGGCCGCAGAGCCCGGAGAATGTGATCCGAAACTTGATCACCTCTCCGGGAAGGTAAGAACCTGGAAAAAAGTTCCCCCGCCCCCCACATAAAACAAACAGAAGAACATTAAAACAAACTTTAAACAAACGCTAAAAATAACAAAAAAGGATGAAAAAACGAACAGACTGTCGGCAGGGCTGCCATCTCCCTCCTCCAACGCCCCCATGTTCATGGAATGAAGGCCCTGCTCCTTTGCACTACTACGTTCTATGTAATTCAGCTTTATAATGCTTTGAGCCATTCCGTGGGCAACTTACTCTTTAGTACTACACCCAGCTGTGACACTCTCAAATATTTCACTGTACCATATTAAAAGTGCAAAAATTGCAAACATTCACCATGAATGCTTCAAGATAAATATGTGGCTGCTGTGCTGACCATGGAATCAATATTAAGCTGTCTGAACACATAATGGAGCAAAAGATATACACAGCAAAAATAATACTTAGCAAACATCATTTCGTGTTGCTAACACTATGTTCTTTAATTGCATCTTCGGCAATCTCAGGGGCACTCCAAATTGTCTTTACAACTCGTTGAATACATTAAGCATGTTCATATTTTATTGTAGAAAATATGGAGTGCAGTTTATACAATTTAAAATGCAATAACAATTTTTTTTCAGTTTGATTCTATAATTGCATGTTTTTTGGCCCTTGCTATTATCAATATATGAAGTACAATGACAAGACTGGTAGTAGTGTAATGGTGATGTAATGTGAAAGTAAGATTAAACAACAACTTACTAGTTTGAAGTTTGATCTTTATTTTATGAGGAGTTGCGTTGAGTTGAAGAACCCGCCAGCACGCATGCGCGTCAATCTTCAAAGCAGCGGTGTGAAATCACAGATGACAGGTGGTGAACTAAACATAGTAAGATTAGAGAAAACTAGAATACCAATTGACCTTTATGATAGAGGGTTGGGAGCGGAGGGCACGTAATCCCTCAACGTAACTCCTAATAAAATAAAGATCAAACTTCAAACTGGTAAGTTCTCGTTTAATCTTACTATTTTACTTCGGAGTCACGTGAGTGACTACGTGAAGACTTCAAAGATCTGTAATTTCATGCCGTGAACGAGTCCATTCATCACACACTGTAATAACTGACCAAGGAGGAGTAACTGTAGAATGCATTCAGACATGACATGGTTATTTGAACATGCTGATGCTTTATTAACAAAGAAATAATAATGACCCCTTACACTCGGGGCAAATTATAATACAGAGTTTAAAATCGACTCCGCAAACAACCCTGTCCTGGCAATGTTTTTTTTATAAAATGTTTGAAAAGTTCTTTCTGTAGACCATCCTGCCGTCGTAAGGATGTGGTCCATAGGAACTTCCAACTGTATTGCTGCGGAAGTCGATGCAGCCCTAGTGGAATGAGATTTAAAAACATCAGTATCCACACCTGCCAAAGCCAAAACCTGTCTTAGCCATCTAGAGATGGTCTGCACAGACACCCTATTGTGAGGTTTTTTATGACTGACAAATCAAGCCATTTCCGAGTCCCTAAGGTTTTTTGTGACCCTGACATATTGAAGTAAATGGGTGACTATGCATAAACGATGGTCCATGGGATAGGCTACGAATTCCAAATTATGACCAGATGCCCCTGGTCTATCATGTTTAATTAATTCGAATATGTAGAATGTTATTTTATCAGCAGTTATAGTCATAGTGTCCATCCGCAATTTATGCAGTGACTGGACGTGTTGAGCCGAGATCAGTGCCATCAGCATAACTACTTTAAAAGTTAGCTTGGTCAGAGACAGGGACGCAGCTGGAGCCCATCCCCTAAGCAGCGTCAGGAAAGTGCTAACATCCCAAATGTGGGAGTACCTAGGCCTGGGGGATTGGTATTAAAATACCCTTCAAAAGTCTCGACACTAGAGGGTGAGACCCGATAGCGTGGTGTCTCGACCCTCGCCATAAGTAGGACGACAGTGCAATTCTGGCACAGTTAATGGCACTGTAGGACAGACCTTCATCAAAGTAAAGACTGGACAAGAATTCTAATACATCAGTCACATGAGCCGAGTTATACGTGATTCAGAGATTCAGAGATTCAGAGATTCCTTTATTTGTCATTCAGACCTTTCGGTCTGAACGAAATTTCGTTGCCTGCAGTCATACATATAATAATAAATAACATAACACACAATAAACACAAATTAACATCCAGTGAGTTCACCAGGCACATCCTCACTGTGATGGAGGCAAAAGTCTTAAAGTCTCTGTCTCTTCCCTCTTTGTTCTCCCTCTGCGTTGAGGCGATCCAGGCTTCTGACGTTGTGACCCCACCGGGTGATGGTAAGTAGGTCCCGCGGCTGAATCTGTGCTCCGCCGCGACGGGCCGGTTCAAACTCCGCGGCCCGGGGTGGCCGAAGCTGCCGAAGCTGCCGAAGC
Organism: Malacoraja senta; assembly: GCA_038087875.1. NCBI lineage: Eukaryota > Metazoa > Chordata > Chondrichthyes > Rajiformes > Rajidae > Malacoraja > Malacoraja senta. The sequence continues at coordinate 155,807,971 of CM075978.1, read as the reverse complement.
TACCGCCCTCCAGTCCAGCGGACGCAGCTGTAGTTGCGGGAGCCCCAGAAAAACAGGTCACCCACCTATGACTTGCGAGCTCCCGACGATGTCGTCCACTGGGCCAGCCGCGGCCGAGCCTCCGGATTCAGGTCGCCACCAGTGTCTTTGGTCGCCACCGCCGGAACGCCACCGCAGCCCCGAAGTTCGCCAGCCTCGCGCTGGTAAGTCCTGGCTCTGCCTCCGGAGCCTCGAGGTCGGTCGGTCGCAGTTGGAGGCCGTCAGCTCCGCCATTAGGCCTCAGCGCAGACGGAGGCAGAGAAGGGGGATACGACAAGAAAAAGTCGCATTCCCCCGAAGGAAGAGACAAAAATCATGTTTCACCCCCCCCCCCCACCCCACACATACACAACCCAATAAACTAAAATTTAACTAAAACAGTACAAAATAAAACAAAAAAAAAAGTAAAAACAGACGGACTGCAGATGTCAGTTCGTACACAGAACGTCTCCCATTTTCTAATATAGGAGATATATTGTTTTTTGGTGGAATCTCTCCATGCCGCCGTGATCATATCCAATGTTCGATCCGCCAGTCCGAGCCCCAAGAAAGGTCACCTTAGACTCTGCAAATTAGTAAATTTAACCGGTCATGGCACGGGTGACTCTCACCTGTCACAGGATAGAAACATAGAAAATAGGTGCTGGAGTAGGCCATTCGGTCCTTCGAGCCTGCACCGCCATTCAATATGATCATGGCTGATCATCCAACTCAGTATCCATACCCCCTGATACCTTTAGCCACAAGGGCCACATCTAACTCCCTCTTAAATATAGCCAATGAACTGGCCTCAACTACATTCTGTGGCAAAGAATTCCAAAGATTCACCACTCTCTGTGTGAAAAATGTTTTTCTCATCTCGGTCCAAAAATAATTCCCCCTTATCCTTAAACTGTGACCCCTTGTTCTGGACTTCCCCAACATCGGGAACAATCTTCCTGCATCAAGCCTGTCCAACCCCTTAAGAATTTTGTAAGTTTCTATAAGATCCCCCTCAATCTTCTAAATTCTAGCGAGTACAAGCCGAGTCTATCCAGTCTTTCTTCATATGAAAGTCCTGACATCCCAGGAATCAGTCTGGTGAACCTTCTCTGTACTCCCTCTATGGCAAGAATGTCTTTCCTCAGATTTGGATACCAAAACTGTACGCAATACTCCAAGTGTGGTCTCACCAAAACCCTGTACAACTGCAGTAGAACCTCCCTGCTCCTATACTCAAATACCTTTGCTGTGAATGCTAACATACCATTCGCTTGCCTACTTTCAATGACTGGTGTACCATGACACCCAGGTCTCGTTGCATCTCCCCTTTTCCTAATCGGCCACTATTCAGATAATAGTCTACTTTCCTGTTTTTGCCACCAAAGTGGATAACCTCACATTTATCCACAGTATACTGCATCTGCCATGCATTTGCCCACTCACCCAGCCTATCCAAGTCTCCTAACATCCTCCTCACAGCTAACACTGCCCCCCAGCTTTGTGTCATCCGCAAACTTGGAGATGTTGCATTCAATTCCCTTGTCCAAATCATTAATATATATTGTAAATAGCTGGGGTCCCAGCACTGAGCATTACGGTACCCCACTAGTGACAGCCTGCCATTCTGAAAAGGACCCGTTTACTCCTACTCTTTGCAAAAGCCTTCTGTAATTCCCCGTTTTCTCTCGCCCTCCCTTTTTAAAAAGTGGGGTTACATTAGCTACCCTCCAATCCTCTGGAACTACTCCAGAATCCAAAGAGTTTTGAAAAATTATCACTAATGCATCCACTATTTCTGGGGCTACTTCCTTAAGTATTCTGGGATGCAGCCTATCTGGCCCTGGGGATTTATCGGCCTTTAATCCATTCAATTTACCTAACACCACTTCCCGGCTAACCTGGATTTCACTCAGTTCCTCCATCTCATTTGACCCCCGGTCCCCTGCTATTTCCGGCAGATTAATTAAGTCTTCCTTAGTGAAGACAGAACCAAAGTAGTTATTCAAGTGGTCTGCCATGTCCTTGTTCCCCATGATCAATTCACCTGTTTCTGACTGCAAGGGACCTACATTTGTTTTAACTAATCTTTTTCTCTTCACATATCTATAAAAACTTTTGCAGTCAGTTTTTATGTTCCCTGCCAGTTTTTTTTCATAATCTATTTTCCCTTTCCTAATTAAGCCCTTTGCCCTCCTCTGCTGGACTCTGAATTTCTCCAAGTCCTCTGGTAGGCTGCTTTTTCTGGCTAATTTGTATGCTTCATCTTTTCTTTTGATACGCTCCCTGATTTCCCTTGTTATCCACGGATGCATTACCTTCCCTGATTTATTCTTTTGCCAAACTGGGATGAACAATTGTTGTAGTTCATCCATGCAGTCTTTAAATGCCTTCCATTGCATATCCACCGTCAACCCTTTAAGAATCAATTGCCAGTCTATCTTGGCCAATTCACGTCTCATACCCTCAAAGTTACCTTTCTTTAAGTTCAGAAGCCTTGTTTCTGAATTAATTATGTCACTCTCCATCCTAATGAAGAACTCAACCATATTATGATCACTCTTGCCCAATAACAAATAAACTACGATGAACCAATAAACTACGATTTTTGGAAATGGCCATACAAGGTTCTGAAACCATACCCAGAATCACAGGGAACCATGGCTGAGTAGGCCAGTCGGGTACTACCAAAATACCCGACGCGGAGTCTTGTTGGATGTTTTGCAAGATCCGACTGATGAGGAAGAAGGGAGGAAATGCATAGGAAAACAGTCCTCCCCAATGTAGCGAGAACGCATCTATCGCCACTGCCCCAGGGTCTGGCTCACAAGCAACATATGTTGGCAATTGGTGATTGAGCCTGGATGCGAACAGGTCGATATCCGGTGTACCATACCGAGCTCCAATGTCGGTAAATACTTTGTGGTCCAACATCCACTCGGTGTTGTCATTAAATAGTCGTGACCTGGTGTCCGCCACTGTATTAAGCTTACCTGGAAGGTAAGTAGCTGGTACCCAAATATTTCTCTTGATGCACCAGTGCCAAATAAGGTTAGCCAAATAATCACAGGGTATCGACTTAATTCCACCCATGTGATTGATATAAGCCACCGCAGTGGTGTTGTCAACCTGAAGTCGGACATGCAAATGATGCATGTCTGTGCAATAGGCTCTTAGGCCATAAAACGCACCCAACAATTCTAAATAATGATTACCATGTGATTGAAGCAAAGAAGATTCATGCATGTCCCATCTGCCACCACAACTAGAGACGGTATCAGAAGCACCCCAACCTAGAGCGCTAGCATCAGTCTGTAAAACAACTGAAGGACTACTGACTACAATGGTATTAGAACAATGCCGAATGTTTAATATCCACCATTGCAATTCAGAAATAGCAATGGCTGGTAACCTTATAGGTCTGTCAAAGTGACCAGCACGAATTTTGAGTGCTTGTGCCTTTGCCCTTTGTAAATTTTGATAATGCAAAGGTCCAAACTGTGTGGCTGGAAATGCCGCCACTAGCTTGCCAATCACCCTAGCTATTTGTCGAATTGAGGGTTGATTAACGACAATAAGGCTGTGACAGGCCTCTACTAATTCTGTGGCCTTGTCCCCAGGCAGAGTCACAGACATGTGACAGAGTTAACAGTAAATCCTAAATAATTCATAACCGTGGAAGGTATCAATTTGGATTTAACTGGATGGATGAGAAACCCCAACTGTTCAAATAAGAGTTTGGTGGCTGCAACCGCTAATTTAGCTGATTACAGTTTTCCCAATAATTAAGATATTATCCAGTTATGCCATGAAAATATATTTCTGCGCCCTGAGAAGCGCAAGTGCTGGTTTTAAAATTTTGGTAAACAATCTGGGGGCTGATGTTAACCCATTAGGCAAAGCCTTAAACTGCCACAGTTGCCCCATCCAGTTAAATTTCAAATACCTTCGGTGATCCTTGTGTATGGGTACTGAATAGTACGCATCTTTAAGATCGATGCAAGCCATAAAGTATCCTTTGGAAATCAAGTGTTTGGCAGTAACAAATGTTTCCATTTTAAAGTGTTTGTACTGGACAAAAGTATTAAGCTATGTTAAATAAATGATGATGCGGGAACTGCCATCTTTCTTTTTCCTTGTAAAAATATTAGATACAAATTCATGAGAGGCATGCCGAGCTCTCTCAATTATCCCTTTCGAATGTAACCTCAAAATTTCTGTATGCACATCTAAACTTTCTTGCTGTGAGAGCAGAAAAACCCATTTAGGTGCATGCTGTGTGGGTGCAAATGAATTGTGAAGGAACTCAATTTTATAACCTTGAATACTGTGCCGTATAAAAGGGTCAGACGTTATTGAACTCCATGCACTCCAAAACAAGTGTAACCTACCACCAACCTGTGAATCATTTTCACCCCTAAAGTCCCGGAAGAAGTCAGACCCACCTACCTCCATGGTTACCAATGGGTTTGCATTTACTTCCTCCGTCCCCGAGTCCTGTGGGGTAGGGGTGCTGGGATGTAGGGTTGGCGCATTTTCCAAGAAGGCCGTTCTGGGCCTTGGCCTAACAAAGACCTTTGTCCAGAAAACACGGCCTTTGAGCTTTCACCAGCTTCCGGATATCTTTTCCTGCTGGTGGATGCATAGGGGTGCTGCCGCTGAAATTGGGAGGTCTTGCCGGTTGACGGCGCCTTCATTAGCCCGACAGCCTTTGCCTCCTCATCCAGGTCCTTGACCTGTTATGACAGGTTCTCCCCGAATAGTAGACTTGGCGGCTGGGTCTTGCTGGTTTTGCATAACCCCGCAAATTTAGGGTTCAGGGCAGGTCGGATGGTACTTTTCCTGAAGCAGTTGATCTCGTACTGAGCACTGCATAACAGTGGCAGGGCATCCTCCTGCTCATCCGATAGTGATGTTCCATCTATAGACCTGGCAAACGCCGTAATGCCCAATGCCAGCAATTTGAGGACCTTTCGGTATTTTACGTCTTGGGCTCTGATGCCCCCACCAATGTGTCCCCAAATTGAATTGTTTACCGCAGGAACATTTAGAGAAGCAGTTAGCCGGTGCCAAGTACTTGGCAGCTGTATCCGTTAGAACTTGCTCCTGCAGCTGGTGGGATATGAAGTAATCAATACTATCCGCCAGCTGTTGTTGTAATGGTTCCCCAGTCAGCGAGGGTATCGCGAATTTGGAGATCAAAGGTGATTTCTGAGCTTCATGCACCACTAGCACACTCGACGTACCTTCAGCCAAATCCCCGACTTCAGAGTCAGCCCAGTTCTGACTCCGTATGCTCCCCTCCGAGGAGACGGAGATACTATGCAGCCCTGTACCAGGTGCTGCCGTGGGTGTCCGAGAAGACCCACGCTGACAAAGCTCCGTCTGCTGGAGCATGTCACGTTGGAGCATCTGCTCCATCAAACGCACCATGCGAGACATACGTCCTAGGGCGCTATCCTTTGCAGGAGGTGAATCTTCACAGCCCGACTCATCGGATTCCACGGGCCTATCCGACTTACGCTTGGCTTTACCCCCTCTCTGGGGAACCACTGCGGATTCTAGATGGACCAAGTCAGAGGTTGCTGGCTCAGCTGCCAGCGACCCGGAAGGTGAATTCGGCCGCTGCCGACTGCCCGTACTTCCGCGGTCCGCAGCCTGTTTTGTCGCGGTCCGTTTGGACTTGGCCCTCGACTTATCCATTTACACTGGAAACACCGTTCTGTAAATAAATTGACCAGAACAAAATGCGACCTCAGAATAGGTAAGAACTTACCTGCGGGTCTTTTTTAAACTTACCGCTGGAGCCCCGCGCCAGCCGGCCAGTTGCTGCGCAATGCGTTCGACGATAAGACGCGCATGCGTGCTGGTGGGTTCTTCACGTAGTCACTCACGTGACTCCGAAGTAAAACTGCAATTAATCGTATAATAAAATGTGTATAATATGTGCTACATCAAAAGTCTTATTATACATTACCAGTAATGGAAATGGGGGGCGGGGTATGCAGGGGGACGGCGTTCCCCTACTTTTCAGTTTCCAGCTTGGGTTTAATGCGTACTGCAGAAAGATTGGAGTTGATTATCACTTGATTCAACTGAGACGAAAACGATTTGCTAACTGCCACTGTTAGCACTTCCTCCATGTAAAGGATTGATAACGAGGCATCGTTACTTTACTATCTTTATTCATACTGGATCATTATACATTGCACTAGCTGTACGTGGTCTGTCACAGGAACTAGAGAGCGATCTGTGGGTGTGGAGGTTGTAGTTATACTTGTGATATGGGGAGTGGTTAGTGGGTATGAGGTCACTATGTTAAAGGCACATGCATATCTCATCTACATCCTTCCTCTCCGAAACGACAGGTAAATACAAAGGTGACATGGCGACCACGGCTCATGCGCTAGGATAGCTAGGCAACATCGCCATAGCGGTCAGGCGGTTTGACAAGACGTCCCGCCCGGGTTCGCGTCTCGCCATCCACCCTTCCTGCAGGAGGAAGAGGCACCAGCGGGGACAGACGAACCTGAAAGGGGGAAACGGGAGGAAACGGAAGAGACCGCGGCACCGAAACCGGAGGGGATGCGGGGCCGGGACCGGGAAGAGCGCGGGGGGGCGAGCGAGGACTAGTCGGAGCGTGTTGGAGCGGAGGGGGCGAAGGAGGAGCAGAGCGAGGCATGTCAGGAATCACGGGCAGGGCAACGGCCGGACGCGAAACAGGCAGCGGGGGAGCAAAGGGATCGGCGGCAGGAGGACGCGGCTCGTGGACGAGCCGAAGGTGCTGGCGGGACCGTCGGTAAATGGTCCCAGCGTAGTCGACGAAATAGGACCTGGGCGACCCCGCAGAGCCGACGACAGTAGCGAGCTTGGAGTGACCGGGAGTGGTCTGCATACGGACTACTTGACTGGGGAAGAGGGGCGGCAGCGGGTGGCAGGACCTGTCATGGGACCGCTTTTGGACGTCTTGCCTGAAGGCAATTCGTTTCTGAACCGCCGCGGGTGGAAGGACCGAGGGTATGAGGGATCGCTGGGCCACCGGGAGTGGGAGCCTGGTAGCGCGAGACAGGAGCCGCTGAGCAGGTGAACCCATGGCAGGGTCGCGGGAAATGTTTCGAAGGCTGAGGAGGGCCAGGTGGAAGTCGGAGTTAATGCCACCACACTGTTCCAACAGGTGCTTAGCACTGCGTACCGCGCGCTCGGCCAAACCGTTGCTTTGCGGGTACTCCGGGCTGCTTGTGAAATGGCGAAAGTTCCATCTGGAAGCGAACGCTTTAAACTCGGAGCTCGTGAACTGGCTGCCATTGTCCGACTGCAAGCTTGCCGGGGGGCCAAAAGTGCTAAAGTGAGGGTCCAACCTGTCGATGACGGCCGAAGAGGTCACGGAAGGCAGCCGGTCAACCGCAAACCAGCTGGAGTAGAAGTCAACGAGTACCAGGAAATGTTTGCCCCGCCACTCGAAAATGTCTGTGGCGAGCGCCATCCAGGGCAGTCCGGGCGCGGGCTGCTGTAGAAGCGGCTGACGCTGCTGATGGGGGGGCGCGGCTGTTGCAGGTGGAACACGATGAGACCCTCTCCCGGATGTACTTTGCCATATCCGGCCAATAGAACTGTGCCTTGGCGAGAGACAAAGTGGCTTCGGCCCCAGTGTGACCGCGGTGTGCGACCTGAAAATAGTGGTCGTGCAGCGCCGCGGGCACGACCACTTTGTGACCCTTCACCACCACGCCGTCGTGCAATACGAGCTCGTCCCGAATCAGGAAGTAGGGCACGGCTCCAGCCGGCAGTGCCGAGCGACGGTCAGGCCAGCCCTGCCGGATGACGGCAGACAGCTGTTGCAGGGCAGGGTCGTTGGTAGTGTGTTCAACCAGGGACTTCATCTGTGGCGAGGGGACGAAGTTCAATCGTAGTACTAGTAACTCGGACATTTCGTATTGGTGGCGAGCAGTGGACGTCAGCGGGGCGCGAGACAACGTGTCGGCTACGAACATGTCCTTCCCCTTACGATAAACCACCGTGAACGTGAAACGCTGGAGCTGCAGCAGCATGCGCTGCAGACGTGATGAGGCCACATGGATCGGTTTGTTGAGGATGGTAACAAGTGGTTGATGGTCAGTTTCAACGGTGAAAGTGTTGCCCACGATGTAGTCCCGGAATTTGGAGCAGGCAAACACCACGGCCAGTAGCTCCTTCTCAATCTGCGCGTAGTGCTGTTCGGTGGCGGTCATGGTGCGGGACGCGAATGAGACAGGCAGCTGCAGGCCGTCATGGACCTGGAGGCAGGCGGCACCGAGTCCGAATTGAGAGGCGTCGCAGGTGAGGACAATGGGATGCCGCAGGTCAAAGAACTTGAGCGTGGGTGTGCTGATCAGTTTAGACTTAAGAATGTCAAATGCCTTCTGATGATTGGGTAACCAAAGCCAGGAAGTGTCCTTTTTGATCAGATCCCTCAGGGGAGCGCTGAGCTCGCTTAGGTCGGGGATGAACTTCCCCAGGTAGTTTACCAAGCCGAGGAAGCGTTGCAGGCCTGCCACGTTAGTAGGAGGAGGCATCTCTGAGATGGCAGTCGTTTTCTGCGGGTCTGGCTTTAGCCCCTCAGCGGTGAATACGTGTCCAACATAGGTGACCGTGGTGAACGCACCTGCTATGATAACGAATCCCACTTCTGACACCATGTAAAGGATTGATAACGAGGCATCGTTACTTTACTATCTTTATTCATACTGGATCATTATACATTGCACTAGCTGTACGTGGTCTGTCACAGGAACTAGAGAGCGATCTGTGGGTGTGGAGGTTGTAGTTATACTTGTGATATGGGGAGTGGTTAGTGGGTATGAGGTCACTATGTTAAAGGCACATGCATATCTCATCTACACTCCAGAAGCCAGTCACTCCATGTGATATCAATAAATGGCTGAGTGCCCTGGATTCAGCGAATGCTGAGACCCATCAACGCCCAGGTTGTAGTTCTGAAAACCTATCGTCTAAATGAGCGGCCGCTCTAACCAAGTTCTTCCGAGATGGTTGCAATACTTGTGTCTGTCTGGCAATGTGTAAAATTGCCTAGATATTTCCTGTTCACAAAAAGCAGGAATAATCAATCTGAGTTATTGCAGCCGAATCAACAACAAAATGATGGAAGGGTTTGTTGGCAGTAGTTCCTGGAGTTGCCTCCTTCTATTAACACTTTCATTACCCATGATGTATTAGTAATGGGATTGCCTAGCTCTTTGGAAAACTGATTTTGATGTTTAGTCTGGCATTACAGCTTTGTTCCTCATTTAACAGGATGCAACTTTATCTTTCTGCAGATGCTACATGATCTGTTTAGCTTTCCCACATTCTGCTTCAGAATTCCAGCCCCTGAAATGCCTCTGCATTCTGTTTCTCAGTGTTGTGTTGGTTCTCACACCATCTGCGTGAGACCAAACTGGCTGCTATGTCCTTCATGACTCAAACAGCTTGGTCAGTTGTGATACTTCCAAGCTGTTTTTTCTGATAGTTAACGACACCCCCCCAGCCCAGATTATATTTTGCACCCTGTAGCTAGGTGTAGCCTTTTTTTTGCTTCCAGTTTTTGACCAGATATTGGAGAAATTAGTATGATTTAATAACTGATGGTTCCTAGGGGAAAGCTGTACAACTCTTAACCATATAACCATATAACCATTACAGCACGGAAACAGGCCATCTCGGCCCTTCAAATCCGTGCCGAACACGTTTTTATTTTTTTATTATTTTTTTTTTATACTTCCCCCTAGTCCCATCTACCTGCACTCAGACCATAACCCTCCATTCCTTTCCCGTCCATATACCCATCCAATCTATTTTTAAAGGATAAAATCGAACCTGCCTCCACCACTTCCACTGGAAGCTCATTCCACACAGCTACCACTCTCTGAGTAAAGAAGTTCCCCCTAATGTTACACCTAAACTTCTGTCCCTTAATTCTCAAGTCATGTCCCCTTGTTTGAATCTTCCCTACTCTCAATGGGAAAAGCTTAACCACGTCAACTCTGTCTAACCCGCTCATAATTTTAAAGACCTCTATCAAGTCCCCTCTTAACCTTCTGCACTCCAAAGAAAAAAGACCTAACTTGTTCAACCTTTCTCTGTAACTTAGTTGCTGAAACCCAGGCAACATTCTCGTAAATCTCCTCTGTACTCTCTATTTTGTTGACATCCTTCCTATAATTAGGCGACCAAAATTGTACTCCATACTCCAGAATTGGCCTCACCAATGCCTTGTACAATTTTAACATTACATCCCAACTTCTATATTCAATGCTCTGATTTATAAAGGCCAGCACACCAAAAGCTTTCTTAACCACCCTATCTACATGCGATTTCACCTTCAGGGAACTATGCACAGTTATTCCTAGATCCCTCTGTTCAACTGCATTCCTCAATTCGCTACCATTTACCATGTACGTCCTATTTTGATTTGTTCTGCCGAGATGTAGTACCTCACATTTATCAGCATTAAACTCCATCTGCCATCTTTCAGCCCACTCTTCCAAATGGCCTAAATCTCTCTGTAGACTTTGAAAATTTACTTCATTATCCACAACACCACCTATCTTAGTATCATCTGCATACTTACTAATCCAATTTTCCACACCATCATCCAGATCATTGATGTACATTACAAACAACAGTGGACCCAACAGACCCCTGAGGCACCCCACTAGTCACCGGCCTCCAACCTGACAAACAGCCATCCACTATTACTCTCTGGCACCTCCCATTCAGCCACTGTTGAATCCATCTTGCTACTCCACCATTAATACCCAACAATTGAATCTTCTTAACCAACCTTCCATGAGGAACCTTGTCAAAGGCCTTACTGAAGTCCATATAGACAACATCCACTGCTTTACCCTCATCAATTTCCCTAGTAACCTCTTCGAAAAATTCAGGAAGATTAGTCAAACATGACCTTCCAGGCACAAATCCATGTTGACTGTTCCTAATCAGACCCTGCTTATCCAGATGCTTATATATATTATCTCTAAGTATCCTTTCCATTAATTTGCCCACCACTGACGTCAAACTAACAGGTCTATAATTGCTAGGTTTACTCTTAGAACCCTTTTTAAACAACGGAACAACATGCGCAGTACGCCAATCCTCCGGCACTATTCCCATTTCTAATGACATTTGAAATATTTCTGTCATAGCCCCTGCTATTTCTACACTAACTTCCCTCAATGTCCGAGGGAATATCCTGTCAGGACCTAGAGAATTATCCGTTTTCTTATTTTTCAAGTGTCCACACCTTCTCTTCTTTGAATCTCATAGTTTCCATTGCTACTCTGCTTGTTTCCCTTACCTCACATAATTCAATATCCTTCTCCTTGGTGAATACTGAAGAAAAGAAATTGTTCAATATCTCCCCCATCTCTTTTGGCTCTGCAGATAGCTGTCCACTCTGACTCTCTAATGGACCAATTGTATTCCTTGTTATCCTTTTGCTATTAATATAGCTGTAGAAACCCTTTGGATTTACTTTCACCTTACTTGCCAAAGCAACCTCATATCTTCTTTTAGCTTTTCTAATTTCTTTCTTAATATTCTTTTTACATTCTTTATACTCCTCAAGCACCTCATTTACTCCATGCTGCCTATAATTATTGTAGATCTCACTCTTTTTCCGAACCAAGTGTCCAATTTCCCTTGAAAACCATGGCTCTTTCCAATTTTTACTATTTCCTTTCAACCGAACAGGGACATAAATATTCTGTACTCTTAAAATCTCACCTTTAAATGTCCTCCATTTCTCTTCTACATCCTTCCCATAAAACAACATGTCCCAATTCACTCCTTTTAAATCCTTTCGCATCTTCTCAAAGTTAGCCTTTCTCCAATCAAAAATCTCAACCCTATGTCCAGTTCTGACCCTCTCCATAATTATATTGAAACTAATGGTATTGTGATCACTGGACCCAAAGTGCTCCCCAACGCATACCTCCACCACCTGCCCCGTCTCATTTCCTAACAGGAGGTCCAGCACTGCCCCTTCTCTAGTAGGTACCTCTATGTATTGCTGCAAAAAACTATCCTGCACACATTTTACAAACTCCAAACCATCCAGCCCTTTTACAGAATGTGTTTCCCAGTCTATGTGTGGAAAATTGAAATCTCCCACAATCACTACCTTGTGCTTACTACTAATATCTGCTATCTCCTTACATATTTGTTTTTCCAATTCTCGCTCCCCATTTGGCGGTGTATAATACACCCCTATAAGTGTTGCTACACCTTTCCCATTTCTCAGTTCCACCGAAATAGCCTCCCTAGACGAGCCCTCTAATCTATCCTGCCAAATCACTGCTGTAATATCTTCCTTGACAAGCAATGCAACACCCCCACCTCTTGCCCCTCCAATTCTATCACCTCTGAAGCAACGAAATCCTGGAATATTTAGTTTCCAATCACAGCCCTCCTGCAACCATGTTTCACTGATCGCCACAACAACATACTTCCAGGTGTCAATCCAGGCTCTAAGCTCATCCACCTTTCTTACAATGTTCCTAGCATTAAAATATACACATTTAAGAAACCCACCACCACTTATTCTCTGTTTATTATCTTTTTCGTCTTTCTCCCCTACATTTTGGGTCCGAGTGCTTTCCTTCTCTGCCTCCTGCCTCCCACATTTTCTACTAGCTTTCTCTATTTGAGTCTCTCCCCCCAACCATTCTAGTTTAAAGTCTCCCCAGTAGCCTTTGCAAATCTCCCCGCCCGGATATTGGTCCCCCTCGGGTTCAAGTGCAACCCGTCCTTTCTGTACAGGTCACACCTTCCCCAAACGAGGTCCCAATGATCTAGAAATTTGAATCCCTGCCCGCTGCACCAGTTCCTCAGCCACGCATTTATCCTCCACCTCATTCCATTCCTACTCTCACTGTCGCGTGGCACAGGTAGTAATCCTGATTGTTACCTTTGGGGTCCTTCTCCTTAACTCTCCTCCCAACTCCCTAAATTCTCCTTTCAGGACCTCTTCTCTTTTTCTGCCTATGTCATTGGTACCTATATGTACCACAACCTCAGGTTCCTCTCCCTTCGATTTCAGGATATCTTGGATGCGTTCATACACATCCCTGACCCTGGCACCAGGGAGGCAAACTACCATCCGGGTCTCCTGACTGCGTCCACAGAATCGCCTGTCCGACCCCCTAACCATAGTGTCCCCTATTACTATTGCCCTCCTCTTCTTTTCCCTACCCTTCTGAGCAATAGGGCCGGTCTCTGTGCCGGAGGCCCGGCCGCTGTCGCTACCCCCTGGAAGGCTGTCCCCCCACAACAGGACTCAAACAGGGGTACTTATTTTCAAGGTGTACAGCCACCGGGGTACTCACTAGTCCCTGCCTCTGCCCCTTGCCCTTCCTAACCGTGACCCACTTGTCTGCCTCCCATGGTCTTGGAGTGGCCACCTCCCTATAACTCCTTTCTAAGACCTCCTCACTCTCCCTGACCAGACAGAGGTCATCGAGCTGCTGCTCCAGGTTCCTAACACGGTCCCTTAGGAACCCCATCTCGACGCACCTGACACAGAAGTGGACGTCTGGAGGGGTATCAGACTCCATGACCTCCCACATCTGACATCCCGAACAGTAAACTGCCCTGGCCCTCATTCGAAGAGGTTACTAGGGAAATTGATGAGGGTAAAGCAGTGGATATTGTCTATATGGACTTCAGTAAGGCCTTTGACAAGGTTCCTCATGGAAGGTTGGTTAAGAAGATTCAATTGTTGGGTATTAATGGTGGAGTAGCAAGATGGATTCAACAGTGGCTGAATGGGAGATGCCAGAGAGTAATGGTGGATGGCTGTTTGTCAGGTTGGAGGCCACTGACTAGTGGGGTGCCTCAGGGGTCTGTGTTGGGTCCACTGTTGTTTGTCATGTACATCAATGATCTGGATGATGGTGTGGAAAATTGGATTAGTAAGTATGCAGATGATACTAAGATAGGTGGTGTTGTGGATAATGAAGTAGATTTTCAAAGTCTACAGAGAGATTTAGGCCATTTGGAAGAGTGGGCTGAAAGATGGCAGATGGAGTTTAATGCTGATAAATGTGAGGTGCTACATCTTGGCAGGCCAAATCAAAATAGGACGTACATGGTAAATGGTAGCGAATTGAGGAATGCAGTTGAACAGAGGGATCTAGGAATAACTGTGCATAGTTCCCTGAAGGTGGAATCTCATGTAGATAGGGTGGTAAAGAAAGCTTTTGGTGTGCTGGCCTTTATAAATCAGAGCATTGAGTATAGAAGTTGGGATGTAATGTTAAAATTGTACAAGGCATTGGTGAGGCCAATTCTGGAGTATGGAGTACAATTTTGTCGCCTAATTATAGGAAGGATGTCAACAAAATAGAGTACAGAGGAGATTTACGAGAATGTTGCCTGTGTTTCAGCAACTAAATTACAGAGAAAGGCTGAACAAGTTATGTCTTTATACTTTGGAGCGCAGAAGGTTAAGGGGGGACTTGATAGAGGTCTTTAAAATGATGAGAGGGATAGACAGAGTTGACGTGGATAAGCTTTTCCCATTGAGAGTAGGGAAGATTCAAACAAGAGGACATGACTTGAGAATTAAGGGACAGAAGTTTAGGGGTAACATTAGGGGGAACTTCTTTACTCAGAGAGTGGTAGCTGTGTGGAATGAGCTTCCAGTGGAAGTGGTGGAGACAGGTTCGATTTTATCCTTTAAAAATAGATTGGATGGGTATATGGACGAGAAAGGAATGGAGGGTTATGATCTGAGTACAGGTAGATGGGACTAGGGGAGAAAAAGTGTTCGGCACGGACTTGAAGGGCCGAGATGGCCTGTTTCCATGCTGTAATTGTTATATGGTTATTCTCCCCCTACCCTGGATACAATACAAACTGGTGGAGGAAATCAGCAGGGATCTGACTCCCAATCAGCTGCTTCCTCTTAGTCCTCTTCCACCAATCAGCTGCATCCTCTTGGTCCTCTTCCACCAATCAGCGGCTTCCTCACTTATAGGAAACTTGAATGGAACGTTGCAGTTTTGGGTACAAAGCCCCGCGGTTTAACTACTCCCTACCCGGACGCCGCTCCTCCTCCAGCAACGGTCCCTGGATCTCTGGAAAGTAAAGCCCCGCGCTGTTTAACTACTCCCTACCCGGACGCCACTCCTCCTCCTACAACGGTCCCTGGGTCTCTGGAAAGTAAAGCCCTGCGCTGTTTAACTACTCCCTACCCGGACGCCGCTCCTCCTCCTGCAACGGTCCCTGGGTCTCATTATTATTAGCATATATTATAAATTTAACTGCAAATAAAATTTCATAGCCATATATTTTATGCAGTATAAATCTTTATTGCTACTTTGGCTGAACAAATAATCAAAAATACAGATGAATCCTCCAGAATCTATAGCAGCATCTTGAAGAAACATCCTCTGTTATCTAAGGGAACTAATGATCCAAGTAAATCCTATCTTCAGTTCTCCAAAGTGCTTCAGACCTGTACAGTGAGGTGCAGAGAAACAAGTATACTAATAACAAAACAGGATTTGATGATTATTTTTTATACACAAGTCTGCATGCTAAAATACATATACATTAAGATATTTTATATATTTCAGTCCTGATTGAACCATGTGCAAAATGACCACTGTACGAATTAAAATTACATAAATTACAAGTCACAGTAGCATAACACATCCCCTTTGTGTACATTTCCAGGATAATAGCCATATCAAGGTGAAACATACTGAAAGCAAAGAATATATTTAAAATAAATCTCCCATGAAATAAAATTTCTCAAAACTTCTGATACAAGGACCAGTATGCAAATGAATACAAACAATGTAGAAAATAAAATCTCTACCTACATTGGGAAAAAAAGATAACTGATATATTATTGTGTTTACATATAGGAATCTGAGAATATGAATTGTTGTTCCAAAACTGATGATTAAATGAGGGGCTGGTCAACTAGTTCTGCTCAGTGCTCTGCTCAATAAACATGAAACAGTGTCAATGACATATTTAATCCATTCTCTAATATTTAAATATATATTACATTATTTAGATATCCACATTAGAATGTAAGAACTTCACAACTTAAAAATACAAACTTAATCCATGGAACCAGGAAAGTATGTATTCAGGATTGATTTTTAAGGATAAAAATGAAATATTGTAATATATACTTAAATGTTATGAAAACCAAATGTTGTTGCTTGCATTAGGTATAGTTGATATTTTTACATTTTCTGTCGTTTAGTCATTGCTTTCTCTTAAGCAAACACTATCACATAGTACCACAATTTCAAAAGTTGTACCTTGAATGTTTCTATACCTGTACATTAATTGGTTTAATTGTTTCTACTTTCAGTTGGGTTTACATTTAACATAAAATGAAAGATCTGTTCTCCCTTCAGGTACCAACTGTTCCTTAATCCACTGATCTGCTTTTTTCACTATCACCTTTACCACACACAAGTATCTCAGATTCTTAGCAACTCAGATTGAAACCAACATTCAGCTGATTTTTATGAAGAGGATTGATACAATGGTTTTGAAAGATTGGAGCAGTAACTTTAAAGAAGGAAATATTTATTGCACACATAAAATGAAATTCAAGAAGGGTCTCGACCCGAAACGTCACCCATTCCTTCTCTCCAGAGATGCTGCCTGTCCCACTGAGTTACTCCAGCTTTTTCTGTCTATCTTCGGTTTAAATCAGCATCTGCAGTTCCTTCTTACACATTCAGCTGACTCGGTTGGTCTGGCCCAGCCCAAACCATGCCCACAAAATACATCTATCTTTAGTTATTTGCCTTCTTACCATAAGCATCCTGTCCATGAGCATCACCTGCAGCTACATTCCCATTCCCCAGCAAGAATTCAAATTGTCTTCTTGAATTTCATTTTATGTATACAGTACAATAAATAATTCCCTCTTTAAAGTTACTGCTCCAATCGTTCTAAACCATTGTATCAATCCACTTCATAAAAATTATCCTTCCATCTTTCTTTGTCTGTAAACTCTCACTTGTCACCTCCACACTGTCATCTATGTCGATCTTTCTCTCAACTCTATTTGAATTTCACGCCCGTAACACTGAAATGACTCTATTTCAACAATGTCGTATCCAATAAATGGGATCATGGTCATCACACCTTTTTTATCCTCCCTTAAGTCTCCACTTACCAAGTTCTTACCTTTTCCCAATTATAACAGCCAAGACTTTAATCAACTAAACTTCATCCTGAATTATCTTCCTAAATCCTACCTTCTTTATTTTAGTCCTGCTCAAAATTCACCTCATTGGCCAAACCTTAAGCCACTTCTGAATTCTGTTTGTGTTTGGGTATCTTGTTGTCCAATTACATCTTTATAAAACAACATACTTTTCTATGTTTAAGCAGAGTACATTTTTTCTGAACTATCAATGTTTTAAAAGTGCCATTATTACCCACCAATTAATAACAGAACACAACTCTTTTATGACAATGACTACAGCAGCATGTTAAGGCACATTAGTGGTAAAAGTTAGTATCGTTAAACTGAGGAAAAAGTTAACAATTTGGCACAGCCCCAGTATCAAATAATTTGCAAAACAATATTAGAATTCATGTATGTTGTATAGTTGCTTAAATAAGTCAAATTCTGGAGAAATTTCAACCTTAATGTTTATATTCCTTAACAATTCAAAAACAAATCCATCCACAATGAGTTAGATGGTAGAGAATTCTGCTCATTTGTCTTTCCAATTGCATACATGGAGTTGGTAATGGAAATAACACAACAAAGCGCATGGCACTATTGAAAAGATGTTTTAAATACTGAAACAGAAAAGTGATAAGTTGGTACAAAGTGTAATCAAAACATTTCTTGCACATTAGATTGTTTTTAAATCTGATTGATAGACATGCTTTACTATTTTATTAATAAAGAAATGATGGTTTGGAAAGTCAATTTACAAATATCTATTCCAATCAAAGTGAAACTGATGTTGAGAAGTATCAAAATAATATAGCTGCAGCAATCTAACCTTGCCATAAACTTGTGAATTTAAAGGTAATCCTCATCGTAGTGCAAACAACTTACAAGAAACATTACGTGACTGAACTCTTCCAAATGCAGTAAATGTATACACGTTCCTATTGTTTTATAAAGAAATTACATAGTTTATCAGAAAGTTAGCCTTATTATACTTGATATCACTGACATCATCCAAAGGCACTCATACAGATAAATTAAACTGGCAGATCAAAACTTCACGAGAGACTCATGATCACCAATGTCAAATAATAGTGATTATGACTTGCATTTAATATACATTACTAATTATCTTGCCACCACAAAGCTTGCACAGTAAAGTATACTAATTGATTTTTATAAAATATCCCATATTGATGCAGCAAATCAGTAGAGTGAGCTGGTGGCAAGTGATAAAGGAGAAATAATTTTTAAAAAATGGAAACTAAATTAACATCTGGTTACTGCAATCTAAGCTTCACCAATATAACTACAAAACGCTAATCTACAAAATTTGCTTCACTACACTTGAATGGAGTAGAATAGTGTGGAAACAGGCTTTTCCACACAACTTGCCCACACTGGCCAACGTGTCCCAGCGACACTAGTCCCACCTGTTCATCACAAATTGGTAGAATACAAGTAGCCTTAAGGGCCTGTCCCACTTTCACGACCTAATTCACAACCTCTGCCGAGTTTGCCCTTGACTCATACTCGCAGCATGGTCGGCACGAGGTCGTAGGAGGTCGTAGGTAGGTTGGAGCAGACCGTGATGCTAGTTGTAGGTACTCGTGGCATCAAGTAGGTCGGGGCGTTTTTCTAGCATGATGAAAATTGACTATGAGTAACAAAGGTCGTGAATTAGGTCATGAAAGTGGGACAGGCCCTTTAAGCTTCCCACTTTCAGGGATGTCTTACTGAAAATGTGTTTAAAGGCTTAACTTCAAAAACTGGAATTCAAATTGTAGTAAAATATTGTGCTAAAAATTCAGAAACCAAACAATTTTCATAGAATTAACATAATTTAAAATAGATTATTTTTTGTAGTATTTAAGAAAGAATTGCAGATGCTGGAAAAATCGAAGGCCGACAAAAATGCTGGAGAAACTCAGCGGGTGAGGCAGCATCTATGGAGCAAAGGAATAGGTGACGTTTCTGGTCGAGACACTTCTTCAGATTGAAGAAGGGTCTCCACCCGAAACGTCACCTATTCCTTCGCTCCATAGATGCTGCCTCACCCGCTGAGTTTCTCCATCATATTTTCTGCCTTCAGGATCCTTCAAGCAATACTTTTGCTTTACACACATTTTCAGCATGACTGGGAGAAACTTTATTTTAAGAAATGGACCTTGCAGGCTTCGGTTCCATTCTAATAAATAGGTACTATTGCGACAGCTTGAGATGAGGACATTCAGCCTTGAGAAGAATAAATTGATACTTAACACATGAAGCAACTGAATATTTTCAGCGAGTTGCTTTGAACAAGGACATCCTCAAATAATCATTTTAGAGAAAGCTAATTGTCTGGATTGTTGATGGGCTGTGTGATGGAGTCATCTTCTCGACAACCTTTGGTCCATGTACCTGTATTTAGCTATTAGCTATGAGTGGCACAATTGTCTGTCCATCGATATTGCATGTCCACTTTGGAACCAGCAACAATTCTATCCCCTCATTTTCAATATAACACTATTCCCATTGAATTAGATAGAGTCAGCAAATGTAATGAACATAAAAATTTCATTAAAATCTCAGGTTACCAAGAATATCACTCAAAGGTATATATTTAAGCAATATTTCGCTTTGGGATGCCTATAAAATATTTTGCCAAAGACTAATGTAATCTCATCAGAAATAATCTTAAGAAATCTCCCTTGTATTTGGAAAACGCAACCTGCTTGCATTAACTGGAAACAGACAAAGGTACAGCTCATTTTGTTCTATTTGTTCAAAATTAGCAGCATACAAATCAACAAAAAGAAGCACTTTTTAAAATGAAAATATTTTAACACTTGTTCAGACTGAGCAAAATGCTGCCTTGTTCACAATAACGTGTTTTTTAATTGACTATATTCTCTCAGAGAAGATTAGTATATTTGAGTGACTAAATCACAATAAATCTCACCACTCCTAGGAGTTCTGTTTTTCCTTTCATATTTTGAACAAAAAAATGATCCAGCAGGTGTATATTTTATTACCCGCAGTTAACTGAAGGGAAGGACATAGCCTGCTTTTAATCTTTGATCCTTTCCTGTGAAGCTAATCCTTACATTTTGCATATTTCCACTCGATTTAAACATGCATAATATTCTGAAAGTATTTTCTGTTCCTTACCCAGGGACAAGTGGAACCAAATAACCTGATTAAAAAAAAGGAATATCAATTTTACATTATCTGGTGAGGAGGAATATCTAGCAAGTTCTGTCAAAATCATCATGAAACATAGAAACATTGAAAATAGGTGCAGGAGGAGGCTATTCGGCCCTTTGAGCCAGCAGCACCATTCATTGTGATCATGGCTGATCGTCCCCAATCAATAACCCGTGCCTGCCTTCTCCCCATATCCCTTGATTCCACTAGCCCCTAGAGCTCTATCTAACTCTCTCTTAAATCCATCCAGTGACTTGGCCTCCACTGCCCTCTGTGGCAGGGAATTCCACAAATTCACAACTCTCTGGGTGAAAACGTTTTTTCTCACCTCAGTCTTGAATGGCTCCCCCTTTATTCTAAGACTGTGGCCCCTGGTTCTGGACTCGCCCAACATTGGGAACATTTTTCCTGCATCTAGCTTGTCCAGTCCATTTATAATTTTATATATTTCTATAAGATTCCCCCTCATCCTTCTAAACTTCAGTGAATACAAGCCTAGTCTTTTCAATCTTTTCAATGAAGGAGCAAAGATTAAAAATATGTAGGAAAGAACTGCAGATGCTGGTTTAAAAATAATTGCCTTTGGAGCAAATACCACTGAACAAAGTTTCAAAATGAATGAGATTCTGCAGACCTAACAGGACAAAATAATACATTTTAAAATAAGTACTTAAATTCCAGTGCTTTTGTACCATTCTGCAATTCAATACAAGAAATAAATGCCTATTTCAAAATTATGAATGATAAACATAACACATAACATCTTCCTGCTTTGTTCAGTAGAAAGATTGCTTGAATTACATACTATCAAATACTGTACCTTATAAATCAATACTCAATATATCATTTATATGGGCAGATTCTGTGTCATCTGAATATGCTACAATATGTACAAATTACTTTTAGATACATTAAGATTTGCTGCATAAAAAATATATAGATTTCATTATATTTTCTGCACTTTGTATTTACAGTGAGTTTTGGAATATGCTGTCACATTACACTCAAACAAAACTGACCAGTTTACTGTTTTATAAACCAGTGCAAAGTGTTTTGCTTCTATCACCATATTACAATGGGAAAGCTTTGGAATATTTGATGCTATCATTGTACATGGTAATGTATAACACTTCACAATGCAAACAATCAGCTATCGAAAGAACCTATCTGTCTGTATAACCTCATTGAATGTAGGAAGCTTCCTGCAACGTGTCAGTTTAATGTTTGCAGATGCAGATACCCTACTCATCAGTTTAAAATTCCTGTGAGGATGGATAGCAGAAAAAAACTACATTGCTCAGTTGAACAATTTCAAATTATGTGCATTTTAAATAATGTCAGTTTTATCACTTCAAACTCTATACGTTCCAAACTTGCCAGAGTCGCATCCTGCACAAGCCATGGTTCTTGCTCATTGTTCATTATTATATTAACAGGGAGTTAATATAATACCTACATAAGAAAAATCTCAGTACTCAAAAATGCACAACCGCCTAATTGCCAAAAAGCGATAGGATTACAAATTGTGGATGGCATTTACAAGATGTTGAATGATGCTTCTGCCTGCATACTCATCCCTAAATTGGATTATTGCATTGCTCTACTTTGTGTGGGAGGGCACCAATTGTTTTGTTAGAAGTCAAATACATCCATTTGATTTGGCCCAACTGCCTTTTATTTGCCATAGATACTCATGGAATTAGACACATTGTGCAAATTTAAAATAGCAATGGATATTTATAAAAGTAGCATAACCGTACACTGATTTTTCTTAAGTATTGTTTTCATAAATTTTCTTCAGATTATAAATTTATGTCTTCAGTGTAAGGCAGAGTAAAGTGTCACCGAACCACATACTTTGATCATTTTTTGGGGGGCAATTATCGAAAGTTTGCAATCTAGTACAAATTTTCTTTCTTAGTTTAGAAAAGAGAGTAATTGATTCAGCAAATGCCTGGGATAAAATATGAAATGTTAAGCAGCCTAACTTTTTAAGAGGCACATTTATGCATTTAGGTATAACAACAGCATACTTGTACCTACAAGATACTAAGTATCTTGCTATTGAGGGAGTACAGCATAGGTTCACTAGGTTAATTCCCGGGATGGCGGGACTGTCAATGATGAAAGAATTGAGCGACTGGGCTTGTAGTCACTGGAATTTAAAGGCAATCTTAGAGAAACATATAACATTATTAAGGGATTGGACAAGCTAGATATAGGGAACATGTTCCCGATGTTGGGGGAGTCCAGAACCAGGGGCCACAGTTTAAGAATAAGGTGTAGGCCATTTAGAACTGAGATGAGGGAAAACTTTTTCACCCAGAGTTGTGAATTTGTGAATTCTCTGCCTCAGAAGGCAGTGGAGGCCGATTCACTGGATGCTTTCAAAAGAGTTAGGTAGAGCTCTTAGGGCTAATGGAATCAAGGGATATGGGGAGAAGATAGGAACGGGATACTGATTGTGGATGATCAGCCATGATCACATTGAATGGCGGTGCTGGCTCGCAGGGCCGAATGGCCTACTCCTGCACCCATTGTCTATGTAACAACATTTTAATCTTGCTTCAACAACCCTATTCCCTTCAAATTGCTCGCTACCAACTTCCCACAGATCTTGAGATTGATGATCACCTTTACCAGTACTTCCCCACCCCACTGGCATAATTATCATCTCAGATAAAAAACACTCCATGCTTTTATTTCAAACTGAGGTGTGTAGAAATGTCATCTCTTAGAGAATCACTGGAATTCTCTGCCACCGAGGGAGCTGGAGGTCAGGTCTTTACGTATATCTAAGTTGTGGATAGATAAATAACTGACAAATTGATAGCTATGAGAAACTGGTACAGAA
This sequence comes from Malacoraja senta, assembly GCA_038087875.1. Taxonomy (NCBI): domain Eukaryota; kingdom Metazoa; phylum Chordata; class Chondrichthyes; order Rajiformes; family Rajidae; genus Malacoraja; species Malacoraja senta. The sequence continues at coordinate 155,784,707 of CM075978.1, read as the reverse complement.
CAGATGACGCCAATATAGATTAGTCATAATCATGTGGAACGGCAAAACAGGCTTGTGGCCACTCCAGCTCCTATTTTCTTCAGCTCTTGTATCTCTTACCCTCCTCTTACCCTTAACACCCCACCTTCTATTTTGTTTTCCACTCAAGTTTTTGGATGTGTCAGCACATCTTCAATACGACTCCATGCCTCAAATCCGTTTTCTTCTATTGTCATCCCACCAATATAGCCATCCTACCAACATCAGGATTACCATTGATATGTGACTGCAAGCTTGATACATTATCTTTCTCTATCCTTTTTGATCCAACTTGCTGTAACAATGGTGTACAACATCCTCCAATGGTTGTCTTCTGTTGACTAGCTAGCTGGCCTGGCCTCAGTTTCCATTTCTTTCTATCCAAAGTTAGACATAATTATCTGCAACGACTTCTTGTGCTGTCTTACCGTTGTTTCAAGTTAAAGGATCCTCTGCAGAATTAGTGAGAAACTGACCATTGTGGATGTTCAGACGACAATGGGTGTTCTTGTAATATGTTCACCTTTGGTATTGCAATATATCAGTGGAAAGAGTTAAGAAAGAGGCAAGCAAAACTTGCAACTGAAGAAAGGTCCCTCCCGAAACGTTACCTATTCCTTTTCTCCAGAGATGCTGTCTGACCCGCTGAGTTACTCCAGCTTTTTGTGTCTATCTTAAGCAAAACTTGATTGTGCTTTGTGTAAAGCAACAGGACATGTGTGAACACCTCCACTGTGACTGTATAGGTTTCCTCTGGATGTTCTAGTTCCCTCCACATCTTTAAAGATGTGCTGGGGGTTAATGGGCAATCATTAATTACTGTTCAGTGTAGGTTAATGGGGAAGATGAAAAGGGGATTTGAAGGATGTATGAGAGCAAGTAAACTATACGTTATGCATAAAGACTGGAGTTAAACATAGAATCATACAGCGTGGAAACAGGCCCTTCACGCCAACTTGGCCGCACTGAACAACATGCCCCATTTACACTAGTCTCACTTGCGTGCTTTTGGCCCATATCTTTCTAAACATATCCTATCCATGTACCTGTCCAAATGTCTTTTAAACGTTGCGATAGTACCTGCCTCAAGTACCTCCTCTGGCAGCTCTTTCCATACACCCACCACCCTTTGTGTAAAAAATGTTGCCCCTCAAGTTCCGATTAAATATTCTCCCCCCTCACCTTAAACCTATGTCCTCTGGTTCTTGATTTCTTTACTCTGGGTAAAAGACTCTGTGCACATAAAAAGAATCTACTGGGACATGAATTTTATGTTCAGACTCTCCAATCTTCCTATCCTGGGCATGCAAAGATCTGTCCTGGACGCAGCATATTGATGCAATCATAAGGAAAGCCCATCAAGGCTCTACTTCCTTAGAAGGAATCTCCTGAGGAGATTCGGTATGTCCACAAACACTCTCTAGAACATCTACGTGTATGATAGAGAGTACGGTGGTTACATTATGTCCTGGTTCGGCAACACAAACGCCCAGGAACAAAGAAGATTGCAAAAAGTGTTGAACCCTCCGCATCACGGGTACTGACCTTCCCACCAACGAAGAGATCTCCAGGAGTCGCTGCCTCAAAAAAGCAGCCAGCATCATCAGAGACCCACACCTCACTGGCCACGTTCTCATTTCACTCCTGCCATCAGGAAGAAGGTGTGGGAGCCTGAAAACTGTGACATTATTCAGGAGCAGCATCTTACTTACAACCCTCAGGTTATTAAACACTACAATCTCCAAATGAGCTCCAAACTACATAGACTTGGAGGCATTGCTTTTGTTTATATAGACTGCCCTTCTTTTGTTGTTTATTATGATGTTTATTGAGTATTACATTTATATGTGTAGAAAGGAACTGCAGATGCTGGTTTAAACCAAAGACACAATAAGCTGTAACTTAGCGGGACAGGCAGCATCTCTGGAGAGAAGGAATGGGTGATGTTTCAGGTCGAGACCCTTCTTCAGACTGGTTAGGATAAGGGAAATGAGAGATATAGATGATGATGTAGAGAGATAAGGAACAATGAATGAGAAATGTGCAAAAAAGTAACAATGTTAAAGGTAACAGGCCAGTGTTAGCTGTTTGTTGGGTGAAAACCTGAAGTTAGTGCGATTTGGGTGGGGGAGGGATAGAGAGAGGGAATGCCGGGGTTACCTGAAGTGAGAGAAATCAATATTCATCCCACTGGGCTGTAAGCTGCCCAAGCGAAATATGAAATGCTGTTCCTCCAATTTGCATTTAGCCTCATTCTGACAATGGAGACCTAGGACAGAAAGGTCTGTGTAGGAATGGGAAGGAGAATTAAAGTGTTTAGCAACCGGGAGATCAGGTAGGATCAGGCGGGCTGCGAGAAGGTGTTCAGTGAAACAATCGCCCAGTCTGCGTTTGGTCTCGCCGATGTACAGGAGTCCACATCTTGAACAACGGATACAGTAGATGAGGTTGGAGGAGGTGCAAGTGAACCTCTGCCTCACCTGAACCTACATTTATATATCTGTTACGCTGCTGCTATAATTTCATTGTTCCGTTTCGGGACAAATGACAATAAAACACTCTTGACTCTCTCTTGGTCTGTCTTTTTGTAGACAAGCAGCCCTGATCACATTTGTGCATTTAGTGCTAGAATCTGTTTTCCTTGTGTTTTCTGTAGGAATGCAATGCGTGGATGCGGGAGGAATACTCAACGCTGTACCCCCATATCCCTCAGCGTGCTCAGGCAACAACTCAACCTAGTGTTACTGCCTGGATACGCCAAAATAGAGCAAATCCAATTTCTAGGTTTTGAATTATTCACTTATGGCACTCTGCCTTTTTTAAAAAATAACATTAACCAAACTGCTAATAGCCTCAATTTTCTAGATGAAATTTTCCTGCCAGCCTCATCAAATAAATAAATTAACACTTGGAACAGAAATTAACTTTGTGCTATCAATGTTGTGACCTAAAAAAGTCTAAATTTGGTTAACTAAAAGGAAGCATATGTAAGGTTTAAGAAGATGAAATCATACAGGGCCTTTGAGAAATATAAAGCATGCGGAAAATAAGGCAAGCAGGCCTTTAAAGGGACTATGAAATGTCACTGTCAAGTCAGATAAAAAATAATCCCAAGTTTTTTTTAATGTACATTAAAAACAAGAAAGTAACTAGGGAAAAGATAGGGCCATTCAGGGGGTGCAAGAGAGGGGATTGCAGGGGTCTTGACGAAGATCATTGTATCTTCTACAACCACAGGCAAGATCCCAGGGGACTGCACAGTACCCAATGTTGTTCAGACACAAGGAACTGCTATTGGAATATACCTCCTCCCATCCTGCTTCTTGCAAAGACACTATCCTTTCCACTCAAGTTCTCCATCTCTGCTGTATCTGCTCCTATTCTAGGACACCCAAGAAGTCCTCACTCTTTAGTAAACATGGTATCCCACGCTGTCATTGATGAATCCTCATCCTGTAGTTCTGGTCTCGCTCCCCCTCCCCCCAGACAGAACAATGATAGAATTCACCTGGTCCTTTCACCTCACCCACCTCCGCATCTAACAGATCCGATATTTCCACTGCCTTCAATGTGATTCGCCACAACTCACATCTTTCTATCCCCACTCCGTTCCGCAGACTCCCACAATTCCATGATTTACATCTCTTCCCTCCTGGTCCTTTCACCCCACCCACCTCCACAAACTTTTCCCTGCAACACCTATCCTTACACCTCCTCATTCACATCCATTCAGTGACCCCAGCAGTCAGACAGAGGTGCATATGCACCTCCTCCAACCTCATCTACTGCATTCGGTGTTCCCGATGGGCCTCCGTTACATCGCTGAGACCTATTGTAGACCTGGCGACTATTTCATCAAATATTTGCGCTTAGTCCAAGGCCTGCTGGATCTCCCGGATACTCACCATTTTAACTCCGCTTCCCATTCCATATTGACCTTTCTGTCCTGGGCCTCATCCATTGCAAGAATAAGTTCACACACAAACCGGAGGAACAGCACCTCATATTCCACTTGGGTAGCTTACAATCTAATGGTAAAAACATTGAATTCTCAAATTTTAGGTGCCACAAACAACCCTCCACCTCCTCACCCCCCACACATGATCCAGATTCACACCCATCCATCACCTTCCCCTAATTCCTTCCTCTGGCTTCACAATTTGCACCTCTTCTATCCTTATCCCCATATCTCTCATTTTTGTCTTTTCATCTCTGGCCTTTGTCCAATCAACTGCCACTCAAACTGTTCCCCCACACCTATATCCACCTATCATTTGCCAGGTTTGTCCTGGCCCCACCTTCTAGATTTCATATCCCAGCCACAATCAGTCTGAAGAAGAGTCCTGACCCGAGACATGTCATATGTTGAAAGAGTGGAGCGACTGGGCTTGTATACACTGGAATTTAGAAGGATGAGAGGGCATCTTATTGAAACATATAAGATTATTAAGGGATTGGACACGCTAGAGGCAGAAAACATGCACCTATTGTCTATTGAAACATCATCTATCCATGTTCCCCAGTGATGCTGCCTGACCTGAGTTACCTCAGCACTTTGTATTGGCCAATGTTGTTCCTTTGTTAAATAAGGAACTATTTCATGAAATTATAGGCTGGTGAGCCCCTAGTGGTGGGGAAGCAATTAGAGAGAATATATTCTTCGGATAGGGTTGGTCAATAGTGTGTCTTTGTCAACGCCAGGTGATGTCATATGAACTTGATTGAGTTCTTTGAGGAAGTGGTGAAGATGATTGATAAGGATCATTGCATTTATTTCAACGGATGTTGTCCACATAGATTTAGTAAGGCACAGTTCTTCATGGTAGGCTGATCCAGAAGATTAAAATGCATGGGATCTACAATGAATTAGTTATTTGGTTTCAGAACTAGCTTACTCAAAAACAAAGGGTTGTGGCGTTATTCTGTTTGGAGGTCCGTGACCAGTGGTGGTCGGCAGGGATCTATACTGGGACTGCTTTTGTTTGTGACTATATATAAATGACTTGGACATAGATGTAGATGGGCAAGTTTGCAGACAACACTAAAATTGGAGTTGCAACAGCGAGGAAGGCTATCAGAGGATATAGCAGGATTTGGGTCATAGAACATAGAACAGTACAGCACTAGAACAGGCCCTTCGGCCCACAATGTCCAAACCGAACATGATGCCAAGACCATCACTTATCTACCTGTACATAATCAATATTCCTCCATTCCCTGCATAGCCATACAACTATCCAAAAGCCTCCTAAATGCCACTAAGGTATCGGCCTCAATCACCAACCCTGGCAGTGCGTTGTTGGCACTAAACACCCTCTGTGTAAAAAAGTTGCCCCTCACTTCTCCTTTACACTTTGCTCCTTTCACCTTGAAGCTATGCCCAGTAGTATTTGGTTTTTCCATCCTGGGAAAAAGGTTGTAACTGTCTACCCTATCTCTGCCGCTCATATTAGATATTTCTATTAGGTCTTCCCGCAATCTCTGGCATTCCAAAGAAAATAATCCAACCTGGTCCAAACTCATCCTGTAGCTAATATCCCCTTATCCAAGCAACATTCTTGTAAACCTCCTCTGCACCTTTTCCAAAGCCTCCGCATCCTTCCTGTAATGGGGCGGCCAGAACTGCACACAATATTCCAAATGTGGCCTAACCAAAGTCCTATGAAGCTGCATCATGACATCCTGAATGCTCCAACCTATGAAGGCCAGAGTACCATCTGCCTTTTTTACCACTAGATCTGCTCGAGTTGGCACTTTCATGGAGTTATGGACTTGGACCCCAAGAACCCCATGTACATCAATGATGTTGCTGTACATCATTGACGGTCATGCCATTAATTGTATATTTTCTCTTTACATTTGACCTCCCAAAGTGCAACACCTTGCACTTGCTCGGATTACACTCCATCTGCTATTCTTCAATCCATTACTGTAGCTGTTGTGTATCCTGCAATATGTCTCGACAGACTTCCTTAGACTCCTTGACCCCAGCAATCTTGGTGTCATCGGCAAACTTACTAACCAGCCCGTCTATGTTTATGTCCAAGTTATTTATATATATCACAAACAGCAGAGACTTCCAGCCTGAATATTGCCCTTCCACGACAACCCTCTGATTTTTCTTAGTGAGGCAGTTCTGAATCCATAATCTAGTCGCTTTAATCCAGTGCATTTTAATCTTCTGGATCAGCCTACAGTGGGGGACTTTATCAGATGCCTTACTAAAATTCACCACCCTACCCTCATCGATCACCTTCATCATCACCTCAAAACAACCCCATCAAGTTAGTAAGGCATGACCTGCGTGCACAAAGTCATGCTGACTGTCCTTAATTTATTTATTTTCCTCCAAATCAGAGTAAATCCTATACCAACGTATCCTCTCTAATAGTTTCCCTAACACTGAAATGAGGCTCACCAGCCTATAATTTCCTGGATTCCGTGTACTAACCTTCTTAAATAAAGGAACATTATTACTCTCCAGTGCTCCAGGACCTCAACTGTGGCCAGCAAAGATGTAAGAAGATAGACGCAAAAAGCTGGAGGAACTCAGCGGGTCAGACAGCATCTCTGGAGAAAAGGAATAGGTGAGGTTTCGGGTCGAGACCCTTCTTCAGAAGATGTAAAGATCTTCGTCAATCTCTTCTCTTGCCTCTATCAACAACCTGGGATAAATCCCATCAGGTCCTGCGAATATATCCACCTTAACGCTCTTCAGAAGCCCCAACAGCTCATCCTTAATCTCAAACTGCCGTTGTACATAGTTTTTCTCTACACTCATCTCACTGCCCTCCATCTCCTTAGCCTTGGTGAAAACAGATGCAAAGTATACATTTAATACAATTCTTACCTCCAGATTCCAAGCACACATTCCCTTCTTGATCCTTGAGCCTGGTTGCCCCCTCATTTTTAATATAGTTACTGTATGTTATAGCACAACCATTGGGAGGCCTATAGTACAATCACTGGGGAGTCTACAGTACATCAGTTACAGAATGGGCGGAGAAATTCAGATGGAGTTTAATCTGAGATAGTGTGGGGTGTTGCACTTTGGCAGGTCGTACGGGGATATTAACAGTCAATTGCAAGTTCCTTAATAGCAATGATGTACAGAGCAATCATGGGGTCTAAGTCCATGGTGCCCTGAAATGGCCAGCAAAAGCAGATAGCGTGGCCAAGAGAGTAATTGGTATGATTGCGAGCAAAGCATTGAACACAAGAATCATGTTGCAGCTTTATAAAACTTTAGTTAGGCTGCATTTGGAGTTTCATATACAGTTCTGGTTGCCCTGTTACATAAAGCATATGTAACCTTTGGAGAGGGTGCAGAAGAGGTTTACTAGAATACTACCTTAATTAGAGAGTATTAGCTACAAGGAGAGTTTGGACAAGTGTGGATTGTTTTCTCTGGAGCGTCAGAGGTTGAGTAGCAACTTTATAGAAATATATACAATTATGAGGCATAGATATGGCAAACTGATTGATTGATTGATTGAAAGATACAGCGAATAATCAGGCCCTTCAGCCCAGTATCCACACCGACCATCAATCATTCATTCACACTGGTTTCTATATCATCCCACTTTCATATCCACTCCATACATACAAGGACAATTTACAGAGGCCAATTAGCCTACAAACCTGCACATCTTTGGGATGCAGGAAGAAATCAGAGCTCCCAGAGGAAACCCATGCAGTCACAGAGAGAACATGCAAACTCCTGCACACCCACCTGGCAGTCATGCAGTCTTACATAGAGAATGGTAGGTGCCTGGAATGCACATGGATATGCAAGAATTAGAGGAATATGGATCACATACAGACAAAGTAGATTAGATTACATTGCCATCATGTTCGGCATGGACGTTGTAGACCAAACGACCTGTTCCTGTGCTGTATTGTCCTTTGCTATCTTCCAAGCGTATTGTTGTTTATAATTGTCTAGGTATTCTGAGTAAGTTGATCAAAAGGGTAGTTTAGCTCTTACTGCTATCTTGCGGCAATCAATTTTCTGGTCCAAGAGAGGCTGCCTGCAGCAAGAGACGTAATGCTGGTTGGGTGAATGTAAGGTATAAAAGTATACAAACATTTTCACACTTTTTGTTTAGAGGGAAAACTGATGGTGGCACTCAAGCCAAGCTTACAAACAACTAACAATTCACCAGTCTCATCTCCAATGTAATGCCTCCATTAAACACAATTCTTCTCTGCATTTTACAGTGTTTCAACAGGAAAGGTCATAGAATGATACAGCATGGAAACATGCATTTTGATCCACTAAATTAACTATCAAGCACCCATCTACACCAATCTCATTTATATTTCCATAGGAAGGAACTGCAGATGCTTGTTTAAACCAAAGATAAGACACAAAATCTCTGGAGAGAAGAAATGGCTGAAGAAGGGGCTGGACCCGAAACGTCACCCATTCCTTCTCTCCAGAGATGCTGCCTGTCCCGCTGAGTTACTCCAGCATTTTGTGTCTGTCTTCATTTACATTCTCCCTACATTCTCATCAACTTCTCCAGATTTTACCAATTAACACATTGAGAAATTTATGGTGGTGGATTAACTCGTCAAACTCTATGTTTTGGGGACGTAGCAGGAAAATGAGAGGAAACCCGAGGACACCCAGAGGAAACCTATGCAGTCACAGGGAGAAGGTGCCATCTTCACACAGACATCACTGGAGGTCAGGATTGAAACAGATAATATTCTCTGGGACACTCTGGTTTACTAGAACATAGAATACCGCACACAATGTCTGTGCTGAACATGATGCCAAGACCACCCCTTATCTACCTGCACGTAATCCATATCTGTCCATTCCTTCCAAATCCATAAGCTTATCCAAAAGTCTCTTAAATGCCACTGTCATATCGGCCTCAACCATGACCCTTGGCAGAGTGTTCCAGGCACTCATCACCCTCTGTATAAAATAAATTTGCCCCGCACATTTCCTTTAAACTTTGCCCCTCTCACTTTAAAGCTATGCCCTCCAGTATTTGATTTTTCCATCATGGACTGTCTACCCTATCTACGCCTCTTGTCTGCCCAACCTCTCCCTGTAGCAAATACCCCCTAATCTAGGCATCATTCTAGTAAACCAGCATTCCACCCTTTCCAAAGCACCCACATCCTTCCTGCACTGGGGCAACCAGAACTGCACACAATACTCAATACACACAATGCAGCCTAACTAGAGTCATGCAGCATGGAAACAGGTCCTTCAGCCCAACTTGCCCACGCCGACACTGGTCCCACTTGCCTACATTTGGCCCATATCCCTCTAAACCTATCCCATACTAAAGTCCCATAAAGCTGCATCATGACAAACCTATGAAAGCAAGCATACCATGTGCCTTCTTTACCACTTAATCTACTTGTGTTGCCACTTTCAGGAAGTCATGAACTTGACCGAAAGACCCCTTTGAACATCAAAGCTGCTAAGGTAATAGACATCATTCACTGCCTTACCCCCGTCAATCACCTTCATCATCTACTCAAACTTAATCAGATTAGCACAACATGACGGCTGTGAACAGCCACAGACTGTCCCTAACCTATTCGCTTCCTAATGGGAGAAAATCCTACTATGAAGAATCCTCTCCCTTAGCTTCCCGACCCCTGATATGAGGCTCACCGGCCTAATTCCCTGGATTCTATCTATTTCCCTTCTTAAGTAAGGGAACAACATCAGCTACTCTCCAGTCCTCCTGGACCTTGCCAAGAGCTAGAGAAGGTACAAAGATCTTCATCAAAGCCCCCACAATCTCTTCTCTTACCTCTCTCAAGTACCTGGGATAAACCGCATTAGGTCCTGGGGATTTTAATGCTCTTCAGCAACCCCAACCCCAACCCCAACTTCCTTCTTGCTCTCAAACTGCCCTTGCATATTAGTATTCTCCACACTGATTCCACTGACCTCCATGTCCTTCTCCTTAGTGAAAACAGATGAAAAATACTTGTTTAGTGCTGTGCCTACATCTTCCGATTCTCTCCTACCTTCTCCATGGTTACCCTCTTGTTTTTAACATAGCTTTAGATTAGTTTAGATATACAGCATGGAAACAGGCCCTTCCCACCAAGTCAGCCTGTGCTCTAGCTCTATCTTACACACTAGGGACAATTTACTGACGCCAATTAACCTACAAACCTGCATGCCTTTGGAATGCGGGAGCACCCAGAGAAAACCCATGTGGTCACAGGGAGAATGTACCACCTCTGTATGGACAGCACCCAAGGTCAAGATCATACCAGTGTCTGGCGCTGTAAGGCAGCAACTCTACTGTTGCACCACTGTATAAAGGTGTATAAAGCTTTGGGATTTTCTTTAAACCGACACGCCAAAACTATTTTGTGGACCCTTTTGGCCTTTCTAATCACCTGCTCGAGTTCTTTTCTCCTTTCTTTATATTTAAAGGCCTTGTCTGATTCCATCCTCTTAAACCTTGCATGCTCTTCCTGTTTTTTTTTGAACATGCCGGTTCTGAACTTTGACATCTCACCACTCTATTGACAGCCGCTAGACCAATTGTAGCTCCCCTTTTCAAACATGCAAGTGTAACACATGAGCTCACTTTCTACCAAAAGCCCAAATAGTCCATGTATTAGCCCATAGCCCTCAAGTGGCCAATAGCCCTCTAACCCCTTCCAGGTGGGTGCTTAGAACTCGCTGCCAAGGGTGGTGGTGGAGACAATACGTTAGTGATGTTTAAGAGCCTTATGTATAGACATATGGATATGCAGGCAAAAGAGGGATATGGATCATGGTCAGGCAAAGGAGATTTGTTTAACTTGGCATCATGTTTTACACTGACATCGTGGGCTGAAGGGCCTGGTTCTGTGCTATATTGTTCTATGTTCTATCCATATGCCCAACCTATCTTTTAAAAGTTGTAATCCTATCCGCTTCTGCAGCTTCTTTTGGCAGCTTATTCCAGGATGACCCTGTGAGTGGAAAGGTTGTCCCGGAAGTCCCTATTAAATATTTCCCTCTCGCCTTATAGTTTTAGAATCCTCTCCCATGGGAAAAAAGACTGAGTGTTCACTTTATGTACGCACAAGAATTTGTAGACCGTAGCTTCCGACGCTCCAATGAAAAACTCCCAGTTTATCCAATCTCTCCCTATAACACAAGCCTGCAAACCTGGGTAACATCCTGCTAAACAGTAGCTGTCCTTCACAAAACAAAGCAATATTATTGCATTTCCTCAGTCAACCAAAGACTTTGCTACCCTAAAGCAAATAGTGCTGATGTGGAAATTGGAAATGAAATTTTAAAATGAAGTATTCGACAGGTCAGGCAACACACAGATAGTGAAACAAAGTTAACTTTTCAGATTGATGATATTTACACAAAAACATCAGAAGATATCTTTTCTAATACATGTCTGAACAAAATCTAACTCTTGGCAGCCCAATTTGATTTGTAGACAATAAGATTTAAGCGCATTTGAAATATATTAAAGTTTATAATCAAAATATATTTGTCCCTATGACTCAATTTTTAATCATGTGGATTTGTTTAAAATTATTTTAACCCACAAAATCTCTAACCCAGGATTTATTTTTGAAAATAGTAATACTCCAATGTTCTCCTTATATTACACACTACAAGCTATATGTCACGAATGAAACATAGTCTTAAATATATAAAGCACACGTGTCTAATCCTCTGAGCAGACCTACGGACTCCCTGACATATAATTAAGCAAAAAAATACACTATTAGCAAATTATATCCAAGTATCCAAAATTATCAGAGGATGGGTTTTTTTCCAGGAAATTTGTAAGCATAAGTAAAAGTTGGGGTGATCTATTGCACTATAACGAAAATAAAACATAGTCTGAAGCCAAATTTTATTCAGATGCTACAAACAATATGCTGGAGGTATCCAGCAGGTAAAACAGCATCATGTAGAGTCAAAACCCTCCGTGGGGTTTCGACCTGAAACGCTGATAATTCCTTTCCCCCTACATATGCTGCTTGACCTGCTGAGTTTCTCCCCTGGATTGCTTGTTGCTCCATTTCCAGCATCTGCAGACGTTTGTGTCTCCATTTTACTCTGCTGCTTTACTATTCCTGGAAAAAGTTTGTATTTTTAATTTAAAGCTGCAGTATCACTTTTTTGTATCAAAATTCAAATTTATAAACATTAAGCTGATCTTTCTTAAAACGAGAATGACTGAAAAGGTTGCCCTTGTTGAAAATGGATAGATGGTCAGTTCTTTAGCGTGCTTAGCAGCAAAAACTATATGTACAGTATAGAGAATCATGCAGCCTTGACTGGCATGGCAATCTGACATTGAAAAAGATCTAGGACATGTTATGGCCACTTTGATCTAGGACATGTTATGGCCACTGCTTCTTGCATAACTGATTTAAAAATCTGCAGATTTTAGGCTGATTTTAGATGAAAGGAAAATCGTCGATCTGAGATAAAGGAACATAACCTCACAAAACTGCAAAACAACTTGAAACTACGGACAATTAGTTTCGAGATACAGCGTGGAAACAGGCCCTTTGATCCACTGAGGCCATGCAGACCTCCGATCACTCATTCACTAGTTCTATCCTACACACTAGTGACAATTTACAGAAGCCAATTAACCTACAAACCTGCACATCTTTGGAATGTGGGAGGAAACCAGAGCTACCGGAAAAACCCACGTGGTCACAGGGAGAACGTACAAACTCCGTACAGCCAGCACCCGTAGCCAGGATCGAACATGGATATCTGGCGCTGTAAGGCAGCAACTCTACTGTTGCGCCACTGTGCCACCCGTAAATATCTTTACCTGGTTAAGGATACTGCCACTCTTTCAGCAAAATGGACATTGAAGCAATTTGTTTAACTGAGAAAATTTTGTAAACATTTTACACAGATAACACAGATGTTTGTAAACGTTTTACACAGGTTGAGGGGACGCTTGATGGAAGTATATAAAATTATAAGAGGCATATAGGGTGGAGAGTCAGAAACGTTTTCCCTAGGGTGGAAATGACCAAAATTAGAGGGCATAGCTATAAGGTGACAGGGGGAAAGTTTAATGGAGATGTGTGGGGCAAGTTTGTATACACAGGGGGCAGTGGGGGTTTGGAACATATTGTCAAGGGTAGTGGTGGAGGCAGATATGATAGTGGCGTTTAAGAGACTTTTAGACAGGCACATGGAAGTGCAGAGAATAGAGGCATATGGATCATACGCAGGGCAATGAGATCAGTTCAGCTAGGCATCATGTTCGGCACAAACATCGTGGGCTGAAGGGCACGTTCCAATGCTGTACTGATCTATGTTCGATAATCTTAAGAATAATTGAATGCTAGTTTATTTTAAAACTAAATATTTGTTCAGAAGGATATTGCAGCTTTAATTGAAAATGTAAACATCAAACCTCAAGATTAACAATCGCAATAGGTCAATAGTCACATACACAATAGATTTGGTTTTTGACATATGCTGAAGCATCTTTTATGTACAATTTAAATAATATTTAGAGATGATTGTTAATATTTTGTTATATTTTGTACAATAAATTTCTAATATGGTCTTAACCCTTATTTTGACACTGTCAGTGAAGTTTCATTGAAGGAATACTGTATTACAATGCTGTGTCATAAACCTCCTGTTGAGTAAATCTAGGGTCCCTTTCAGATTCAGCTTCTGAAATAGGATCTTGATGCTGTTTCATTTGTTCCTTCACTTCCTCTTCAAGGTGTGGTGGCACAACTAACTGGTCCTCTGGTTCTGCTTGTGCAGGTGCTGCAAAGTATCCATATTTCTTCTTTGGCGCCTCTGTAGCCACCTCAATAATGTTGTGGCTTTTTTCAAGAGGGACCACAGATCCATTTGGAAATTTCTTACCCTGTAGGTTTGTTGCAGACAAAGACTTCTTTAGATCACCTCCTTCCTTGCTAATTGTTAAAAATGGCTGGCTGTTTACACCATTTTGTTTCTGGACCTTTAAATAAGACAGTGCACTGTCATCCCCAGACATGCTGACAAACAATCCCTCGTCATGAACTTGTGAAATATTGGTGTTCCCAGGAACTTGGAAATGGACACAATGTATATCTACCTCAACTTCCAGTTTACTGCCATTAGAGAATACTCCCTCTACCGGTTGGTCATCATCGCTATCAAGGCCATTATCCGAATGATTGCTGGAAAACGTTGCACTGGATAGCTGTCGTTGGAAAACACTGGCGGAAGAACTTGGATGGAGGCTGCAGCGACGCTCGGCACGAAGGATTGTAGCAGCTTCTAGGCTTGTGGCTTGCTGTTCATCTGATGCTGTAGACCCCACTTCACTGCTCACTTCAGAAGCAGACATCTCACTGTTGAATTCAGATGCTATGCCACTACTGGATGATGGGGTGCCAGAAACATGTGCACCATCTTTTACTGGCATGTTGATAGGAGCAAATACAGTTGGACTAGTTAATGGAACTCCCTGTATTTCACAAGTACAGCTGTCATCTCCAATACTTAAGTATACAACTACAGCACCAATATTGTCATGGCAGCCATTGGCCTGAGCAAGGGTGCAAAGTTTTTTTGCTGCAGCTAGAGGATCAGGCACAGTCCTAACAGCTTCTATTGCCTCAGCATATGACAGATTTTCCCACAGTGCCTTGTTTCCCAAGATTAGGTATTCATCCTGAGCAGTGAGTGATATGGTGCGGACGTGAGGTCTGGGTAGGACCCATGGGAAGAGGTAGGTGCAGCCCAAAAGACGTGTACAAGAAGTAACACCATTCACTTTATTGTCCTATGGAAAAAATACATAATATGTAACTGCAAATGTTTTACCACTATTAAAGCAATACAACACTATCAGCTTTCATTTGTACTCCATTTTCAAAGAAGCACCATATCGCTAAGTCCTACACAGCACCATTTCCAATCTAAAATTGGCATTGAACGACACAAAAAGCTATCAGGGCAGGAATCGTAAAGAGGTTTGTCTTAAGGAGCATTTCAAAGGACAAGGGAAAATTGAGAGATTTAGGGAGAGCATTACAGAGGTTAGAGTGCAGACTGCTAAAGGCAAAGCAGCAATGGTGTAGCAAATTAATTCAGGTATTCTCAAGGAGATAGGGTTCCCTGATAATAACAAGGCAGGCAGAACTCACAAAGGCAAAAGGGCAAGACTTGAAGGGAAAGGTGTGAAAACATGGATGCTAATTCTTAAATCGAGATATTGCATAAATAACAGCTTGTGTAAAGTCAACAAGCAAAGGGTTGACGGACAAAGAATATGATGCACATGTATTACACAAGCACAGAGTTATTGGTAATGTTGTATTTATGGAGAGTAGATAGAGATAGGCTAGCCAAGAGTGCAATAATGTAACCAAAGGTAGTGACAACATTTTCAACACTGAATTAACAGCGGGCAGACTGCACACTGTGTAGCACAATTCCTGAGGATATCAACAAACTGTACTATACTGTATAGCATGATGTAATTCAACAATGTAGATGTAAATAAAACTCACAAATCTGCAAACGCTGCCAATACTTTCCTTCTTTCCCTGTTCTGATCTGGCATAGATGATGCCTAACTGCTTGGGGGTTTGCAGCCGTTTCCATTTATATTTTAGATATGAATGTTATGATATACATATTCTGATATTAGCAAAGCCTGCTTCAAAACCTTATGTTTGCAGGTTAAAAACGTGAAATAGTGAAACTTACCTCAGTTATAATGGCTTTTTGTTGTTTCACTCTTGCCAGCTCCTCAGCGCACTGTTCAAGGCTGAACAACTTTGAAAGTGACAATGGCTGTCCATCTCTGCACAACACCACTTGGCTATTGCCCACATTTGCCACGGTAAGAGTGAAGTAGCTGCTGTGGTCAATGGGATCACGGCGAATGTGACACAACACAGTTGAAGAACCCAACTTCTGTCCCACCATTCCCAGTTTTCTGAAAATAAAACATTACAAGGAGAATTGCATGAAGTTTTGCATTAAATCTCTTAATACAGAAAATAGGATGCAGCTTTGGATTCAGTGAGATATTCGTTACTTTGTGATGGTCAATCTAAGAAAATCTGTTCATTTTGTTGGTCATAGCTATTATTTATTTAAACAGTTACACGAAAGGATAGCTGGATATTATGGCCTATTTATATGATATCTTCCAAATTAGGTAACTAAACGAAAAGAGAAAAGAGTCAAAATGAAATCAATACTGAAATGATGAAATTATTTATAAAAGGTTCGTTAAAGATGTTTCATCTCTTTCTGAAAATAATGAATTAAAACGTCAATATGTGCTGCAATGTACAATTGCACACTGCACTTGAAAAATTATTCCATCCCAAATGATATTTTTGCCTCTATTTCATTTTAATGTCTCCAATGCAGGCAAATTAGCTCATTGCCAGAGCCATTGGGTGACAAATTCTATAATTGTTGCCTACCTGTCCTGGCCTGTTGAGAATGGAGGACAAAGAATTGTATTTTAATTAATCAATTAATGGTTAATTGAATGTCACATTATGATTATATTCTTTTACCCAGTACCCTACGTATTTTGCAAGCCATTCTGAGTGGCACAGCGGTGCAGCGGTAGAGTTGCTGTCTTACAGCACCGGAGACCCGGGTTCAATCCTGACCACGGGTGCCGTCTGTACGGAGTTTGTACGTTCTTCCTGTGACCTGCGTGGGTTTTTTCCGGGTGCTCCAGTTTCCTCTCACACTCCAAAGACGTACAGGCTTGTAGGTTAATTGGCTTTGGTAAAAAATTATATATGGTCCCTGTATGATAGTGTTAGTGTGCGGGGATCGCTGGTCGGCGTGACCTCGGTGGGCCGAAGTGCCTGTTTCCGGGCTGCATCTCTAAACTAAACAAATATCCTTCTACAATTAAAAAGTGATTCATTCATGAAAGTTGCAGAATGCAACAACTCACAATCTCCTCTTCTGGCACTTAAACTCTGGCAAAGAAACACTTAAAAATCTAAGAAAATCTGTTCATTTTGTTGGTCATAGCTGTTATTTTTTTAAACAGTTACACGAAAAGATAGCTGGATATTAGGGCCTATTTATATGAAAGCTTCCAAATTCAATCTCCCTATTCTTTGTTTCCTGTCTGCCAACCACTTCTCTATCCATGTCAGCACTCTAGCCCCAATACCATGTGCCCTAATTTTGCCCGTTAATCTCCTATGTGGGACCTTATCAAATGCTTTCTGAAAGTCCAGGTACACTACATCCACTGGCTCTCCGTTGTCCATTTTCCTAGTTACATCTTCGTAAATCCATGCTGACTCGGAGCGATTCTGTTACTGCTATCCAAATGTTCGGCTATTTCATCTTTTATAATTGACTTCAGCATATTCCCCACCACCGATGTCAGGCTGGCAGGAGAATGGGGTTTGGAGCGAGAGATAAATCAGCTGTGATTGAATGGCAGAATAAACTTGATGGGCCAAATGGCCTAATTCCTGTCCTATCAGTTATGACCTTAAGTGTGACGTATTGCACTTTGGGAGATCAAATGTACGGGGAAGATATATAATTAAAGGCAAGACCCTTAACACCATTGATGTACAGAGAGATCTTAAGGTCCAAGTCCATAACTTGGTAAGGTTGGGTGAGTGGGCAGATGCATGGCAGACGCAGCTAAAAGTGGATAAATGTGAGGCTATCCACTTTGGTGACAAGAACTGGAAGGCAGATTATTATCTGAATGATGTCAAGTTAGGAAAAGGGGAAGTACAACGAGATCTGGGTGTCCTTGTTCATCAGTCACTGAAAGTAAGCATGCAGGTACAGCAGGCAGTGGAGAAAGCTAATGACATGTTGGCCTTCATAACAAGAGGAGTCGAGTATAGGAGGAAAGAGGTCCTTCTGCAGTTGTACAGGGTACTAGTGAGGCCACACCTGGAATATTCTGTGCATTTAAGGTCTCCAAATTTGAGGAAGGACATTCTTGCTATTAAGGGAGTGCAGCGTAGGTTCACGAGGTTAATTTCCGGGATGGCGGGACTGTGATACGTTGAAAGAATGGAGCGACTGGGCTTGTATACACTGGACTTTAGAAGGATGAGAGGATATCTTATTGAAACATATAAGATTGGACACGCTAGAGGCAGGAAACATGTTCCCGATGTTGGGGGAGTCCAGAACCAGGGGCCACAGTTTAGGAATAAGGAGTAGGCCATTTAAAATGGAGATGAGGAAAAACTTTCACCAGAGAGTTGTGAATCTGTGGAATTCTCTGCCTCAGACGGCAGTGGAGGCCAATTCTCTGGATGCTTTCAAGAGAGTTAGATACTCTTAAAGTTAGCGGTGTCAAGGGATATGGGGAAAAGTCAGGAACGGGGTACTGATTGTGGATGATCAGCCATGAACACAGTGAATGGCGGTGCTGGCTTGAAGGGCTGAATGGCCTACTCCTGCACCTATTGTCTATTGTCCCTGAAAGTAGATAGAGTGTTAAAGAAGGCATATGGTATGCTTTTATTGTTTGGGGCATTGGAGTATTGCATGCAGTTGTGGTCACCGTATTACAGGAAGGATGTGGCGGCTGTGGAAAGGGGGCAAAGGAGGTTGACCACAATGATGCCTGGACTAGGGGGTAATAGCTACTGGGAGACGTTGGACAGACTAGGATTGTTATCTCTGGGATGCACCAGTGGTTGAGGGGTAGACCTGATAGAAGTATATAAAATTATGAGGGGCATCGATAGTCAGACTCTTTTTGATGGGATAGAAATATTAAATACTAAAGGCCCTGTCCCACTTACGTGTCCTTGGCATTCAAATTACGCGACCTCGCCGTCGCGTTGAGGCGCACGGACATCGTGTGGCCGCGCGGGGCCGGTCCCACTGAGAATCGCGGAGGGGTATGGAGTTTTGTAGCGAACGAAATCTTCATGTGCCACCGGCCTGTCGCGTAACTGACGGCCAAAGTGGGACAGGCCCAAGACCCTGGCGCGACGCAACGTCTCACCTCCAACAGCAGCAGAAGCAGGCAAACGATCGTCGAACTCAGCTTGGGGCTCACGGCCGTTGCGGTCCGGATCTGCCCCCACTTCTACTCCCAGAGCGGGGCCAAGAAAATTGAGGATAGACACAAAATGCAGGAGTAACTCAGCGGGACTGGCAGCTTCTCTGGAGAGAAGGAATGGATGACGTTTCGGGTCAAGACCCTTCTTTCAGTCTGAAGAAGGGTCTCGACCCGAAACATCACCCATTGCTTCTCTCCAGAGATGCTGCCGGTCCTGCTGAGTTACTCCTGCAGTTTGTGTCCATCTTCAAATGACATCACACGCTCACATGCGAACGCATGAAGTCGCGAGCGACCTTCGCGGGACCATCGTGCCTCAACGCGACCAAGAGGTCGCGTAATTAGCATGCCAAGGACATGTAAATGGGACAGGGGCTTAATGGGCATGGCTATAAAGTGAGAGGGGCAAAGTTTAAGGGAATTGTGCAGGACAAGTTCTTTACACAGTGGCTGGAAAGTGCTGCCATGGATGGTGGTGGGGGCAGATGCAATAGCAGCATTTAAGATATTTTCCCGTACATGTTCAGCACGGAAGCTGTGGGCTGAATGGTGTGTCCCTGTGCTGTACTGCTCCGTGTCAAATATTCTAGCTTCTATAATGGGAACTGCAATCCTTTTTTTTTTTTGTTGAAAATATTTTTTATTGGAGATAAGTACACAACCTATTAACATCATTACAGTCTTACATTTTTAAATTGATAATATTATCAATTATTATTACATTGTCTCCAATACCTTTTGCCTTTATTTTTTTTTAACTAGATAGAACTAAAAAGATAGATGAAGTAAAGAAAGAAAAGAGAGAGAAGAAAAAGAGAAAAAAAAAAACAAAAAAAACAAAAAAAAAAAAAACAAAAGAGAAAGATAGTTAAAGAAGAATGGAAAAATTTATTAAAATAAAAAACTTCATTCGAGATATATTCGTACATTTCAGAGTATAGCATTTCATCCATTCTTTAGCCCGAGTATTAGTCAGGTTCCTGTGCTGAACCATTCTGCCCCTTTAAATAATCAATAAAGGGAGACCATGTTCCAACGAATAATTCCTGTTTGTCCAACAGGGAAAATCTGATTCTTTCCACGTTTAAGGTCTCCGTCATTTCTATAATCCACATTTTGATTGTGGGGGACGTAGGGCCTTTCCAAAATTTTAGAATTAATTTTTTTCCTGTTATTATACTATAATCAATAAAGTTTCTTTGTGTTGTTGTAAATGTTTGATTTAATTCTAATGTTCCGAGTATTATTAATTTTGGCTCCGGGTCCAATTGTGTGCTGGTCACTTTAGATATTATACTAAAAATATTTACCCAGAATTTTTTAATTTTTATACAGTTTGCAAACATATGAGATAAGTTAGCTTCTAAATGTTGACATTTATCACATATAGGTGAGATATGTTGAAAGATTTTATGTAATTTTGTTTTTGAATAATGTAACCTATGTATTACTTTAAATTGTATTAAAGAATGTCTGGCATTTAATGAACATTGATGTATGTGTTGTAAACTTTCTTCCCAAGTATCTTTCGTTATTATTTGATTTAATTATTTTTCCCATGTTTGTCTGTGTAAGTCCGTCGATGGAATGTCACTGTCTAATAAGATATTATATATATAAGATATTAATTTTTCTGTATTATGATGTTTATTCCAACATTCGTCAAGGATTTCTGAATTTCTAATTCGAA
Source organism: Malacoraja senta (assembly GCA_038087875.1). Lineage (NCBI taxonomy): Eukaryota > Metazoa > Chordata > Chondrichthyes > Rajiformes > Rajidae > Malacoraja > Malacoraja senta. The sequence continues at coordinate 155,763,971 of CM075978.1, read as the reverse complement.
AATTTTGAGTATTCGATTTTACATAATCTCTGAGTTGAAGATATCTGCCACTGTTCCGTGCTGATTTGCAAAACTGTCAGTGGTAGCTTTCTATGCTTTAGCTATTACACATGAAGTACATCGGATTCCTTTCTAAAGATTATGAACAAAGTATTTTATGCCTAAAAGGTGCTCTATTTTGGTACATGTAAGGTTACACATTACTCACCTGTGTGAGACAAGGAATGTGTGGGTCATGTAAACAGTGTTTATGCAGGACTGCTGCAATTCTTCTGCCAGTACATCTCCCACAGTGCATTGCAATAAACGAGGAATTTCCATGTTCTTGTCTCCGTCGAATATACCATACAATGCTTCTGGATTATCTCCAAAGCTATCCAGGGCAAGAACTGAAACACAGAGTCTAGAAAAGCAAAAATATACATTTAATAAAGATCAAGGTTTACTACCTATCAACAAACTGACAATAGTTCTCAAATGCTATTAAGATTGATTGCTATGAAGATAATAGTAACGAGTCAGAAGACATTTGGATGTATCTCACTGTTTTCTATCAACAATAAAGCATTTATTCATCAAAAGGCTGTGTTTTGAAGACTTATCTGTGAAGAAGCTCTGAAGGTCTCTGTGAGCCAGCTCGCATGCGTATCGAAGATATTCCCCTTAACCATGCTCATCCATTTAGCGGTTAGAGGGTTAATTTCTCAAACGATATAAAAATCGGCCGCTACATTAAGTCGAAGGAGACCTCCGTCACAGGGGTGAATTGGGACAGAAGATTTGGCTAAGATCTCGGAGAGGCTTAGTCAGAAGACTGGTTCCAGGAGGAACTGAAGATATAGATCTCGGCCAGAGGAGGCCTTGATGTCTATCGACAGCATCGAGACTTATCTGAAGACAATATCACAGGATTTGTGAGTAAAAATCGATTATTATTCTTTGAATTTGAAGTTGCGAAGCTTTAATTTTAAACGACTTCTGTAACAGAGCCAGAAAGTGTTTTTTTCCAAATTTGTCTGGAGAAAGGAGATTCCAGCCAGACCGACCTTGGATTATTTTGAATCGTTTGATAAACACGCATTCCATTTGAATTATCGTCATCTTTTAGCCCATGGATGTTGGAGAGATGTTCTCTACATTATCAGTATGTTATGGTTTTGATGGAAATGTTAACAAAATAAAATTGGAACAACATGCAGAGGATTCTGTTCGTTAAATTTAAAGACTTGACGATCTGCCAAGACCTCTTTAATATTATGGATCCAGAAGATGAAGAAAGTGGCACGCCAGAGGGACCACGAGGTGGTGGTGAAAGACAGACAACTTAAAGAAACCCAGAATGATTGGCCAAGATAGACTGGCAATGGATTCTTAAAGGATTGACGGTGGATATACAATGGAAGGCATTTAAAGGCTGCATGGATGAACTACAACAATTGTTCATCCCAGTTTGGCAAAAGAATAAATCAGGGGAGGTAGTACATCCGTGGATAACAAGGGAAATCAGGGATAGTATCAAAACAAAAGATGAAGCATACAAATTAGCCAGAAAAAGCAGCCTACCAGAGGACTGGGAGAAATTCAGAGTCCAGCAGAGGAGGACAAAGGGCTTAATTAGGAAAGGGAAAATAGATTATGAAAGAAAACTGGCAGGGAACATAAAAACTGACTGCAAAAGTTTTTATAGATATGTGAAGAGAAAAAGATTAGTTAAAACAAATGTAGGTCCCTTGCAGTCAGAAACAGGTGAATTGATCATGGGGAACAAAGACATGGCAGACCAATTGAATAACTACTTTGGTTGTGTCTTCACTAAGGAAGACTTAATTAATCTTCCGGAAATAGCAGGGGACCGGGGGTCAAATGAGATGGAGGAACTGAGTGAAATCCAGGTTAGCCGGGAAGTGGTGTTAGGTAAATTGAATGGATTAAAGGCCGCTAAATCCCCAGGGCCAGATAGGCTGCATACCAGAGTACTTAAGGAAGTAGCCCCAGAAATAGTGGATGCATTAGTGATAATTTTTCAAAACTCTTTAGATTCTGGAGTAGTTCCTGAGGATTGGGGGTAGCTAATGTAACCTCACTTTTTAAAAAGGGAGGGAGAGGGAAAACGGGGAATTACAGACCAGTTTGTCTAACATCGGTAGTGGGGAAACTGCTAGAGTCAGTTATTAAAGATGGGATAGCAGCACATTTGGAAAATGGTGAAATCATTGGACAAAGTCAGCATGGATTTATGATAGGTAAATCATGTCTGACGAAACTTTCGACAAGGTCCCACATAAGAGATTAGTATACAAACTTAAAGCACACGGTATTGGGGGTTCAGTATTGATGTGGATAGAGAACTGGCTGGCAGACAGGAAGCAAAGAATAGGAGTTAACGGGTCCTTTTCAGAATGGCAGGCAGTGACTAGTGGGGTACCGCAAGGCTCAGTGCTGGGACACCAGCTATTTACAATATATATTAATGATTTGGACGAGGGAATTGAATGCAACATCTCCAAGTTTGCGGATGACACAAAGCTGGGGGGCAGTGTTAGCTGTGAGGAGGGTGCTAGGAGGCTGCAAGATGACTTGGATAGGCTGGGTGAGTGAGCAAATGCATGGCAGATGCAGTATAATGTGGATAAATGTGAGGTTATCCACTTTGGTGGCAAAAACAGGAAAGTAGACTATTACCTGAATGGTGGCCGATTAGGAAAAGGGGAGATGCAACGAGACCTGGGTGTCATGGTACACCAGTCATTGAAAGTAGGCATATAGGTGCAGCAGGCAGTTAAGAAAGCGAATGGTATGTTTGCATTCATAGCAAAAGGATTTGAGTATAGGAGCAGGGAAGTTCTACTGCAGTTGTACAGGGTCTTGGTGGGACCACACCTGGAGTATTGCGTACAGTTTTGGTCTCCTAATCTGAGGAAGGCCATTCTTGCCATAGAGGGAGTACAGAGAAGGTTGACCAGACTGATTCCTGGGATGTCAGGAATTTCATATGAAGAAAGACTGGATAGACTCGGCTTGTACTCGCTAGAATTTAGAAGATTGAGGGGGGATCTTATAGAAACTTACAAAATTCTTAAGGGGTTGGACAGGCTAGATGCAGGAAGATTGTTCCCGATGTTGGGGAAGTCCAGAACAAGGGGTCACAGTTTAAGGATAAGGGGGAAATCTTTTAGGACTGAGATGAGAAAAACATTTTTTACACAGAGAGTGGTGAATCTCTGGAATTCTCTGCCACAGAATGTAGTTGAGGCCAGTTCATTGGCTATATTTAAGAGGGAGTTAGATGTGGCCCTTGTGGCTAAAAAGATCAGGGGGTATGGAGAGAAAGCAGGTACAGGATACTGAGTTGGATGATCAGCCATGATCATATTGAATGGCGGTGCAGGCTCGAAGGGCCGAATGGCCTACTCCTGCACCTATTTTCTATGTTTCTAAAGAGGAAAACTCGATATGGGAACAGGTTAACGAATCCATTGATAGCTACGGAAAACTTGTGTATCGAGAAGAAACAGATAATACACATACTGCCTGCTTGAGAGAAACCAAGAAAGAGAGAAACGAATTATGGAAACAGGTTACCAGATTAATTGAGAAACAGAAGAAACTGATGGAATCAGAACAAAACGTGATGAAGGTGAAATCTAATATGAGCCAACTATGGAACCTCTGCCAGGAGGTTGGCAAGAAACATGATGTACTGCTGTGTTCACAGCCATCTCGGGAAGAACGCAGGAGACACACCCAATAGGATGAAGACAAGAAGAAGATATTCAATGGTTTCATGAAAAAGGCAGAGAAGTGGTTATCTGAAATTATGTCACAACGTACGAGCTTAGTAGCTGGAAGTGCGAAGCAACAAGGTGCCAGAATGGAAGATGAAATTACACGACAAGATAATATCTCCAATATATCTTCATGAGGATCAAGACATAGATCTGGTTTAACAGACAGTTTGGTTTCGAGGGCTTCTGGTCGATTGGGAGTTAAAGCTGAGCTAGCTGCTCTCTCAATAGAGACGGATGCCATGAAGAAACATGAGATTGAGGAAGAATAAGAAGAGATGACGTGACAGATGACGCAACAGCAAGAGATGACGCAACAGCAAGAAGAGATGAGAGGACATAAGCAAGAAGAGATGGCACAACAGCAAGAAGAGATGAGACGACATAAGAGATGACGTGACAGCAAGAAGAGCTGAAGCGACGAAAGGAACAACTGGAAATGGACACAAAGATGGTGGTGGCCAAAACAAAGGAGGACCTACTGGAAAGTGAGGGGTCAAGATGCACCTCTAGATCATCTACGACGATGAGCTCAGGACCAAGAAAAAACCCAGCTCGAAATGAATTAGCAGTTGGATCAATTCCACAATCGAGGTCCATCGGATTTCTAGGCTTTGAAAACCCATTGGAACAGAGGAAGATGGGTGAAACTTCATCTCAGCAAAAGAATGCTAGATCGAAACCAACTACTATTGGAGCATCTGTGGATGCTCGAGACAATAGCGGACCACGCTTGTCCTAGTCCTGGTGCACAGGCTCGAGCAAGCCAATTTGAATCACCGAGGCCTGTTTATCAACAGGTGGAGCCAAGCCAAGGTTATCAGGATGGGTTATTGGCATTGGTGAAAAATCAAACTGAATTGATAGCTCGACAAAATTCTTCTCTCATTTTACCACCAGTAGAAATTCCTACATATGGTGGAGATCCTTTGCAGTATGAAGCTTTCGTAAGGGCATTAGAGGAAGTATTAGAAACAAAAGTTACGGATGAAAAGGAGCGCTTACGATTTCTGGTGAAGTACACAAGTGGAAGTGTTAAGGTGTTTGTAGAAAGTTGTCAGAAGGAGCCAGGCAGCCATGGCTATAAAAAGGCGAGAAGATTACTTGAAGAATGTTTTGGTGATGAACAGAGGATTGCTAGATAGATGGAGAAGGCCCATGCTTGGAAAGAAATCAAGCCGGAAGATGGGGCTTGAGTGATTATGCAATATTTCTGAGAGATTGTTGCAGCTCGATGAAAAATCTCGGCCACATGGAAGAAATGAATCTTCCAAGTAATACTAGAATCATTATGAGGAAGTTGCCCAGAAGACTGAGAGAAAAGTGGAGAGACGAAGCAGGCAAAATAAGAGATGAGAGGAACCAAGTAGCCAGGCTACCAGACCTGGTGGAATTCTTAGAAAGGGAAGTACGGTACATGTTAGAGCCACACTACGGGACTATTGAAGATTACAAACCGATTACAACTAACAAAGGTTCTACCTTTACCAAAACTGAAGAAAGATCAGAACCTATGATAGTTTTGCTATCACAACCAGACCTGTGGAAAAGACTGAAAGAAAGGAAATGTATCTACTAGCAAGCAAATAGTATTTTGTTTGTTATGTGATGAAGTTAGTCACACCATAAGTTGGTGTCGAAGATTCAAGATGAAAGAATATGAAGAAAAGATAGATTTCTTGAAAGAGGAAGGAATCTTTTGGATGTTTGAAAAAAGGACATATGGTGAGAGACTGTAAGAGTCCTATGATTTGTTATAAGTGCAGACAATATCATCCTGAAGCACTTCACATTGAAGAAGAACTACCAGAGCATTGGGAAGAAGAAGAACTGGAACAAACGGATGATGAGCTACCAGAGCAAATAGAAGAGGATGAACCGGAGCTAACAGAACAGAAGAAGAAGCCAAATACTAGTGATGCTATCACCTCACCTCAAGTAACTGCTCAAATTGGGGCCGGGGTTGAAGCTTGTAATTTTTCTATCTTACCAGTACAGGTGAGGAATAGTAAAACAAATACAGTGTTGCAAACATATGCTTTTCTGGATCACGGAGGTTCGACTACCTTTTGTACAGAAAACCTGACGAGAAGACTGAACATCACAGGAGAAGACTAAGATTCGATTACGTACCATGACTAAAGATAAAGAGAGCAGGAGTCATTACATTACGAGTATGGAGATATCCAGTTTGGATGAAGATAATTTTATGCCAATATCTGAAGTGTTTACGCATGGAACCATGCCTGTTGGTCGTCAAAATATACCAAGACATGAAGACTTGAAACAATGGCCTTACCTGAAGGTAGGATATCTGAAATAAATTCTAGTGTTGATCTACTTATTGGAACGAATGTTTTAAAGGCGTTGGAACCTATACATAGAAAATAGGTGGAGGCCATTCAGCCCTTCGAGCCAGCACCGCCATTCATTGTGATCATCCCCTATCAATAACCCGTGCCTGCCTTCTCCCCATATCCTTTGACTCCACTAGCCCCTAGAGCTCTATCTAACCCTCTCTTAAATCCATCATTAAATCCATCCACTGCCCTCTGTGGCAGGGAATTCCATAAATTCACAACTCTCTGGGTGAAAAAGTTTTTTCTCATCTCAGTCTTAAATGACCTCCCCTTTATTCTAAGACTGTGGCCCCTGGTTCTGGACTCGCCCAACATTGGGAACATTTTTCCTGCATCTAGCTTGTCCAGTCCTTTTATAATTTTATATGTTTCTATAAGATCCCCCCTCATCCTTCTAATCTCCAGTGAATACAAGCCTAGTCTTTTCAATCTTTCCTCATATGACAGCCCCGCCATCCCAGGGATCAATCTCGTGAACCTACGCTGCACTGCCTCAATCACAAGGATATCCTTCCTCAAATTAGGAGACCAAAACTGTACACAATACTCCAGATGTGGTCTCACCAGAGCCCTATACAATTGCAGAAGAACCTCTTTACTCCTATACTGAGATCCTCTTGTTATGAAGGCCAACATTCCATTAGCTTTCTTCACTGCCTGCTGTACCTGCATGCCAACTTTCAGTGACCGGTGTACAAGGACACCCAGGTCTCGCTGCACGTCCCCCTTACCTAACCTAACCCCATTGAGATAATAATCTGCCCCCTTGTTTTTGCCGCCAAAGTGGATAACCTCACATTTATCTATATTATGCTGCATCTGGCACGCATCTGCCCACTCACTCAACCTGTCCAGGTCACCCTGCAACCTCCTAACATCCTCTTCACAGTTCACACTGCCACCCAGCTTTGTGTCATCTGCAAACTTGCTAGTGTTGCTCCCAATTCCCTCTTCCAAATCATTAATATACAGATTGTTAGGAGCCAAGGTGAAGGACCCGTATGCTACGAAAACCCGACTTGGATGGGTTATCTATGGCTCCTTGAAAAGGAACCACGAAATCGGAAATCAGAAGAACTATCCTATCATTGCTGTTAATCAAATATCTACTGATAAATTAGAAAAGCAGGTGATGAAGCAATACCATCATGACTTCAAGGAAAGTACCAGCAAGAAATCTGAAGAGATGTCGAATGAAGAGTTGAAGTTCATGGATATTATGAACTACTCAGTGAAAACTGACGGACACTATTGTCTGGACTTACCTTTCAAACAGGAAAGTGCCAGTAAGCCGAATAATCGTTGTATGGCAGAGCAATGTACCCAGACTTTGAAACGCAAGTTTGGCGAGAATATTAAATTTCATGAAAGAAGATTATTTTTGAAGAATAATTTCTACAAGGATGATTGCTTAAGATCCATGTCTACTGAGCAGGAAGCAATTCAGCCAGTAGAACATCTGACTTCCCTTTGCAATAAGGGAGGATTCACACTTTCCCAGTGGATCGGCAACAATTGTGAAAGCATTCCACTAGATGATGGAGCCAAAGAAACCAGAGAGTTGGATTTGGACAAAGACGATCTGCCAATGGAAAGAGCATTGGGAGTTACTAATGTTGTACAACTGAAATATGTTGACAGAAGAAAATCCTACGAGTGAAGTTTCCAGAGAACTGACAGTGAACCGTTTCTTAAGCGAGAAGAGATGGATCAATGAACTAAAATCTCTCTGCAAGCCAGACAGAGAATGGCCAAAGCTTGAGCTAGGATTTGAAATCTCGGTTAACGATCCGGACATTTAATCAAATCTAATGGTGAACTTTATTGCTAAAGATCCTGTTATTCTTTTGAAGGATTTTCACACTTCAACATTACTGTTACAACACATCCATGAGTTGATCGGACATGGAGGAAGACGTTTCATGCTATCAAAGCTTAGGACTATTATGTTTTGGACTATATACTGGGTATCATGCCTGATTTTATGGGTTTGGTGCACACGGTACGACTTTGAATTTAAACCAGTGTTTTAATAAGATTAATAACCTAGTTATGCTTCCTTCTAGAAGGCGAAAGTGAAGATGGAAGAGTCGATGAAGAATTCTGATTGCAGATATATAGTGCATGCTATTTTTTCTTTGTTAGTATAGTGGTTAGTATCCCCGCTTGTCACGCGGTAGACCGGGGTTCAATTTCCCGACGAGGAGCCATCGGGGTTCTATTTCATGACCTTTTGTTTTTTGATATATGTTAAGCCTTCATGGCAACTTTGTTGATGTTTATTAATAATTGCCTCGTTATATACTGGGAACAATTAGGGGCCGGTATGTAGTGGCCATTTGGCTTGTTTTGCATGTCATTGATGATGGCATGTGCCTTTATATTTTAGACTACCCGTTATATTGCGAGTGGGATTTATGACGTATTTTTGGGCGTGTTTTGGGCTATGTAGCTTGTGCAGAAGTTTAGTTTTTAGTGTAGTTTGGAGAGGCCATGGAGAAGGTTTACCCTTCGACCATGCGAGGTGTAAAGGAGATTATGTGAAGTGTAACGGAGACACGAGGAGTTTTCTAATGTTTACAGTAATAAGCTGGAGTTCGATGAAGATAATAGTTATTCATCAAAAGACTGTGTTTTAAAGACTTATCTGTGAAGAAGCTCTGAAGGTCTCTGTGAGTCAGCTCGCATGCGTATCGAAGACATTCCCCTTAACCATGCTCATCCATTTAGTGGCTAGAGGGTTAATTTCTCGAACGATATAAAAATCGGCTGCTACACCTATTAAATATCTCCCCCTCACCCTAACCCTATGTACTCTGGTTCTCGATTCCCCCACTCTGGACTAGTGCGTTTACCTGTATTTAATCTCAGCCAGTGCACCTGTAATTTCCTCTGGCTTCCCACACTGCCCTCGGATATACCTGAATTATGCCCTCTAGTTCTCGACTCCCCTATGGGCATTTACCCAATCTATTCCTCTCATAATTTTGTACTCTGTAAGATCACCCTTCATCTTCTTTCACTCCAAGGAATAAAGTCCTAGCCTGCTCAAGCTCTCCCTTTAGCTCAGGGCCTCGAGTCCTGAATACGTATATAACGAATTTATTGTTTGACACTATGACACAGATTGCAGATTTTAGTTTGCTAAAAATTCATGCATAACTCTTCAATGGATTTGAGAAAATAATCATTTACGGCATGATAAAATCTGGCATTGTAATTATGGCAAAGAATATAGAAACAAAAAAAAATTAATGTCAAGACATGAGTGTCGCATTAATTCTTTACAAATGTCTCACTGCCTGAGCTGTATCCATGGATTTCAGCAAGGCATTCAACAAGGTTGAGTGTGGCAGATTACTCTGGAAGGTTATATAGTATGGAATCTATGGAGAGATAGCTGAATGGATAGATAATGGCTGCATTGTGGAAGGTTGCTTTTCAGACTGGAGGCCTGTGACTGGTCGTGTGCCTCAGGGTTTGCGGCTGCACCCATTGCTGTTTGTCATCTGTATCAATGATTTGGATGAAAACGTACGTGGCATGATTAGCAAGTTTGCAGATGACTTTACAGTGGGTGGTATTGTAGATAGTGAAGATGGTTGTCAAAAGTTGCTGCAGGATCTTGATCAGTTGCGCAGGTGGGCTGAGGAATAGTTGATGGATTTCAATGCAGAGAAATGTGAGGTGTTGCATTGTGGGAAATCTAACCTGGGCAGGACCTACACAGTGAATGGCAGGGCTCTAGGGAGTGTTGTGGAGCAGAGGGATCTAGTAGTAGATACACAATTCCTTGAAAGTGGCGCCACAGGTAGATCGGGTGCTCCAAAAGGCTTTAAGCACATTGGTCATCAGCAGGGTATTGAGTATTGATGTAGAGAGGTCATGTTGCAATTATATAAGACTTTGGTGAGGCCACATTTAGAGTATTGTGTCCAGTTTTGGGCACCATGTTATAGCAAAGATGTTGTCAAGCTGGATAGGGCGTGGAGAAGATTTACGAAGATGTTGCCGGGACTTGAGGGCTTGAGCTATAGGGAGAGGTTGAGTAGGCTAGGACTCTATTCCTTGGAGCACAGGAGGATGAGGGGTGATCTTATAGAGCTGTATAAAATTATGAGAGGAATAGATCGGGTAGACGCAGAGTCACTTGCCCAGAGTAGGGGAATTGAGAACCAGAGGACATAGGTTTAAGGTTAGGGGAGGGGGAAACATTTATTAGGAACCTGAGGGATAACTTTTGTACATAAAGGGTGGTGGAAATATGGAACAAGCTGGTAGAGGAAGTAGTTGAGGCAGGTACTATCGCAACGTTTAAGAAACATTTAGACATGTACATGGATAGGATAGGTTTAGAGGGATATGGACCAAACACAGGCAAGTGAGACTAGTGTAGATGGTGACGAGTTTGGTTTTTGCTGTATAAGTTAGTGGAAAATTGTTGCAGCTGTGATGACGAAGTTAGTCACTCATTTTGAGGAACCTGACTGTTTGTGATGAGACCATGCACTTGTGAGTCACTTGTCTTAAGGAACCTGACCTTTGCCTTGACACACATACGTGTCACGATATGATTGGAGGAACAAGAAAACACGTCAAATTTGCTTCTGCTTGCTACTGCTTATATACTTGTATTATGCCTACTGTAAACCACTTACTCTGGGGAACACTTGAAACTCTAAGAGAGTGACAGGTCGTGGACCAGAGTAAGTCCCCCAGGGTGATGAATAAACTTGCTGAAGCAAGAACGGTGTGTTGTTTCAGTATATTTACTGAGAAAAGATCGAGGGGAAAAGAATCCAGTTCAACAATGGGACATGTTGGTCGGTGTGAGCAAGTTGGGCTGAAGGGCCTATTTCCACACTGTATGACTCTATTACAACAGGTTCATAAATAAGTCGTCCACAGTGTTAAAGACTTTACACCGTCTACTGCAGAAAGGCCAATGTTGGGCATGGTCAAGAGCTGAGCCGAAGGCATTTGAATAAATAAAAACAGCCTTAGGTTGGTGCCCGTTCTGGTGCATCACGATCCAAAGAAGCCTGTAGTTATGAGGTGTGATGATGGGTTGGGGCCGTTCTACATTAAATGCCTTGCGGAACAGAGATTCCCGTTGCTTTTGCGTCAAGAACAGTGTCTTTGGCGGAGACAAATTACTCACAGCTCGACCAAGAAGCCCTTACTGTGATCTTTAGTATCAAGCGTTTCTCTCAAGGTCAGCAAGATAAGGAAGATAGTGATTGACTTCAGGAGGTGAGTGGTACACATACCCCAGTTTACATCGACGGTGCCAAAGTAGAGATGGTTGAAAACCTTTAATTCCTTGGAGTCAATATCACCAACAACCTCTCCTGCACCACCCATATTGAAGCAACGACCAATAGAGCACTTCCTTAGAAGGCTTAGGAAGTTTGGCATGTCCACATCTCTCACCCACTTCTACAGATGCACCATGGAAAGCATTTTATCAGGATGCATCACAGCTTGGTATGGGAACAGCTCCATCCAAGAATGAAAGAAATTGCAGCGAATTGTGGACATGGCCCAGCCATCACACAAACCAACCTCCCCTTTACTGACTCCATTTATACCTCACGCTGCCTCGGCAAGGCCAGCAGCATAATCAAGGACGAGTCGCACCCTGGCCACTCCCTCTTCTCCCCTCTCCCATCGGGCAGAGAAGTGTGAAAACACACATCCCCAGATTCAGGGACAATTTCTTCCCAGCTGTTATCAGGTAACTGAGTCATCCTACCACTACTGGAGAGCAGTGCTGAACAACTATCTACATCATTTGAGACCCTCAGACTATCCTTGATCAGACTTTGCTGGCTTTACCTTTACCTAAATGTTATTCCCTTATCATGTATCTATACACTGTAAATGGCTCATTTTACTTCGGAGTCATGTGAGTGACTACGTGAAGAAGACCCCGCCAGCCGCACACGCGTCATATCGTCAGACGCATAGCGCAGCGACCGTGTGTGGAGGAGCAGAGCTCCTCCAAGCGGTAAGTTTAAAAAGCCTGAAGGTAAGTGGTTTCACTTTCGCTTTCAGGTCGCCTTCCTCGGAGAGACTTGTAGTTGTAGGACAACACAAGTTAGTATGGAGAGAGGGCGTAGAGGGAGGAGGCGTACCGCAGGTAAACCTCAAGAAGACCGCGGGTCTGAGGGTAGCGGGCGCCCGTTTGAGGAGTCGGTGGCAGCAAGGCCATCAACTCCGGATGCGGTAAAAGAAAGTACCGTTGCAGCGCCATTAGGGCGCAAGGCCGGGCAAAAGTCCGTGCGGCCATTAGACTCTGAGGAGTCAGACCCGGAGGTTAACCCCCCTCAGGCAGACGTTATGGCTGCTCGGGTCGCCAGTTTAGAATTCCTCATGGGGAAAATGATTTATCAAGACCCACTCCAGGAGGAATACAGCCCGCGTTGGCCTATGGGAGAGCCAGCGCAGGGAGTGCCTTGGATGGGTCGGGCTCAGCGTTGGCCTACAGGAGAGCCAGCACCAGCAATGCCTGAACAAAGGCATTTTATGCGTTGGCCTACAGGAGAGCCAGCGCCAACAATGTCTGAAGGAACAGTATAGGCGTTGGCCTACAGGAGAGCCAGCGCCAGCAGCACCTGAAAGAGGGCTGCCTATGCGTGGGCCTACAGGAGAGCCCGCGCGGGGAGCAACTGAAAAAGGATTTACTATGCGTAGGCCTATGGGAGGGGAGAGCCAGCGCTAGAAACACCTGAAGCAGGAATGCCAGATCGCCCCCAACATGAGGAGGAGCAGCAAGATTCAGATGACGAATCATATGAGGACCAGAGCCCAATAACAGAGCCTAAAATACCAGGTCTGGCACAAAAAATTGCTGTTCCCAGACTAACAGGGGAACCATTGGGAGATGAATTAGCAATTACTATAAATTACTTGCTCTCCCATCAGCTCCAGGAATTGACCATGGATGAGACTGTCAAAAAATATGAAACCCCGCAGAATTGCGCACTGCTAGCAGTCCCAGCGGTGAATAATGTAATATGGGGCTATTTGGGCATTGCAGTACGCGCACAAGAAATTAAATTACAGCGGGTGTTGAAATTGTTGGAGTCAGGCATTACGGCTTTCGCCAGAGGCTTGGATGAGGAGCATGTGTCTGCATCACAACAGGATGCCTTAGCACTCATGTGTAGTACGCACTTTGAAATAAACTGTATTCGTAAAAGTGCTATAAAACCTAACATTCACCCTAAGTTTGCGGAGCTCTGTAAACCATCTAATATTCAATAGCCTAATCTGCTTTTTGGAGATAATCTAGCCAAAAGGGTAAAAGACCTAAATGAAGAAGCAAAAACCGTGGGGATGATGAAACCACCGGTGCTTGGCAGATCAATTCGAAGACAGTTTCCCTGCCGACGTGTGGTGACTGGGGCCGGTGAAGGAACAAGTCGGCCTTTCCCATATATGCGTTATTGGCGCACTGCTCCTGGGGCACGTGGCGGTTACAATATTCCCATTAAGAGCAGGGGACAACATTTGCCATCGGCAAACCCCGAGGTAGGTGGGTCTGGTCCTGTAAGAGACATATTAAATGTTTCACACTCACAAGTTGCAGGTAGATTACAATTCTTCCTAAAAGAATGGCAAAAAATAACATCCGATGCGTTTATACTGTGCAGTATTGTGGGATTTAGAATTGAATTCTATCCATATTTGGATCCTCCTACTCAGCATATTTCAAGCCGGACACGTATTTTCTCAAAAGAAGAGAATATGCAGATTCAGGCAGAACTTGAAATATTGTGTAAAAAAGGTGTAATAGAGAAGTCAGTTGACCAACACCACTAATTTGTGTCAAGTGTTTTTCCGAGACTGAAAAAGGATGGTGGGTGTAGAATTATTCTAGATCTGACAAGTCTTAACCCTTTTGTACAGTATAAACATTTAAAAATTGAGCCATTTGCCAATGCCATACAGCTAATTTCAAGAAAATGCTATATGGCTAGCATAGATCTTCAAGATGCATATTACTCTGTGGCTGTGCATGGTAATGATCGGAGATACTTAAAAGTTAGATGGATTAGTCAATTATGGCAATTTAAAGCATTGCCTAATGGTTTAACTTCAGCTCCGAGACTATTACCAAATTGTTAAAACCAATCTTAGCACTACTAAGAGCTCAGGGCCATTTGCTAATGGCCTATTTGGATGATATTCTGATTGTGGGAGACACTCGGGCTACAACAGAAACATCAGTGTCAAGAATTAAGCTCACTTTCGAGAGGCTGGGATTTATTATACACCCAGATAAATCCAAACTATTACCAAGCACAGTAATTGATTACTTGGGTTTCACTATTAATTCAGAACACATGGTAGTGACTCTGCCCAAGGATAAAAGGCTATAGTTAATTGAAGGTTGTATTAAGCTCATTACACAGCACCAACCCTCAATTAGGCAGGTAGCAAGCTTGCTTGGCAAACTAATTGCTTCATTTCCGGCTGTACAGTTTGGACCACTGCATTATCAACAATTGCAGCGAGCAAAGGTACATGCATTGAGGATACATTCAGAGCATTTTGACAGGCCCATGCAATTGCCAGTTGGAGCTATTACTGAAATACAATGGTGGATCAGGAGTGTCTCTAATGCTTCCAGAGAAATTCTGGTTGAAACACCTTCCATTATTCTACAGACTGATGTAAGTGCTCTAGGTTGGGGCGCTACTAATACTATTTCCAGCTGTGGAGGTAGATGGAATGTGGAGGAAGTACCTTTTCTCCAAGAACAAGGGATCAATTACCTAGAGCTTTTAGGAACATTTTATGGGCTTAAAGCTTATTGCTCTAATATGCAAAATTTGCATGTTCAGGTACAGATTGACAATACTACGGCTGTAGCGTATGTTAATCACATGGGTGGTATCAAGTCAGAATCTTGTGATAGATTGGCAAACGTGATCTGGACCTGGTGTATTACCAGAAACATTTGGCCTTCGGCAATCTACCTACCAGGTAGATTCAACATAGTTGCAGACACAAGGTCACGTAAATTCAATGACAATACAGAATGGATGTTGGATCGTGACAAATTTAATAAAATTGTTGCACGGTTCGGGATGCCAGAGATTGACTTGTTTGCATCCAGACTTAACCACCAATTACCTAAACATGGGAACCTGATTCTGATGATCTCGCTGCGTTGGGGTAGAATGTTTGTGTATGCATTTCCACCATTTTGCCTCATTAGTCGGTGTATACAGAAGATCAAACAGGACTCAGCTTCAGGGGTTTTGGTGGTACCAGACTGGCCTACACAACCGTGGTACCCTCTGGTGTTAAAAATGATCACAAAGCCCCTTATGATTATTCATAAACAGGAAAACCTGCTTGTGCACCCTGTAACTGGTCATTCGCATCATTACATGATCGTATTGGTTTGTTGATTTGCAGATTCTAAGGAGGCCATATCTCGGAAGAGGACTATCAGATTGTACTGTGGATGTTATTGCGGCAGTCTGGAGGAATAGTACCCGGAAGCAGTATATTTCTTACATAAGGAAATGGGAGGTGTTTTGCTTAAGGCAGAATATTACACATCTCAGACGTGTTAGAGTTTCTGTCAACTCTTTATTTTGATTTACAGTTAAGCTATAGTGCGATCAATACTGCAAGGAGTGCTCTTTCTGCATATCTATGGAGGGAATCAGAACAAAATCCTGTAGGATCACACCCTTTGGTCTGTAGGTTTATGAAGGGAATTTTCAATTCCAAGCCTCCTAGACCCAGGTATACAGAAATCTGGAATGTAAGAGATGTGCTAATGCTCCTTCGCCAATGGACTCCTATTGCAGCTCTGACCTTGGCCAAAATTACCATGAAGGTAGTCATGCTCATGGCACTGGTTTCAGCACAGAGTGCAAACATTGCAGAAACTACGAATAGACAAGATGAAAATAGCAGCAGATGCCATTACGTTCTATGTCTATGATTTGCTTAAACAGAGTAGACCTGGACTCACAGGATGTAAGTTGTTTTTTTCAGCATATCCTACGGATCCACGTCTATGTGTAGTATCACATTTACAATGTTACATTGAAGCCACCAGAACCTTAAGAGGTGCAGAATCAGCATTCGTTATCAGCCATAAAAAAACGCATAGGAAAGTGTCGGTTCAGACTATTGCAAGATGGCTGAAGCAGGTGTTGGTTGATGCAGGTATTGATACTGACAAATTTAAATCTCATTCCACCAGGGCGGCATCAACATCGGCGGCCAAGGATTTGGACGTCCCAATAGACCTTATCCTCGCGGCCGCAGGATGCGCAAGTGAACGGATGTTTCACAAGTATTACCATAAGGAGATTACAGATCCTGGGTTATTTGGTGGTGCTGTTTTGGATTCAGTATTAAGTTCCCCCTTGTGATAAAGGGGTTACTATTGTTGTGATAAATAAACCATTAACTGATTGCATCTATGTTGTGGTTATGCATTGTTGATTGCTTTACTCATTTAGAGTCAATCAATGCAGTGAGACGCCTGGGTTTGAATCTACAGCATGAAATCACAGAGCTTTAAAATCTTCACGTAGTCATTCACGTGACTCCGAAGTAAAATAGTAAGATTAAATGAGAACTTACCAGTTTGAAGTTTGATCTTTATTTTATGAGGAGTTACAATGAGGGACTACGTGCCCTCCACTCCCACCCCTCATAAAGGTCAACTGGTAGTTCTAGTCTTCACGTATCTTACTATCATACTTCAGTAATTATTATCTGTGATTTCACACCGCTGCTTTGAAGATTGACGCGTGTGCAGCTGGACGGGGTCTTCTTCACGTAGTCCCTCATCGTAACTCCTCATAAAATAAAGATCAAACTTCAAACTGGTAAGTTCTCGTTTAATCTTACTATCGTGTTTTGTCTTTCCACTGACTGGATAGCATGCAACAAAAGCTTTTGACTATACCTCTGTACACGTGACAATAAACTAAACTGAAAGCCCTTACTAGATCTGATGGGGGAATCACGAAGTATCCAGTTAATGTCGTCAATGAGAATGTTAACCGTATTTGCTTACTCATATACAATGAAGGGGGTTCAGTATTGATGTGGATAGAGAACTGGCTGGCAAACAGGAAGCAAAGAGTAGGAGTAAACGGGTCCTTTTCACAATGGCAGGCAGTGACTAGTGGGGTACCGCAAGGCTCAGTGCTGGGACCCCAGCTATTTACAATATATATTAATGACCTGGATGAGGGAATTGAAGGCAATATCTCCAAGTTTGCGGATGACACTAAGCTGGGGGGCAGTGTTAGCTGTGAGGAGGATGCTAGGAGACTGCAAGGTGACTTGGATAGGCTGGGTGAGTGGGCAAATGTTTGGCAGATGCAGTATAATGTGGATAAATGTGAGGTTATCCATTTTGGTGGTAAAAACAGGAAAGCAGACTATTTTCTAAATGGTGGCCGACTAGGAAAAGGGGAGATGCAGCGAGACCTGGGTGTCATGGTACACCAGTCATTGAAAGTAGGCATGCAGGTGCAGCAGGCAGTGAAGAAAGCGAATGGTATGTTAGCTTTCATAGCAAAAGGATTTGAGTATAGGAGCAGGGAGGTTCTACTGCAGTTGTACAGGGTCTTGGTGAGACCACACCTGGAGTATTGCGTACAGTTTTGGTCTCCAAATCTGAGGAAGGACATTATTGCCATAGAGGGAGTGCAGAGAAGGTTCACCAGACTGATTCCTGGGATGTCAGGACTGTCTTATGAAGAAAGACTGGATAGACTTGGTTTATACTCTCTAGAATTTAGGAGATTGAGAGGGGATCTTATAGAAACTTACAAAATTCTTAAGGGGTTGGACAGGCTAGATGCAGGAAGATTGCTCCCGATGTTGGGGAAGTCCAGGACAAGGGGTCACAGCTTAAGGATTAGGGGGAAATCCTTTAAAACCGAGATGAGAAGAACTTTTTTCACACAGAGAGTGGTGAATCTCTGGAACTCTCTGCCACAGAGGGTAGTCGAGGCCAGTTCATTGGCTATATTTAAGAGGGAGCTAGATGTGGCCCTTGTGGCTAAAGGGATCAGAGGGTATGGAGAGAAGGCAGGTACGGGATACTGAGTTGGATGATCAGCCATGATCATATTGAATGGCGGTGCAGGCTCGAAGGGCCGAATGGCCTACTCCTGCACCTAATTTCTATGTTTCTATGTTTCTAAGTATATGCTGGGAAAGGACAACGTTGTGGAGGATGCCCTGAGCAGATTGCCTGTTGTCGATGGCACAGTGTCCGGTAAGCCTCCATTCAAAGCTTTTCACCTGTTACAAAGCCCAGATGAAACACCTATCAAATGTTGCGTCATTATGCACTGGACAGCTCAGGATACACATCTATCACAGGTCCTGCCAGGCCTTCCCCCGAATTACAACATCATCAACATGAACTCAGCCCATAGGAAGTCTGCACATTATGGGGTAACCAAGTGGTGGGTCCATCTCAAGACTGTAAACACATACACCGTGATCTGCATGATGCTCACCCGGGTGTGGTTAGAATGAAGGCACTTGCAAGAAGCTACTTGTGGTAGCCACAAATGGGCACCGATAGTGAAAATATTGTACACATTTGCCCTATTTGTCAGAAGATGCAAAAAGCACCAACAAGGGGGTCCCCTTTAAACCATGGCCTGGATCATTCGAACCAATGGAAGACCCAATGAAGCTACAGAAGTGGCTCATGTTTACGACCCCACAGCTTAGATCGATGAACCAAGGGGAGCTGCGTCAAGTATGCAACCCTGCAGCTTGGATTGATAAGCCAAGGGGAGCGGCGTCGAGTAACGGGGAACTTCACAGCCAACTATCCCGTCCACCACTGAGCATAAGGACACCTATAAAGAAATAGCCCCCCTGCGCGCAGTCCATGAGGGTGCGGGGGGGGGATGAACCGTTCCCAACAGACAACTTCTGCTCCTTTACCGTACGCACATGCTCGCCGGAGGCCCTGCAGGCTGGGAACGACACGGGTATACACGTGTGCAGTATATCGGGAGCACCGTCCAATCGGAGGACGGTGACGTGGGACTAGCGCGGGACCGGTCGGGACACAATTCGTTTTGCAGCAGCCATTTGATGAAAGTTGTTGAGATGTACAAGGTCAAAGATGTTTAGTTAACCAGTGTTTAATTACTTACTCTGTTGTTGGTATTGCTCCATGCAAGATATAACCAGTGAATCAAAATAACACAATTGCACTACAACCTTTGCACCATTCCACTGTTTTGCATTCATTGTGGTATTAATTCTTGTATCTATCATTATCATGTTTACTCTGTAAGCTTCACGTGAACAAGGAATTTTATATGCAACTAGACCAAGTGCAGACCCGTTGGGTCTGGTCCCCGAACGTGCTTCAGACCCCGGGGTCTGGTTCCCGAACGTGCTTCAGCGTCTTGACGGCGTAGGCAGCATCTGGACGGCCGTACGCAGCGTCGTGACGTCGTACGCAGCGTCTTGACGGCGTACTCAGCGTGTTGACAGCGTAGGCGGCGTACGCTGTCGAGACGCTGCGTACGGCCGTCGAGACGCTGCGTACACCCTCAATGGGGCTGCGGGCCGACAGGCCGTTGACGCGCCGGCTCTATCACGCTGGCTGAAGGCAAAGATGGGTTGTTCCGCCGCTGCTCCTCGGACAGAGGACGGCGAAAAGCAGAGGGGGAAGAGCCGATGTTTGGCTTGAGCCAGCGTGAGAGAGCCGGCCCGGGGGGGGGGTGTAGTGGAGGAGAGGCGGGCGGCAGAAGCGAAAATTGCCAGCGAAAAAATTAAAATGTCGGCGTGTTTGGAGGAGAGCCGGGCGCTTGAGTCAGCGTGAGAGAGCCGGCCCGGGGGGGGGGGGGGTGTAGTGGAGGAGAGGCGGGCGGCAGCAGAGAAAATCACCAGTGAAAGAATAAAAATGTCTGCGTTTTTGGAGCAGAGCCAGGCGGCAGCAGCCGTTATGGTGGCTGGTCGGCAGGAGACGACAAAATGAGTGAGTGGGGGGGGGGGGGGGTTTATTAAAAAATGTGTACATAAAAATGTCTAAATCTAATAGAGGAGTGTATTAGGGTATGTAAAAGTGTAATGTCTAGCGAAATGGAAAAAAAAGCTCGGAGTTTTCGCGTGTGGTTTTGGTGGACCAAGGAATCAAAGGCCAAATCTGACACCCACAAACACACCCACACACACACACAGAGTTTTAAAAGTATATAGATAAAATAATCTAAATCTGAATTCCTGCAAAGAATCTATCCCCCACTCCCAATTCCTCCGTCTGCGCTGAATCTGCGCCCAAGATGAGGCGTTCCATATAAGGACATCCGAGATGTGCTAATTCTTTAGGGAACGGGGGTTCCTCTCTCCCATCATAGATGAGGCCCTCACTCATTTCTCCTCGGTACACCGCAACTCCGCAGCTCCGCTCTTGCTCCCCCTCCCCCTAGTCACAACAGAGACAGAATCCCCCTAGTCCTTGCCTTCCACCCCATCATCCGTCGTATACAACACATAATCCTCCAATATTTTCGCCACCTCCAATGGAACACTAGTCACATCTTCCTATCTCCACCCCTTTCCGCCTTCAGCAGAGACCGTTCCCTCCGCAACTCCCTGGTTAACTCATCTCTTCCCACCCAAACAATCTCCTCCCCAGTTACCTTCCCCTGTAACGCAGAAGATGCAACACCTCTCCCTATACCTCCACCCTCAACTCTGTCCAGGGACCCCAACAGTCCATTCAGGTTAGGCAGAGGTTCACTTGCACCTCCTCCAACTTCATCTACTGTATCTGCTGTTCAAGATGTGGACTCTTATACATCGGTGAGACCAAACGCAGACTGGGCAATCGTTTAGCTGAATACCTTCACCCAGCCTACCTGAACCAACCTGATCTCCCGGTTGCTAAACACTTTAATTCTCCTTCCCATTCCCACACTGACCTTACTGTCCTAGGTTGTCAGAGTGAGGCTAAACGCAAATTGAAGGAACAGCATCTCATATTTCACTTGGGCAGCTTACAGATCAGTGGTATAATTATTGATTAATCTAACTTCAAGTAACCCCGGCATTCTTTCTCTTTCTATCCCTCCCCCACTCAAGTCGCACCAGCTTCTCGTTTTTACCCAACAAACAGCTAACAATGGCCTGTTTCCTTTATCGTTACTTTTTTTGCATATCTTTCATTCATTTATCTCTCTGCATCATCGTCTATATCTCATTTCCCTTTCCGGTGACTTTCAGTCCAAGGAAGGGTCTCGACCCGAAACGAGATGCTGCCTGTCCCGCTGAGTTACACCAGCTTTTTGTGTCTATCTTCAATAAATTAATGAGTTCCTTTAAAATTCAGTGAACAATACAAATTACAATCTAACTTGCATTTGTAATTTAAGGTAAAAGGATATTGCAAGGCATTTCACAGAGCAAAAAGTAGGCAGATTATTGCATATTAAGGAATGATCACATAATGTAGTATAAATGATCGACTTTCAAAAGAGTTGCAAGACAACGAAGAAAGCTGAACTTGAAGAGGTTTCAGAATACATTGAAGAGTCGAAGATAAACTAAATAGAATTTTCCCACATATCTCTCCTATTTGTGATAAATGTCAGCATCTAGAGGCTAACTTAACACATACTTTTGCAAATTGTATAAAAATTATAAATTTCTGGATTGAGATTTTTAGAATAATTTCTGAAGTTGTCAATACTAAATTGGATCCCGACTCAATACTTGGAATATCAGAACAAAGTCTAACACTCACAACAAGCCAAAGAACCTTCCTAGACTACAGTATAATAACTGGGAAAAAATTAATATTAAAATTTTGGAAAGGTCCTATAACCCCCACAATTAAAATGTGGATTATGGAAATGTCGGAGACCCTACACCTGGAAAGAATCAGACTTGTCTTAATGGACAAACAAGAACTTTTTGTTAGAATATGGTCTCCATTCATTGATTATTTGAAGGGGTAGATCGGTTCGGCACGGGAACCTAACTGAAGCTTGAATTTAGGATTAGATGAAAAGTTATACTTTATAATCTACGAACCTATCTCCAATGATGTATTATTAGTAAATTATTCCACTCTTTTTTTTAATCTTGACATGTGTGTTTTCTTTTTTTTTCTCTTCTCTCTTTCTTTCTCACTTTTTATCTATAAAAAAAACTAGAAGCAGAATCAATCCACAATTGATAATATTAATAATGTATGATTGATATACATGAAATGTTTTTATCATAATATGTCTTTGCTTCCAATAAAAATATTATTTAAAAAAAAGAAGTCGAAGATGGCAAAGAAGAATTAAAAAAGAGTGCACCATGGGGAAATAATTAAACAAACTGGTAATATTTCAATCAGAAGGAGATAACAGTAACCAAGCTTATTACTGCTGTACCTACTTATTTCTATGTCCCGCCATTTCAGAATAGCCATGATTCCATAGAGTAGGATTCCCAACTGAATCATTACATGGTGCAGGAGGTTTCTGATCAATTTTCAGAGTGGTGATATGACTGCAATACAAAAATGCATGTGATTTTTATTTTACTTCCATTTTTCACAAACATCATTTTCATTGCAGCATTCATTATGTATTATATTGCAATAGGCAGAACAGTTCAACAGAAATGACTTTAACTCCCCAATATTAACTGGGACCTTGCTCAGTAGCAAAGGCTTAGATGGGGCAGAAATTGTGAGGCAATTCCAAGAGGGTTTCTTGAAACAGTATGTGTATAGTCCAATCTGAGGAGAGAACATACTGGTCCTTGCATTGGGAATAAAGGCTGGCAGGTGACTGGTATTACAGTGAAAGAGCATTTTGGGATTAGTGATCACAACTCCTCAGGTTTTAAGATTGTTACGAACAGGAAAAGGCTGGTCCTTGCGGGAAGGTAATAAATTGGAGAAAGGCAAACTACAAGATTACTAGGCAGGAGCTCAGGAGAGTACACTGGGGGCAGTTGTCATTGGGTAAGTCCAAATCTGACATCTGGGAGTCCTTTAAAGGCCAGTTAATTGAAAGTCAGAACCAACATGTTCCAGTAAGGAGGAGGGATATAAGGATGGCAAAGTAAGGGAACCTGAAATGACCAAATGTTGTAAATTTGGTAAAAAAGAAAAAGAAAATGCGTGCAAGATTTAGGAAGATGTAATCAGACAAGGCCTTTGAGGAATATAAAGAACTCAAGTGGGAAATTAGAAGGGCAAATATGATACACAAAAGGGCTTTGGCAAGTCAGATGAAAGAAAATCCCAAAGCTTTTTATACCTACATAAAAAACGCGAGGGTAATAACCGATGAAGATAAGATGGTGGATGTTGCCTGCATGGATTTTAGCAAGGCATTTTACAATGTTTCTCTTTGTAGGCTGATCCAGAAGATCAAGATGCATAGGATTAACCGTGATTTGGTTGTATGGATTGTAGGTGGTGGATGAAATATATTCAGGAGGTCCGCAGGACCTTTGCTGTTTGCAATACAGTGTGGATTGTAGATTGTGTGGAAGACTATCAAAGTATACAACAGGATATGGATCAGCTACAGAAATGGCAGATGGAGTTTAATCCGAGTAAGTGTCTGGTTGCGTTTTGTGAGGTCAAATGGAAGAGGAAAATGTACAATTAATGGCATGACCCTGAAGACCACTGATGTACACAGGGATTTTGGGGTCCAAGTTTACAACCTCCAGAAAATGGCGACACAAATAGACAGAATGGTAAAGAAGAATGTTAGAATTTTTGCTTTCATAGGTCGGGATATTGAGTATAAGAGTCAAGATTACCTGATTTGGTTTGGCCGCATTTGGCCTATTTTGTGCAGTTCTGGTTGCCGCATTAAAGGAAGGATATGAAAGCTTTGGAAAGGGTGAAAAGAAGGTTTATCAGAATGATGTCTTGATTAGAGGTATTAGCTACAGGGAGAGGTTGCACAGATTTGGCTTGTTTTTTACTAGAACGTCAGAGGTTATGGGGAGGCCGGATTGAAGTATATAAAATTATGAGAGGCATAGATAGGATAGACAGTCAAAACCTTTTTGCCAGGATGGAAAAATGAAATATCAGAGAGCAAGGTGAAAGGAGAAAAGTTTAAAGCAGATGTGTGGGGTGTTGTTGTTATATGAGGGTGGCGAATGCCTGGAAAATGCTCCAGGGTGATGGTTGAGGCAGATATGATAGTTGCATGTAAGAAACTTTAGGATGGGCATATGGATATGCAGGGAATGGAGGGTAGGAATTATATGTAGGCAGATAATGATCTTGGCATCATGTTTGGCACGAACGTTAGGCCGAAGTGCCTGCTCTTGTGCTGAACTGATATTCTGGGTTCTAAAGACATATCAGGTCACCGAAAAATTCGCACCGTGATGACGTATGACATTTTTATTGTCGCTGCAGGATTTTGAAATGTTCAAAATCTTTTGGCGACATTAATATGACGCAGGCAGTTGCCGAAAAAATCACACCTGCAATTTGCTGTGCTATTTATCGCGCAAAGAGAAAGCACATTTAATTCTAAATTATAAACTGTAAATTATAATTCTAAATTATAATTCTGTAACATTAGAATTAAATGTACTTTCTCTTTGACTTTGATATATATATATATATATATATATATATATTTTCATTTCCTCCTGTGAAATGAGCAAATACTAGATGAGCATATTTTGTGAAGGATTGAAACAGGTATATATATATATATATATAAATATATAGAAACTAATATATATTCATAAATATATATATATATATACAGTGGCTTGGAAAAGTATTCATACCCCTTGAACTTTTCCACATTTTGTCACGTTACAACCACAAACGTAAATGTATTTTATTGGGATTTTATGTGATAGACCAACACAAAGTGGTGCATAATTGTGAAGTGGAAGGAAAATGATACATGGTTTTCACATTTTTTTACAAATAAAAAACTGAAAAGTGTGGCGTGCAAAAGTATTCAGCCCCCCTGAGTCAATTCTTTGTAGAACCACCTTTCGCTGCAATTACAGCTGCAAGTCTTTTGGGGTATGTCTCTACCAGCTTTGCACATCTACAGTGAAATTTTTGCCCATTCTTCTTTGCAAAATAGCTCAAGCTCAGTCAGATTGGATGGAGAGCGTCTGTAAACAGCAATTTTCAAGTCTTGCCAGAGATTCTCAATTGGATTTAGGTCTGGACTTTGACTGGGCCATTCTAACACATGAATATGCTTTGATCTAAACCATTCCATTGTAGCTCTGGCTGTATGTTTAGGGTCGTTGTCCTGCTGGAAGGTGAACCTCCGCCCCAGTCTCAAGTCTTTTGCAGACTCTAACAGGTTTTCTTCCAAGATTGCCCTGTATTTGGCTTCATCCATCTTCCCATCAACTCTGACCAGCTTCCCTGTCCCTGCTGAAGAAAAGCATCCCCACAGCATGATGCTGCCACCACCATGTTTCACAGTGGGGATGGTGTGTTCAGGGTGCTGTGCAGTGTTAGTTTTCCGCCACACATAGCGTATTGCATTTAGGCCAAAAACTTCAAGTTTGGTCTCATCTGACCAGAGCACCTTCCTCCACATGTTTGCTGTGTCCCCCACATGGCTTGTGGCAAACTGCAAACGGGACTTCTTATGGCTTTTTTTCAACAATGGCTTTCTTCTTGCCACTCTTCCATAAAGGCTCGATTTGTGGAGTGCACGACTAATAGTTGTCCTGTGGACAGATTCTCCCACCTGAGCTGTGGATCTCTGCAGCTCCTCCAGAGTTACCATGGGCCTCTTGGCTGCTTCTCTGATCAATGCTTTCCTTGCCCGGCCTGTCAGTTTAGGTGGATGGCCATGTCTTGGTAGGTTTGCAGTTGTGCCATACTCTTTCCATTTTCGGATGATGGATTGAACAGTGCTCCGTGAGATGTTCAAAGCTTGTGATTTTTTTTATAACCTAACCCTGCTTTAAACTTCTCCACAACTTTATCCCTGACCTGTCTGGTGTGTTCCTTGGGCTTCATGATGCTGTTTGTTCACTAATGTTCTCTAACAAACCTCTGAGGCCTTCACAGAACAGCTGTATTTATACTGAGATTAGATTACACACGTGGACTCTATTTACTAATTAGGTGACTTCTGAAGGCAATTGGTTGCACTGGATTTTATTTAGGGGTATCAGAGTAAAGGGGGCTGAATACTTTTGCACGCCACACTTTTCAGTTTTTTATTTGTAAAAAAATTTGAAAACCATGTATCATTTTCCTTCCACTTCACAATTATGCACCACTTTGTGTTGGTCTATCACATAAAATCCCAATAAAATACATTTACGTTTGTGGTTGTAACGTGACAAAATGTGGAAAAGTTCCAGGGGTATGAAAACTTTTCCAAGCCACTGTATATACATAAATAAACACAAATAAATATATATATACATAAATATATAGTAAATGTATTCCTGATTGAAGGCTTCACAAGTTGAGTTGTTCTATATGATCAACAACCTATATCTATCTCCTTTCTTTCTGCATCATTCCTTCCCCTCCCTGCTAATATATTGTGATCATTATACATCCTTGGACCCATGTTTTATTTCTATTGACATCACTTTGGTTGTCCAATCAATCCTGTCTTTTACCACATAACAGACCTCGCACTTGTGCTGTTTTTGTGACCTTATATCCAGGTATTGTTCTTTCTTCAGATCTTTTTTTTTTTTTATTCTAACATTTTTCAATTGTATTGAAAGTTCATTGAGCTGAAACTTTGACACATCCAACCAGCCTAATGCTTCAAGACTTTTCTATGTTTTACTTATGCTTGAAACTATACTTGGAACTGAGAGTGATGGTTCTCACCTGAACATTTCCAATGTCTTGTGGTCAAGAACAAGATTTGGATTGCCAGCTAAGTCCAGTTCCTGCAATGAGGCCGGAAGGGTCTCAGGCAGCATTATCTCTGTAAGCTCATTGCAACTGAGGTCAACCAACTAAAACAGAATGAAGAAAATTGAAATTAGGCAGAATAATGGTTACAATGGTAATAGATTTGAGCAAAGTAACATTATTTGCTCAACCAGTTAGTGACAGAGCCAGTTTACGATTCACCAGCTGATAATCTTTGTGACTATTCAACAGTTTATCATGAACTAGTCACTATTAGTTTAGTTTAGTTTCGAGATACAGAGCGGAAACAGGCCCTTTGCACTGATTCCCGCTCATTAACACACTATCCTACACAGACTAGGGGCAATTGTACATTTATACCAAGCCAATTAACCTATAAGCCTGTACGCCTTTGGAGTGTGGGAGGAAACCAAAGAACTTAGAAAAAAACACACGCAGTCATGGGGAGAACGTACAAACTCTGTACAGACAGCACCCGTAGTTGGGATCGAACCCGGTTCTCTGGCACTGTAAGCGCTGTAAGGCAGCAACTCTTCCGCTGCATCACCGTGCCGCATAATGAATTGAATACTTAACAAATGTCGACTTGAGTGCATGTTATTTTAGGCCGTTATGCCTACTATAGAAACAGTTTCCAGCTATATTCAAACTTCTGCAGGGAGAGATGTTGTCACTCAAATTGGATAACAATGCAGATTCAACTATACAAGAATAGCGATTATGACCTACAGAAAGCTGTCAAGCCGGGTCTTCAACTATGATGCAAGGCTGAAACCACCACCGTTTGTGTAAAAAATGTTGCCCCAGGTTCCTATTAAATCTTTCCCCCTTTACCCTAAATCTATACTCTCTGGTTCTTGATTCCCATACTCTGGGTAAAAGATTGTGCATTTACCCAATCTATTCCTCTCATTATCTTATACACCTCTATAAGATCACCCCTACATCCTCCAGTGCTCCAAGGAATAAAGTTCCCCAGCCTGCTCAACCTCTCCCTAAACTCAGGCCCTGGAGTCTTGGCAACATCCTCATACATTTTCCCTGCACCCTTTCCAGCTTAACATCTTTCTTACACATATTTAGGGTGACCAAAACTGAACACAATACTCCGAATGTGGCCGCACCAATATCTTGTACACTGTAATGTAACCTCCCAACTTTTATACTCAATCCTGGTCTGGTCTGGTTTGACTTCCTGAAATGCAACACCTTGCACTTATCTGTTCGATCCTGACTACAGGTGCTGTTCTGGGCAGAGTTTGTAAATTCTCCCTGTGGCTGCATAGGTTTTCTCCAGGTTCTCCAGTTTCCTCCCACGATCCAAAGACACACAGGTTTGTAGGTTAATTGGCTTCTGTAAATTGTGGGATGTGATCCCATACTAAATTCTGTAGTATGTGGGATGCGAAAGTGGGATAATGTAGAACTGGTGTACATTGCGGGCGATCGATGGTCGGTGTGGACTCGGTGGACCGAAGGGCCTGTTTCCATGCTCTATCTATAAACTAAACTAAATACATCCCTGTTTAACAGAGATCAATAGTGTTGTGTAGACCACCACTCAATCTTTGGCAATGGCCAAATTTCAAGTTACTGCAGCCAACATGTTTAATTAAAATCAAAGTTCCCATCTTATATTTTTTTCCCATCTGCATATTTTTTTCTCTCCCACTCCCCTGACATCAATCTGAAGAAAGGTCTCGACCCAAAACGTCAGCCATTCCTTCTCTCCAGAGATGCTGCCTGCTGAGTTACTCCAGCATTTTGTGTCTACCTTCATATTTTTTCTAATGTGCATTATATAAAATGAATGAAATATTTGATTTGGAATAAGCAAATTGGAAAGGTTTTGGGCCACATTAACCGAAGTAAATCAAATGCATCTGTTAATATCCCAATTCCCAACTAAACTTCAGATCCATGTAGAAAGCAGAAAGTAAAGTGACCATAAAAAGAAAGCCAAACAGTATCTGTGTGAAGAAACTAAACTGAGAGTACAGATTAAAATAGTTAAAAGTGAAAGGAACAAAAAAAATGGCATTGTAAAAATATACCGTGCTATGGGGTAAAAATAGCCAATGAGTTGAATCCAGTGTATCATGCAACACTCTCTCAATGGGCAGCACAGTGGTGCAGCTGGTAGAGCTGCTGGCTCACAGCCTCAGCTGGTGTCTGTGTGGAGTTTGCACTTTCTCCCTGTGACTGCGTGGGTTTCCTCTGGGTGCTCCAGTTTGCCTCCACATCCCAAAGACGGGTGGGTTTGTAGAATAACTGGCCACTGTAAAATTGCCCTTAATGTGTAGGATAACATAGAACTTGTGTGAAGAGGTGATCAATGGTCGGTGTGGTCTCGGTGGACTGAAGGGACTGTATCGCTAAGATAAACTAAGATAAACTATTATCAGACTAATTCAAAGCAGATTTTGCACCTTGATCTCAGGTAAGTGTAGGATCTCTGGGAAGACTGCAATGCTGTTGGAGTGAACAATGAGTGTGTGCAATCGCTGGCAATTGGTAATGGTGGTAGGAACAGCCTTCAGTTTGTTCCCACTCAGGTTCAGTTCTTCCAGTAACTCGAATTTTGACAGCTTACTGAAGGAAAAAAAGTTAAAATAATTAGTAGATTTGAACATTACATTATTAAATCATCAAATCATTACAAGCTACACGTGATTTGCAACCTGCTGTTTCACAAATGAGATCATGCTTTGAATCCAACCCATATAACAAACTCATTGTGTAGGAAGGAACTGCAGATGCTGGTTGAAGATAGACACAAAATGCTGGAGTAACTCAGCGGGACAGGCAGATTAAGATAGAAGGAAAGGGTGGCGTTTCGGATCGAGACCCTTCTTCAGATTCATTACCTCATTATTCACAAGAGATAGGGACACAAAGTTCCTGACAATAACAAAATATATATATATATATATCTGATGCTGTGAGAACAAGATTATGGCCACAATATATACAACAATCAATCCCTTCATGGATATAACTTCCTTGCAAGTTGCAGTGGTAAGTCACATTATATGTTCATATAAGACATCAAGTGCAATCCAAGGTTTCAAGGTCAGTTTATTGTCACATGCACCAGTTAAAGTACAGTGAAATTTGAGCTATCATACAGCCATACTAAGTGAAAAGCAACAAGACACATAACCACATAAAAGTTAACATAAACATCCATCACAGTGGATTCCACATTTTTCACTGTGATGGAGGCAATAAAGTTCAATCTTCTTCCTCGTCATTTACTGACAACTCCAGGCAGGATTTAGGTGGATACATATTTCCCATTAATAAACAGCTAACCTCATAAATAAATAGTCTGTGGATTATGACTATAAGACTGTGAACAATGAACACGATGTATTTTTGTATTTACGTAGACCCATGAAACCAGGTCCCATCTCTTCAGTGAGACCTTGTACATTGCAGAATCCTCTGGCTTAAATGGTGAGGAATTGAATGGGATCCATCCGAGTAATTTGAGGGGAGTATGGTAGGAAATTAGAGGGACACTGACCATAATCATTCACTGCTCTTTGAATAACAAAATGGTATTGAGATTAAGAAATGTTATTCACTTGTTCCAAAAAAGGAGCATTAAGACAAACATTGATTTAAAGCATTGATTAAGACAGGAACTGATAAGGCATATCATATTTGACCAATTTAATAGAATGTTTTGATTGGACAAAGCAGATGAGTGTAATGCAGGTATACAGAGACTACATAAAGATTTTAGATACCAGGTTTTTCAGCAAAGTTAAAGCACATGGCATAATATGGGCATTGATTTCATGGATAAAAAGTTAGTTCATGGACAAGAGGGCTGTGATGAGTTGCTGTTTTTTGGTCTGAAAGAAGGGATGTAATCCCCAGCAATCAGTGTTAAGGCTATTCTCTTTTTTAAATCTATTTTAATGAGTTGGACTTGGGATGGAAGCCACAATTTCTGTGTACATTATAAAGTGTTTACAAGTATGAGAAGTGCTGATGCAAAGAATTTAAAGTGGATTTAGTTTGTAAACCATCAAATGAACAATGCA
Organism: Malacoraja senta; assembly: GCA_038087875.1. NCBI lineage: Eukaryota > Metazoa > Chordata > Chondrichthyes > Rajiformes > Rajidae > Malacoraja > Malacoraja senta. The sequence goes on along the minus strand of CM075978.1, from coordinate 155,732,875 downwards.
AAAAGTACTTATGATTTGCCAAAGGAAAAGCTCCTATCGACAGAATATTACAAATTATGGTGTAGATAATATGAATCATGTAATATTATTATTTTAGCATATATTTAATTTACTACATTAACAATTCAAAATTTGATAACATTTCTAGTCACAATCAGAGCATATTTATTCTTATATTTTATTAATTTAATTTAAATTAAACCATGTGCCAGTTATGTATTGCACATGCAGCACATATAAACATTAGTATGGCTGGGGAAGCTAATGAGCCCATTCAAAGTTTTCTCGTAAGGCAATGTGAATGGTCGTCAAATCACCAAACATGGATCTCTCCAGGCAAGAGGACTGACTTTTTATGTGAGCCATGGTCTGGCTTAATTTGTGTTTCCCCCCCCCATGGTATAGCTGTGGAAGGGGAGGTCACAACTGCTTCGCTCTATGATCTTTGGTCACAACTTCCCTTCTCCCTTCTCATGCAGATTAAACTTTTCCAGATTTTCTGTCGAAGTTTAAAGCCAGAACCTCATTATCAGGTCAATTAACAGATATATGTGGTTAGTCAAGAAGTGTGCCACCGAGCGGTCTGGAGGTAGAGTAACTTTTCCTTTGGCAAAGAATACCTACCTTTGACATTGTTAATTTGATAAAGTTTACAAACTAGATCCATTTAAAATTCTTTGAACCAGCATTTCTTATACTAGTAAACTCGATAATGTACACAGAAATTGTGGGGCACATCAGGTTATATGTGTGCTTCTACAGGACACATTCACATTGTATTATTAACTCTGAGAAGTGCGAGGTCTTACACTCTGGTATGTGTGAGGTAATACACTCTCGGGCTAAGAGAGTAAATAGTAGAGCCCTGAAGAGTGTTGCAGAACAGAGAGATCTAGGAGTACAGGCACATGGTTCACTGAACACTTGCGCTCGGCCCGGCAAGGCCTATTGGATCTCCCAGTTGCCAACTATTTTAACTCCCCTTCCCATTCCCACTGACCTTTCTATCTTGGACCACCTCCATTGCCAGCGTGAGATCACACGCAAACTGGAGGAACAGCACCTCATATTCCACTTGGGTATCTTGAAAACGAATGGTATGACCATTGAATTCTTCAATTCGAGATAACCCCTCACTAACCATCCCCCTTTTCCCCCACAACCCCCCACCCCCTCCCCTAGACTTCTTCCTATTTCTTCCCTCCACCCCCCCACCACCTTCCTCCCTCCCTCCCTCTGGCATTACTATCTGCAACTGTTCAAATCTGGCTCACACCTTCCTTCCATTCTTATCTCTGGCCTATGTTCCAAACATCTGCCTATTAAAAAAAACCTCACCTATGCCGACCTATTACCTGCCATGGTAATAGGTCCTACCTCTCCCCATTTCCAACTTTTCTTCTCTCAACTACAATCAGTCTGAAGAAGGGTCTCGTCCTGAAACGTCACCTATCCATGTTCTCCAGGGATGTTGCCCGACTTGCTGAGTTACTCTAGCACTTTGTCCTTTTATGCATTAGCCAGCATTTGCAGTTCTTTGTTTCTATATTAATAAACACACATTTGTCTTCAGACGATGCTAAAATCCAGGCCATGCGTGCAAAAACCTCCGTCATTACTTCTAGGGAAGGGCTAAATTTATTTGGCAAGATGGATTCCAGGGCCTTGTACTTTATTGCGTGCAGTATGATGGGAATTTAGCTGCATAGATCATCAAATACTTTTGTCTGCAGATGGGCCTCGGCCCGAAACGTTGCCCATTCCTTCTCTCCAGAGATGCTGCCTATCCCGCTGTTACTCTAGCTTTTTGCGTCTATCTTCGGTTTAAACCAGCATCTGCAATTCCTTCTTATACATATACTTTACCTGGCTTGATATTAGCATTTATCAGTGACTGATGTCAGACATCAATTCAGCTTCTCTCTCATCATCCTGACATGCAAGGTCCTGGAATGCTTGCTGATAAATGGACTGAATTGTGCCTGAGAAATAAATAATTTGTTCCACTTCTGTTGTTTTTACTCCTCATGTGCTTACCACCATATTATCCAGGTGCACACACACATTCACTTTTGGAGTTACTGGAAAGCTATCTATATTCAATAATTTATTTATTTCAATTAGCTGTTGCAGCCCGATAGGTAACACCTAGGTCTGAACAAAAAGGTTGTTCACCCATGACATTTTGATTTGGGTAAAAACAAATCCATTCCTTCATATAACCATATAACCATTACAGCACGGAAACAGGTCATCTCGGCCCTTCAAGTCCGTGCCGAACATTAAAAAAATATATATATATGCTTCCCCCTAGTCCCATTTACCTGCACTCAGACCATAACCCTCCATTCCTTTCCCGTCCATATACCCATCCAATCTATTTTTAAAGGATAAAATCCTTCAAGTTGATCAATGTTATTTATATGGTTGCATAAGTTTCAAAATGTAGAAATTGAAGATTATGTGAACATTAAACAGTTGGGTACACAAAGAGAAATAATGCGTTACCTGGCTGGGAATGACTGAAGTTGGTTGTATGCCAAATGGAGAACTCGAAGGCGTGGGTGTCCAGTTAGCATTGATACACACTTATCAGTCAACTTGTTTCCTGTTAAATAAAGCTCTTGCAGAATACTGAGACTCTCTTCAGTATCACTGCCAATAGGCAGTGATTCCAGATTGTTTGCTGACACATTGAGACATCGCAAGCTAAAAGAAATAAAAATACTGTTCTCAATGGAGTAATGATGCATTAAGGTTTTATTTTTAATTATTGTAGATGTGGCAGAAGTGATGGTGTGTTGCCTTCCTGACCTGCTGCATTCCATGTGCAAAAGGTATTCTATGTCATTCTGTTTTTTTTAGTTTAGAGATACAGCACTGAAACAGGCCCTTTGCCCCACCGAGTCAGCGCCGGCCGTACACTAGCACTATCCTACACACTAGGGACAAGTTACAATTTTTACCAAAGCCAATTAACCTACAACTGTGATTGCTCTTCTCAGTTTCACTCACAGACTAAAAAACATATACAGGAAGATATGGTCCTTCAAGAATGTGGCGTGAAACTGAGGTATTGGTTTGGAGATTGAAGCATTGGGTTAATAGATAAGGGTCTGGATGAGATTGTGACTTGGGGACTGGTGGGAGATCAGGACAGTGGTGGAGGGAAACTGATAGAACATTGAACAGTACTGCACTGGAAAAGGCCATTCGACCCACGTCTGTGCTGAAAATGATGCCATGACCAACTCTTATTTCCCTGCATATCCATGTGCCTATCCAAAAGTCTCTTAAATACTACTAGAGTACCAGTTCCACCAATACCCTCGGCAGTGCATTCCAGGTACCCACCACCCTTTGAATAGAAAACGGCCACACATCTCATATAAACTTTGCCCCCCTCACCATAAAAGCTATGCCCTTTATTATTTGATATTTCCATCCTGGGAAAAAGGTTCTCACTCTCTACCCCTTCCACGTCTCTCAGAAATGTATACACCTCTAACCAGTCTCCCCTCAACTTCAGCTTTCCAAGAATAGCCAATTCACGTCTGTCCAACCTCTCTCCCTGAGCTGATGTGCCCTAATCCAGGTATGATTCTGGTAAAGGTCCTCGCCACCGTTTCCCAAGCTCACGCATCCTTCCTGTATTGGGGCAAGCAGAACCACATGCTATACTCCAAGTTTGGCCTAACCAATGTCCTATAAGTATGCATCATGACTTCCTGACCCTTATACTCAATACCCCAACCAATGAATGCAAGCATACCATATCATAGAAACATAAAAAATAGGCGCAGGAGTAGGCCATTCGGCCCTTCGAGCCTGCACCGCCATTCAATATGATCATGGCTGATCATCCAACTCAGTATCCTGCATCTGCCTTCTCTCCATACCCCCTGATCCCTTTAGCCACAAGGGCCCCATCTAACTCCCTCTTAAATATAACCAATGAACTGGCCTCAACTACCTTCTGTGGCAGAGAATTCCAGAGATTCACCACTCTCTGTGTGAAAAATGTTTTTCTCATCTCGGTCCTAAAAGATTTCCCCTTTATCCTTAAACTGTGACCCCTTGTCCTGGACTTCCCCAACATCGGGAACAATCTTCCTGCATCTAGCCTGTCCAACCCCTGAAGAATTTTGTAAGTTTCTATAAGATCTCCCCTCAATCTTCTAAATTCTAGCGAGTACAAGCCGAGTCTATCCAGTCTTTCTTCATATGAAAGTCCTGACATCCCAGGAATCAGTCTGGTGAACCTTCTCTGTACTCCCTCCCATGAGGAAAGACATGGCAAGAATGTCTTTCCTCAGATTTGGAGACCAAAACTGTACACAATACTCCAGGTGTGATCTCACCAAGACGCTGTACAACTGCAGTAGAACCTCCCTGCTCCTATACTCAAATCCTTATGCTATGAATGCCAACATACCATTCGCTTTCTTCACTGCCTGCTGCACCTGCATGCCTACTTTCAATGATTGGTGTACCATGACACCCAGGTCTCGTTGCATCTCCCCTTTTCCTAATCGGCCACCATTCAGATAATAGTCTACTTTCCTGTTTTTGCCACCAAAGTGGATAACCTCACATTATACTGCATCTGCCATGCATTTGCCCACTCACCCAGCCTATCCAAGTCACCTTGCAGCCTCCTAGCATCCTCCTCACAGCTAACACTGCCCCCCAGCTTCGTGTCATCCGCAAACTTGGAGATGTTGCATTCAATTCCTTCGTCCAAATCATTAATATATATTGTAAATAGCTGGGGTCCCAGAACTGAGCCTTGCGGTACCCCACTAGTCACCGCCTGCCATTCTGAAAAGGACCCCTTTACTCCTACTCTTTGCTTCCTGTTTGCCAGCCAGTTCTCTATCCACGTCAATACTGAACCCCCAATACCGTGTGCTTTAAGTTTGTATACTAATCTCTTATGTGGGACCTTGTCGAAAGCCTTCTGAAAGTCCAGATATAACACATCCACTGGTGGTTCTCCCTTATCCACTCTACTAGTTGCATCCTCGAAAAATTCTATAAGATTCGTCAGACATGATTTACCTTTCGTAAATCCATGCTGACTTTGTCCAATGATTTCACCACTTTCCAAATGTGCTGCTATCCCATCTTTAATAACTGACTCTAGCAGTTTCCCCACTACCGATGTTAGACTAACTGGTCTTTATTCCCCGTTTTCTCTCTCCCTCCCTTTTTAAAAAGTGGGGTTACATTAGCTACCATCCAATCCTCAGGAACTATTCCAGAGTCTAAGGAGTTTTGAAAAATGATCACTAATGCATCCACTATTTCTGGGGCCACTTCCTTGAGTACTCTGGGCTATCTGGCCCTGGGGATTTATCGGCCTTTAATCCATTCAATTTACCTAACACCACTTCCCGGCTCCACTGGGTCCACTGTTGTTTGTCATGTACATCAATGATCTGGATGATGGTGTGGAAAATTGGATTAGTAAGTATGCAGATGATACAAAGATAGGTGGTGGTGTGGATAATGAAGTAGATTTTCAAAGTCTACAAAGAGATTTAGGCCATTTGGAAGAGTGGGCTGAAAGATGGCAGATGGAGTTTAATGCTGATAAATGTGAGGTGCTACATCTCGGCAGGACAAATCAAAATAGGACGTACATGGTAAATGGTAGCGAATTGAGGAATGCAGTTGAACAGAGGGATCTAGGAATAACTGTGCATAGTTCCCTGAAGGTGGAATCTCATGTACATAGGGTGGTAAAGAAAGCTTTTGGTGTGCTGGCCTTTATAAATCAGAGCATTGAATATAGAAGTTGGGATGTAATGTTAAAATTGTACAAGGCATTGGTGAGGCCAATTCTGGAGTATGGAGTGCAATTTTGGTCGCCTAATTATAGGAAGGATGTCAACAAAATAGAGAGAGTACAGAGGAGATTTACTAGAATGTTGCCTGGGTTTCAGCAACTAAGTTACAGAGAAAGGTTGAACAAGTTAGGTCTTTATTCTTTGGAGCGCAGAAGGTTAAGAGGGGACTTGATAGAGGTCTTTAAAACGATGAGCGGGTTAGACAGAGTTGACGTGGATAAGCTTTTCCCATTGAGAGTAGGGAAGATTCAAACAAGGGGACATGACTTGAGAATTAAGGGACAGAAGTTTAGGGGTAACATTAGGGGGAACTTCTTTATTCAGAGAGTGGTAGCTGTGTGGAATGAGCTTCCAGTGGAAGTGGTGGAGGCAAGTTCGATTTTATCCTTTAAAATTAGATTGGATGGGTATATGGACGGGAAAGGAATGGAGGGTTATGGTCTGAGTGCAGGTAGATGGGACTAGGGGGAAGTAAAAAAAAAAGAAGAAAAAAAAGTGTTCGGCAAGGACTTGAAGGGCCGAGATGGCCTGTTTCCGTGCTGTAATGGTTATATGATACCTTTGTACATCATTGTTGTTAAAAGTCCTGCCATTAATTGTATATTTCCCCCATTGTGATCTCTGGAGCAGAGGTGACCTGTACATGAGAAACACCCAAACTGGAGGTGGAGCAATATTCTTGTAGAGACAAAAAGACACAAGGCACTGGAATAATTCAGCAGATCAAGTGGCTGATCTGTAGGAGAACTTGGATAGGCGATGTTTCAGGTCTACAGACCTCACAGGGAGGTTTGCTGGAGATACTTGGGAAGGTTTCAATATGGGCGGCAAAAAGGAACCAAAGCAGAAAGTCAGCAAATCGGACATGGAATGGTTGAGGCTATTTCCAGTAAGTCTCAAGGAAGGCAGGGAGAGGTTATGGAATATTATGAAACTGACTGGCTGAAATGTGTTTATTTCAACTCAAGCAGTATCCCGGGTAAAACAGATGAACTTAAGAGTCTGGATCAGTGCTTGGAATTATGGTGGCATTACAGAGACTTGATTGCAAAGGGGAACAGGACTGTTGCTTCACATTCCAGGATTTTGATATTTCAGATGTGATAGAGAAGGAGGTAAAAGAAGTGGATGAGTTGGTAACTAATCAGGGAGAATGGCACAGAGGGAGGGAGGGATTGAGGGAGGGAGGGATGGAGGGAGGGATTGAGGGAGAGAGAGAGAGAGAGAGAGAGAGGGAGAGAGGGGGAGAGGGAGAGAGAGAGAGAGGGAGGGAGGGAGAGAGAGAGAGAGAGAGAGAGAGAGAGAAAGAGAGAGTGAGAGAGAGAGAGAGAGAGGGAGAGAGAGAGAGAGGGAGAGAGGGAGTCCCTGTTCTCCGCAGATGGATTCAGCGGGGAGGTAAAAGAAGTGGATGAGTTGGTAACTAATCAGGGACACTTTCCAAATGTGCTCCTATCCCATCTTTAATAACTGACTCTAGCAGTTTCCCCACTACCGATGTTAGACTAACTTGAGGGCCTGACCTATAAGGAGAGGTTGAGCAGGCTAGGACTTTATTCCGTGGCGCGCAGGAGGATGAGGGGCGATCTAGTAGATGTGTACAATATCATGAGAGGAATAGAATAGGCACAGAGTCTTTTGCCCAGAGTAGGGGAATGGAGACCCATAGATTTAAGGTGAGAGGACTTGGGAAGAGCGTGGGGGCAGGGGCAAGATTTAACAGGAACCGGAGGTGTAACTGTTTTTTTAAGCAGAGGGTGATGGGTGTATGGAACAAGCTGCTCGAAGATGTGGTTGAGGCAGGCACTATTGCAACATTTAAGAAATATTTAGACAGGTACATGGATAGGATAGATGTAGAGGGATACGGGCCAAACGCAGGCAGATGGGACTAGTGTAGATGGGGCATGTTGGTCGGCGTGGGCAAGTTTGGCCAAAGAGCCTGTTTTTATGCTGAATGACACTATGACTGTTACTCTATGACTATTTGATGAAGTCCCACACGGTAGGCTGATGCATAAAATGCTCTCCCTGTAACCACGTGGGTTTCTGGTTTCTGCCCACATCCCAAAGACGTGCAGTATTGTTGGTTAGTTTGCCTTTGTAAGTTGCCTTTAGCATGCAGGGAGTGGATGTGAAAGTGGGATAACATAGAACTAATGTGAACAAGGGCCTGTATCCATGCTGTGTCACAAAATTGTACTAAGATGCATTGGATTCATGGTGAATGTTGTTTTCAATCAGAACTGGCTTCCTTGTAGAAAGGGGGCTGTAGTGGAAGGGTGTTATTCTAGCTATAGGTGTGTGACTAGTGAAGTAATGCAGGGACCTATGCTGGGACGTCTGTTGTTTGTGATCAATCTAAATGTCTTGGATGTAAATGTATATGGGTTTGTAAGTAATACTGCACACATCAAAATTTTGTGGAGCCGAGAACAGCGTGACATAGAGCTACAAAAATGGGCGGAGAAATGGTAGATGGAGTTTAAACTAAGCAAGTGAGGTATTGCATTTTGGCAGATAGATGTATACAGTTAATAGCAAGACCATTAAGAGCATTGATGTACAGAGGGATTTATGGGTCCAAGTCCATAGCTTTGAGAAAGTGGCAATACAAGTTGATAGGCTGTTAAAGAAGATGCATGGTATGATCACCTTCATGTATCGGGGGCTTCAGTATAAGAATCAGCAAGTCATGTGGCTGTCTCATAAACCTTGGTTGGGTCACTTTTGGACTAATGTGTTTAGGTAAATGTAAATATTGTCCCTAGTGTGTATAGGATAGTGCAGGGATCGCTGGTCGGTGTGGACCCAGTGGGCCGAAGGGCCTGTTTCCGCTCTGTATCCCTAAAACTGAAAAAAAAAAACGATTGCAGGAAGGATGAGAGGTTGAGGGGAGACCTGATAGAAGTATATACAATTAAGAGAGGCATAGATACTGTTGATAATAAGAACTTTTTGGAAGGGTGGAAATGTCAAAAACTAGAGGGCATAGGTTTAAGTCAGAGGGAGAAATTTTATAAGAGATGTGCAGAACAATCTTTTTGATGCACAGATTTGTGTGTGCCAAGAATGGTGGTGGAAGCAGATACAATAGCAGCACTGAAGAGGCTTTTAAATAGACACATAGATATGCAGGGAATGAAGGCATATGGATCCGTTTTTGGCAGAGTAGACAAAGTTGGTGGAGTAGAGACAGGCTGTCAAAGTATACGGGGGGTGTTGATCAAGCTACTGAAATGGTGGAGAAATGGCAGAGTTGAAGCATTGCACGGCATCATGTTCAGCACAGACATCATGGCCGATCGGCACTCTGCTGTACTATTCTTTATTCACAAATCTCTCTTCCAGCATCTCCCCTGTTGACAGACCAATTTCCCTCCGGGTTGGAATAATGTTGATCATATTGTATCTTATGATAATCTACAATATTTTAAATGTACTTACTTTAAAGCCTTAAGGAAAAGGCAGTCTGGAAGCTCATGTAGCTGATTGTGTTGTACATTGAACACCTCTAGAGGTATGTGTTCCAACTGATTTGGCAGACTGTGAAGATAGTTATGTCCAACCAACAGTTTCTGCAGGCTCAAGCTGCACAATAATCTGTGGCACACAATGGAGAGAAAAATATATATTTTTGAAGATACTGCACACAGGATGCAAACAGCTACATTGTTCCTCAACTAGTCACATCACATCCAATTTTCCACCGTTTCTGCTTTAAGATATTGCATTCATGTCAACATATCTACACAGCTGCACCCTACCTAATGTGTCTTGCTGGAGATGCTCACAGCTGATATGCTAGTGTGAGCACAGCAATAATGCTCACCAATCACAACTTCTATCTTGCCTTCAATTCATTCAACTGGCTGGCAAAGAGAAGTAGGAACTTTGCCTAACGTTTATTTCTACATTGTTCCCAGCTATGATTGTTGTGATCTACTTCCATCCCGTGTTAACACAGTGGCTGCCTCGCCAACAGTCTGTCTGCCCTTTCTTCTTTTTGTTACTTTTAGTATGAGTTAAAAGGTATGTTTTAGTGTTACTTGGTTTGTTTTATGTGGAGGGTGGGGCTTGGGGGAAACTATTTTTCAAACTCTTGCCTCGACGGAGATGCGATTTTTTTCCGTATAGTATCTCTGTCCCCACTGCAACCAACACCGTGGAGTTGGCAGCCTTTCCTGCAGATCGACGGGTGCTCCAACTGCGGGGCCTGTGGACTTTAACATCGTGAAGCCCGCGGTCTCTGGTAAGAAGAGGCCGACTCGGGAGCTCTGGAGAGAGTTTCAACCGCCCCAACGTGGGAGCTTCGATCACCCTGATGGGGGCTTCGATCACCCCGACGGGGGCTTTGATCGCCCTGACTGTGGATGGTTTGACTGCCCCGACCGTGGGAGAACAAGAGGAAGAAGATTGAACTTTATTGCCTTCCATCACGGAGGAATGTGGAATCCACTGTGATGGATGTTTATGTTAACTTTGATGTGCTGTGTGTCTTATTTCTTTTCACTTAGTATGGCTGTGTGTAACTCAAATTTCACTGTACCTTAATTCCACCGGGTGGCGCCGTCAGCAATGGCAGCCTCGCCAACGGTCTGTCTGTCTTTTTGTCTTTTTTGTTATTTTAGTGTGTTTTAAAAGTTTGTGTTAATGTTCTCTGGTTTGTTTTATGTAGGGAATGGGGGAGTGGTTTGGGGGGAACTTTTTTTCAATGTCTTACCTTGCTGGAGATGCGATTGTTTTCCGGATCGTATCTCCGGTCTGCGACCTAACATCATGGAGCTGGCGGCCTTGCTCGGGACTGACTTTGAGCCCCATCGCGGGGCCGTGGACATACCATTGGAGCCTGCGATCCCTTGCCTGGGATCGACGCTGCAACCGCAGCCTGCGGATTTCACCATTGAGGAGCTCGGATTCTCGGATAGAGACTGATGTCGGGAAGTTCCAAAGTCGCAGGAGGATCGACCAATCTGGGGTACGATCGCCCAGCGCGGGAGAGCTGAGATTCCCCCCGATGCGGGAGCTTGATTGCCCCGACGCGGAGGGCCCGGCCGCTGGCTAGGGGCGCCAAGATCGTCCCGTCAACAGAAGGCTCGAGGCCCCCGACCACGGGAGAACAAAGAAGGGAAGATTGAACTTTTTTTTTGACTTCCATCACAGTGAGGAATGTGGAGCAGTCACTGTGGTGGATGTTTATGTTAAAATGTATTTTGTGTCTTGTTACATTTTATTTGTATGACTGTATTCCTCGTATTTTGCAAAACATACTTGGCTAATAAAGTATGATTATGATTGGTAAATGTGACAATAAACTGCCCTTGACCTTGAGACTGGGAACTGAGCCACAAATTTCATAGCCTGCTCTGCCCTTAGACTTGCATCTTGATAGACAGCCTATTCATAGCGACAACTAACTCTAAAATGAAATTCCAAAGTTTTAGTGATAAATAATCAGTACCCAAAATATATCGTAGTTGTCTGCAATAGGTAGTCTAATACAACAAAATCTGCTTTGCCTTCTACTGTCCTGCTTTAGCTGTTATGGATGCCTAAAAAAAATTCTGTCATGGTTTTAAGGACATAATGCCCCAATAAATTGTAGTAACCACTTAAGCTTTCATATTATTTCACTTACTAGATTGTGACTTCGTATTCTACACATCCCTGAAATTGCAGAGGTACCTCACACAAAATGAATGCAAAATGCTTTGAAGGCAGTGCAAAGATATCAAGAGCTTAGCTTTCAAGATCAAAGCTCTTTCCAGCAAACTGTTAGATATAAGATGTTAATAATGAAAAACCATCAGTGACATCACCTCAGAACAGATCTCTATCCCTCAAACTATTCATAAGCAGTAAGATGTGAAATCTACTGGCATTTCCCACCTCATAGGTAATTCCGTAATCAGGTTATGGCTAACATCCAGCAGTTCAAGTTTCTTGGCATCACAGACCCAGTCTGGTACAGCTTCCAATTTGTTCCTATAAAGGTAAAAACAATAGATTATAATATAATAGAAAAGTTACTTTGAAAAATATGTGTTGAATAATTAAAAACAACTAATCACAGGCTTCTGTGGTATTTTACTTTTACGGGTAGAGTATATGAACTGTGACTGTTTTTAGTTTTACTGGCACAGTAAAAGGAGATTCTATAATTGTTTCTGGTTATGTACATACCATTTGATACCTGCCTACCTTGAGAGATCAATGTGAACCAGCTGACCAGGAAGTGGATATACACTCAATGTTGTCAACTCTAAATGGACACCCAAAATAAATTATTAGAACAGGATATCTTTAAGAAATTCTGATCAATCTCAAGGAATAATATGAATTTAAATATATCCCTATTTTTGTCTTCATTTATATCAATGTATTAGATTCACAAAAATTATATAGTTTCCAATTTTCTCTGTAGTCTGAAGTTGTTCATTTATTATTATTTCTTTATTACTAGATTATGACTTCATATTCTACATCCACCTAAAATTGCAGCAGGTACGATGTGCAAAATTAATGCAAAATGCTCTGAGGGGGTATCCAGAGCTTAACTTTCAAGATCAAAGTGGTTTCCACCAAATTAAATTAGCTACAAAATAATAATAAAATGCTTCTTTGTTCTTCAGACATGTCCCCTTTTACCATCCCCTTCAAAGATATCATGCCTGATTTCATCCTTATTGTCACTTGGCAATTTTCCTTAAAGTCAAACATCATTCCATTGTACCCTTTCAATCCAAGAACCACATATTTTTAAACAATATTTTTCTTAAGCTTTCTCAGTTTGGTAAGAACAAAGTTGTAACAAATTTGAATATCATTCAAGTCATAATCATTTGATCAGACTTCAGAAGAAAATGATAATTTAGAGGAAGTAGCTAAAAATCTGTTCACTTACGGTTAGAGCCAACATACAATGTCCTCAGAGAAAACCCACTTATTGTAAGGGTGAACAGGTTGTTACGTTCACAATGTAGATGTTCAATACTTGCAAAAGAACTTAAGTCAAGTTCAGTCAAGAGATTGTCACGTAGATCCAGGAAAGTGACATGGTTTATAGCTTCTAGACTGTCGATCACCAGAGACTCAATTAAATTCAACCTAAAAAACAAAGAGACAAATGTCGAATTCAGCCCAAAATGACAAATATCATATTTTAACTGACAGGTAAAACTATAGACATGAAAGGAAAATTTACTGTTTGTTGCATAGGTAACAAAGATGATTATGATCATTAAATATAAATAAGTACTACTAAACTACAAGCAATGAACTGCACCAATTTACAAGAATTTCTTAAGGACATGACAAGACTATTAAAGACTATTCGCATCAATAGCTGAGATTGTGCCCTTACCTGTTTCTACATTTATAAAAAATATCTTATAAGACTTTCCCTAAGCAAGAAAGCAAACCCTTGGGGTACAAGTCATCAAATCCAAAAACATATTATGAGTCCAGAGTTTTTAAAAGCAAACAACACAAGTCAGCTCATCTTATTGCAGGCCTGTCTCCAAGATGCAAAGTATTAAAGGTGGAACACTGAGTGAACACTCTCTTATGGCATCATGTATATAACCATATAACCATTGCAGCACGGAAACAGGCCATCTCGGCCCTTCAAGTCAGTGCCGAACATTTTTTTTTTTTTTTTCCTTCTTTCTTCTTTCTTCCTCCTAGTCCCATCTACCTGCACTCAGACCATAACCTTCCATTCCTTTCCCGTCCATATACCCATCCAATCTATTTTTAAAGGATAAAATCGAACCTGCCTCCACCACTTCCACTGGAAGCTCATTCCACACAGCTACCACTCTCTGAGTAAAGAAGTTCCCCCTAATGTTACCCCTAAACTTCTGTCCCTTAATTCTCAAGTCATGTCCCCTTGTTTGAATCTTCCCTACTCTCAATGGGAAAAGCTTATCCACGTCAACTCTGTCTAACCCGCTCATCATTTTAAAGACCTCTATCAAGTCCTCCCTTAACCTTCTGCGCTCCAAAGAATAAAGACCTAACTTGTTCAACCTTTCTCTGTAACTTAGTTGCTGAAACCCAGGCAACATTCTAGTAAATCTCCTCTGTACTCTCTCTATTTTGTTGACATCCTTCCTATAATTAGGCGACCAAAATTGTACTCCATTCTCCAGAATTGGCCTCACCAATGCCTTGTACAATTTTCACATTACATCCCAACTTCTATATTCAATGCTCTGATTTATAAAGGCCAGCACACCAAAAGCTTTCTTTACCACCGTATCTACATGAGATTCCACCTTCAGGGAACTATGCACAGTTATTCCTAGATCCCTCTGTTCAACTGCATTCCTCAATTCACTACCATTTACCATGTACGTCCTATTTTGATTTGTCCTGCCAAGATGCAGCACCTCACATTTATCAGCATTAAACTCCATCTGCCATCTTTCAGCCCTCTTCCAAATGGCCTAAATCTCTCTGTAGACTTTGAAAATCTACTTCATTATCCACAACACCACCTATCTTAGTATCATCTGCATACTTACTAATCCAATTTTCCACACCATCATTGATGTACATGATAAACAACAGTGGACCCAACACAGACCCCGGAGGCACCCCACTAGTCACCGGCCCCCAACCTGACAAACCGCCATCCACCATTACTCCCTGGCATCTCCCATTCAGCCACTGTTGAATCCATCTTGCTACTCCACCATTAATTCCCAACAATTGAATCTTCTTAACCAACCTTCCATGAGGAACCTTATCAAAGGCCTTACTGAAGTCCATATAGACAACATCCAGTGCTTTACCCTCATCAATTTCCCTAGTAACCTCTTCGAAAAATTCAAGAAATTTAGTCAAACATGACCTTCCAGGCACAAATCCATGTTGACTGTTCCTAATCAGACCCTGCTTATCCAGATGCTTATATATATTATCTTTAAGTATCCTTTCCATTAATTTTCCCACCACTGACGTCAAACTAACAGGTCTATAATTGCTAGGTTTACTCTTAGAACCCTTTTTAAACAACGGAACAACATGCGCAGTACGCCAATCCTCCGGCACTATTCCCGTTTCTAATGACATTTGAAATATTTCTGTCATAGCCCCTGCTATTTCTACACTAACGTCCCTCAATGTCCGAGGGAATATCCTGTCAGGACCTGGAGACTTATCCGTTTTCATATTTTTCAAAAGTGTCCACACCTCCTCTTCTTTGAATCTCATAGTTTCCATTGCTACTCTGCTTGTTTCCCTTACCTCACATAATTCAATATCCTTCTCCTTGGTGAATACCGAAGAAAATAAATTGTTCAATATCTCCCCCATCTCTTTTGGCTCTGCAGATAGCTGTCCACTCTGACTCTCTAATGGACCAATTTTATTCCTTGTTATCCTTTTGCTATTAATATAGCTGTAGAAACCCTTCGGATTTACTTTCACCTTACTTGCCAAAGCAACCTCATATCTTCTTTTAGCTTTTCTAATTTCAAGTAGAATGGAATTATATGGACAAAGTATTACAAAAAATTCAACTGGGGGAGAATTTTATTCTATGGATCAAGTTACTATATAACAAACCTACAGCTAGAATACTAACTAATAACATATTATCCTCGAAATTCCAACTATCAAGGGGAAATAGACAAGGATGCTCATTATCACCACAACTGTTTGCTCTCATTATTGAACCGCTAGCAGAAAAAATTAGAATACACCCTGATATCCATGGATATAATACTAAAGATTCATATAATAAAATATCTTTATACGCGGATGATATATTACTGTACATTACAAAACCTCAAATCACGATACCAAATATATTAAATTTAATTGAAGATTTTGGATCTTTCTCTGGATATAGAATAAATTGGAATAAAAGTGAAATTATGTCAATAAAACCGAAAGATTCAACACATCTTTTAAAATTCCCTTTTAAAATAGCTACAGAAAAAATTAAATATTTGGCAATCGAAATTACCAGATCATATCAAGGTATGTTTAGGGCAAATCTTGACCCCTTACTTAATAAATTAAACACACTAATTAAATTCTGGAGAACGCTCCCGATGTCTTTAATAGGCCGAATAAACGCAATAAAAATGATCTTTTTACCACAAATTTTATACCTATTTCAATCAATTCCTATATACTTACCAAAGAAGTTTTTAAAAAACTCGACTCAGATATCACTAATTTTATATGGGACTATAAATCACATAGAATACAAAAAACTCATCTGAATAAACCTAAAGTATTAGGGGGTTTAGCACTACCTAACTTTATGTATTATTATTGGTCAGTAAATATTAAAAATATGATTCAACTGATGGATAACTCCGCCCAGCAAGCGGACTGGATTGTAATGGAGAAAGAGGATTGCTCCTCTAGAAACATTGGAAGCGATCCTCCTCTCTCCAATGAAATTGAATAACATAAATTATAATAAGAACCCAATTATTCATAGTACAATCCGAATTTGGAAACAAATAAAACAAAATTTAAAATTAAGAAATGTATCACTTTTATTACCTATAGTCAATAACCCTTCGTTTAATCCTTCTATTATAGATAAAGCTTATACACAATGGGATAGATTAGGAATTAAAACGCTTGGTGACTTGTATGAAACTGGAAAATTACTTTCATTTCAACAATTACAAATAAAATATAAACTCGGAAATAATCAATATTTTAAATACTTTCAAATATGCGACTATTTGAAAAAATATACAAACGATCATCATAATAACCCAGCAGATGTACTGGACGAGGCAATGCAGATAAAAGCGGAATCAGCAAACTTAATATCATATTTGTATAATATTATCTTAAATGCACAAATACCATCTACGGAGGGTATCAGAAGAGACTGGGAACAAGAGTTAGCTATTAAAATTTCAAAGGAAAGTTGGAATGAATACTTATTAAACGTGCATAAATGCTCGATTAATGTAAGACACACTTTAATACAATTTAAAATTTTACATAGATTATATTATTCGAAAACTAAAATTCATAAAATTTTCCCAAATGTATCATCTATTTGTGATAAATGTCAATCCCAAGAAGCTACCATAGCGCACTCATTCGTTTCTTGTACAAAAATTCAAAAATTTTGGAATGAAATTTTTGAAATCTTTACAAAGTTATTTAAAACAAGACTGATACCCAAAGCAGAATGGATTATCTTCGGTATAACGGAAGATGGTCCAGATCTAAATGTGTTTCAAAAGAAACTAATGGACTATGGGTTAATAACTGGAAAAAAGCTAATTCTAAAATTTTGGAAGAAGGCTCCAATACCAACTATAAATATGTGGATTTCAAATATGTTTGAAACATTACACCTAGAAGAGATAAGACTCCTCCTAGCAGGTAACCCAGATCACTTCCACCTGACATGGTCTGCATTTATAGAATTATTACAAACATAGGGTGCAAAAGTACTTAAAAAAAAAAAAATTGAGGTCAGGTAAGGGGGGATGATAGTTGAAGAGCTGGTATGTCCCATTTACGTAATGCTCAAAAGAATATTTGTTTCTCTCTTTTTCCTCTTTCTCTCTTTCTTTCTTTCCTAGGGTCTATTTCTTAACTCTTTTTCTTTTGTTTTTAATTTTGCTCTTATAGGGTCTTCGTCCTTTTTTGTTGTCACATTTCCTACACTTTCACTTTTTCCTTCACTTTCTTCTTTCTTTCAATCTTTTCCTTTTCTAGTGTAAAAAATAAATGGAGTACATTAATTGTAAGAAGATATAAATGACAAGTACTAATGTATGTGGTTGTAATGTAATGTACTTCTAATAAAATACAAATAAAAAAATAAATTAAAAAAAAAGCTTTTCTAATTTCTTTCTTAATATTCTTTTTACATTCTTTATACTCCTCAAGCACCTCATTTACTCCATGCTGCCTATAATTATTGTAGATCTCTGTCTTTTTCTGAACCGTGCCCAATTTCCCTTGAAAACCATGGCTCTTTCCAATTTTTACTATTTCCTTTCAACCGAACAGGGACATAAAGATTCTGTACTCTTAAAATTTCACCTTTAAATGTCCTCCATTTCTCTTCTACATCCTTCCCATAAAACAACATGTCCAAATTCACTCCTTTTAAATCCTTTTGCATCTCCTCAAAGTTAGCCTTTCTCCAATCAAAAATCTCAACCCTAGGTCCAGTTCTGACCCTCTCCATAATTATATTGAAACTAATGGTATTGTGATCACTGGACCCGAAGTGCTCCCCAACGCATACCTCCGCCACCTGTCCTGTCTCATTTCCTAACAGGAGGTCCAGCATTGCCCCTTCTCTAGTAGGTACCTCTATGTATTGCTGCAAAAAACTATCCTGCACACATTTTACAAACTCCAAACCATCAGCCCTTTTACAGGTACACAAAAAAAAAAAAATGCTGGAGAAACTCAGCGGGTGCAGCAGCATCTATGGAGCGAAGGAAATAGGTAACGTTTCGGGCCGAAACCCTTCTTCAGACTGATAGGGGGTGGGGAGAAGAAAGGAAAAAAGGAAAAGGCGGAGGAGGAACCCGAGGGCTGGGGGAGGGGAGGAGACAACCAGATGGCTGATGAAGGGGAGGGGACAGCCAGGGCTAGCAGAATTGGGAGAATTCAACGTTCAGGCCACCAGGATGTAGACTGCCCAAGCGGAATATGAGGTGCATTTCCTCCAATTTACGGTGTTGCTCGCTGTGGCCATGGAGGAGACCCAGGACAGAGAGGTCAGATACGGAATGGGAGGGGGAGTTGAAGTGCTGAGCCACCGGGAGTTCAGGTTGGTTATTGCGGACCGACCGGAGGTGTTCGGCGAAACGATCGCCAAGCCTCCGCTTGGTCTCACCGATGTAGATCAGCTGGCATCTAGAGCAGCGAATGCAATAGATGAGGTTGGAGGAGATGCAGGTGAACCTCTGTCGCACCTGGAACGACTGCTTGGGTCCTTGAATGGAGTGGAGGGGGGAGGTGAAGGGACAAGTGTTGCATCTCTTGCAAGGGAAAGTACCAGGGGAGGGGGTGGTATGGGAGGGAAGGGAAGAATTGACAAGGGAGTTAGGGAGGGAGCGGTCTTTGCGGAAGGCAGACATGGGGGGAGATGGGAAGATGTGGCGAGTGGTGGGGTCACGTTGGAGGTGGCGAAACTGACGGAGGATCACTTGTTGTATGTGACGGCTGGTGGGGTGAAAGGTGAGGACTAGGGGGACTCTGCCTTTGTTGTGAGTGGGGGGATGGGGAGAGAGAGCAGTGTTGCGGGGTATGGCAGAGACCCTGGTGCGAGCCTCATCTATGGTGGAGGAGGGGAACCCCCGTTCCCTGAAGAATGAGGACATTTCAGATGCCCTGGTGTGGAACGCCTCATCCTGGGAGCAGATGCGGCGTAGACGGAGGAATTGGGAGTGGGGGATGGAGTCCTTACAGGAAGCAGGGTGGGAAGAAGTGTAGTCCAGATAACCATGGGAGTCGGTAGGTTTGTAGCCACCTCCAACGTGACCCCACCACTCGCCACATCTTCCCATCTCCCCCCATGTCTGCCTTCCGCAAAGACCGCTCCCTCCGTAACTCCCTTGTCAATTCTTCCCTTCCCTCCCATACCACCCCCTCCCCTGGTACTTTCCCTTGCAACCGCAAGAGATGCAACACTTGTCCCTTCACCTCCCCCCTCCACTCCATTCAAGGACCCAAGCAGTCGTTCCAGGTGCGACAGAGGTTCACCTGCATCTCCTCCAACCTCATCTATTGCATTCGCTGCTCTAGATGCCAGCTGATCTACATCGGTGAGACCAAGCGGAGGCTTGGCGATCGTTTCGCCGAACACCTCCAGTCGGTCCGCAATAACCAACCTGAACTCCCGGTGGCTCAGCACTTCAACTCCCCCTCCCATTCCGTATCTGACCTCTCTGTCCTGGGTCTCCTCCATGGCCACAGCGAGCAACACCGTAAATTGGAGGAAATGCACCTCATATTCCGCTTGGGCAGTCTACATCCTGGTGGCCTGAACGTTGAATTCTCCCAATTCTGCTAGCCCTGGCTGTCCCCTCCCCTTCATCAGCCATCTGGTTGTCTCCTCCCCTCCCCCAGCCCTCGGGTTCCTCCTCCGCCTTTTCCTTTTTTCCTTTCTTCTCCCCACCCCCTATCAGTCTGAAGAAGGGTTTCGGCCCGAAACGTTACCTATTTCCTTCGCTCCATAGATGCTGCTGCACCCGCTGAGTTTCTCCAGCATTTTTTTGTGTACCTTCGATTTTCCAGCATCTGCAGTTCCTTCTTTAGCCCTTTTACAGAATGTGTTTCCCAGTCTATGTGTGGAAAATTGAAATCTCCCACAATCACTACCATGTGCTTACTACTAATATCTGCTATCTCCTTACATATTTGCTCTTCCAATACTCGCTCCCCATTAGGCGGTCTATAATACACCACTATGTGTTGCTACACCTTTCCCATTTCTCAGTTCCAACCAAATAGCCTCCCTAGACGAGCCCTCTAAGCTATCCTGCCAAAGTACTGCTGTAATATCTTCCTTGACAAGCAATGCAACATCCCCACCTCTTGCCCCTCCAATTCTATCACCCCTGAAGCAACGAAATCCTGGAATATTTAGTTTCCAATCACAGCCCTCCTGCAACCATGTTTCACTGATCGCCACAACATCTTACTTCCGGGTGTCAATCCAGGCTCTAAGCTCATCCACCTTTCTTACAATGCTCCTAGCATTAAAATATACACATTTAAGAAACCCACCACCACTTATTCTCTGTTTATTATCTTTTTCTTCTTTCTCCCCTACATTTTGGGTCCGAGTGCTTCCCTTCTCTGCCTCCTGCCTCCCACATTGTCTACTAGCTTTCCCTATTTGAGTCCCTACCCCCAGCCGTTCTAGTTTAAAGTCTCCCCAGTAGCCTTTGCAAATCTCCCCGCCAGGATATTGGTCCCCCTCGGGTTCAAGTGCAACCCGTCCTTTCTGTACAGGTCACACCTTCCCCAAAAGAGGTCCCAATGATCCAGATATTTGAATCCCTGCCCGCTGCACCAGTTCCTCAGCCACGCATTTATCCTCCACCTCATTCCATTCCTACTCTCACTGTCGCGTGGCACAGGTAGTAATCCTGAGATTGTTACCTTTGCGGTCCTTCTCCTTAACTCTCCTCCCAACTCCCTAAATTCTCCTTTCAGGACCTCTTCTCTTTTTCTGCCTATGTCATTGGTACCTATATGTACCACGACCTCAGGCTCCTCTCCCTCCGATTTCAGGATATCTTGGACGCGTTCAGACACATCCCTGACCCTGGCACCAGGGAGGCAAACTACCATCCGGGTCTCCTGACTGCGTCCACAGAATCGCCTATCCGACCCCCTAACTATAGAGTCCCCTATTACTATTGCCCTCCTCTTCTTTTCCCTACCCTTCTGAGCAATAGGGCCGGTCTCTGTATAATTATTCCACCTGATTATTAACATCATTTCTTCCCCACATCCCTTTGCAAGAAAAATATATTATGGCAACAGTTTCACAAATCTAAATCTATAACTTTCTGGCACTGTTCAAATATAAATGGTTCACACAAAATTCAGCTGCAAAATTCTCTATGTGAGAACTGTTATTTTGAGCTGACAAGATGTTTTTGAATATTGAATACCTACTGACAGTAGAAATCCCTTAAAAAACTATACGAATCTTATAGAATCTTATAGAAAACAG
Organism: Malacoraja senta; assembly: GCA_038087875.1. NCBI lineage: Eukaryota > Metazoa > Chordata > Chondrichthyes > Rajiformes > Rajidae > Malacoraja > Malacoraja senta. The sequence continues at coordinate 155,711,323 of CM075978.1, read as the reverse complement.
ACGAATCTTATAGAATTTTTCGAGGATGTAACTAGTAGAGTGGATAAGGAAGAACCAGTGGATGTGTTATATCTGGACTTTCAGAAGGCTTTCGACAAGGTCCCACATAAGAGATTAGTATACAAACCTAAAGCACACGGTATTGGGGGTTCAGTATTGATGTGGATAGAGAACTGGCTGGCAAACAGGAAGCAAAGAGTAGGAGAAAACGGGTCCTTTTCAGAATGGCAGGCAGTGACTAGTGGGGTACCGCAAGGATCAGTGCTGGGACCCCAGCTATTTACAATATATATTAATGATTTGAATGAAGGAATTGAATGCAACATCTCCAAGTTTGCGGATGACACGAAGCTGGGGGGCAGTGTTAGCTGTGAGGAGGATGCTAGGAGGCTGCAAGGTGACTTGGATAGGCTGGGTGAGTGGGCAAATGCATGGCAGATGCAGTATAATGTGGATAAATGTGAGGTTATCCACTTTGGTGGCAAAAACAGGAAAGTAGACTATTATCTGAATGGTGGCCGATTAGGAAAAGGGGAGATGCAACGAGACCTGGGTGTCATGGTACACCAGTCATTGAAAGTAGACATGCAGGTGCAGCAGGCAGTGAAGAAAGCGAATGGTATGTGAGCATTCATAGCAAAAGGATTTCAGTATAGGAGCAGGGAGGTTTTACTGCAGTTGCACAGGGTCTTGGTGAGACCACACCTGGAGTATTGAGTACAGTTTTGGTCTCCAAATCTGAGGAAATACATTCTTGCCATAGAGGGAGTACAGAGGAGGTTCACCAGACTGATTCCTCGGATGTCAGGACTTTCATATGAAGAAAGACTGGATAGACTCGGCTTGTACTCGCTAGAATTTAGAAGATTGAGGGGGGATCTTATAGAAACTTACAAAATTCTTAAGGGGTTGGACAGGCTAGATGCAGGAAGATTGTTCCCGATGTTGGGGAAGTCCAGGACAAGGGGTCACAGTTTAAGGATAAAGGGGAAATCTTATAGGACCGAGATGAGAAAAACATTTTTCACACAGAGAGTGGTGAATCTCTGGAATTTTACTTCTTAGTCATGTGAGTGACTACGTGAAGAACCCCGTCAGGGCGCATGCGCGTCATTACGTCTGACGCATTCGTGCGAACGGCAGCGGGAGCTCGGAGCTCCTGCTGCAAGGTGAGTAATTACAGCTCCACCAAAGTCGGGGAGACTTTGGAGGAGTTAGAGAAAAGTAAAGAAATTGTTTCTGTGTGTTTCCCCCCACATGCAGGAACAAGGAAAAGGTGCAGGTCTGCTGCTGACAAGGAGAGAGAGAGCTGCGGGAGCGCAGTCTCTGAAAGGCAGCCTGTCACCTCGGGGGAGTCGCAAGCCGGTAGCGGTGCGGCGACAGACTTGGCAAAGTGCCCAGCGGGGTACACAGCCAACGCCAGTCGGGCGGTCGGCATAACCCAAGTCTGTAAGGGCTATAGACTCCGCAGAGTCGGGCCACGAGAGTCCCGTCGGGGACAGGATACCGTTCCCCAGCGGTTATCCAAAAGGAGCAGCTCATACAGGGGCTGCTCCACAGAGACGCTCCAGGGGAGTTGTGCAGGCGGGAAGCCATAGAGAAGGCTCCGCTGGCAGTGCCTAGGAGAGGTCTGCTTCATAAAGCCACACTCCAGGGGAGTTGTGCAGGCGGGAAGCCTTAGGGAAGGCTCCGCTGTCAGTGCCTAGGAGAGGTCTGCTTCATAAAGCCATACTCCAGGAGGAGTTGTGCAGGCGGGAGGCCGTGGGGACGGCTCCGCTGGCAGTGCCTAGTAGAGGCCTGCTTGAAAGCACCCTCTTTGCAAGAGGTGAGTGCAGACGGGCAGATACGCTCTGACCCTGAGTCCGACGACTTCCAAAGGGAGGGCAGGCAGCTGTGCAGCACAGTTTGCCATGTCGTCGGACGCTGGTGAGCCTCTGGGTGAGGAACTTGCCACCAGCATAAATTACCAAGTCTCACATCAGCTACAGGAGCTGACAATGGATGAGACAGTAACGAAGTATGAAGCCCCAATCAACTGTGGACTGTTAAAAGTTCCTGTTGGGAACAGGAAGAATTGGGGCAAGATGGGCATACTAATGAAAGCCCAGGAGCATGTGAAGCTCCAGCATATTTTTAAAGTTGCTGGCATCTGGTATAACGAGCTTTGCCAGGATGGTGGATAGAGAGGCCATGACAAATTACAACAAAAGGCGCTATTGTGGAGTGCCCACTTTGAGATCAACTGCCTCCGCAAGATGCGATTAGACCAACCATCAATGATAAATATGCTTCACTCTGCCAGCCTAGCACATTGCAACCGGCACAGCTGTTTGGCGAGGATTTCGCACAGCAGGTGAAGGAGCTGGAGGAGGAGGCTAAGACGGCAGCCACATATTCACCAAAGCGGAAGTATCCCTATAAGGGAGCAGACTGGTCCGGGCAAGGGACGAGTCCAGCTACGATGCAGCGCAGTTGGCATTCGGCTGTAGCACCGCCACGGAGGTGAGATATCCAGCTCAAGGCCGGGGAAGAATGCCAGGTGGTAAGGAGGTAAGAGGGTCTGGTTTTCATGTAGACAGATCTAATGTGATACAATTAAATGTTTACCTCAGATATGTTTATACTGAAGGTTATTCAAGGGCATCGAATAAAGCTTAATGCAACTTCTGATTTACCCATGCAACATGTTCCAAAAAAGGAGTTTGACTTCAGTATCACTGAACAATTGGAAGTTCAGCTGGAACTTGCAAGCTTATGTAATAAAGGTGTAATTGCTAAGGAAGTTTACCAAAGCCATCAGTTTGTGTCCAATATCTTTCCCAGACCAAAAAAGGATGGGGGGATGCAGAATTATACAGACCTGAATAGTCTTAACCCTTTTGTACGGTATAGACATTTTAAGATGGAAACGTTTGTGAAGGAGATCTTAAAGATGCGGATTCAGTGTCTGTTCATTTGCAGGATAGAAGATTTAAAATTCAGCTGGATGGGGCAATTATGCCAATATAATCCACTGCCTAATGGTTTGTCTTCAGCTCCTAGTGGGATTACAAAGTTGTTAAAACCTATTCTAGGCATGATGAGAAGTCAAGGTCATGTGCTCATGGCTTAACGAGATAATATCTTGATTGTAGGACAATCAAAGGAAACAGCTGAAGCATCAGTGGCAGTTGATAAAAACCATTTTTTAATTGGGCTTTATAAGCTATCCAGAGAAATTAAATTTATACCTGTGACACAAATTGACTAGTTGGGTTCACAATGGACTTAATCAACATCATTGTGACCTTGCCCAGGCAAAAAAGGGTAGAGCTAATTAAGAGCTGTATCAAGTTAATTGCTGACACACAGCCTTCAATTAGCCAGGTGACAAGTCTGCTGTGGTAATGGCTGGCAGCGTTTCCAGCAGTTCAATATGGCCACTTTATTATCTACAATTACAAAGGTCAAAGGAACAAGCATTGAGGATACATTGGGGTCATTATAATAGACCTATGCTTCTATCAATAGAGGCTGTTGCTGATGTACAATGGTGGATTCAGCATGTGTCCACTAGTAGTTCCAAAGTGTTATTGGACCAAGCTTCCATGATTTGCAGACAGATGTCAGAGCACTTGGGTAGGGTGCTACTGATACAAGATCCAGCGGTGGAGACAGATGAACATTGCTTCTGCAAACATGGGGAATTAACCAAGAGTATTTTATAGACTTAAGGCTTATGGCACTAACTAAACTAGTTTGCATGTGCAGTGCAAAATAGACAACACTACAGCAGTTGCTGATATGAATCACATGGGTGGAATCAAATCGTTATCATGTGACAGGTTGGCAAATACAATTGGACCTGGTGTAGGGATAGAGAGATTTGGATTGGAGCTATCTATCTGCCAGGGAAACTTAATGTAGTACCAGATGGCTACTCACGAAAATTCCATCATAACACAGAGTGGATGTGGAACCAGGATGTGTTCAAGAACATAGTACTTCTCTATGGAAGGCCAAAATATGTTTCATGGGCACCAGATCCAGGGGCAGTGGCAATTGATGTTTTTTCACTAAATTGGGATGATATGTTTGTGTACATTTTCCCACCATTCTGCCTCATAGGTCGGTGTTTGAGAAAATCAAGCAGGATGCCGCTTCAGGGGTTTTGGTGATACCAAATTGCCTGATTCAACCATAGTTCCCTTTGATGTTACAGATAGCGATCCAACCTCTTTTTGCTGATTCCAAACAGTAGGAATTTGCTGGAGCATCCAGTAACGCATTAAGTTCATCCGTTATGTGATGGTATGGATCTGTTAATTTGCAGGTTTTAACAATGCCTTACATTGGTCGAGGACTTTCTAGGCAAACGGTGGACATACTCACTGCAGCCTGGAGAAACAGTACTCAAAACAGTATATGACTTATGGAAATTTTTTTTTTTTTTAAATGGGAACAATATTGTGTTCAAAAGAATATTCAATATGATACTGTAGTTATTGAAAATGTGTTAGAGTTCATCTACACTTTATTATGATGAGGGTCTTAGCTATACTGCTATCAATACAGCTAGAAGTGCTTGGTCGGCATATCTTGTAATAGGTGCACGGACACAAAGTATAGGTTCTCACCCTCTCATATCTAGGTTGATGAAAGGAATCTTTAATTCCAAACCGCCTAAGCCTAGGTATATGGTAATCTGCGAGGTAAATGTTGTTCGTAACATACTTCGTCATTGGGTCCCTGTCACGTCTATAACTTTGTTAAAATTAACCATGAAATTGGCTATGCTAATGGCATTGGTGTCAGTACAGAGAGTGCAGACTTTCCAAAAACTTCAGTTCGAGAGAATGGAAGTGAATACAGAGAATGTTCTGTTTTATATTTCTGACCTGCTCAAACAAAGCAGGCCAGGTGTGACAGGTTTTAAGATTGTGTTCTCAGCATATCCTACAGCTCCATGTTTATGTGTAAGGACACATTTGTTACATTACATTGAAGCCACAAGGGCTTTAAGACAAGAAGAAACAGGATTATTTCTCAGTTACAAGAAGCCAACATAAAAGAGTGGCAGTTCAGACTATCTCAAGGTGGTTAAAGCAAGAGTTGGTTCAGGCAGGAATTAACATTTATGTGTTTACTAGTGCAGTAGCAACATCCGCTAGCGCAGTAGCAACATCCGCGGCCAGGGCAATGGACGTTTCCCATCGACCATATATTAACAGCCGCAGGTTGGAAAAATGAACTTGTGTTTCAGCAATACTACCATCGGCCGATTGCCGATGGAGGGCTGTTTGCCAACTCAATATTGAGTGCTGTTGCTATTGTTTAAAGTCTGTTTTCAATACTGTTTCATTCTGTTTCGTTTGTTGCCCTACATTAAGAGGGTTTATTGGTTGTTTTATGACCAAAAATAAAACTGTTTTGTTTTTGCATGATATGCAATGTCATGTTTACAGCATTATTGATGATATTCAGAGTCAATCGATGCAGTGAGAAGCCGGGATTTTGATCTGCGGCATAAAAATCACAGAGCTTTAAAATCTTCACGTAGTCACTCACGTGACTCCGAAGTAAAATAGTAAGATTAAACGAGAACTTACCAGTTTGAAGTTTGATCTTTATTTGATGAGGAGTTACGTTGGTGATTACGTGCCCGCCACGCCCAACCCTCTCTCATAGAAAAAAGGTCATAATGGTAGTTCTCATGTTGATCATCTTAATATGTTACTTCAATTATGGTGTTGTCTGTGATTTCATACCGCTGCTTTGAAGATTGACGCGCATGCGCCCTGACGGGGTTCTTCACGTAATCACCAACGTAACTCCTCATAAAATAAAGATCAAACTTCAAACTGGTAAGTTCTCGTTTAATCTTACTATTCTCTGCCACAGAAGGTAGTTGAGGCCAGTTCATTGGCTATATTTAAGAGGGAGTTAGATGTAGCCCTTGTGGCTAAAGGGATCAGGGGGTATGGAGAGAAGGCAGGTGCAGGATACTGAGTTGGATGATCAGCCATGATCATATTGAATGGCGGTGCAGGCTCGAACGGCCGAATGGCCTACTCCTGCACCTATTTTCCATGTTTCTATGTTTCTATAGCACATCAATACTTCATCCAATTTTAGAAAATTTAAAAAATGTTAGAAGAACAAATCTCTGAAAATGGAAGCACATTGTAATGAAGCAGTTAATGCTTTTGGCTTTCCAGACTTTATAAATCGAGGGAGAAGAAAAGCTAGAAAATCACATGAAATAGAGTGACAGGTCATACAGCATGGAAACTCATCCATGCCAACCACAACGCCTATTTTACTTCGGAGTCACGTGAGTGACTACGTGAAGAAGCCCGCCAGCCCGCATGCGCGTCAATACGTCTAATGCATGGCGCACGACTGGCTGGGAGGAGCCTCCAAAAAAGTACAAAAAGTACAAAAAAGCCTCCAGGTAAGTTTTAAACTTATTCTGAGGTCGTATTTTTTGGTTGGAGAAATCTCATTTACAGAGTTTGCTACGGATATGGAATCCAGGGCGAAATCCCGACGGGCCACGGGGAATCCGGCTACGGAGGACCGCTGGAGTGCGGGTAGCCGGCGACCGTCGGTTTCGCCGTCCGAGTCGCTGACAGTGCGGTCAGCAACTTCCTACTTGGTGCTTGCCGAAAGCGCCTTGGCAACCACGAAAGTAGGGAAAGCCAAAAGGAAGTCGGATAGGCCTGTTGACTCAGACGAGTCAGGCCAAGAGGAGTCGCCTCCTACAATCATGGATAGCGTCTTCGGGCGTTTATCCAGGATGGAGCACCTTATGGAAAGGATGCTCCATCATGATATGCTCCGTGAAACGGAAACAAAAGACCTCTGCCTAGAGAATTCAGCTTTCGAGCTGCCACCAGCTTTAGTGAACCGCTTACTGCTGATGGAAGTGTAGGGGTGTTGCCGCCGAAACGGTGAAGCTTTGCCCGTCATTGGTGCCTTGATCAGCCCAACAGCTTTTGCTTCTTCATCCAGGTCTTTTACCTGCTTCGGTAGATCTTCCCCTAACAGAAGATTTGGCGGCTGGACATTGCTGGCCTTACATAAGCCTGCAAATTTGGGATTCAGGGCAGGTGTGATGGCGTTCTCCCGAAAACAGTTTATTTCAAAATGTGCATTGCACATCAATGCACATCTGGCAAATGCCGTAATGCCTGAAGCCTCCTCGGGGGCCTGCGGCAGAGCCTGGTCCAGGGCTGCATAATGTCTCCCACTCTGACGAGGGGAGCGTACGGGGTCAGTATTGGACTGACTCCGAATTCAGAGGTATGTCTGGGGAACATGCACGACATACGTGAGGTTCAAGAATTGCCTGCCATGGCATCAAGGTTCGCGATACCCTCACAAACAGGGGAGCCGCTGAAGGAAGAGCTAGCTTCCATCATAAATTACCTCACATCGCACCAATTGCAGGAACAGGTGATGGTGGAAACTGCAAAATATCATACACCTGCAAATTGTGCGTCCCTGAAAGTGCCGGCTGTGAACAGCTCTATCTGGGGATACATTGGAGGGGGCATCAAAGCCCAGGAGATGAAACTCCAAAGAATCTTTAAATTTCTGGCTTCGGGCATTACGGCATTTGCCAGATCTGTGGATGGCGGACCATTATCCGACGTCCAGCAGGATGCCCTGGCGTTGATGTGCAATGCACATTTCGAAATAAACTGTTTTCGGAAGAACGCCATCACACCTGCCCTGAATCCCAAATTTGCAGGCTTATGTAAGGCCAGCAATGTCCAGCCGCTGAATCTTCTGTTCGGGGAAGATCTACCGAAGCAGGTAAAAGACCCGGATGAAGAAGCAAAAGCTGTCGGGCTGATCAAGGCACCAATGACGGGCAAAGCTTCACAGTTTCGGCGGCAACACCCCTACGCTTCAATCAGCAGTAAGCGGTTCACTGAAGCTGGTGGCAGCTCGAAAGCTGAATTCTCTGGGCAGAGATCTTTTTTAGGCCATGGCCCAAGCCGGCCCCCATGGAAAATGCGCAATCCGCGCACTCCAGCAGTCCTACCCTCCAAACCCCGAGGGCAGAAATAGAACCTGCATCAAGGGCCTTTCGGCCTACCAGAAGACCACCGGTAACCATGGAGGTAGGTGGGTCTGATTCTTTCCGGAACATGGGGTAGATAGATAGATAAACATTTATTGTCACATACACCAATTGGTGCAGTGAAATTTGACTTGCCAATGCAGCACACAAATAAAGATTACATCCAAGAATTTAACAACATAAAAACATCCCCCCACAATGGTTCCCACTGTGGGGGAAGGCAGCAAAGTCCAGTCCCATCCCCAGTTCACCCATAGTCGGGGCCTATTGAGGCCTCTGCAGTCGCTGCCACGGCAGCACGATGCCTCAGGCCCTCTCGCCGGATGATGGAATTCTGGCGTCGGGTGAACACTCTCAGCGGCCCGGAGTGTCTGGAGCGGCCGCTCCCTCCCAGTAGACCACGGCTCCCGAAGTCCACGAGCCGCGAGCCGCGCCGGTCGATGCTCCGACTCTGGCGACCTCGTCGTCAGATCCCAGGCTCCGCAGTGTTTAGTGCTCAGCGCCGCCCGTGGCTGGAAGCTCCACTGACCGCAGACCACTGACCGCAGCTCCGCGATGTTGGTGCCGGCGGTCACAGCACTCCGGAGCCTGCTGCACGGCGACCCGGGTTAGGCATCGCCCGCTCCGCGATGGTACTTCAGCGCTGTGCCGCCGCCGAAGCTGAAGTCCTGGCCAGTCCCGGCAGGAAAACGCCGCCCCAGTCTGCCCGTAGGCCGCGATGAAGGGGCGAAGATACGTCTCGGAGAAAAGCCGTGGACCAGTTACAAGTTGGTGGTAGATTACACTTGTTTTTGCATGAATGGCGTTGGATAACATCAGATCTGTTTATACTGCACAGTATACAAGGGTTCCAAATTGAATTTCTTCCCAATTCATTGCCACCCACACAGCATACACCAAGCCGGACGTTTGTTCATTCCAAACGGGAGGGTTTGGATATACAAGCTGAAATTCACACATTATACACAAAAGGGGTAGTCGAGAAGTCGAGTTATGAACATCACCAATTCGTCTCTAATATATTCCCCAGAGAAAAGAAAGATGGAGGGTGTCGAATCATCCTTGATTTAACACAACTTAACTCTTATGTGCAGTATAGACATTTCAAAATGGAAAACGTCGTTACTGCCAAACAGCTGATTTCCAAAGGATACTTCATGGCATGCATCAATCTCAAAGATGCATACTGTTCGGTGCCCATTCCCAGGGATCACCGGAGATATTTGAAATTTAGCTGGATGGGGCAACTGTGGCAGTTTAAAGCCTTGCCTAATGGATTAACTTCAGCCCCAGATTATTTACCAAATTATTGAAACCGGTGCTTGGGCTACTTAGAGCTCAAAAACACATTGTTATGGCATAACTGGATGATATTCTAATCATTGGGAAAACGCTGCAATTAGCTAAATTAGTTGTTTCAGCCACGAAAATTCTCACATTTGAGAAATTGGGGTTTCTCATCCATCCAGTTAAATCCAAGTTGATACCAACTAGAGATTAATTATTTGGGATTTACCATTAATGGGATTTACCATAATGATAAATCCCAAATAATTAATAACTCTAGTTGGTATGTCTGTGACTCTGCCCTGGGACAAGAGATTAGAATCAATATAAGCCTGTAACAACCTTGTTGTTATGAAGCAGCCTTCTATTCGCCAGGTGGCTAGTGTAATTGGCAAAATAGTGCCTATTTTTCCAGCTGCGCAATTTGGGCCTTTGCATTATCAGAATTTACAACGTGCAAAGGAGCAAGCTCCCAAGTACCATTAAGGTCATTTTAACAGACCTATGCTATATACCAAGCTATATCAGAATTACAATGGTGAACGACCAATATTCAGCATTGCTCCAGTAACATTTTGGTCAGTAAACCGACAGTTATATTACAAACTGATGCTCGTGCTCAAAGATGGTATTAACTACCTGGAGTTGCTGGGGGCATTCTATGGATTGAAGGATTATTGTGGGAATATGCATAATCTGCATGTTCTACTACAAATTGATAACACTACAGCGGTGGCATATATTAATCACATGGGTGGAATCAAGTCAGTATTCTGTGATAGTTTAGCTAACTTCATTTGGCACTGGTGTATGGGGGGAAAAAAGCATTTGGATTTCAGCTACCTACTTGCCAGGTAGGTCCAACATGGTGGCGGACACCAGGTTACGCAAATTTAATGACAACACAGAATGGATGTTGGATCACAAAGTATTTAACAACATTGTTGCTCGGTATGGAACACCGGATATCGATTTGTTTGCATCTAGGCTCAATCACCAATTGCCAAAATATGTTGCATGGGAGCCAGACCCAGGGGCAGTGGCGATAGATGCATTCTCGCTATAATGGGGAGGAATGTTCTTTTATGCCTTTCCTCCATTTTGCCTCATCAGTCGGGTCTTGCAAAAAATCCAGCAAAATTCCGCTTCAGGCATTTTCATAGTGCCTGACTGGCCTATGCAGCCATGGTTCCCGCTGATGTTGGGAATGATAATAGAACCTTATATGGTTATTACAAAACACAAAAATTTGCTGGTTCATCCCGTGACTCGGGAAGCCACCCTCTGCATGATAGAATCAATTTATTGATTTGCAGACTCTAAGAAGACCGTTCCTGGGGCTTGGGTTGTCAGACCGAACCGTGGACGTGATCACTGCAGCTTGGAGGGATAGCACCAAAAAGCAGTACATTTCCTCATCAGGAGATGGGAAGTGTTTTGTTTAAATGCTAACATAACATATAATATGGCACGGATAAATGACGTCTTGGAGTTCCTTTCAAATGGTTCTTTGACAAAAAATTAAGTTATGGTGCCATTAACTGTGCCAAAAGTGCCTTGTCATCATATTTGCTGCTGGGATCGGGACCCACTCTGTCGGGTCTCACCCTCTGATATCTAGATTTATGAAGGATATCTTTAACACAAATCCTCCCAGGCCCAGGTACACGGTAGTATGGGATATTAACATTGTGTTAACACTACTTCGCCGGTGGGTTCCAGCTACGTCCTTATCTTTGGCCCGGCTCTCATATAAGGTAGTTATGCTCATGGCGCTGGTTTCAGCGCAACGCGTCCAGTCATTGCATAAGGTACGGCTGAACAGAATGGTTATACCTACCAACAAAATAACGCTCTATGTAAATGAGTTAATTAAACTAAGCAGACCGGGGGCATTGGGTCTAAAGCTGGAATTTCTGGCATATCCTATGGACCATAGATTGTGTGTTGTCACACATACTCATCAATATTTTAAGGCTACAAAGAACTTTAGAGGCACTGAGCTGGCAATGTTTGTTAGACACAAAAAAACACACAAGAGGGTTTCAATGTAGACCATCTCCAGATGGTTTATATATGTATTGGCTTGTGCTGGAGTGAACACTGATGTTTTAAAATCTCACTCCACCAGGGCTGCAATAACATCAGCAGCAAGGTTCATGGAGGTTCCGCTGGACCGCATCCTAGCGACAGTAGGATGGTCAAATGAGCGGATTTCCCAAACCTTTTATAATAAACCGATTGCCAGTCCGGGTTCGTTTGCCAACTCAATTTTAAGTTCTATTCAATAATTTGCTTATTATTTGCTTATTAATAGCATCAGCATGTTTTAAATCTATGTCATGTCTGAATGCATTATCTTTTCAATCATTTCTGGTCAACTAATGCAGTGTGTTGCATGGACTCGTGTTCGCGGCATGAAATCACAGAGCTTTAAAATCTTCACGTAGTCACTCACGTGACTCCGAAGTAAAATAGGAAGATAAAACGAGAACTTACCAGTTCGAAGTTTGATCTATATTTTATGAGGAGTTACGATGAGGGATTACGTGCCCTCCGCTCCCAACCCTCTTCTCATAAAGGTCATGTGGTAGTTCTAGTTTCTCAAATCTTCCTATAATCAGTTCAGCAACTGGTTTCTGTGATTTCACACCGCTGCTTTGAAGGTTGACGCGCATGCGAGCTGGCGGGCTTCTTCACGTAATCCCTCATCGTAACTCCTCATAAAATAAAGATCAAACTTCAAACTGGTAAGTTCTCGTTTAATCTTCCTATTTATGCTTGCCCCCAGGCCTGCTCCGATATATACGAGGACACTTTGAAAAGCCAGAGACTAAATTGCAGGAGGCAATTGATGAGATATCAATCATCGTTAAACACAGGAGGAACTACCAGATGACTGGACAATGGCTAATAACATGCCTGTTTAAAGAGGACTGCAAGGAAGTGCCTGGGAGCTCTAGACATGTGAGCCTGACTTCTGTGGTGGGTAGGTTACTGGAGAGGGTTCACAGGAATAAGATATATCTGTATTTGGATAGACATCAAGAGTTTGGATGTGAGATTGTGTCTTATGAATTTGTGTGAGTTATTTGAAGAAGTAACCAAGATGGTTAAGGAGGACAGGGCCATAGACATTGGTTATATGGACTTCAGTAAAGCCATTGATAAGTTTTCGTATGATAGACTGTTCTGGAAAGTTAAATCATATTGGATTTGGGGAGAATTCTAGAAATTATAGAAGGATCTTGATTAGCTGGGCAAGTAGGCTGACGAATGACTAATGGGGTTTAATGCAAATGTGTGTGAGGTGTTGCATTTTGGGAAATCAAACTAGGCAGGATTTTCACAGTGAATGGTTGGAAGTTTTGTAGGGCAAAGGAATCTAGGAGTACAAGTACATAGTTCCCTGAAAATTGAGTCACAGGTGGTTAAGGTGGTAAAGAAGGCTTTGGTACATTGGCCTTCATCAGTTAGGGGTCTAGAAGCTGAGACGTTATGTTACAGTTGTACAAGACGTTGATGAGGCTGCATTTGGAGTATTGTGTTCAGTTTTGTTCACCGTGCTATAGGAAGGATATTATTTAGCTGGAAAGTAGAGAATATTTGAGAGGATGTTGTCAGGACTCAAGAGCCTGAGCTATCATAAAAGATTGGATTGGCTGCAACTTTACTCCTTGTAGTGTAGGAGGTTGAGTGGTGATCTTGTAATGGTGTATAAAATCATGAGGGAATTAGATACGGTGAATAGATACTGAGATACCCAGAGCAGGCAAATCAAGAACCAGAAGAGATTGGTTTAAGGTGTGAGAGGCAAGATTTAATAAGACTCTGAGGGGCAATTTTTTCACTCAGCAGGTGGTAGGTATATAGAATGAGCTATCCTATACCAGCATTTAAAAGACACTAGGACATTAGGAAAGGTTTGGAGGAATATAGGCCAAATGCAGGCTAATGGGACAAGTTTGGATGGGACATCTTGGTGGACATGGATGAGTTGAGGTGAAGTTTGTGCTGTTTGACTGTCTGACTATGACTTTGGCTGCTCATTCCATAATGTACTACCCAATGTGTGAATAGATCTTCCTCCCTCTCACTTCAACCAATGCACTCTAGCTCTTGATACATCAACTCTGGGAAAATTGCTGTGTGCATTCTCCTTATCTATGTCCTTATGATAGATAAGGTTTCTAAGATCACCCCTCAATCTCCTATGCTTGGAGGAATAAAGTCACAACCTGACCAACCTCTCAAGAGGCATAGAGCATGGAAGCAGGCCCTTCGACCCAACTCGTCCATGCGGACCAAGATGCCCCATCTAAACTAGTCCCATTTGCCCATATGTGGCCCATAACCCTCTATATTTTTCCCGTCCAATGTCTTTTAAATTCTGTTATAGTACCTGCCTCAATTACTTCCTCTGGCAGCTCATTCCATACACCCACCATCCTCGAGTAAAAAGGTTGCTCCTCAGATTCACTTTAAATCTTGCCCCTCTCACAAACTAATGTCCTCTTGTTTTTGATTCCCCTACCCTGGGGAAAACAACTGTGCATTCACTCTATCTATTTCGTTCATGATTTTACATACCTTTAAAAGGTCATCCCTCAGCCTCCTGCACTCCAGGGAATAAAATTATCGTCTGTCCGAGGGCCCAATTGCTACTGTGAATGATCTACCTTGCTTTGAAGTCCCAAAATGCAATACTTCCCACTTATCTCAGTTAAACTTGATTTGGCATTTGTCGGCCCATTTACCCATCTGATCAAGGTCCTGCTGAAATTTTACTGTCACGCGTAAACATATTAAACATGCTTTGCACATTCATACACAAATCATTAATATAGATGACAAACATCAATGGGCTCAGTATCAACCCCCGGTGACCCAAAAAACATTCTTCCAGCATCAGTCTGCTTGCTACCATCAAGCCAATTATGTATCCAATTTGCTATCTCTCTCTGGATCCCAAGCAATCTAACCTACCACGTGGACTCTTATCAAAGGCCTTGCTGAAGTTATAGGGACGTACAGTTCAGAAACAGTCCCTTTGGCCAAACTGGAAAGGGTGCAGAGTAGATTTGAGGTTGTTACCACGACTCGAGTGCGTGAGCTATAGGGAGAGGTTGAGCAGGCTAGGACTTTATTCAGTGGAGCACAAGAGGATGAAGGGTGAAGTCTGAAGAAGGGACTCGACCAAATACGTCACCCATTCAATAGACAATAGACAAAAGGTGCAGCAGGCCATTCGGCCCCTCGAGCCAGCACTGCCATTCAATATGATCATGGCTGATCATCCACAATCAGTACCCCGTTCCTGCCTTCTCCCCATATCCCCTGACTCCGCTATCTTTAAGAGCTCTGTCTAGCTCTCTCGAAAGCATCCAGAGAACCAGCCTCCACCGCCCTCTGAGGCAGAGAATTCCACAGACTAACAACTCTCTGTGTGAAAGTGTTTCCTCGTCTCCGTTCTAAATGGCTTACCCCTTATTCTTAAACTGTGTCCCCTAGTTCTGGACTCCCCCAACATCGGGAACATGTTTCCTGCCTCTGGCGTGTCCACACCCTTAATAATCTTACATGTTTCAATACAAACCCCTCTCATCCTTTTAAATTCCAGAGCATACAAGCCCAGCCGCACCATTCTATCAACAAATGACAGTCCCACCATCCTGGGAGTTAACCTACACTGCACTCCCTCAATAGCAAGAATGTCCTTCCTCACATTGGGAGACCAAAACTGCACACAATACTACAGGTTTGGTCTCACTAGGGCCCTGTACAACCGCAGAAGGACCTCTTTGTTCCTATACTCAACTCCTCTTGTTATGAAGGCCAACCTGCCATTTGCTTTCTTCAATTAACATGCCATTTCCTTTTCAGGGCTCGAAATTAGCGGTTGCCCGGGTGCAAATGGCCACCTAAAGTCCCACCGGGCAACCTAAATGCCGAGTCATTTTGCCCGGCTTGGCACTGCAGATGCTGGTTTATACCGCAGATAGACACAAAAAACTGGAGTAACTCAGCGGGTCAGGCAGTATCTCTGGAGAAAAGGAACCTGACGTTTCGTGTCGGCGGAGGCAACGGCTGTAGTGTGGGGCAAAGATACTAGGTGCGGGGTGACGGAGGGTCAGAGCGAATGACGGGCCCGCACAGCAGCGGCGGCGGTGACAGCGGCTCCACCTCCTCCTCCCGCCCTGAAAGCGGCCGCTGCTTGCCACTCCGCCAACGGCAATAATCGTTTTCAACCGCCATCTGAAGCACCTTCCTGTTGGCTGGCGGAGGAGGGGAGGCAGTGGCGAGGGAATCCCCACTGCCTCCCCCTTTGGCGGCGGCACTTGGCGGTGGACAGGGACGGCCAAGGCAGCAGGGCGATAATGCCGGTGTTGTCCGAGGAGTGCTGACCTACCTTCCTCCCCACCCTCTCTCTCTCTCGCTCTTGTACGCCCCCCTCCACCCCCCTTATCTTGGGACCCCTCCTCGATATCCCACACTGATCCCCATTCCCACCACTATACAGTCGTCACTGACATCCCCTGTGCTCCTCTCCCCATCTTCCCCCCCCCCAATCTATTCATCCTGCACTGATCTCCGTATCCACCTCATATTGATTATCCTGCCACCCCCCATCCACCCTACACTGGTCCCCCAATTCATCCTGTACTGACCCCCCTTTCCATCCACCCTGCACTGCACCACCCATTCATCCTGCACTGCTCCCCCCATACATCCTGTAATGATCTCCCCATTCATCTTTCACTGCCCCCCCCCATTCATCCAGTACTGATCCCCTCATTCACCTGCACTGATCTCCCGATCCATCCTGTACTGACCCCCCCTCCATTTATTCTGCACCGATCCCCCCATCCATCCTGTAGTGATCTGCCCATTCATCTTTTACTGATCCCCCCATTCATCCTGTACTGATCCCCTCATTCATCCTGTACTGATCCCCCATCCATCCTGTAGGGACCCCCCCATTCATCCTGTAGTGATCCACCCATTCATCCTGCACAGACCCTCCGATCCACACTGTACTGACCCCCCTCCATTCATCCTGTACTAATCCCCCCATTCATCCGGCGCTGATCCCCCACATCCATCCTGTACTGAACCCCCATTCAAGAAGAATGGGGGATCAGTCTGAAGAAGGGTCTCGACCCGAAACATTGCCTATTTCCTTCGCTCCATAGATGCTGCCTCACCCGCTGAGTTTCTCCAGCATTTTTGTCTACCCACATTCATCCTGTACTGATCCCCCCCATTCATCCTGTACTGATCCCCCCCATCCATCCTGTACTGATCCCCTCATCCATCCTGCACAGATCCCCCCCGTCCATCCCGTACTGATCCCGCCATTCAACCCCACTGACATCCCCCGCTATCTCCCCTCCTCCAACCAACACACACTAATTCTCCTGCCTCAATCCATCCTTTGCTGCAGTTGTCCATTCCGCACCGATTGCCTTCTCAACCCCCCCCCCCCCCGCCATCTATCCATCCCGCACTGATTCACACATCCCCCCCCTCCGACCCTATTGTGCTGGAAATATCTTCAGAGCGAACATTGACTATGTTCGCATTCCACAGTTCAAAACAAGTGGGCTTGAGGAAGCTGCTGATTGGTGGAAGCGGACTAGAGGAAGCAGCTGATTGGGTGACAGAACCCTGCTGATTTCTTCCAGTAATTTGTATTGTATTGTATTGCACTTTGTATTGTATCCAGGGTAAGGGAGGAGTATGAGGGCCAGGGCAGTTTACTGTTCTGGATGTCAGATGTGGGAAGTCATGGAGTCTGATAGCCCTCCAGACGTCCACATCTGCGCCAGGGGCGTCGAGATGGGGCTCCTAAGGGACCGTATTAGGAACCTGGAGCAGCAGCTCGATGACCTCTGTCTGGTCAGGGAGAGTGAGGAGGTCATAGAGAGGAGTTATAGAGAGGTGGTCACTCCAAAACCATGGGAGACAGACAAGTGGGTCACAGTTAGGAGGGGCAAGGGGCAGAGGCAGGGACTAGAGAGTACCCCGGTGGCTGTACACCTTGACAATAAGTTCATCCTGTTTGAGTACTGTTGGGGGGGACAGCCTACCTGGGGGTAGCGACAGTGGCCGGGCCTCCGGTACAGAGATCGGCCCTGTTGCTCAGAGGGGTAAGGAAAAGAAGAGGAGGGCAGTAGTAATAGGGGACTATATAGTTAGGGGGTCAGACAGGCGATTCTGTGGACGCAGTCGGGAGATCCGGATGGTAGTTTGCCTCCCTGGTGCCAGGGTCTGGGATGTGTCTGAACGTGTCCAAGATATCCTGAAACGGGAGGGAGAGGAGCCCGAGGTCGTGGTACATATAGGTACCAATGACATAGGTAGAAAAAAGGATGAGGTCCTGAAAGGAGAATTTAGGGAGTTAGGGACAGTGAGAGTATGAATGGAGCGAGGTGGAGGATAAATGCGTGGCTGAAGGACTGGTGCAGCGGGCAGGGATTCAAGTTTCTGGATCATTGGAACCTCTTTTGGGGAAGGTGTGACCTGTACAAAAAGGACGGGTTGCACTTGAACCCGAGGGGGACCAATACGCTGGCGGGGAGATTTGCAAAGGCTACTGGGGAGACTTTAAACTAGAACGGTTGGGGGGAGGGACTCAAATAGAGAAAGCTAGTAGACAGTGTGTGAGGCAGGAGGCAGAGAAGGGAAGCACTCAGACCCAACATGTAGGGGGGAAAGAAGAAAAAGATAATAAACAGAGACTAAGAGGCGGTGGGTTTCTTAAATGTGTGAACAGAGACAGAGGGGTGTAAAATGAGGGTAGAAGCAATAGGTAGCAAGGTGAAAAGTAAAAGTGGTAGGCAGACAAATCAAAAAGGGCCATTTTTCAACATAATTGTATAAGGGGTAAGAGTGTTGTAAAAACAAGCCTGAAGGCTTTGTGTCTCAATGCAAGGAGCATTAGTAATAAGGTGGATGAGTTGAATGTGCAGATAGCTATTAATGACTATAATATAGTTGGGATCATGGAGACATGGCTCCAGGGTGACTAAGGCTGGGAGCTGAACATCCAGGGATATTCAATATTCAGGAGGGATAGACAGAAAGGAAAAGGAGGTGGGGTAGCGATGCTGGTTAGAGAGGAGATTAACGCAATAGAAAGGAAGGACATTAGCTTGGAGGATGTGGAATCGATATGGGTACAGCTGCGAAACACTAAGGGGCAGAAAACGCTAGTGGGAGTTGTGTACAGGCCACCTAACAGTAGTAGTGGAGTTGGGGATGGCATCAAACAGGAAATTAGAAATGCGTGCAACAAAGGTAAAACAGTTATAATGGGTGACTTCAATCTACATATAGATTGGGTGAATCAAATTGGCAGGGGTGCTGAGGAAGAGGATTTCTTGGAATGTATGCGGGATAATTTCCTAAATCAACATGTAGAGGAACCAACGAGAGAGCAGGCTATTCTAGACTGGGTATTGAGTAATGAGGAAGGGTTAGAAGGGTTGTTGTGCGTGGCCCCTTGGGCAAGAGTGAGCATAATATGGTTGAGTTCTTCATTAGGATGGTGAGTGACATAATTAATTCAGAAACAAGGGTTCTGAACTTAAAGACAGGTTACTTTGAGGGTATGAGACGTGAATTGGCCAAGATAGACTGTCAATTGATTCTTAAAGGGTTGATGGTGGATATGCAATGGAAAGCATTTAAAGGCTGCATGGATGAACTACAACAATTGTTCATCCCAGTTTGGCAAAAGAATAAATCATGGAAGGTATTGCATCCGTGGATAACAAGGGAAATCAGGGATGTTATCAAAACAAAAGATGAAGCATACAAATTAGCCAGTAAAAGCAGCCTACCAGAGGACTGGGAGAAAATCAGTCCAGCAGAGGAGGACAAAGGGTTTAATTAGGAAAGGGAAAATAGATTATGAAAGAAAACTGGCAGGGAACATAAAAACTGACCGCAAAAGTTTTTATAGATATGTGAAGAGAAAAAGATTAGTTAAAACAAATGTAGGTCTCTTGCAGTCAGAAACAGGTGAATTGATCATGGGGAACAAGGACATGGCAGACCAATTGAATAACTACTTTGGTTCTGTCTTCACTAAGGAAGACTTAATTAATCTGCCGGGAAAAGCAGGGGAACGGGGGCCAAATGAGATGGAGGAACTGAGTGAAATCCAGGTTAGCCGGGAAGTGGTGTTAGGTAAATTGAATGGATTAAAGGCCGATAAATCCCCAGGGCCAGATAGGCTGCATCCAAGAGTACTTAAGGAAGTAGCCCCAGAAATAGTGGATGCATTAGTGATAATTTTTCAAAACTCTTTAGATTCTGGAGTAGTTCCTGAGGATTGGAGGGTAGCTAATGTAACCCCACTTTTTAAAAAGGGAGGGAGAGAGAAAATGGGGAATTACAGACCAGTTAGTCGGTAGTGGGAAAACTGCTGGAGTCAGTTATTAAAGATGGGATAGCAGCACATTTGGAAAATGGTGAAATCATTGGACAATGTCAGCACGGATTTATGAAAGGTAAATCATGTCTGACGAATCTTATAGAATTTTTCGAGAATGTAACTAGTAGAGTGGATAAGGGAGAACCAGTGGATGTGTTATATCTGGACTTTCAGAAGGCTTTCGACAAGGTCCCACATAAGAGATTAATATAAAAACTTAAAGCACACGGTATTGGGGGTTCAGTATTGATGTGGATAGAGAACTGGCTGGCAGACAGGAAGCAAAGAGTAGGAGTAAACGGGTCCTTTTCAGAATGGCAGGCAGCGACTAGTGGGGTATCGCAAGGCTCAGTGCTGGGACCCCAGCTATTTACAATATATATTAATGATTTGGACAATGGATTTGAATGCAACATCTCCAAGTTTGCAGATGATACGAAGCTGGGGGGCAGTGTTAGCTGTGAGGAGGGTTCTAGGAGGCTGCAAGATGACTTGGATAGGCTGCGTGAGTGGGCAAATGCATGGCAGATGCAGTATAATGTGGATAAATGTGAGGTTATCCACTTTCGTGGCAAAAACAGGAAAGTAGACTATTACCTGAATGGTGGCCGATTAGGAAAAGGGGAGATGCAACGAGACCTGGGTGTCATGGTACACCAGTCATTGAAAGTAGGCATGCAGGTGCAGCAGGCAGTGAAGAAAGCGACTGGTATGTTAGCATTCATAGCAAAAGGATTTGAGTATAGGAGCAAGGAGGTTCTACTGCAGTTGTACAGGATCTTGGTGAGACCACACCTGGAGTATTGTGTACAGTTTTGGTCTCCTAATCTGAGGAAGGACATTCTTGCCATTGAGGGAGTCCAGAGAAGGTTCACCAGACTGATTCCTGGGATGTCAGGACTTTCATATGAAGAAAGACTGGATAGACTTGGCTTGTACTCGCTAGAATTTAGAAGATTGAGGGGGGATCTTATAGAAACTTACAAAATTCTTAAGGCGTTGGACAGGCTAGATGCAGGAAGATTGTTCCCGATGTTGGGGAAGTCCAGAACAAGGGGTCACAGTTTAAGGATGAAGGGGAAATATTTTAGGACTGAGATGAGAAAAACATTTTTTACACAGAGAGTGGTGAATCTCTGGAATCCTCTGCCACAGAATGTAGTTGAGGCCAGTTCATTGGCTATATTTAAGAGGGAGTTAGATGTGGCCCTTGTGGCTAAAGGGATCAGGGGGTATGGAGAGAAAGCAGGTACAGGATACCGAGTTGGATGATCATCCATGATCATATTGAATGGCGGTGCAGGCTCGAAGGGCCGAATGGCCTACTCCTGCACCTATTTTCTATGTTTCTATGTTTGATAACGGAATGCAACCAAATGTGTTTTAATTCCCAATGTTATTATTTGTTTTAATCCATAAAGATGGATTAATTAAATTGTGAACACGTGAAACATTAAAACCGCAGTGTTCGATTATCACTGCTACCGTTGACACGTTATTACAGAATTCATTTTAACGGCAAATCAATGCTCTTAATATGGAGTATCAGTACTGTAGTTATTTAATGAACAACATTCACAACTATACGTTGGATTTATCCAGGTTTAACTACAGTAAAAATACATCACGAATTTGGTCAGGAGATATTTCAGTTGAAATTTTAATGTTAATTCTGAAGTGGGAATGATGGAAACAGCGTTTATCAATTAAAAAAAAAAAAATCTGTTGCGTTCAAACTGGGTATCTTCATTGCTGTTCACAACCCTATATCAGTCTGAAGAAGGGTTTCGGCCCGAAACGTTGCCTATTTCCTTCGCTCCTTAGATGCTGCTGCACCCGCTGAGTTTCTCCAGCACCTTTGTCTACCATCTAATCTGTATGTCTGGTAATGTGGCGTTTTGACACCTTTAAACATATTACCAAAAGAACATTTGCTGCAGTTATGTCCTTTGGCCATCTCTTGTCAGTTAAGGTAATGTTTAACCTTTCAGATGGGTATAGTCGGTTTTAACAACTATTATCATAAAATGCCTTTAGAAATTTCCTTGCAACCTGCATATTTTGTTGTGGATAAATTATGTGGGAAGCGAGAGTGTTTCTGTACCAATAGCAATAACGACCCATGCTATGACCATGTCATGATAATTTTCGGTCCTTCACAGAAAACATGCTTGCATCAATCTGTAGTGTGCATGGTTAAGCATATATGTTACCATGGTCCAGGATTTATTGACACAGGTTGATCATACGCTGAATAATCTAACCACATCTTTGTTTGGAAGTGGAAAGAAATAGACAATAGACAAAAGGTGCAGGAGTAGGCCATTCGGTCCTTCGAGCCAGCGCCGCCATTCAATGTGATCATGGCTGATCATCCCCAATCAGTAACCCGTCCCTGCCTTTTCCCCATATCCCCTGACTCCACTATCTTTAAGAGCCCTATCCAGCTCTCTCTTCAAAGCATCCAGAGAACCTGTCTCCACCGCCCTCTGAGGCAGAGAATACCACACACTCACAACTCTCTGTGAGAAAAAGTGTTTCCTCGTCTCCGTTCTAAATGGCTTACCCCTTATTCTTAAACTGTGGCCCCTGGTTCTGGACTCCCCCAACATCGGGAACATGTTTCCTGCCTCCAGCGTGTCCAAACACTTAACAATCTTATATGTTTCAATAAGATCCTCTCTCATCCTTCTAAACTCCAGTGTACAAGCCCAGCTGCTTCATTCTCTCAGCATATGACAGTCCCGCCATCCCGGGAATTAACCTTGAAAACCTACGCTGCACTGCCTCAATAGTAAGAATGTCCTTCCTCAAATTAGGGGACCAAAACTGCAGACAATACTCCAGGCGTGGTCTCACTAGGGCTCTGTACAACTGCAGAAGGATCTCTTTGCTCCTATACTCGACTCCTCTTGTTATAAAGGCCAACATGCCATTCGCTTTCTTCACTGCCTGCTGTACCTGCAATAGAAATTGCATTCATTGCAATGTGTAAAAAGAGTTGAGATACTGTATTATAATTTTGCTGCATGTCATTGTGGTATATATCATTTCTTGATTGGTGAATATGTTTAGTTTGTGACTTATTTGAAGCAGAAATAATATGTGAATGCTTCATTGAGCATAATTTTACTTCGGAGTCACGTGAGTGACTACGTGAAGAACCCCGCCAGTGCGCCTGTGCGTCATTAAGTCAGACGCCTTGACGCAAATGGACGTGAGGAGCAGAGCTCCTACAGTGGTTTGTAGTTTTTCAACAACAAGGTAAGTAGAAACTTTTTTCATGTTTTCCAGGTCCGTTTACTGTGGGTCTATGGGGATATTTTCCACAGACGCCATGGAAAAAACGGACAGGGGGAAGAGGCGAGCAACACAGCCGACAGAAGTCGGGAAAGTCGGGAGTCTGTGGTTAGAGACCAACCGCCTCTAAACCCCGGTACAGTCGCCAGCGGTGAGCATAGCGACTGTGGACCTGGGGCTGGTGAAAACACAGTCAGCGCCTGTCGGGCAAAAGACGAAGTTTAAATCCCAACGGCCCACGGAGGGAGTCCCAGGCAATGGAAGTAGCTCCAGGGCTAGATACTGCTTTCGAGCGTATTGCCCAAATAGAAAGCCTTTTACATAGGCTGTTGGAGCAAAGTTCACTCAGGGAGGAGTGTACTGAAAGCCGAGCTGCTGGAAGCAGCTCAAACAGCTCCTGGTACAGGGCTAGATACTGCTTTCGAGCGTATTGCCCAAATAGAAAGCCTTTTCCATAGGCTGTTGGAGCAAAGTTCACTCAGGAAGGAGTGTACTGTAATCCAAGCTGCAGGAAGCAGCTTAAACAGCACCTGGCTCAGGGCTGATGGAATGCACCCTCAGGAATGAGGAGCGTGCTACGGGTCATGAGATTTCAGACCCCGACTCTGACGGTGAGGCTGTACAAGGCGATGAACGGCAGCTGCCAGATGTTCCACCCCTGGCAGTAGGATTCGCTGCCCCGTCAGGGTCAGGAGAGCCATTAGGAGAAGAACTGGCCTCCTTAATAAATTACTTGGTTTACCATCAGCTGGAACAGCAGGAGATGGATGAGACTGCAAGAAACCAGGAGACCCCAAGTAACTGTGGGTTGCTGAAAGCAGCAGCAGTGAACCAAATTATCTGGAATCAGTTGCAGAGAATATTAAAGCTGCTGGGTTCTGGAATAACTGCTTTTACCACAATATGCAGCACCCACTTCGAGATCAATTATCTGAGGAAAGTGCTATACGGCCTCCTATGAATCTGAAATTCGCAGCACTCTGCAAACCAAGTAATATACAATTACCCAACTTACTCTTTGGAGAGGATCTCGGGAGACGTATTAAAGAGTTGGAAGATGAAGCGAAAACAGGATTGATAAAAACATCAATGGTTGCAAAGTCTGTAAAGAGGAAGTATCCTTTCAGACGTCATACGGATCCTAGACCAGGACCAAGTCGCTCATCAACGCAGGGACGTAGCTGGCGGCCTGCAGCGGGAGTAAGGACCAGTGGTGGTGCTTCCGGGAGAATCCAGGGATCTCAGAATACTCATATGACTCAAGAGGTAGGTGGACCTGGTTCTCAGGGGAACATACTAACTGGATTAAGTCCAAAAGTTGGAGGCAGATTACGTCTCTTCTATAACAATTGGAAGAAGATTACTTCAGATGTGGTAATTCTGAATAATATACAAGGATTTCGAATTGAATTCAATCCAAATTATGATTTGCCTGTCCAGCATGTTCCTAGCAGAACTCTCCACTTTGCGAAGTAATGGAGGTTCAAGTTGCGCTTCAAAACGCTATATATAAAAGGTGTTATTGAAGAATCAGTCTACCAAATTCACCAATTTGGGTCAAATATATTCCCTCAATCAAAAAAGGATGGAGGATGTAGGATTATTATAGACTTGACAAGTCTGAATCCTTTTGTTCAGTGTCTGTTCACTTGCAAGATATGAAGTATCTTAAATTTACATGGATGAACCAATTAGGGCAGTTCAAAGCTATGCCTAATGGGTTAACGTTCCCTCCCAGAATATTCATAAAATTGTTAAAATCAATTCTGGGGTTGCTGAGAGCCAGGGGCATGTACTAATGGCATAGCTGGATGATGTCCTGATTATAGGAAGGACAAAACAGTCAACAGAAGCATCGGTTGCAGTAATAAAATCAAACTTTTGAAAGTTTGGGGGTTTCTAAATTCATCCAAAGAAATCAAGGTTAAAAACATGTACCTCGATTGATTATTTGGGGTTCACAATTGATTTAGCCCAAATGCAAATTACTTTGCCCAGTGAAAAAAGGGTGGAGTTGATTAAAGATTGCAGTAATCTGTTCAACGAGCAAAAAATCTCTAATCAGACAGGTGGCTCGAGTACTGGGAAAATTAGTAGATTCCCAGCAGTCCAGTATGGACCACTACATTATCAACAGCTGCAGAGAATCAAAGAACAGGCACTGAGAGTAAATGCTGGTCATTTTGATAGAACCATGCAAGTAACAACAAATGCTGTTTCTAAGCTGCAGTGGTGGATTCTACATGTCTCAAGCAGTTCAGGCAAAGTGCTGATTGAACAACATTCCATGATATTACAAACTGATGCCAGTGCACTAGGATGGGGTGCAACTGACTTAACATGGAGCTGCGGAGGCAGATGGAATCAGGAAGAGTTAGTGTTACTGCAGACATGGGGAATTACCTATTTGGAGCTTTTAGGAGGTTTCTATGGACTCCAAGCTTATGGTTCTAACACAACTAAAAGGAAGGTTCAAGTTCAAATTAATAAACACAACAGCAGTTGCCTATATTAATGATATGGGTGGAATCAAGTCGGTGTCATGTGACAAAATGGTTAAATCAACTTTGGTCTTGGTGTATTGAAAAGAACATTTGGATTTCAGCTATCTATCTACCAGGTAGAATGAACACGATAGCAGACACCAGGTCACGAAAAGTTCCATGATAATAAAGAATGGATGTTGAATCAAGAGGTATTCAATGATATAGTAATCAGATTTGGAATGACCGACATCGACTTGAATAATCAGCTATCGAGATATGTCTCATGGAAACCAGATCCAGGAGCAGTGGCGATTGATGCTTTCTCGCTACATTGGGGTGGTATGTTTTCATATATATTTCCACCTTTCTGCCTCATAAGCCAATGTTTGCTTAAAATCAGGCAAGATGCTGCTTCAAGGGTATTGGTAGTACCAGATTGGCCTACACAGCCATGGTATCCATTGATATTAGAATTAACAACACAAATGTTGACGAAAGTCCCAAAAAAGAGTAATTTATTGCTGCACCCTGTACAGGGGAACAACATCCATTATATGATCGTTTGGATTTGTTGATTTGCAGGTTTTAAGAATGCCTTTTCTGGGATGAGGACTGTCTGAGCATACTGTGGACATGCTTACGGCAGCCTGGAGGAAGAGCACTCAAAAACAGTACCTTTCTTATATTAAGAAATGGGAAGAGTTCTGTGTACAAAAGAATGTGCAATAAAGTACTGCAGATATTTCAAATGTTTAGAATTTCTGTCAAAACTTTATTATGATGAAGGTCTGAGTTGTAGTGCAATTAATTCAGCCAGAAGTGCATTGTCCTCATATTTGGTTCTGGATTCAGAAAGAAACTCAATTGGGTCACACCCAATTGTTTCCAGACCAATGAAAGGAATCTTTAATTCCAAACCACCGAAACCTAGGTACGTGACAATCTGGGATGTAAGTGTGGTACTGAAACTACTTCGTGAATGGTCATCAAGTTTGTCTTTACCTTTGGTCAAGCTCAGTATGAAAGTATTCATGCTTATGGCATGAGTGACAGCACAACGAGTGCAAACACTTGGAAAATTACAAATAGACAGTATGGAAGTAACTGAAGACAAGGTTACATTCTATATCTATGACCTACTAAAGTAAATTAGGCCAGGTGTGACAGGATTTAAAATTATGCTAGCAGCATATCCAAATGATCCATGTCTCTGTATTAAGACATATTTATTACAATACATTGAGGTCACAAAGAATTTGAGAATACAGAAACTGGGTTGTTGATCACACACAAGAAACCACACAAGAGAGTTTCAATACAGACTATTTCCAGATGGATAAAAGAAGTCTTAACAGCTGCTGGTATTAACACTTATGTTTTTACGTCTCACTCGACTAGGGCAGCAGAAATGTCGGCGGCCAGGGCAAAAGACGGCCCCGTCGACCATATCCTCGCAGCCGCCGGGTGGTCCAATGAGTTGATGTTTCAACATTTTTACCATCGGCCTATTGTTAATGCGGGGTTGTTTGCAGAAACTATTTTAAGTTCTGTGTAAATTCCTCTGGTTTAAAGGGGATCTGATTCATTTCATTATTTAAATGAATTACTGCATTTGTGGTACAAATGTTATTATGAATGCATGATTGATTATTCTCGTTCCGAGTCAATCTATGCAGTGAGAAGCCGGGATTGATCCACGGCATGAAATCACAAAGCTTTAAAATCTTCACGTAGTCACTCACGTGACTCCGAAGTAAAATAGTAAGATTAAACGAGAACTTACCTAAGTTTGAAGTTTGATCTTTATTTTATGAGGAGTTACGTAGGTGATTACGTGCCCACCACGACCCTACCCTCTATCATAAAGGTCAGATGGAAGTTCTTGTATTACTCGTTTTATTATGAGACTATATTACTTTGGTTGTTGTTTTTTGTGATTTCACACCGCTGCTTTGAAGATTGACGCGCAGGCGCACTGGCGGGGTTCTTCACGTAATCACCTACGTAACTCCTCATAAAATAAAGATCAAACTTCAAACTTAGGTAAGTTCTCGTTTAATCTTACTATTCCGACTGGTAACTACGCACTTCGTCCGAGCACATTATCGCAAGCCGACCTAAACTGTCATTTGGCAACCTAAAAAGCTGCCTAGGTTGCCCGGCTGGCAACAGGGAAAAAAAGTTAAATGAGAGCCCTGCTTTTCCCCAGAGATGCTGCCTTTCCCGCTGAGTTACTCCAGCTTTTTGTGTCTATCTTCAGTGATCTTATAGAGGTGTACAAAATCATGAGAGGAATAGATCGGGTTAATGAGTCTCTTGCCCAGAGTACGTGAATCGAGAACCAGAGGACATAGATTTAAGGTGAGGGGGAAAATTTTAATAGGAACCTGAGGTGTAACTATTTTTACACAATGGGTGGGGTGAGTATGGAACAGGCTGCCGGAGGAGATAGATGAGGCAGGTACCATCACAATGTTTATGAAACATTTAGACAGGTACATGGATAGGAGAGATTTAGTGAGATATGGGCCAAATGCAGGCAGGTGAGACTAGTGTGGATGGGGGATGTTGGTCAACATGGGCAAGTTGGGACGTAGGATCTGTTTCCATACTGTATGACACTATGACATTTATTGCAAACAGCAGAGGTCCTAGTTCCCTGTGGAACTCCACTGGTCACAGACTTCCAGCCTGAATATTGTCCTTGCACTACAATCTTCAGTCTTCTACCAGTAAACTAGTTCTGAATCCATACCACCTTTAATCGCATACATCTTAATCTTCTGGATTAGCCTTCCAGGCAGGACTTTATCAAATACCTCACATGTGGATGTATAGATCAACAGTTATCTACCACAAAAAGCATTTAATCAGAGAGTCATAGAGCTATACAGCATGGAAACAGGCTCTACTGCCCAATTAGTGCAGGAAGACTAAGATCGCATTTTGGGTTGGTGTCATTGAACTGCATTTGGCCCTTTTCCTCTAAAACCTTTCTATCCATATATATATTACCTAAATGTCTTTTGAAAGTCTTAATTGTATCCACTTCCCGAGCTTCCTCTTGTTGCTCGAAGGAACACCCTTTGTAGCCCATTGCAGTCAGTTGTCAAGTTCAAGTTCACATTTATTGCCACATGCACCAGTTAAGGTACAGTGGAATATCACTTACCATGCAGCCATACAAACAAAAGAGCACAATACACAATAGAATATAACATGAACATGAACATCAGTCACTTCTGATGTGTAGGAAGGAACGCAGATGCTGGTTTAAACTGAAAATAGACACAAAAAGCTGGAGTAACTCAACAGGTCAGACAGCTTCTCTGGAGAGAAGGAATTGGTGACTTTTCGGGTCGACCCAAAACGTCACCTATTCCTTTTCTCCAGAGATGCTGTCTGACCCGCTGAGTTACTCCAGCATGTTGTGTCTATCTTCACTTCTTATGCCTTTCTTGACGGTGAAAAAGATCAACATTGCAACATGAAATTGGTCATTACATAGATGTGAGATTCATTTTATATTGCAAACATGCACTTACATGAATAATGTCATAAAACATGTGCCTGGTAATACAGAGATCTGACATGCTGATATGAATTACATCCAAAATTGTTCCATCCACTTCACCATTACTGAAATTTCCATCAGATATGGTTGCTAGTGCAATTCAAATTCTAGGCATTAATAATTTGTCAGGATAGACCTAAAATATTCTCTCTCTACAGATGCTTCCTGATCTGGTAAATATTTCCACACGTACACACATTTGTCTTTAAACTTTTGCAAATATGTGCTTCTGTTATGATTATCAACATTTTAACATCCATTGCTCCACTTTTATACCATGTATGTTTCTATGTTCCAACTCTGTTCAACATTCTGTTAACATATTTTATGAACGATAACAAGATTAGGAAATATAACAGTACAATAAGAGTTACATAATTTCACACAGCCTTTGTGAGAAAAAAAACACTTCATAGAACTACAACCAAGTATGTTCACTTGCATTCACATCAATATCTAAAATGACAACTTCAGTTGAGGATAGTCAAAAGTGTTTTATTGTCATATGTTGCAGACAGAAAAAAGAAATTCTTCCTTGTAGCAGCACAACAGAATGTGAACATTGTACTCTGTAAACAATATAATAAACAAGAAAAAGTTCATATATATACACACACACAGAGAACTTTTTTTTCTTGTTTATTACCTACTGACTCGCACAGTATCTAGACTACACTTCTCCCGGCCCTGCCACCTGACTCCATCCTCTACTCCCAATTCCTCCGTCTACACCGCATCTGCGCCCAAGACGAGGAGTTCCATACCAGGACAGCTGAGATGCTATAATTCTTTAGGTAACGGGGGTTCCCCTCTTCCATCATAGATGCCTTCCCACCAAAACTACATCCTCCCCAGGTACTTTCCCCTGCAACAGCAGGAGATGCAACACATAGGGTGCAACATATAGGGTGGTGTGGGTCTCTGATGATGATGGCTGCCTTTTACAGGGACTCCTGTAAATCCCTTTGATGATGGGGAGGTGAGTACCAGTGGACTGGGTAGTATTCACCAGTCTCTGTAAATCTCCTTTGTTGCTGGTGATTGAGATGCTGAACTAGGCCGTGATGCAGTCAATATGCTCTCTACTGTACACCAGTATTCGCTGACATACCGAATCTCCTCAACCTTCTCAGGAAGTAGAGGCGTTGATGGGCTTTCTTCATAATTGCTTCAGTGTGCTGGGGCCAGGAATGATCCAGAAATATGCACGCCCAGGAATTTGAAGCTTTTGACTCTCTCCACCATCGTACCGTCAATATAGACAGGTTTATGGATCCTCATCCTTCCTCTTCCAAAGTCCACAATCAGTTCCTTGGTCTTATTGACATTGAGAGGCAGGTTGTTGTGCTGACGATATTTGGTCAGTTGGTCGATCTCACTTCAACTGTAATTCATCCAACAACGGTGGTGTTGTCGGTGAACTTGAAGATGCAGTTCGCACTGTGGTCCGGCTACATAGAGCGAGTAGAGCAGGGGGCTGAGGACACAGCCTTGAGGAGCTCCCGTACTGATGGTTATTGAGGAAGAAGTGCTGCTGCCAATTCAGACTGTTGTTTGCTGATGAGGACGTCGAGGATCCATTGCAGAGAGATGCGCAGAGACCCAGTTTCGTGAGCTTGGTAACCAGCTTCTTTTTTTTTAATCAAAAACATTTATTCATTATTAAAAATAATATTTACAATACAATAATATTGATAATAATAATAATTATTATTAAACTTTATTTCGGACTCAAGGTCCAGACAAGGGACATTACATAAAATACATTGCGTATAAAAACACCATAAAATACATATAACATCTTAGTATATTTATCTGTATACTTTTAAAACTCTGCGCGCACGTGCGAGTGCGTGCGAGAGTGCGGGCGTGTGGGGGTGCGTGTGGGGGTGAGGGTGGGGGTGTGGGTGTGTGTGGGGGTGTGTGTGGGGGTGTGTGTGGGTGGGTGGGTGGGGGGTTGGGTGGGGGGGTGGGTGGGTGGGGGGTGGGTGGGTGGGTGTGTGTGTGGGTGTGGCATTTTGCCTTTGAAATGTATCTCCTCGAAAACCAGACGCAAAAACGCAGAGATTTTTTACATATTTCGGTCGGGATTTAACTTATGATTTCAGAAATCCACTCCTCTCTAAATTTGGTAAATTATTTCCCTGGATTTTGAATAAAGTTATTCACAAAACTCACTTTTTTTTAAAATCATCGCCGCTTGCCAGCTGCTGACGTCACAATGCGCACATGCCCACCAATCGAGGCCCACCTGCCTCCTAGCCCCCCCCCCCCCCCGCAGCTGTGGATTAATGCAGCTGCTGTCAACGCGCATGCGCAGTTTTCCACGAGGTACGTTACTCCCCGCACCCCCCCGTTCATCAAAAGTCGCAGAAAGATCGAGAAAGTTCTGCAGCAAAGCTTAGCTCCGCTATAGTATCTTTGTTCTGCAGATCGCCCACGCGTTGAAGAAGCTTCTCTTCACTGTCGGCGCAGCTTGTGAAGCCCTGCCTCGCCCCCGCCCGCCCGCTCACTCAGCAGCCGGTTTCCAGAGAGTCAAGCCGCTTCTGTTTCTCTCCGCTGTTTGCAGCCCACTCACTCGCCCGGCTCCCCCCCCTCCTCTTCTCACCTCTTCCCCTCTCCTCCCTCCCTCTCTCCCCTCTCCTCTCTACCCGTCACAGGGGACGACCCGTGTCCGCGGCCCGATCCTCTGTAACGTTGGTGGAAGCCACGATCGGCCGGCCCTCTGCTGCTTTTGGCAGTCCTCAGCAAAGAGCCTATAGCTCGCTATAGGATCTTTGGTCCTCGGATCGCACCGGGCTCGCTCGGGCCCCCCGCCCCACTCCTCTATCGCCCCTTCTCCCTCTCTCTCGCCCCTCTCCCTCTCTCTCACCCCCTCTCTCTCCCCCACTCTCTCTCTCCCCCACTCTCTCTTCCCCCTCTCTCTCCCCCCTCTCTCTCTCCCCCCTCTCCCTCTCCCTCTCTCTCCCCCCTCCCCCACCCCCCTGCCCTCCCTCCCCTAAACCCCCTTCTCCCCGCCACCCATCGCCTACCCCGTTCCCCCCTCTCTCCCTCTCTCTCCCCTCCCCTCTCTCTCGTCTCCCATCTGTCTCTCCCCTCCTCCCCCAATCTCACCCACCCTCCCTCTCCTCCTCACCTCCACCCCCGTCTCCCTCTGTCTCTTGCCCTTCTGTCTCTGCCCCTCTCTCTCTGTCTCTCCCCATTCTCTCTCTGCCCTCACTCTCTACTCGCCCCCTCTCTAGATGCATCTGCGAGTTGGGGGCTATGCGTCAGTGGATAGGGCGGTTATGGGGTAAAAGGAGCAAATTAATAATATTAATATAATATCAAGGTGGGTAGTTAGCGTGTGTGCGGGGGAGGCAGTTAGTGTGTGTGACGCCGCTGGCCTCCCCCCCGCAACTGCGCGTTGGGGGACACACCCAATGGGTCTGCACTTGGTCTAGTATCTATCTATATACTTTTAAAACTCTGTGTGTGTGTGTGTTTGTGTGTTTATTTGTGGGTGTTTGTCATATTTGTGCCC
>CM075978.1:155613549-155678441 GCA_038087875.1 Malacoraja senta | reverse complement strand
CCATAATAAAAAAGATCATCGTCCTACAACGAGACAGCGATACCAGTGTCTCCACAACTGGGATTCGTAGCTTGTAGTGCTAAACCTTATGCTTGCAAAGGCCAAGATAATTACATTTTTAGAGTCATTTATACTGCAAATGAATTTGTACATGATTTCTTAGGATAGCTTCTAAAGTACTGACTCCTGCAGCCACAAACATGTTACTCTTACTACACCATCTAGGTTTCCTTAGCAGTGTTCTCATGGCATCATTATAGGCCACCTTTAGTCTCTGCAAACTTGTCTTTCCGTAGTTTGACCACAGGTGCGCAGTATAGAGTGGTGTGCAATATGCTCTAAACAGCAACATCTTCACCACATCTGTACACGCACCAAACTTACGCAGGAGAATATTCACCTGTACATACACCATACGTCGTTGCCTATAAATATCCTCATCATCTGTCATTTGTTCTGTAATAAAATGCCCAAGATATTTTAACTTATTACACACTAAGATTATTGTCAGATAATTTAAGATCAGGACATTTTAGACATTTATCCTCTGGTTCTACAGATCATAACAGCACTCTTACAAGCATTATATTTAATATCATGTTCCACACCAAACACAGATCATATAGTAAGGAGCTGATGGAGACCAGCGCTAGAAGGACTAAAGACCACATGATCATCTGCATACATAATATGGTTCACTAAAATATTACCAATCGTGCACCCAGTATTACGGGCTTTCAATTGCTTTGACAGATCATCAATATAAAGATTAAAAAGGACTGGGAACAAAATTCCCCCTTGTCTAACATTTGCTGACCCCAAATGGGGCTGAGACCCTATTGCCCCATTTTATTTGTAGTCTGGTGGGCATACCAGTAAGCCAGAATTCTCACAATGTATTTAGGCACCCCTCTTTGACTCATTTTAACAAACAGCTTTCTATAATTAACACGATCAAGGGTTTTGGAAGCATCAATAAAGCACATAATAATTGAAGAGTTTTTGCCTCTATATTTGTTTACAATCTCCTTTAGGGTATATATGCACAAGTTAATGCCATGTTTAGCTTCAAACTGGTTATCTGTGGAGTTAACAAACTCATTTACTCTATCCAGCAGAATTATTTCTAAGACTTTTGACAATATGCTGGCTAAAACTATGGGCCTGTAATTATTTAGGCTGCCTACTTTACCAGCTTTGTCCTTAATGACTGGCACTAGCAAAACAGACAACATGGAGTCTGATAACAAGCCATGAATCATAAAGCCAGTAAAACAAATAGCAAGGAGAGGAGCATCCATACTCGCATACTTAAGATGTTCAGCAGAAATATGATCCAAGCCACTTGCTTTGTTGTTGGACAGCTTGTTCATGGCATGATACACCTCATGTGACATAATCACCATTGAGTCATTACTCTCAATATTGTCCACCCTATACAAACACCCTTGGACACAGTAGAATAAAGTACTATAATGTTGTCGCCATAATTCCACGATATTAGCAATAAAATAAAACAGAACCCACCATCGTAATACAAGACAAACAATTATACTAAACTACTATACAACTATGTTACAATCCTTGTCAAGGATGCATTCAACCTCCCGTGTGCCCAGCGGTCCCGGAAATCTCCCAGGGTGCCTGTGGACAGCGCGCAGTCCGTCTCTAGCATCACCCGGGCGCGGACATAACCCCGGAAAAGGGGCAGGCAGCCGGCTCGGACAGAGCCCTCTTCCGCCTGGCACCATGACTCGTGGATGGCCAGCTTGACCAGGCCAGGAGCAACCGAACCAGGACATCTTTGGCCCTACCCTCTCCCCTATGCACAGGGTGTCCAAACATGAGGATGGTGGGTGAGAAATGCAGCCAGAAGGCAAGGAGCAGTCTCTTTAGATAATGGAACAGAGGCAAACCTGTGAAAGTACATAATCACCACAGACGTTTGTGTCACTGGTCGACAGTTATTGAGCAATGTCACCTTACTCTACTTGGGCACTGGTATCATTGATGCCCTCTTAAAGCAGGTGGGAACCACAGACCACAGTAATGAAAGGTTGAAGATGTCCGCAAAAACTCCAGCCAGTTGGACTGCACATATTTTAAGAGCACATTATACATGTTATACATATAATCTTTAAAAAACATGGGTATATTCCATGAAGTTTGATTACAGACGGGACTGTCAAATGAACGGAGAGATCACGCAGACGTTTGGGGTAATTTAAGCAGAAGAACTGAGAACGGAGGATAATAACAGAGTATTTTAAGAATAACTTAAAACATAAGATTATACGGGTAGCTAGTAAATCCGAAATTAATTAAGTATGCAATAAAGCAAATAAAGCAATAAGCAAAGCCTTTTTAATTTGCTCAGAAGGGTAAGAAGAGGAGGTCAGTAGTAATAGGGGACTCTATAGTTAGGGGGTCAGATAGGCGATTCTGTGGACGCAGTCAGGAGACCCGGATGGTAGTTTGCCTCCCTGGTGCCAGGGTCTGGGATGTGTCTGAACGCGTCCAAGATATCCTGAAATGGGAGGGAGAGGAGCCCGAGGTCGTGGTACACATATAGGTACCAATGACATAGGTAGAAAAAGAGAAGAAGTCCTGAAAGGAGAATTTAGGGGGTTAGGAGGAGAGTTAAGGAGAAGGACCGCAAAGGTAACAATCTCGGGATTACTGCCTGTGCCACGCGACAGTGAGAGTAGGAATGGAGCGAGGTGGAGGATAAATGCGTGGCTGAAGGACTGGTGCAGCGGGCAGGGATTCAAGTTTCTGGATCATTGGAACCTCTTTTGGGGAAGGTGTGACCTGTACAAAAAGGACGGGTTGCACTTGAACCCGAGGGGGACCAATATCCTGGCGGGGAGATTTGCAAAGGCTACTGCGGAGACTTTAAACTAGAACGGTTGGGGGGAGGGACTCAAATAGAGAAAGCTAGTAGACAGTGTGTGAGGCAGGAGGCAGAGAAGGGAAGCACTCAGACCCAACATGTAGGGGGAAAGAAGAAAAAAATAATAAACAGAGAATAAGAGGTGGTGGGTTTCTTAAATGTGTGAGCAGAGAGACGGAGGGGTGTAAAATGAGGGTAGAAGCAATAGGTAGCAAGGTGAAAAGTAAAAGTGGCAGGCAGACAAATCCAGGTCAAAAATCAAAAAGGGCCACTTATCAACATAATTGTATAAGGGGTAAGAGCGTTGTAAAAACAAGCCTGAAGGCTTTGTGTCTCAATGCAAGGAGCATTCGTAATAAGGTGGATGAGTTGAATGTGCAGATAGCTATTAATGATTATGATATAGTTGGGATCACGGAGACATGGCTCCAGGGTAACCAAGGCTGGGAGCTGAACATCCAGGGATATTCAATATTCAGGAGGGATAGACAGAAAGGAAAAGGAGGTGGGGTAGCGTTGCTGGTTAGAGAGGAGATTAACGCAATAGAAAGGAAGGACATAAGCTTGGAGGATGTGGAATCGATATGGGTAGAGCTGCGAAACACTAAGGGGCAGAAAACGCTAGTGGGAGTTGTGTACAGGCCACCTAACAGTAGTAGTGGAGTTGGGGATGGCATCAAACAGGAAATTAGAAATGCGTGCAACAAAGGTAAAACAGTTATAATGGGTGACTTCAATCTACATATAGATTGGGTGAATCAAATTGGCAGGGGTGCTGAGGAAGAGGATTTCTTGGAATGTATGCGGGATAATTTCCTAAATCAACATGTAGAGGAACCAACGAGAGAGCAGGCTATTCTAGACTGGGTATTGAGTAATGAGGAAGGGTTAGTTAGCAGTCTTGTTGTGCGTGGCCCCTTGGGCAAGTGACCATCATAGGGTTGAGTTCTTCATTAGGATGGAGAGTGACATAATTAATTCAGAAACAAGGGTTCTGAACTTAAAGAAAGGTAACTTTGAGGGTATGAGACGTGAATTGGCAAAGATAGACTGGCAATTGATTCTTAAAGGGTTGACGATGGATATGGAATTGAAGGCATTTAAAGGCTGCATGGATGAACTACAACAATTGTTCTTCCCAGCTTGACAAAAGAATAAATCAGGGAAGGTAGTGCATCCGTGGATAACAAGGGAAATCAGGGATAGTATCAAAACAAAAGATGAAGCGTGGAAATTAGCCAGAAAAAGCAGCCTACCAGAGGACTGGGAGAAATTCAGAGTCCAGCAGAGGAGGACAAAGGGCTTAATTAGGAAAGGGAAAATAGATTATGAAAGAAAACTGGCAGGGAACATAAAAACTGACTGCAAAAGTTTTTATACATATGTGAAGAGATAAAGATTAGTTAAAACAAATGTAGGTACCTTGCAGTCAGAAACAGGTGAATTGATCATGGGGAACAAGGACATGGCAGACCAATTGAATAACTACTTTGGTTCTGTCTTCACTAAGGAAGACATAAATAATCTGCCGGAAATAGCAGGGGACCGCGGGTCAAATGAGATGGAGGAACTGAGTGAAATCCAGGTTAGCCGGGAAGTGGTGTAAGGTAAATTGAATGGATTAAGGCCGATAAATCCCCAGGGCCAGATAGGCTGCATCCCAGAATACTTAAGGAACTTGCCCCAGAAATAGTGGATGCATTAGTGATAATTTTTCAAAACACCTTAGATTCTGGACTAGTTCCTGAGGATTGGAGGGTAGCTAATGTAACCCCACTTTTTAAAAAGGGAGGGAGAGAGAAAACAGGGAATTACAAACCAGTTAGTCTAACATCGGTAGTGGGGAAGCTGCTAGAGTCAGTTATTAAAGATAGGATTTGGAAAGTGTTGAAATCATTGGACAAAGTCAGCATGGATTTATGAAAGGTAAATCATGTCTGACGAAACTAGTAGAGTGGATAAGGGAGAACCAGTGGATGTGTTATATCTGGACTTTCAGAAGGCTTTCGACAAGGTCCCACATAAGAGATTAGTATACAAACTTAAAGCACATGGTATTGGGGGTTCAGTATTGATGTGGATAGAGAACTGGCTGGCAAACAGGAAGCAAAGAGTAGGAGTAAACGGGTCCTTTTCAGAATGGCAGGCAGTGACTAGTGGGGTACCACAAGGCTCAGTGCTGGGACCCCAGCTATTTACAATTTATATTAATGATTTGGACGAGGGAATTGAATGCAACATCTCCAAGTTTGCGGATGACACAAAGCTGGGGGGCAGTGTTAGCTGTGAGGAGGATGCTAGGAGGCTGCAAGGTGACTTGGATAGGCTGGGTGAGTGGGCAAATGCATGGCAGATGCAGTGTAATGTGGATAAATGTGAGGTTATCCACTTTGGTGGCAAAAACAGGAAAGTAAACTATTATCTGAATGGTGTCCGATTAGGAAAAGGGGAGATGCAACAAGACCTGGGTGTCATGGTACACCAGTCATTGAAAGTAGGCATGGAGGTGCGGCAGACAGTGAAGAAAGCGAATGGTATGTTAGCATTCATTGCAAAAGGATTTGAGTATAGGAGCAGGGAGGTTCTACTGCAGTTGTACAGGGTCTTAGTGAGACCACACCTGGAGTATTGCGTACAGTTTTGGTCTCCAAATCTGAGGAAAGACATTCTTGCCATAGAGGGAGTGCAGAGGAGGTTCACCAGACTGATTCCTGGGATGTCAGGACTTTCATATGAAGAAAGACTGGATAGACTCGGCTTGTACTCGCTAGAATTTAGAAGATTGAGGGGGGATCTTATAGAAACTTACAAAATTCTTAAGGGGTTGGACAGGCTAGATGGAGGAAGATTGTTCCCGATGTTGGGGAAGTCCAGGACAAGGGGTCACAGTTGAAGGATAAAGGGGAAATCTTTTGGGACCGAGATGAGAAAAACATTTTGCACAGAGAGAGTGGTGAATCTCTGGAATTCCCTGCCACAGAAGGTAGTTGAGGCCAGTTCATTGGCTATATTTAAGAGGGAGTTAAATGTGGCCCTTGTGGCTAAAGGGATCAGTGGGTATGGAGAGAAGGCAGGTACAGGATACTGAGTTGGATGATCAGCCATGATCATATTCAATGGCGGTGCAGGCTCGAAGGGCCGAATGGCCTACTCCTGCACCTATTTTTATAAATTTATATAAAAAATAATTTGATATTTTGCTATGGTAAATCACAAAAACCTTAAGAGATTGAATTTTTGATAGTGTGTCTGTCTGAATTGCAGAGGTTGTGTGTAAGGCAAGGGAATTCATACAGTCCCAGGTGTAGCATTTAACATATCTTACCTCAGATCTAGGTGTTTAATGTGAGTCATCTGCCCCAGTGTTTCCAATGTCAATGTCTCCAGAAGGTTTCCAGCCATGCTAAGTTTTTCCATGGCTGTCAAAATCATACACACTTCTGGGATCACTTTGAAGTCATTGAAGGACAAGCCAAGATGCATCAGCTCTTGTACATTTCCCAACTCCACAGGCAATGTCTGAAGACAATTTCCATCCAGAATAAAAGTCTGAAGACTGGGAATAGAAATAAATCATATATTTTCGCTACAAGTTTTATACATAAAATGCCTTAGTTTGTTTACACGTGCAAAAGTCCAAACTGTTGAAAAACATGGGGAACCATGCTAATCTAAAGGTTTGACAATCGACTGAAAGAAATATACAGATGTATTAGTATATTACAAAGTAAAACAAACTAAAGTAAAGCCAACAAAGTTCTTTAAGAAAGGACTTGGTGGTAAGCCTATTTCCACTTCTGAGGGGGTGTAAAACTAGCTTCTATGCTGGATTATGCTTGTTATGCGGGGCATGCATGTTGCTGTTAGAGTGAAGGGCAAGGCTGGTGGCTGGAAGGAAGCTTGGATGGCGAGAGAAATTCAGAGTCTGAAGAAGGGTCTTGACCTGAAACGTCACCCATCCCTTCTCTCCAGAGATGCTGCCTGAGCCGTTGAGTTACACCAGCATTTTGTATCTATCTTCAAGAGAAATTGGGGCTCTGTTCAAGAATAAGGAGGTGGCTGGGATCACGTTTATCCCTGGAGGAGTTTTGGGAACTGAGGAGCACGCTAAAGAAGGAAATTAAGAGGAGAAAAAAGAGGGCAGGAGATAGCTCTGGCAGATAATATTACGGGATCTCCTAAATGATTTTTTGAGGCTGCACAGACCCAGGTTCGATCTTGACAGGTGCTGTCAGTAGGAAGTTTGTGCATTCTCCATGTGACTGAGTGGGTTTTCTCCGGGTGTTCTGGTTTCTTCCCACATCCCAAAGATGTGCAGGTTTGTGGGTTAATTGGCTTCTATAAAAATTGTCTCTAACTATGGCCTCACTAATGTCTTGTACAACTGTAACATGACCTCCCAACTTCTATGCTTAATATTCAGACTGATGAAGGCCAATGTGGCGAAAGCCTTCTTGACCACCCAATCTACCTGTGACATAACTTTCAAGAAACTATTTACCTGCACGCCTTGATCCTGCTCGACAATGCTCCCCAGAGCCCTGCCATTCATTGCCCTGATTAGACTTCCCAAAATATAACATCTTGCACTTCCCCCTCATCTACTCCTCAGCCCACATGCCCAACCAATAAAGATCCTGCTGACATTTTGGACAACCATCTTCACTAACTACAATACCACCCATTTTGTGAAGGGGGGTTTTGATAAGGAAATGGCTGGACAAAGGCCAGAGATGAAAATATAGAAGGTGTTAGTCAAACGGATTAAACTGTGAATTGTGAAGCTAGAAGGAGGAATGTTAGTGGAAAAGGACGGGTAGGCGGAAGGGAGAAATAGGTGCAAGTCTAGGTAAGGGGTGGGGACGGGACGGGACAAGAAAGTCCCTCATGGTAGGGTGACCCAGAAGATTAAGATTTGGATTCAGAACTGGCATGCTCACACAGTATAAGACAGAGGGTTGTGGTGAAAGAGTATTATACTGACAAGAGGTTTGTGACCAGTGAAGCTGTGCAGGAATCTGCACAGAGATCTCTGACATTTGTGATACATATGGATGTAAACTTTGGATGGACTTATGGATGGACTTTGGATGTAAACATAGATGGTTGGCAAACAGGAAGCAAAGAGTAGGAGTAAACGGGTCCTTTTCAGAATGGCAGGCAGTGACTAGTGGGGTACCGCAAGGCTCAGTGCTGGGACCCCAGCTATTTACAATATATATTAATGATTTGGACGAGGGAATTGAATGCAACATCTCCAAGTTTGCGGATGACACGAAGCTGGGGGGCAGTGTTAGCTGTGAGGAGGATGCTAGGAGGCTGCAAGGTGACTTGGATAGGCTGGGTGAGTGGGCAAATGCATGGCAGATGCAGTATAATGTGGGTAAATGTGAGGTTATCCACTTTGGTGGCAAAAACAGGAAAGTAGACTATTATCTGAATGGTGGCCGATTAGGAAAAGGGGAGATGCAACGAGACCTGGGTGTCATGGTACACCAGTCATTGAAAGTAGGCATGCAGGTGCAGCAGGCAGTGAAGAAAGCGAATGGTATGTTAGCATTCATAGCAAAAGGATTTGAGTATAGGAGCAGGGAGGTTCTACTGCAGTTGTACAGGGTCGTGGTGGGACCACACCTGGAGTATTGCGTACAGTTTTGGTCTCCAAATCTGAGGAAAGACATTCTTGCCTTGGAGGGAGTACAGAGAAGGTTCACCAGACTGATCCCTGGGATGTCAGGACTTTCATATGAAGAAAGACTGGATAGACTCGGCTTGTACTCGCTAGAATTTAGAAGATTGAGGGGGGATCTTATAGAAACTTACAAAATTCTTAAGGGGTTGGACAGGCTAGATGCAGGAAGATTGTTTCCGATGTTGGGGAAGTCCAGGACAAGGGGTCACAGTTTAAGGATAAGGGGGAAATCATTTAGGACCGAGATGAGAAAAACATTTTTCACACAGAGTGGTGAATCTCTGGAATTCTCCGCCACAGAAGGTAGTTGAGGCCAGTTCATTGGCTATATTTAAGAGGGAGTTAGATGTGGCCCTTGTGGCTAAAGGGTTCAGGGGGTATGGAGAGAAGGCAGGTACAGGATACTGAGTTGGATGATCAGCCATGATCATATTGAATGGCGGTGCAGGCTCGAAGGGCCGAATGGCCTACTCCTGCACCTATTTTCTATGTTTCTATGGTTGGTTACTAAGTTTGCAGATGGCTCCAAAATTGGTGTAGTTGCAGTCAGTAAGGAAGGCTCTCAAAGTATCCAGCAGGATATAGATCAGCTGCAGAAATGGGCAGATGGACTATAGACCGAGCAAGTGTGAGATGGTTTATTTTGGGAGGTCGAATATAGAGGGAAGTATACAAATAATGGCAAGACGCTTAGCCACATTGATGTACAGGGGGATCTTGGGGTCTAAGTCCATAGCTCCATGAAAGTGACAACACTATTTGGTAATGGTAAAGGAGAAGTGAGGTGTGCTTGACTTCATCTGAGGGGGCATTGGATATAAGAGTCTGCAAATCATGTGGTTGTTCTATAGAACTTTGGTTAGGCCACATTTGGAATACTGTGTTCAGTTCATTACAGAAAGGATGTTGAGGCTTTGGAGAAGGTGCTGAAGGTGTTTACCAGAATGCAGCCTGTTACTAGTTAAAAGGACAAACCTGAATTGTTTGCTCGGGAACATCGGTGGTTGAGGGCCGATCAGATAGATATAAAAGGGATAGACAGTCACAACCATTTTCCCAGTGTGGAAATATCAAAGACGAGAGGGTACAGCTTTAAGGTGAAAGGGGCATGCAGATGTGCGGCAAGTCTTTTTACACAGAGTGGTGAAGGAACATGCTGCCTGGCGTGGTGGTGGAGGCACATACAATAGTAGTATTTAACAGTTTTAATGTGGCAGGTAGACGCAAAATGCTGGAGTATGCTAAGATAGGCACGTGGGTATGCAGGGAATGGAGAGAGTACATGGAAACTAGATTAGTTTAACTTTGCGTCCTGTTCGACACAGATATTGTGTGCTAAAGGGCCTCATCATGTGCTGTTCGTATTCTATGTTCTGCAGCCATAAACAGCGGAACAAAAATAACTGTTTTCACCAGATGTTAAACCAAGATATGAATTACCGTATCAAACAGATTGTTTTACTTTCATATGTAAACTGTATTAAAACACTTACTTCTGCAGGTTTCCAATCTCTTTGGGAATGTTGTGTATCTTGTTACAGGAGAGGTTGACTTCAGTAAGAGTCCCAATTTCGCACAAGGATGTTGGAAATGTTGTCAGTTTATTATTGGACAGATTCAGGCTTTTCAGCTGGGTAAATCTAAGTTTTAAAAAAAGTTCAGAGCTTAGTCCTGAAAATTTATCCTTGGTTCACACATTTCTTGCCACTGTTTATCACAATCTTTTTCATACACATATTCATATATTCACACACTTTTGATTGTTCCATGAAATGAATCCAAAACTTTGAAATCAAAATGGTTGGTGGATACAACTGTCGTACTTTAAGGAAGGGTAGTGACAGTTACAGTCTCCTAAA
Source organism: Malacoraja senta (assembly GCA_038087875.1). Lineage (NCBI taxonomy): Eukaryota > Metazoa > Chordata > Chondrichthyes > Rajiformes > Rajidae > Malacoraja > Malacoraja senta. The sequence goes on along the minus strand of CM075978.1, from coordinate 155,667,997 downwards.
GCTTGTTTAACTGCGCAGGGAATCAAAATGAAATTTCCCAAACATTTTAATAAATTAGTTCCATGTTTCATCTCTGTCCCTCATGGAAGTGTGATTGAATGATGGTTGAATGCCACATACGGTTTCATTCATTTTTGTATGATTTTCTTCCTTTTTTTCAAACTTAATGTGTTAGATACATTAAGATACATGCAACATTCTGGTGGAGATCTAAGTAATGGACAACAAAGCAGCATTGCAAAAGCATTTACTTTGAAAACTAATTTTATACAGCGTCTGAAATCACATGAATTAATCAACTAGTTGGATCCCTCCTGAAAAATGCTACAGGTTTCCTTATGAATAACTATTTGAAACCCAGAAATATTTCCCACAGCAATCATTGTTAAGGGCAATGGGAAACCCCTTTACTTTACAACTGATTGCAAACACTAGAACTCTGTTTAATATTTGATTTGATTTGATTATACCTTTAATAATCCTTTGCAGGAAATTACAATGCCACGACAGCTTCAAGACAGACATAACACCACAAATAGCTTCCATACTTAACAGTTAAAATACAAGTTAAAATACAATTAATTTAAAAAAAGTGCAGTTATTTATGCACATTATATAACCTTATCGCAGCTGGTAAACAGGGCTTCCTATGTCTCTCAGTTTTGCACATTGGTGCAATCAGTCTCTGACTGAAGATGCTGCTCTTGATCACCTTCAGGGCATGGAGTGGGTGAGTGGGGTTGGTCATTATAGAACCCAGTTTTTTCAGAGTTCTGGCCTCTGCCACCTGCTGGACCGTTCGTTGCTCAGCCCCGACCACTGAGCCGGCCTTCCTGATCAGTTTGTCCAGTCTGTTTTTGTCCGCTATGCGAGCGCCATCTCCCCAACAGGCCACCGCAAAAAACAGAGCACTGGCCACCACTGAATGGTAGACACTGCACAGTAGGGGTTGGCAGATGTTAAATGCCCTCAGCCTCCTTAAAATATACAGTCGGCTTTGTCCCGTCCTGTACACCGCCTCCATATGACACTTCCAGTCCAGCTCACTGTCAAGCTGCACACCAAGGTACCTGTGGTTAGCGACCACCTCCACCTCAGTGCCCTTAATGGTGATTGGTGTTGCTTGGGTCCTCCTCCTCCCCCTCCTGAAGTCCACAACTATCTCCTTGGTTTTTGTGGTGTTAAGATGGAGGTTATTGAGTGCACTCCACTCCACAAAGTTACTTATTATGTCTCTATACTCCTCCTCATTGCCCCCTTTAATGAGGCCGACAACAGCTGTGTCATCCGAAAATTTCTGCAAAAAGCAGCTGTTGGTGTTATATCGGAGATCCGCTGTGTAGATGGTAAACAGGAATGGAGCCAGCACAGTTCCTTGTGGAGCCCCTGTGCTGCTCAAGATGGTGCTTGAGACATTGTTGTTCTGTAGGCGCACGTACTGTGGTCTGAGGGAAAGGTAATCCAAACACCACAGTACCAGTGATGGATCCACTTTCATCTTCTCCATCTTCTCCCCTAGCAGTCGGGGCTGAATTGTGTTGAAGGCGCTTGAAAAGTCAAAAAATGTAATCCTTACAGATGCATCAGTAGTGTCCAAATGTGTGTACACCCTCTGCAGCATGTAAATGAGGGCATCATCGACACTGATGTTAGGCTGATATGCAAACTGTAAAGGATCCATTTGATTTGACACACTAGTCCTGATGCAGGAAAGGACAAGACTCTCAAATGTCTTCATAATATGTGAAGTGAGCGCTACTGGTCTGTAGTCATTGTGGTGAGTGGGATGGGTCTTCTTTGGGACAGGTACCAGGCAAGATGTTTTCCACAGCCTTGGAACCTTCTGTAATAATAATAATAATGGATTTTATTTACGGGCGCCTTATACCGAGGTCTCAAGGACACCATACAGAGATTTATAGAAAACATATAATCAGAATTTAAAAAAAAATAGGTTATAAAGACCAATACATAAATCAGGGACAGAATTCCTTCCAAAAACACAAAAAAAAAGAAAATCAGAAGCACAATTTGAGGAGAGAGCAGCGGCAATTTAACGCCAGCGTCCACTCTCCCCTCCGACCGCCATCTTGAACACAGACTAACAAATACAATTACAAACAATTACATACAAAAATCATCCCCCCACAATGATTTCCACTGTGGGGGAAGGCACAATGTCCAGTCCCCAGCCCCAGTTCACCCAAAAAAGTCAGGCCAAATGAAGCCTCCGCTATTGCCTCTACGGAGGCCCGATGATCCTGGCCGTTCTCGCCGGGTGATGTAGCCCCGGCGTCGGGAGAGTCCTCCAGCAGCTGGGCCACGTGGAACGGCCGCATCCCTCACCGGAGGCCGTAACTACGGCTGGAACGGCCGATTTCCCGCAGGCGTCCGCAGCACCTGAAGCCGATAAGGCCGCGCCGACTTGGAGCTCAAGGCTCCCGGTGTTGGAGTCGGCGCCGCCGCCCACGAATGGTCACTCCAGTCCCGGAGGTATTGAGCTCGGCGGTCCAGCTCACCGGAGCTCCAGAGCGTCAGTCCAGCGCGGCGACCCAGGCAAGGCATCGCCCGCTCCGCTGCACAGTAGCGCTCCAGCGCCGTGCCGCCACCGAAGCTGAGGGTGCTGTGCGGTTCCCGCCAGGAAACGCCGCTCCACGCCCGCTGGTAGGCCGCGAGGACGGGTCGAATGGGCAGCCGGAGAGAAGGCTGCCTCACCGACCAGGTAGGGACCAGGAAGTGGTTTCCCCTTGATCCCCCCACATTAAAGGCAAAATAAATAAAAACAAAGACTTAAAGAAAAATAAAAAAACTTAGTAAAAAAGTGCAATTAACGGACGGCTGCTGTTTTGCAGCCGTTCCTCAAGATGGCTCCTCCCGAATAGACGCAAGCTCAGGTTGAACAGGTGTGTTAGAATACCACACAGCTCTGAAGAGCAGGTCTTCAGTAGCCTTGGGCTGGTGTCATCAGGCCCCACTGCTTTCCCTGGCTTCAGTCTGTCCAGCATCATCTTGACCTGAGCAGTATGAAGAGTCATAGGTGGGGCTGCTGGTGGAGTGGGAGGTGGAAAGAGGGGACTCCGTACAGGTGACATCTCAGGAGTGATGGGGATGATGGAGAGAGGGAGAGGAGGTGGAGAGGAAGCAGCAATGGTCAGCAGACCAGGTGGTGGGGGCTGGGGTGGTGTGGGGCAGTCAAATCTGTTGACAAATCTGTTGAGATCATCAGCCAGACTCTGTTCACCATCAGGCAGTGTACCACCCTTCTGCTTCATGCCCGTGATCTTTCGCATTCCAGCCCATACCTGCTTCACCCCATCTTGCTGCAGCTGTCATTCTAATTTGAGCCTATAGTCTTCCTTCCCCTCCTTAATCCTCACCTTCAGTTCCTTTTGAAGTTCTTTGATTTTATTCCTGTCGCCCTCCCTGAAAGCCTTTTTCTTCTCATTTAGTAAGGCCTTCAGGCTGCTGGTAATCCACGGTTTGTTTTTAGGGTAGCAACGAATTACCCTGGATGGCATGATGTCATCATAACAGAAATTGATGTAATGGGTAATGCATTCTGTTAGTCCGTCAATGTCTTCCCCATACTCCCCACAGAACACATCCCAATCTGTTGTCTCAAAACAGTACCTCAGGGCTTCATCTGCCTCAGGATACCAGTCTCTTGATGTTCTGGTGGTGACAGGCAGCCTCTTGGCAGCTGGGGTGTAAGAGGGAGAGAGATGTAGCATGTCGTGGTCTGATCGACCAAGAGGGGGCAGTGCAGTACATTTGTATGCATTTTTCACATTTGCATACAAAAGATCCAGCGTTTTATCACCTCTGGTTGTACAGTCAATAAACTGTTTAAAAGTGGGCAAAGTCTTAGAGAGACAGACATGGTTGTAATCTCCAGACACAACAATGAACGCCTCTGGGTACTCGGACTGGAGTCCCGCTATAGTGGTGTGCAGCACGTCACACGCGACTTCCGCCTTGGCAGATGGAGGAATATAAACAACAATGGCTACCACCACAGTGAACTCCCTGGGTAGGTAATATGGTCTTAAACTAACCGCTAAAAGTTCAATGTCCTTGTTGCATATCCGTTCTTTGATAGTAGCGTGATTAGGGTTACACCACTTGTTGTTGACGAGCAGTAAAAGCCCCCCTCCTTTCTGCTTACCGCTCGCTCCGGTGTCCCTGTCCGCTCGTATCGTCCTGAAGCCGGTGAAACTGATCAAAGAATCGGGCGTGTGTTCCGTCAGCCACGTCTCTGTCAGGCTAACAATGCTGCTCTCCCGGTACACTTTCTGGTACCTGACCAGGGTTTCTAATTCGTCTAATTTGTTCGTTAGACAGTGAACATTTCCCATGGTGATGGATGGAAGGGCTGGTTTGAAAGTCTCTCTCCATGTTCTCGTCAGCCTCCACTTGGTTTTATATTCAGGGCCTGTCCTACTTTCATATGGATTGTTTTCACTGGAGTCGTACAAATTTAAAATACACTGGACAGGTACATGGATAGGAATGGTTTAGAGGGTTACAGGCCAAACCCAGGCAAATTGAACTAGCTTCATGGACAGCATGAACACTAGGCTGAGAACCTGTTTCTGTGTTGTATGACCTAGACTCCAAATTATTTTTTTGAATTAACTTTATACCTAAAAGACACATTGGTGCAGCGGTAGAGTTGCTGCTTTACCCGGGTGCGATCCTGACTACGGTACTTGTTTGATTGGAGCTTGTACGTTCTCCCCGTGACCTGTGTGAGTTTTCCCCGGGAGCTCCGGTTTCCCACACTCCAAAGATGTACTGGTTTGTAGGTTAATTGGCTTAGTTAAATTGTAAATTGTCCCTAGTGTGTGTAGAATAGTGTTAATGTTAGTCAGTGTGGCCCGAAGGGTTTGTTTCCGCACTGTATCTCTAAATTCTAAACGAAAATTTTGAACACAAGAACCTTTGCACCTGCTTCAGGTTGCAGCAATCATAATAGAGGAATGGAGTCACACCACAGGGAAATGAGCTCTTCAGATCAACTTGTTCATGCCGACCAAGATGGACGATCTAAGCCATTTCTCCGTTTTTGGCCCATAAACCTTTGGCCCATAAACCTGGGTGTCATGGTACACCAGTCATTGAAAGTAGGCATGCAGGTGCAGCAGGCAGTGAAGAAAGCGAATGGTATGTTGGCCTTCATAGCAAGAGGATTTGAGTATAGGAGCAGTGAGGTTCTACTGCAGTTGTACAGGGTCTTGGTGAGACCACACCTGGAGTATTGCGTACAGTTTTGGTCTCCAAATCTGAGGAAGGACATTATAGCCATAGAGGGAGTGCAGAGAAGGTTCACCAGACTGATTCCTGGGATGTCAGGACTTTCATATGAAGAAAGACTGGATAGACTTGGCTTATACTCGCTAGAATTTAGGAGATTGAGAGGGGATCTTATAGAAACGTACAAGATTCTTACGGGGTTGGACAGGCTAGATGCAGGAAGATTGTTCCCGATGTTGGGGAAGTCCAGGACAAGGGGTCACAGCTTAAGGATAAGGGGAAAATCCTTTAAGACCGAGATGAGGAAAAACTTTTTCACACAGAGAGTGGTGAATCTCTGGAACTCTCTGCCACAGAGGGTAGTTGAGGCCAGTTCATTGGCTATATTTAAGAGGGAATTAGATGTGGCCCTTGTGGCTAAAGGGATCAGGGGGTATGGAGAGAAGGCAGGTACGGGATACTGAGTTGGATGATCAGCCATGATCGTATTGAATGGCGGTGCAGGCTCGAAGGGCTGAATGGCCTACTCCTGCACCTAATTTCTATGTATCTATGTATCTATGTATCTATCCATGTAACTATTGTTATAGCACCTGACTCAACTTCCTCCTCTGGCGGCTTGTTCCACATAAAACTTACAACTTGCCCCTCTCACCTTAAACATATGTCCTCTCGTTATTGATTCCTCTGCCCTGGGTAAAAGACAGTGTATTCAGCTATCTATTCCTCTCATGATTTTATACACCTCTATAAAATGATCCCGCAGCATCCTGCTTGTCAAGGAATAAAGCCAACCCAACCATTCCCAATAGGTCAGGCCCTCAAGTCCTGCCAATATCCTCAAAAATCTTCTCTGCACTCTTCCCGGTTTAATGACATCATTCCTATAGCAGGCTGACCAAAACGGAACACAATAATCCAAATGCGGACTCATCAACAACTCGTACAATTGTAACATAACGCCTCAACTTCTATACATAATACCCTGACTACCACCCTACATACCTGAGCCATCAGTTTCAGTTAACTAAATACATGTATCCTAGATACCTCTGCTCAACAACACTCCCGAGGGCCCCAGCCATTCACTATGAAGGTCCTGCCCTGTTTTGATTTCCCAAAATGCAAGCTGTATTCAACTCGATTTGCCATTCGTCAGTCCACTTGCCCAGTTGATCAAGATCCTGCTGCAATTTTGCACAACCACCTTCACTGTCTACAATATCACCTGCTTTAGTATCATCTGCACTGTAACCAACCTAGTACATTCTCATCCAAATCAATATAAGCTGCAAACAGCAATGGGCCCAGCACTGATTCCTGAGGCACACAATTAGTCACATGCCTCCTGTCTGGAAAAAACGTCCACCACCAACCTCTGCTTTCTTCCATGATGCCAATTCTGTATCGAAGCAGGTAGCTCTCCCGGAATCCCATGTGATCTAACTTTCCAGTTCAGCTTACCATGCAGAACCTAAAAGCCCATAGATAATGTCTGTGGTCTTGCCCTTGGCAACATTTTTGATGACTTCAGAAGAAATACTCATTGTGGACTTTGCCCATCTCATACGGCTCTCCACATAGGGTCTTAAATGATAGGAGTAGAATTAACTCATTCGGCCTATCAAGTCTACTCCGCCATTCAATCTATCTCTCCCTCCAAACCCCATTCACCTCCCTTCTCCCCATAACCTCTGACACCTGTACTAATCAAAAATCTATCTATCTCTGCTTTAAAATATCCTCTTCTGTGGCAAAGAATTCCAAAGATTCACCACCCTCTGACTAAAGAAATTTCTCCTCATCTCCTTCCTAAAAGAACGTCCTTAGGTGACCATTTTGTTTTTTGAAGGACCCTATTCTCTCTCCCGTTATCCTTTTTCCCTTAATGTACTTATAAGATTACTTTCCTTAATTTTATCTGCCAGCTCTATCTCCTGCCCCCTTTTGCCCTCCTGATTTCCTTCTTAACTACGCTCCTGAGTCTCTTAAACTCTTCCAGCGGCTTGAACCCAGCTGCCTACATTTAGCCCATCTCTCCTGACCATAAGCTCAATTTCTCTCATCATCTGAGCTCCCCTACTTCCACCTGCCTTGTCCTTCACTCAAACAGGAACCTGCATGCCTTGAATTCTCACCATCACTCTTCAAAAAGCATCCCACTTTCTGGATGTCCCTTTGCCCAAAATCAAACTATTCCAATCAACATTAGCATGTTCTTGTCTCATCCCATTGAAGGTGGCCTTGCACTTGTTCATAACCTTAACTAAGGGCCCACTCTTTCCTTATCCATAAACTATTTTAAAGCCAATAGAACTGTGATTGATCGTCCCAAAAGGCTTGTTTACCATAATGTCAGTCACTTCCCAATTACCTCAGATTAGGTCAAGCTGTGCACTCTCCTTTGAAGGGCCCTCTACATATTTCCCAAGGTAATTTTCCTGAGCACATTTGACAACTTCCAAAGCACCTTAGCCTGTGGCAACATAGCAGTCCCAGTCTATATTGGGAAAGTTAAATTCCCTAACAATGGCTTCATCCTTCCTGCTGTGCCTCAAAGCCGTAACCAAAGCCACAGACTTGGCTGCTGCTGCTGTTGCTGCTCTCCCCGGACAGGGCCCCCCCCCCCAACCCCGTACAATATCCAAAGTTGACGACCTGGAGTCTGAGCTTCAAACACTGCGACACATCAGGGCTCGGAGAATTACCTGGACACTGTGTTTCTAGAGGCAGTCGCTTCCAACGTGGTCTGTGGTCAGGAGGAGGGTGTGACTGCAAGTGAGGCAGGCAGGGGAATAGAGGCAAGGACAGTGTTAGAGGAGCCTCAGCCCTTGAGCTTGTCAAGCGGGTCTGAGATTCTTGCTCCCTGTGCGGACGAGTGGACACTATTCTTTGCCACGAGGATCGAGAGTTCTGAAGGCTGTGTTGCCTGCCTGGTGCCCGGGTTCAGGATATCTCGTCTGACCTGCAGAGGAACTTGGAGTAGGAGGGGAAAGATCCATCTGTCGCGGTCCATGTGGGTACCAATGAGGTAGGTAGCACAAGGAAAGAGGTGCTGCTAAGGGAATTTGAGTAGCTAGGGACTAAATTGAAAAGCAGAATCAAAAAGGTAATAATCGCTGAATTGCTATCCAAGCCACGAGCAAATTGGCATAGAGTTGAGAGGATTAAAGAGTTACACACATGGCTCAAAGATGGGTGTGGAAGAAGTGGAAATGAATTTGTGGGACATTGGCACCAGTATTGGGGAAGAAGGGAGCGTTCCGACGATTCAGACTCCACTTGACCCCAGCTGGGACCAGAGTCCTGGCAAAACCGGGTTTAAAACTAAATAGTGGGGGGAGGGGTCAACAACTTGGAGGTGTATTGTGTATGGATGAAGTTGAAGGGAGGGAGAGTGCAGGAGAGGTTACTGAAGTCTACAGAAGTAATAGGGCTGAAAGTTTAAGAAGGGATGGAAGACTAAGCACAGCTAAAATCAGGACCAATGCGAGAAGGTGTTGTGAATACTGAATTGAAGGTGTTAAATTTGAAGGTAGACACAAAATGCTGGAGTAACTCAGTGGGTGAGGCAGCATCTCTCGAGAGAAGGAACGGACGATGTTTCGGGCAAGATCCTTCTTCAGATCTTCGATCTACCATTGATTTAAACCAGCATCTGCAGTTCTATTTGATTATATGTGAATACATGTAGAATACAGAACAAAGTGGATGAGCTTGTAGCGAAGCTCAAAATTGGTAGGTATGATATTGTAGACATTGCAGAGACTTGGCTGAAAGCTGAATGGAGCTGCAAGCTGAATATCTAAGGTTACACGTCATATCGTACCCCGATTCCATCCTATCCCCCCTGGTGGAGTCTCTCCCGCCATAAGTCCAAGATACCTCACACGCCCTTCGTCTCTTTAATGACCTCCGCTTTCCGAGCCCCCACTCCCTCAACTTAACAGCAGTCTGAAGAAGGGTCTCGACCCAAAACTTTTCTCCAGAGATGCTTTCTGACCCGCTGTTACTCCAGCTTTTTTTTGTCTATTTTCAGAAAAGACAGACAGACAGGTTGGCAAAGGAGGTGAGGTTGCTCTGGTGGTAAGGACTGAAATTCAGGATAAGATGTAGAATCCTGGTGGTTGAGCTAAGAAACTGCAAGGGTAGAAAGACCCTGATGGAAGTTATTTACAGTACCCTGAACAGTAGCCAGGGTATAGGGTACAAGTTACATCAGGAGATACAATCGGCATGTAAGAAAGGCAATATTACGGTGGACATGGGAGATTTCAATATGTTGATAGACTGGGAAAATCAGATTGGTACTGGAGGGAATTTGTAGAGTGCCTACAAGATGGTTTATTAGAGCAGTTTGTAGTTGAGCTTACCAGGGAAAAGGCATTTCCAGATTCGGTATTGTGTAATGAACTGGATTTGATTAGGGAGCTTAAGGTAAACGAACCACTAGGACAGGGGTCGGCAACCTACGGCCCATGGGCCGGATCCTGCCCGTAACCCAAAATCATCCGGCCCGCAGGCATTTTTTTTTCTGAGGACTTCTGTCATCTCCGGTACCTGGAAGGTGATTTTCGGACCGAGGGTTGGGTGAAACTCGCTGAAAAAGACGGCCATCGTGATCGGGGCGGCGGCGAGGCCAGGCTCCTCCTCCCGGGCCTGAGGCCACGCCGCCTAGGTGCAGTGACGCAAGGAGGCAAGCGCTGGCGGCCGCAATGGCAGAGCCGAGCGCCGAGTTCTGGCTGTACCGTATCCTGCGCTAAGACGCCCCTGCTGCGTCTGGGGATCACTGTCGGGATCGGGGTTGTCAGTAGGCCGGGGGCAAGTGAGTATGATATTTGAGCCAAGGCAATGTTCTGTAGGTGCACCGTTCGTGAGTGCCCATAATTAGGGGCCAGTGCTCCAGCCTACGGGTGGTGTCCTCGAAGGGGCTGTATTTGATTTTGATTTGATTTTGATTCAATTTATTGTCATTGCCCTTTTCAGTGCAACAAAATGGTTTAGCCTGCAGTCATAACATAGAATAAATAACAAAAACACACACTCAACACAGTTTAACATCCACCACATTGAGTCCACCAGGCACCTCCTCACTGTGATGGAAGGCAAAAAGTCCCAAAGTCCATGTCTCTTCCCTCCTTGCTCTCCCTCTGCATTGAGGCGATCCAGGCCTCCGATGTTGTGACCCCGCCGGGTGATGGTAAGTAAGTCCCGCGGCTGAATCCGAACGGGCCGGTTCAAACTCCGCGGCCCAGGGCGGTCGAAGCTGCCACCCTCCAGTCCAGCGGACGCAGCTGTTGTTGCGGGAGCTACGGAAAAACAGGTCACCTGCGAGCTCCCGACGATGTCGTCCACTGGCCCTCGCCGAGCCTCCGAGGCTCCGCAGTCGGGTCGGAAGTCGGGTCGCAACGCCACCACAGCCCCGAATTCGGCCAGCCCCGCGCTGGCAAGTCCCGGCTGGCTCTGCCTCCCGAGCCCCGACGTCGGTCCCAATTGGAGGCCGGCAGCTCCGCGATAGGCCTCAGCGCAGACGGAGACGGAGACGGGGAATACGGCAAGAAAGGTCGCATCCCCCCCCGAAGGAAGAGCCAAAAAACATGCTTCTCCCACCACCCCACATACACAACTAAAATAAACCAAAACAAACCGCAACAACGGGACACATGTATACATGTGTACACGTGATTTGATGCCCGTCATCCGGGGCGGGATCCATCTTTACATGTGATAGATCCGCTATATGTGTACATATGACATCCACTCACAGACATGGGTCCTGGCCCCTATGCAAAACAAGGTTGCCAACCCCTGCACTAGGAGGTAGTGACAATAATATGATAAAATTGAACCTGCAATTTGAGAGGGAGAAGATGAAATTGGATGTATCGGTATTACTGTTGAGCAAAGATGACTAGGGAGGCATGAGGGAGGGGCTGGCTAAAGTTGACTGTAAAGGGACCCCAGCAGGATTGACGGTGGAACAGCAATGGCAGGGAGTTCTGGGAATAATTCGGAAGACACAAGTTTTTTTTATTCAAAGAAAGATTCTAAGGGGAGAATGAGGTGCCTGTGGCTGACGAGGGAAGTCAAAGACAGCATAAAACTAAAAGAGAAAGCATACAGTATAACATTGCAAAGATTAGTGGGAAGCTGGAGGATTGGGAAGCTTTTAAAAAACACCAGAAGACAAATAAAAAGGCAAGGAGGACTCGAGGCCCCCGACCGCAGGAGAGCTAAGGGAAGAGATTGAACTTTTTTTCGCCTTCCATCACAGTGAGGAATGTGGAGTCTATGTGGTGGATGTTTATGTTAAAATGTGTTTTGTGTGTTCTATTGCTTTTTATTTGTATGACTGACTTGGCAAATGAAATTCCTCGTATGTTGCAAAACATACTTGGCAAATAAAGTATTATTGTGATTGTGATTGTGAAAAGATGAAATATGAAAGCTAGCCAATTATATAAAACAGGATAGCAAAAGTTTCTTCAAATATATAAAGAATAAGAAATAGGCAAGAATGGACATTGGACCACTGGAAAATTGTGCTGGAGAAGTGATAATGGGGAATAAAGAAATGGCAGATGAATTGAGTAAGTTTTTTTTATCAATCTTCACATTGGAAGACACCAGCAATGTGCCGGAAATGTAAGTGAGTCAGCGGGTGGAAGTTAGTGGCTATTACTACGGAGAAGGTGCTTGGGAAGCTGAAAGGGCTAAAGGTGGATAAGTCACCTGGACCAGATGGACTGCATCCCAGGGTTCTGAAAGAGGTAGGTTTAGAGATTGTGGGGGCATTAGTAGTGATCTTTAAAGAATCACTGGAGTCAGGAGTGGTTCTAGACGATGGGAAAATTGCAAATATTACTCTGCTGTTCAAGAAGGGAGTGAGGCTGAGGAGTGGAAACTATAGGTAGACAAAAGTGCTGGAGAAACTCAGCGGGTGAGGCAGCATCTATGGAGCGAAGGAAATAAGCAACGTTTCGGGCCGAAACCCTTCTTCAGACTGATGTGAGGGTGGGGGTAGGGGGCGGTAAGATGAAATGAAGAGGTGGTGCAAGTGGGCCGAGGGAGAACTGAGAAGGGGAGAAGAAAGTAAGGACTACCTGAAATTAGAGAAGTCAATGTTCATACCGCTGGGGTGCAAACTGCCCAAGCGAAATATGAGGTGCTGCTCCTCCAATTTACGGTGGTCCTCACTCAGGCCATGGAGGAGGCCGAGGACAGAAAGGTCGGATTTGGAATGGGAGGGGGAGGGATCCTCAGGGATCATTGATGGGGCTGCTACTCTTCAAGATGTATGTCAATGATTTGGATGAAGGAATTGATGGCTTTGTGGAAAGGTTTTCTAAATGGGGAGAGGATTTCGAAGGTGCAAAGGGACTTGGGACTGCTGGTGCAGGATTCCCTAAAAGTTAATTTGCAATTCGAATTGGTAGTAAAGAAAGCAAACTCAATGCTAGCATTAATTTTGAGAGGACTAGAATATCAAGACAGGTATGTAATGCTGAGGCTTTATAAGGCACTTGATCAGACCGCATTTGGAATATTGCGAGCAGTTTTGGGCCCCATATCTGAGAAAGGATGTGCTGGCTATGGAGTCCAGATGTTCATGAAAATGATCCCAGGAATGACTGATGTAACATATGATGAGCGTTTGACGGGCACTGGGCCTGCACTAGCTGGGGTTTAGAAGGATGAGGGGACATATCATTGAAACTTACCGAATAGTGAAAGGCCTGGATAGAGTGGATGTGGAGAGGATATTTCGACTTGGAGAGTCTAGGTACAGAGATACAGCCTCAGAATAAAAGTACATACCTTGAGAGAGATGAGGAGGAATCTCTTGTCAGAGGGTAGAGAATCTGTGAAATTCATTGGCACAGATGGCTGTGAAGACCAAATCATTGGGTATTTCTAAAGATTGACAGATACTTAAGATGCTGGAGACACAAAATGCTGGAGTAACTCAGCGGGACAGGCAGCATCTCTGGGTAGAAGGATTGGGTGACGTTTCGGGTCGAGATCCTTCTTATGACTGAATCAGGGGATTCATGATCACAGATACTTGATTAGTAAGAGTGTCAGGGGTTATCAAGAAAAGGCAGGAGAATGGGTTTGAGAGAGAAAGATAGATCAGCCATGATTGAATGGCAGAGTAGACTTGATGGGTCAAATGGCCTAATTCTGCTCCTATAACTTATGAACACGAACCAAGGAGCAAACATCCAAAAGGCCCGGGGAATTCCTGTACCCTCTGCCTACTCTGTTTCTCAGTAGTCACCCATCTACTTTCTGCCCATATCCTAGGCATGACCACCTCACTGTAACTCCTATCTATGGCATCCTCACTCTCGCATCAGTCTCCCGGAGGACATCCAGCTGCTGCTTCAGTTCCCACCTACCAGAAGTGTAATGCCAAGGGACACTGGACATCTCTGTTACTACCCACATCTTGCAGGACAAGCAGAACACTGTCGCAGCTGCCATTGTCTACTGTGCTATACTAGATTTACGAAAGAGAGAAAATACACTCTACCTTGTTCTGCCATCACCCTATTTCTCAAAGCTTCTTGTGCCAAACCTTTGCACTACCCTCCCCCCCACACACAGCCTACACTACCTCCCCCCCACACACATAGCCCACACTACCTCCCACACACAGCCCACCCTACCCCCCACCCACACATAGCCCACTATCCCCCCACAGCCCACACTATCCCCCACACACTCAGCCCACACTATCCCCCACACACAGCCCACACTATCCACCCCCCACACACACACACAGCCCACACTATCCCCCCCCACACACACACACACAGCCCACACTATCCCCCACAGCCCACACTATCCCCTCCACACACAGCCCACACTACCCCCCCCCCACACACACACACAGCCCACACTATCCCCCACTCACTCAGCCCACTATCCCCCACAAACAGCCCACACTATCCCCCACACAGCCCACACTATCCCCCACACATAGCTCACACTATCCCCCACAGCCCACACAGCCCACACTATCTCCCCTACACAGCCCACACTACCCCCCACACTCACTCAGTCCACACTATCCCCCACACACACACATAGCCCACACTATCCCCCACAGCCCACACTACCCCCCCACACACAGCCCACACTATCCCCCACAGCCCACGATCCCCCACACACTCAGCCCACACTATCCCCCACACTCAGCCCACACTATCCCCCACACACTCAGACCACACTATCCCCCACACACACTCAGCCCACACTATCCCCCACACACATAGCCCACACTATCCGCCACACACAGCCCTCACTATCCCCCCCACACACAGCCCTCACTACCCCCCCACACACCCCTCACTATCCCCCCCACACAGCCCACACTACCCCCCCACACGCTGCCACTCCACTATCTTTTTATACGCCCATTAGGAACAGTCACTCAGCGATGCTAATTGCTTTCTGCTGCGTACCTTAATCAGCCGTTAAGTGCATGTTGACTTTTGATAGTACCATTCATTTGTTCCTGCTTTCATTTGCTCATTATATGATTCAATTTTACATTCAGTTTGAGGGCAGATACGAAGGTTCTGCGATTAGTTTAAAAAAAAGCATAAATAAGGTCAATTATTAGGCAGCTAAAATGTATTGGAAAATTAGGTTAAGGAAAATCAGTTAAACCCCAGCGGCAGACTACAAAAGGATATCTTCGACAATGCACTGGATGCTGGCCAACCCACTAAGTTCCTTCAGCAGTTTGTTTTTTTGTTTCAGATTCCAGCATTTGCAGTCAGTTGTCATAGTCATAGAGCATGGAGCCAGACTCTTCAGCCCAACTTGCCCCTGCCAACCAAGATGCTCCATCTACACCAGTCTCACCTGCCTGCGTTTGGCCCATAAACTTCAAAATCTTTCCCTGTATGTACCTGGCCAAGTGTCTTTTAAAAGTTATTATAGGACCTGCCTCAACTATCTCCTCTGGCAGCTTGTTCCATATACAGGTACTTCAGGAAGCGAAGCAGTACACACACCCTGGTATACATTGATGACGCTGAAACAGTGGCGGACCTAGATTTTTGGGGCCCTGAAGCTTGAACTGTTATGGGAGCCCCTTCACAACCAGCAATGAGGTCTGGGTAACCACTGTTATCTTCTTCAATGGGGTTATTCCGCGACAGAACACCACACATTTAAAAAAAAAATTAACCACATCTCAGATTTTGATTAAAATTGCTGCAGTGGATTATCTCACATATCAAAGTCCCTGGTGTGAATAAAAATGTCCTATGCCTTATAGTTTTCGAGTTATGGGGGGGATGGAAATTAGGGAAATGTTATAGACACGCATGATGCATGATAGAATGATGAAATAAAACGTAGTAAAGACCAGTCAATATAATCTTTTATTTTAGACACCTATGAGAATACATACTACATGAAGCACATTTTATAAAATACTCTTTTTTACTGTTTTTTCTAGCAACATTCACGTAAAGTTTTGTCATATGAGAGCTTCCTTGCAATGTCATTTTCTAGAGACAATATGTTTAAAGAATTTAAGTGCTCTTCAGGCATGGTAGACCAAAATTTGTTCTTTATAAAGGATAGCTTTGAAAAATTCCTTTCTGCTTCACAGCTTGTGATAGGCATTGACAAGTACAGCTTAAGCGCAGTAGTAATATTGGGGAACACTTCAATTAGGTGTTGCTCACAAATAAGCTGAAGAACTTCTGCGCATTGCATTTTAGATGGCATGTTTTCTTCTGTGTCTGGAATTTCCTATGGTGCAAATATTCTTTAAACTGATAACACGTTTACTAATTTGTGGTCAATATCATCTTTGTAATACGATATTATAAGTTTAATACTGTCCTCATCAATTTCAGAATTGTTCACCAATTCTGAGAGAAACTTGAACCTTTTCGCTATCTGCTCATATGGGTCAATCCTCTTGCGTAACTGGATTAATAAGCAGTCTAGAGTTGATATAGAACTTCTATCCTCCTCTCAAAGAAGCAATACCACTTGTTCCATCTGAAAATGTCCTTGTAACAATGCATTTGGAAGCATCAGAATAACTTGAGGTGATATCTCAACACAAACCATTTGCTTCTGATTCATAGTGTGTAATCCTATCGGCTGAATTTTCGCTGAGTTCTTCAGCAAACTAAAGTAAAGATGATAGCAGAAGATAACCTTCAAATACATCGAAACCAGGGGTTTGGAGTTTCTTACTTGTTTTGTTGAAACGCTCCAGCACTTCTTCCCAAACGACTGTTAAAATAGCATATTCCAGCTTTACCAACTTGTGGTATAAATTCTTTGCATCTTGTTTACATTCAGGCTTCTCTTCTGAGTCTTCAAAAATATTTGAGAGTTTGTAAAATATCCATATATCCATTTTTAATTGCCTGCACTGCTTCATAGTGTGCAGACCATCTAGTTACACTTAAGCTCTTTAGAGAAAAATATAGATTGCCCAGTGTGTTTCAAATCCCCCATCTTCGTGGAGATACAGTAAAATGCCAAAATAGTCAACAAATTTTAGGTCTACTTTCTGAGAATGGGGTTTTTTCTCAGAAAGTAAATGCCTTTTTAAAAAAGATTTATAATAGGCTAACCTAGGCTGTGTTCAAGCTAGCCTACACCAGGCTAGACTAAGTTAGGCAAGACTAGGCCACCAAAACTCATTGGCTAAGGTAATGTAACACAATGTTACCATTATTTGAACACTTTTCATAATAAACATCTGAAATTTAACACAACACCCTTTTATTACTTTTTCATAAATACTTGTAATATAGTATTAGCCTAGGCTATGCGGTCGTAGCCTACCTTCCGTTCATCTCTTCATAAAAACAATAAGTTTAGGCTATTCTAACACTATTTCACCTTTATCACTTACCTTACTTTGCTAAATATAACATTTATTGTTGAGAAGGGGTAATTAAAATATGAACACTTTATTGAAAAGAATTATTGTCTAGCTCGCTATCACGAGCGCTATCACGATGTTATAATCACGTGATTCACGTTAGCATTGTGATTGCCTTTTCAACGGTTCCCATTTTTTGTTACGACACGTCATCTACTCTTTGTATCCACCAAAGAAGATATTTGTATTACCTTTTAATTTTACTGTATTTTAATTGTACCAGGCACGTGCTGTCAGGGTAGGCAAGGTAGGCACTGCCTACCCTGACTAAAATTATAAAATGATAATTATTAAATATAAATACTAAAGGCACGGGAGAATGATGCCTACATAAGAGATCGATCTCTGAGGTAGGCATAATTCTCCGTGCTTTTCATCCACAGTACATGTAATACGCGAAGGTCTGTGCAGCCCACGTGCCGTCGACGCTGCTTCAAGCCGTCAATGACAATGGGAGCTGAAGGCAGCTGAAATTCTGCCTTTGCAGTACTGCGCATGCGTAGCGCAAGTTTCTTGGCGGGTTTTTCAAACATGGATTGTCATTATCTTAAGAGTATCTTAGGAAACAAAGAAAGAATGGAGTTCAGGTACCAATAATGTGGTAACTAAATTTCTTGGTGCTGTACGTTTTTAAATACCGTATTTCCCAGCAATGAAGATGCTATTATTTACTCAAAAATAAGGCATGAAAATTTACAATCCTAGATCCACCTTGACATGGCCAGCAGAGAGGATGTATTCCAGGAAGGACTCCGTGGGTTGGTGGAACTCGCACTTCTCTGCCTTGACGAACAGCTGGTTCTCTCATAGCCGCAGCAGGACGAGACGGACATGGCAGGTATGTTCCGATGTAGAACCAGAGTAGACGAGGATGTCATACAGGTAAACAAAGACAAACTGGTTAAGCATGTCCCGGAGCACATCATTGACCAGAGCCTGGAAGACAGCCAGGGGGCTTGGTCAGGCTGAAGGGCATTACGAGGTACTCGTAATGCCTGCTGGATGTGTTGAAGACTGTCTTCCACTCATCTCCTTCCTTGATGCGAACCAAATGGTAGGCATTGCGTAGATCCAGCTTGGTAAACATGGTGGCATGCTGCAGGCAGTTGAAGACAGAGGAGATGAGTGGCAAGGGGTAACGTTTTTTGACAGTGATGTCATTCAGGCCTCGATAGTCAATGCAAGGGCAAAGGTCGCCATCCTTCTTACTCACAAAGAAAAATCCCGCCCCAGCAGGAGAGGAGGATGGACCAGCTGCCAGAGACTCCAAAATGTATCTCTCCATGGTGTTGGTCTCAGGAGCAGAGAGCGAGTACAGACGACCGTGGGGTGGAGAAGTACCGGAGAATAAATCAATAGCACAATCATAAGGGCGGTGAGGAGGTAAAGAGGTGGCTCGGGACTTGCAGAAACCTCTTTCAGGTCATGATACACGGATGGTACTTTGGACAGGTCAGGATTGACACTAGGAGCAGCAGACACAGAGGTGAGGGGAAGACAAGCGGAGCGAAGACAATTAACGTGACAATCCTCCCCCCAAGTGGAGATCTTGCTAGTGGACCAGTTTACGGTGGGGTTGTGGGTAGTCAGCCAAGGCTGACCCAGAACGACAGGGACAGGAGGTGAATTTAACAGGAGCAACTGAATTCTCTCCCGGTGGTTTCCATTAGCACAAAGTTCTAGAGGGTGAGTAGAGAGCGAAGCCATACCAATTATTCTTCCATCAACTGCACTGGCTTGGCGGAGCTCTTCTACTTTAAAGGTGGGAATCAGAAATGTCCGAGCAACAGTGATATCAATGAAGCTATCATCTGCCCCCGAGTTAATCAAAGCATTAAGTTTCAATAGCGTGTCTCCAAAGCGTAGCTTAATCGGAGTGAGTCTGGTGGAAATAGGAGGGAAATAAACCCTGCTTACCCATAATCCCTCTCTTGCTGGGGAGCGTTGGCTTTTACCAGGCAAGCAGCGATGAAGTGTCCGGGATCTCCAGTGTAGAGACAATACCTCTCCCGTATTCATCTCTGGCGCTCGGCCTCGCTCAGCCTGGTGCGGCCAATCTGCATAGGCTCCCCCTCCACTGGATCAGGACTGGGATGCGTGGGGCTTCTTCTTCCCAAGGGAAGTGAGACAATCGGCTCACTATGACGAGAGGAGTGTGATGGGTAAGGACACTGGTTGACAGCTGCTGATAGCTTGTCTCACTTTCGCTCTCGGAGCCGGTTACCTATCTGGATGGTTAAATCAATCAGCGCGTCGAGATCCGAGGGAAGGTCCTGATAGGCCAACTCATCCTTCAGGTTCTCACTGAGGCCATGGATGAGGATACTGAGCAAAGCGGTATCTCACCAACCGCTCTCTAAAGCAGTGGTTCGAAAATCAATAGCGTAATCGGCAACAAAGCGTACCCCCTGGCAGAGATGCAGCATCCTCTGGGCTGCCTCTCTTCCGTTGAAAGGGTGGTCGAAAATCGTTCTCAGCTCTGCCGAAAAACGGGCAAAGTCCTGGCAGAAGTCTAGCTGTCTCTCCCAGGCAGCTGTACCCCAGGCTGATAGCAGGGAGATGACATAGGCGACGTTGGAGCTTTCTGCGCCGAAGCAGGACAGTTGTAGCTCAAAAACAAAGGAGCATTAAGAGAGGAATGACCTACAAGTAGAGGGATCGCCATGGTACCTCCGGGGTGGGAAGAACTGGTTCCAGAATGGGCTGGATACAGCTGGAAGTGGACGGAGGCAGAGAGGCATCAGCAGAGACGGGAGGAATTGGCAGCAGTGCGAGGTGTGACAGGACCTGGTTGACAGTGTTTGCCAACTGCTGGATGGTCGCTACGAGTTGGTCTATTCGAGTCTCATAGGCGCCAAGAGTGGAGCCTTGAAGTTGAACAGCCCTGCACAACCGAGCAAGTAAATCCTCAGGTACGGAACTGGGAGCGCCAAGACTCTGGTCGGGCTGATCAGAATTGCCTGCCGAATCCATAATGGCCAGGGGATGGTCACACCGACCAGTTTAACTAATTCAGTAGTTAGTGAGCAGGGAAAGGAAGGTGTGGCCATAAGCGAGGCAGGTAGGGGGAACCAGAAGGAGATGCGGCAGGAGCCACAGCCCTTGTCCCTGACGAGCATGACCGAGGCTCTTACTCAATGTGAGGACGGGATCAGGGGCTGTGGGAGGGATGAGCAACCTGGCTGCAGCACCGTGGATCAGGGGGCCATTCAAGAGGGGGGAGTTAGAAGAAATGCCGTTGTGATAGGGGATAGTATTATTCGGGGGGTAGATAAGGTTCTCTGCGGCCAGCAGAACATGTCCCGAAGGCTGTGTTGCCTACCCGGTGCTAGGGTTAAGGATATCTCTGCGATGCTGGAGAGAAATTTGCAGAGTGAGGGGGAGGATCCAGTGGTCGTGGTCCATGTGGGGACCAATGACATAGGAAGGACGAGGAAGGAGGATCTGCTGAACGAGTTTGAGCAGTTAGGGAATAAATTAAAAAGCAGAACCTCGAGGGTACTGATCTCCGGATTGCTACCTGAGCCACGGGCCAAATCGGCGAGGGTACGAAAAATTAAAAAGCTGAATGCGTGGCTCAAAGACTGGTGTGGGAAAAATGGGTTTGGTTTCTTGGGCCACTGGCACCAGTACTGGGACAGGGGGGATCTGTTCTGTAAGGACGGACTTCACCTGAACGGTGCTGGGACTGGGGTCCTGGCAAATCATATAACTAGGGCAGTAGAGAGGTCTTTAAACTAAGTAGCGGGGGGGAGGTATCAAGGGGGGTAATAACGGCAGGGGTAGAGGAAATAGAGCAGGGTATCAGTGGGGAAACGGAAAATCAAAATGTGACAGGAGGATCCAGAATGTGTGAAGATAAAGCTCTAGATGTAAAAGGGGCAAAAACAGAAAGGAAGGGTAGTAAAAATCATCTGAAAGTGCTGTATCTAAATGCACGGTGCAATTAAGTATATATAGTTATGATATCGTGGCCATTACGGAGACATGGCTGCAAGGGGATCAGGATTGGGAGTTAAATATAGAGGGGTACTCGACAATTAGAAAAGATAGACAGGAAAGAAAGGGAGGAGGGGTGGCCCTTTTAATAAGGGAGGGAATAACGGCAATAGAGGAAGGATATTGCGTTGAAGGATCAGGATAGTGAAACAGCTTGGGTACAGATAGAGAATAACAAGGGGAAAAAAACACTAGTGGGTGTAATTTATAGACCTCCAAATAGCTGTGACGCTGTTAGTCAGAACATAAATCTGCAAATAGTTGACGCATGTAAAAAGGGAACTGCTGTAATCATGGGGGACTTCAATTTTCATATTAATTGGGCAAACCAAACTGGGCAGGGTAGACTAGAGGAAGAGTTTATAGAATGTATTAGAGACGGGTTCCTAGAACAGTATGTCACAGAACCGACAAGGGGGGAGGCAATCTTGGATCTGGTCCTGTGTAATGAAGCAGGATTAATTAAAAATGTCATAGTTAGGGACTCGTTGGGAACAAGTGACCACAATATGGTCGAATTCCATATTCAAATAGAAGGGGAGCAGGTTGAAACTCAGGCTAGGGTACTTAGTCTAAATAAGGGGGATTATGAAGGTATGAGGACTGAGCTGATCAAAGTTGACTGGGATAGCAGACTCAAGAATAAGACGGTACATGAGCAGTGGTGTACGTTTAAGGATCTACTGTATAACCTTCAAGAAAAATTTATTCCTATGAAGAAAAAAAGGGGTAAGGGAAAGAACAGTCAGCCATGGCTCAGTAAAACTATAAAGGATAGTATTCGGCTGAAGGCAAGGGCATATAAGGTAACCAGAGATAGTGGGAGGGTAGAGGATTGGGAAGCATTTAAAGGTCAGCAAAAAATAACTAAGAGATTAATTAAGACGGGGAAAATAGACTATGAAAGGAATTTAGCGAACAACATAAAAACTAATAGTAAGAGTTTTTATAGCTATATAAAAAGAAAAAGGGTGGCTAAGGTGAACGTTGGTCCATTGGAGGGTGAGACTGGAGAGTTGTTGGTGGGGAACATGGAAATGGCAAAGGCATTAAACGAGTATTTTGTATCAGTCTTCACCATAGAAGACACAAAAAATATTCCAACGCTGGATAAACAGGGGGCGGTAGGAATGGAGGAGCTAAATACTATTAAGATCACCAAGGAGATGGTATTAGGGAAATTAATGAGACTGAAGGAGGATAAATCCCCTGGGCCTGATGGATTACATCCAAGGGTCTTGAGGGAGATAGCGGTGGGGATTGTGGATGCATTGGTGATAATTTTCCAAAACTCCCTGGAGGCAGGAACGGTCCCAGTGGATTGGAAAATGGCCAATGTAACACCTATATTTAAAAAAGGAAGTAAACAGAAGGCGGGTAACTATAGACCGGTTAGTCTAACATCTGTGGTGGGTAAAATGTTAGAGACAATTATTAAAGAAACACTAACGGGGCACTTGGATAAACATGACTTCATCGGACAGAACCAGCATGGTTTTGTGATGGGGAAGTCCTGTTTAACGAATCTGCTCGAATTCTTTGAGGAAGTAACAACCCGGGTGGATAAAGGGGAACCGGTGGATGTGGTATACTTGGACTTCCAAAAGGCTTTTGACAAGGTGCCACATAAGAGACTATTGCTAAAAATAAAAAATTATGGGATTGGGGGTAATATATTAGCATGGGTAGAGGATTGGCTAACAAATAGGAAGCAGAGAGTGGGGATAAATGGTTCATACTCGGGATGGCAACCGGTAACTAGCGGGGTTCCGCAAGGGTCGGTGCTGGGACCCCAGTTGTTCACAATTTATATAAATGATTTGGAGGAGGGAACCAAGTGTAATATATCAAAATTTGCGGACGATACAAAAATGGGAGGAAAAGTAGGGGATGAGGAGGATAGGAAGAGTCTGCAAAAGGATATAGATAAGCTAGGTGAGTGGGCAACAACTTGGCAGATGAAATTTAATACTAATAAATGTGAAGTCATTCACTTTGGGAAAAAAAATGATAGGGCAAGTTATTTTCTAAATGAGGTGGAGCTGCGTTGTAATGCAACGCAAAGGGATCTAGGGGTAGTAGTACATGAATCACTAAAAGTTAGTATGCAGGTGCAGCAAGCAATCAGGAAGGCCAATGGAGTTTTGGCCTTTATTGCTAGGGGGATTGAGTATAAAAACACGGAGGTCTTGCTGCAGCTGTACACAGTATTAGTGAGACCACATTTGGAATACTGTGTACAGTTCTGGGGTCCATACTTAAGAAAGGATGTACTGGCCCTGGAGGCAGTGCAGCGAAGGTTTACAAGATTAATTCCTGCAATGAGGGGATTGACATATGAGGAAAGGTTAAGTAGGCTGGAACTCTACTCTTTGGAGTTTAGAAGAATGAGAGGCGATCTCATTGAAACATATAAGATCGTGAGGGGCCTTGATCGGGTGGATGCACCGAGGATGTTCCCAATGATCGGGGAAACTAGAACTAGGGGACATAGTTGTAGAATAAGAGGGGGCTCTTTTAAAACTGAGATGAGGACGAACTTCTTCACCCAGAGGGTGGTTAATTTATGGAATTCACTGCCCCAGGGAGCAGTGGAAGCAGAAACATTAAATATATTTAAGTCTAAAATAGATGGTTTTTTAGCTGCCAAGGGGATAAGGGGCTACGGGGAGAGGGCAGGGATATGGACCTAGGTATGGTTAGTATAGTAAGACCTGAGTGATCTCCTGGACAAGTGTCGATCGCCTGGATTGGGGTCGGAGAGGAATTTCCCGGATTTTTTTCCCGAATTGGACCTGGGTTTTTATCCGGTTTTTTGCCTCCCCCAGGAGATCACGCGGTTCTTGGGGTGGAGAGGGGTGATAGCGATATAAAGGGGAGGGTAGTGTCTTGTGTTCTGTGTCTTGTGTCTACTGTTTGTGGGTAAGGGTGTCTGTTTAGTGTTCAGCCATGAGCGAATGGCGGTGCGGGCTCGATGGGCCTGGTGGTCTACTCTCGCACCTACTTTCTATGTTTCTATGTTTCTATGGCCGACAAATCTGTCAGAAGGCCCCGAAATGGAAAGGACTCGAATGCAGGCTCACCGAGAAGTACTGAAGAAAACCAAAAATCCAGACGCGAATGGAACCGAAAGATATCGACCAGGAACCGACAGAACTGCTATCGAACCGACAGAAAGCAGAAATGATTAGTCAGCACCCAATTAGTGATGATCTCAGGTATTTATACCAAGTGACAGATTAGGGGAGCAGATTAAAGGTGTTACTCGTAGGAGAGGAGTGTGGAGTCTCAAGTGTCTGGAGGCGTGGCAAGTGTGACAGCCACTTGGTTTTGCTTTGTAGAATGTGATGGCATGAAAGCCCTGACACTGCTGTCAAACGTCCGTCTCATCTTTTAATTTAGAGTGAAAGTCCCTCTTAACCTTTTTGATAGGCTTATCAAATTCATACCTGGACTTCCTATATGAATATTCATTGCCAGACTTGAATGCCCGAGATCTGGTCCTCAGAAGATTACAGATCTTCTGCTTCATCCAAGGCTTCTAGTTGTGGAACACTCTGATGGATTTGTTGGGAACACACACCTCCACACATTTTCTTATCAAGTCAGTGAGAACTGTGGTGTATTTTTCAGGTCCATTGCCAAGTCATTGAACATCGCCCAGTCGCCTACTTCCCACATAATGAATGACCAAAACTGAGCACAGTGGTCCAGGGCTGCAGGGCGGCGCAGCAGTAGAGTTGCTGCCTTATAGCGACAGAGACCCCCGTTCAATCCCGACTATGGGTGCTGTCTGTATGGAGTTCGTTTGTTCTCCCTGTGACCGCGTGAGTTTTCTCCGGGTGCTCTGGTTTCCTCCCACATGCCAAAGATGTACAGGTTTGTAGGTTAATTGGCTTCCTTAAAAATTGTAAATTGTCCCTCGTGTGTAGAATAGTGCTATTGTACTGTGATCACTGGTCGACGAAGACTTGCTGGGCCGAATGGTAAATCTCTGGAACTCTCTGCCACAGAACGTAGTTGAGGCCAGTTCATTGACTATATTTAAGAGGGAGTTAGATGTGGCCCTTGTGGCTAAAGGGATCAGGGGGTATGGAGAGAAGGCAGGTACAGGATACTGAGTTGGATGATCAGCCATGATCATATTGAATGGCGGTGCAGGCTCGAAGGGCCGAATGCCCTACTCCTGCACCTATTTTCTATGTTTTTATGTTTCTATGCTGTATCTCTAAACTAAACTACTGCGACCTCACCAACTTCTTGTACAACTGTAACATAACATCCCATCTTCTATGCACAATTCCCTGACTTATGAAGGTTAATATGGCAAAAGCCTTCGTCACCACACTATCAACCTGTGGCACCACTTTTAGGGAATTATGTACTTGTATGCTCAGATCACTCTGTTCTATAACACTGCCCAGTGCTCTACCATGCATTGTGCCCTGGCTCCACTACCCAAAATACAACATCTGCATTAAACTCTATTACCTATTCCTTGGCACAGATGACCTTCTTCACTATCTACTACACCATCTACTTTCATGTCATCTGCAAATTTAATGATCATGCCTTGTATTCTCATCCAAATCGTTGATATAGATGACAATCACTTGTCACAGATCCCCAGCCTGATAAACAACCCACCATCACCACCCTGCCATGATGCCAGTTCTGCACTCAGTTGGCAAGCTCTCCCTGGATACCAAACGATCTGCGATCCTAGCCAACCATGCGGAACTTTATTGCTTGTGCAATGGACCTTGAAAATGCAGCATTTAACCGATGCAATAGAATCTGTCAGTAGAGGGCAGCAGTGTTGTGGCAGTCTATTTGCTGCCTTACAGCGCCAGATACCCAGGTTCAATCCTGACTACGGGGACTGTCTTGTACATTCTCCCTATCTTTTCTCCAGGTACTCTAATTGCCTCCCACATTCCAAACACATGCAGGTTTATAGGTTAATTGGCTTCTGTAAATTGTGCCTAGTATCCAGGATAGCACTTGTGTATGGCGATTGCTAGTCAGTACGGACTCAGTGGGCCGAAGGCCTGTTTCCACGTTTTATTTCTACACTAAAGTATTCCAGCTAAAAACAAGATTACTAAGCAGTCGCAGCAGCGAATATAACTGACAATACTGGGTTTCTGTTCCTATTATGTAACACGACTAGACCATTTTACCCACGCGGTCAATGTCTAGCAGAGAAATCCCATCAGTGGTGGTCAAGCCTTGCGGCGGCCGCGGTCGATGAGAGAATGGGGGGACTGCCGTGAGGGGGGTAGGGGAAGAACAATGGAGGACCCGGCGTGGGGGAACGCCATGAGGGGAGTGGGAAGAACAATGGACAATGGGGACCCGACATCGGGGAACCACTGTGGGAGAGGGGGGAGGCAACAAAGGAGGAGCCGGCGTACTTTGTAACTTTGTCAGCGCCATAGGTGGCCGCTATTTGTATATCTTGGGTATGCAAACAAAGACTTTCACTGTGACTTGTCACGTGACAATAACGTATTCCAGTCCATACCCTGCAACTTATTCTCTCCCATACACACTGATTCTGCTTTAATCCTTTATGCTACTTACAAAGTGATAATTGAAAGTATCAAAATTACTTAACGACGTCACTTTAGAGCTTTGGGAGGAAACCGTAGCACCAACCAGAATGTGGTCATGAGAAGAGTGTACAAACTCCACACGGACAGCACCCAAGGTCAGGGTCAAACTTGGTGTCCTGAAGCCTTGGGTCAGTAGCATTATCTGCTGCATCACTGTGACTGTGATTGGCCAAACAAATGCTTAAAAATTCTATTATTTTCCCAAATCTTTGGATTTTGTATATAAAATGTATTTAGAACCACAGTCAATTATCAAACAGCAAATTCCTAATATAAGTTTCTTAAATAAATAATGTCTTTGCATCTGGAAGAATAAACAAAAATAAAATGAATCCACTAAGGATTACAGACATTATTACATTTTGGAAATGGCATGAGATGCTGAGGTATGAGTGTTTCAAAAATACAAAAATAGATTTAATATCTCTACCCAGTAATATGGATATTCTGCATATTTTGAGTGGTTAATTTAAGTTTGTAAGTTTGTGAGTGTGTAAGTTTTTCCCTGCACAAGAAAATCATATTGGACAAATTTACTAGAGCTCTTTGAGGATGTAATAGCCCAGTCCTGTAGATAGATTATATTTGATTTTGCACATTACATTGGATAAAATTCCACCTGAAAGTCTATTGCACTAAGCATTAGGGGAAGTATTTTAATGTGGATCGAAGACTGATTATCATGTAGAAGAAAGAAAATCAAAATAAATGTGTATATTTCTATCTGGAAAGATGCAACTAATTGAGTGCCACAATATATACTCAGTATGTCTTAATAATGCTAAGATACAGTGATGCAAGATACTAAAGTTTGCTGGTGATATGAAAATAGATGGAACGACATGAATCATTGAATGCTGTGAAGAGCATACTTGGACTCTGCAACAGGATATGGAATGGCTGAGTATGTCAGTGAGAATTGGCAAATTGGGTTTAATATTTTAAAGTGTGAAGTCATGGAAGGAATTGAAAAGCAGACAATTATCTCATGGAGATAATTGCAAATGAGTGGAATACAGAGGGAACACAAAGTGCTGGAGTAACTCAGCAGGTCAAGCAGCCTCTCTGGAGGATTTGGACAGCTGATGTTTTAGGTCAAGAACCTTCTTCAGACTGACTGTTGTGGGTGAGGGAAGGCTGGAAAAGAGGTGGGGCAGGAAAAGAGGTGGGGCAGGATAAAGCCTGACAGGTGATAGATGAATACAGGTAAGGGGGGGGGGGGGGTTGACCTCTTAGAACAGAGGAATCTAGAAATTAGCATACCAGTGTGGGAAGTAGCTAGAAGGATAAATAGCACATTGGTTTTCATTCCAAGAAGATTGGAGTCTAGAAATAGGAAAGTCTTCTTACAATTGGAAGGTTAGATCCCATGCGATCCAAGGAGAAATGGCTGAATGGATTCATTGAAGGAATCAGAGGGTGATGGTGGAAGGTTGCTTTTCGGACTGGAAGCCTGTGACTAGTGGTGTGCCTCAGGGTTCGGTGCTGGGCCCATTGCTGTTTGTCATATATTTCAATGTTTTGGATAAGCGTACATGGCATGATTAGAAAGTTTGCGGATGACACTAAACTGGATGATATTGTTGACAGTGAAGATGGTTGTCAAAAATTGCAGCAGGATCTTGATCGGTTGGCCAGGTGGGCTAAGGAATGGTTGATGGGAGTTTAATACAGAGAAATGTGAAGTGTTGCATTTTGGGAAGACTAACATGGGCAGGACCTACACAGTGAATGGTAGAGCTCTGGGGAGTGTTGTAGAGCAGAGCGATCTAGGAGTGCAGGTACATTGTTTATTAAAATTGGCAAAACCGTTTCCCTTTTCCCTAACTAGTCTGAAGAAGGGTCTCACCTGAAACATCACCCATTCCTTCTCTCCAGAGATGCTGCCTGCCCTGCTGAGTTGCTCCAGCTTTTTGTGTCTACCACAGGTAGATAGATTGGTCAAAAAGGTTTTTGGCACATTGACCTTCATCAGTCAGAGTATTGAGTATAGAATTTGGGCGTTTATGTTACAGTTATACATGATGTTGGTGGGGTCGCATTTAGAGTATTGTGTTCAATTCTGGGCACCATATTATAGGAAAGGTGTGGTCAAGGTGGAGAGTGTGCAATGAAGATTCATGAGGATGTTGCCAGGACCCGAGGGCCTGAGCTGTAGGGAGAAGTTGAGCAGGCTAGGACTATTACTTGGAGCGCAAGAGGATGAGGGGTGATCTTATAGAGGTGTATAAAATCATGAGAGGAATAGATTGGGCAGACGCACAGAGTCTCTTACCTGGAGTATCTTAAATCGAGAATGAGAAGGCATAGGGGAAAGATTTAATAGGAACCTGAGGGGTAACATTTTTACTCAGAGGGTGGTGGGTGTATGGAACGAGCTGTCAGAGGAGGTTGTTGAGGCAGGTAGTAGCACGACGTTTAAAAAACATTTAGACAGGCACATGGATTGGGCAGGTTCAGAGGGATATGAAGCAGATGGGACTGGTGTAGATGGTACATGTTGGTCGGTGTGGTCAAGATGGGCCAAAGGGCTTG
The DNA here is from genome assembly GCA_038087875.1 of Malacoraja senta. Classification (NCBI taxonomy): domain Eukaryota; kingdom Metazoa; phylum Chordata; class Chondrichthyes; order Rajiformes; family Rajidae; genus Malacoraja; species Malacoraja senta. Next base: position 155,638,660 of record CM075978.1, on the reverse strand, counting down.
TTTCCACGCTGTATGACTCCCTATATTCTAATTGTAAAGGTTGTTTGTGAAGTTATGATCTCCTGATACAAGAAAGGAAATCATGGCATTGGAGGTTTTCCCAGATATTCAAGAGGCTAATTTCTACCAAGGATAGAAGTGAGATGTTTCTACAAGTGAGAGTAACAAAGGGGAAATTTGTTAGAAGAGAGTGGTCATTTAAAATGTAAGAGCATCGGAATTGCGTGGAGACTGCGGCAAAACTCGAATTCTCAGCTTCAGGATTATGGAGCGTGATGATCACATAAAGAGGTAGATAAAGTTCAGCAGTTTGAGTGCTATGTGGAACTGGCACTGATAAGGAGACATAGGAAACTGCACATGCCGGAACCTTGAGCAAAACACTAAAGATAGACGACATTTCGAGTTGGGACCCTTCTTCAGACTAATTGGAGAAGTGGGGAGAAAGCTGGAAAAGAATGGTGGGGGTGGGACCAAGTGATAAGTAGATACAGATGAGGGGGGATTGAATGGAGGCTGGGTGGAGTGAGTGACAAAGGCTAGAGGCAGAGCTGCCAAGTTTTGTCAGAGCATTTCAATATTCTAGTACCTGAAAATCAGTATTTTGCTGAGGAAATCAGTATTTTTACACGGTACCATTTTGCTGAAAGTGTTATTTTTTTATGTGCGGTCATACCCATGTAAGAGTACAAGAATGCATAACTTTGCTACCAATTGAAATGTCTTCTACGCACCTTACTTGACAGTGCATTCATTGCCATCTCTTTGTATACTGCTGTTTGAACGGCTGCTTCCTGCTTTTAGCACCAGATGATGATTTAGAAGCCATTTTGGAAGCCTCCCTCTCCCTCTCTCGCTTTCTCTCTCTCCTTCCTCTCTTTCCCTCCCTCTCCCTCCACCCTCCCTCTCTCTCTCCCCCTCTCTCCCTCTCTCTCCTTCCCTCTCTCTCCTTCCCTCTCTCTCTCTTCCTTCCACTCCCTCTTTCCCTCCCCCCTCTTTGCCTCCCACCCTCCCTCTCTCCTTCCTTTTTTTCTCCCTCTCTCTCTTATTCCCTCCCTCCCACTCCCTCTCTCCTTCTCGCGTGTAAAGCCCATAGCGCTATGTGTAAAGGCAATAGTGCTCCAGCTGGGAGCGCTATTTTTTTAATCCATAGCGCTGTTCGTTTAAATTCCCACGCGTTAAAACTGACAGCGCTGTTTAAACCTGTGAAGTTTTAAGGGAGATCAAAGCTTACAAAAATAATCATCCAGATCTTGAAATTTAAAATACTAATTGATTTAATCTGCTATAATTTTTAGAGTTACAGTATGACATTTTATATCCTTGCATTTTTTAAGCAGCAAGATGAAACAGGAAGACGGGCTGATTTAAAAAAAATGCGTATTTTACAAAGCAAATCCGTACATCCATAATCTGATCGCATTTCCGTACAAAATACGGAAAATCTGTACTATTTCCGTACAAAATACGGAAAATCTGTACTACTTGGCAGCTCTGTAGAGGTGAGAAGATGACAAAAAGGTGTCAGATAATGGGAGAAGAGGTGAGAAATGTAAATCTAGAAGGAGGGATATGGGTGTGACGGGATGGTTGGGAGGCGAAAGATGACAATAAAAGAGAAATAGGGGACACGGGGATGGGAAGGAAATATACAAAGGAAAGGAGCAGGGTGTCGGGCAGGTGGGAGAAATGTGTGGGAGGGGGGAGGCACAGGTAAGAGTGGAGCACTGGGGGGGTGGGGTAGGCAGAAAATTGCTTGAAATTGTAGAATTCAATGTTCATACCATTAGTAAGCTGCAGAAGTGAATATGAGGTGCTGTTCTTCCACTTTGTGTATGGCCTCATTCTGGCAATGGAAGCGGCCAAGTATAGAAAGGTCGGTATGGGAATGGGAAGATGGTAAGTGGAATTAAAATGGTTTACAACTGGGAGATCCAGCAGGCCAGAGTAGACAGAGCACAAGTGTTCAGCGAAACAGCCACATAATCTATGCTTGGTCTCGTCAATGTAAAAGTCACCACATCAGGAACACCAAATGTAGTAGACGAGGTATGTCTCACCTGGAAGGCGTGTTTGGGTCATTGGATGGAAGTGTGAGAGGAGGTGCAGGATCAGATGCTACATTGAGTAGCACAGTGATGCGGTTGGTGGAGTGGGTGTCTCATTGTGCCAGAGACCCAGGTTCGATCCTATCCTCAGGCGCTGCCATTGTGGAGTTTGCATGTTCTCCCTGTGACTGCGTGGATATTCTTCAGATGTTCTGGTTTCCTTCCACATCCCAACGCCGTGTGTGTTTGTTGGTTACTTAGACACTGTAAATTCCCGAGTGTGTAGGGAATGGTTGTGCAAGTGGGGAAACCGAGAACTAGTGTGAATGGCAATCGATGGTCAGTGTGGACTCGGTGCGCCAAAGGGCCTGTTTTCACACCGTATCCAGGGAAAGGTACCAGGAGAAGGCGTGATTTGGGAAGAGATGAGCGAACTTGCTACAACTACTCCCCGTTCTTGCTGGGTTTTTTAGTGCTGGTGCTTCAATGGCTATCTATTTAGAGTGAGCTTTGCACAGACATCCAAAAATGTGAGAGCATTTAAGATGCCACTAATATATATACAGGTTTGTAGGTTAATAGGTTTGGTATAAATGTAAATTAACCCTAGTGTGTAGGATAGTGTTAACCATATAACCATATAACCATAACAGCATAACCATAACATAACCATAACAGGCCATCTCGGCCCATCAAGTCCGTGCCGAACACGTTTTTAAATGTTTTTATTACTTCCCCCTAGTCCCATCTACCTGCACTCAGACCATAACCCTCCATTCCTTTCCCATCCATATACCCATCCAATCTATTTTTAAAGGATAAAATCGAACCTGCCTCCACCACTTCCACTGGAAGCTCATTCCACACAGCTACCACTCTCTGAGTAAAGAAATTCCCCCTAATGTTACCCCTAAACTTCTGTCCCTTAATTCTCAAGTCATGTCCCCTTGTTTGAATCTTCCCTACTCTCAATGGGAAAAGCTTATACACGTCCACTCTGTCTAACCCGCTCATCATTTTAAAGACCTCTATCAAGTCCCCTCTTAACCTTCTGCGCTTCAAAGAATAAAGACCTAACTTGTTCAACCTTTCTCTGTAACGTAGTTGCTGAAACCCAGGCAACATTCTAGTAAATCTCCTCTGTACTCTCTCTATTTTGTTGACATCCTTCCTATAATTAGGTGACCAAAATTGTACTCCATACTCCAGAATTGGCCTCACCAATGCCTTGTACAATTTTAAGATTACATCCCAACTTCTATATTCAATGCTCTGATTTATAAAGGCCAGCACACCAAAAGCTTTCTTTACCACCCTATCTACATGAGATTCCACCTTCAGGGAACTATGCACAGTTATTCCTAGATCCATCTGTTCAACTGCATTCCTCAATTCGCTACCATTTACCATGTACGTCCTATTTTGATTTGTCCTGCCGAGATGTAGCACCTCACATTTATCAGCATTAAACTCCATCTGCCATCTTTCAGCCCACTCTTCCAAATGGCCTAAATCTCTCTGTAGACTTTGAAAATCTACTTCATTATCCACAACACCACCTATCTTAGTATCATCTGCATACTTACTAATCCAATTTTCCACACCATCATCCAGATCATTGATGTACATGACAAACAACAGTGGACCCAACAGACCCCTGAGGCACCCCACTAGTCACCGGCCTCCAACCTGACAAACAGCCATCCACCATTACTCTCTGGCATCTCCCATTCAGCCACTGTTGAATCCATCTTGCTACTCCACCATTAATACCCAACAATTGAATCTTCTTAACCAACCTTCCATGAGGAACCTTGTCAAAGGCCTTACTGAAGTCCATATAGACAACATCCACTGCTTTACCCTCATCAATTTCCCTAGTAACCTCCAGGGATATTTTATCAAATGAATGGAAGCATTCAAAAATTAAGTTTAAATTGCTTTTGATTCCATTAAATATGTTTTGCGAAAACAATTTCTGAACAGCAGTTTACTTAGACTTGAAATCTTTTATTCAATGAAAAACAATCTGGATACATTAGATATCCAAATACTTGAGTACTCCCTAATCACCAAATTTAACAACTGCGACTATATTCAATCACCTTCCCAACAGCAACAGTGAGACAGCAGGTAAAGTATGCTTCTCTCTTTTTGATTATTTAAGAAAAAATATAATTCTTTATTTTTATAGTTTAGTTTTAGAGATGCAGCGCGGAAACAGCCCCTTCGGCCCATCGAGTCCACACCGACCAGCGATCCCCACACATTACCCTACACATACTAGGGACAATTTACATTTATACCAAGCCAATTACCCTACAAACCTGTGAGTCTTTGGAGTGTGGGAGGAAACCGAAGATCTTGGAGAAAACCCACGCGGTCACGGAGAGAATGTACAAACTTCGTACAGGCAGCACCCGTGGTCAGGATCGAACCTGGGTCTCTGGTGCCGTAATAGCTATAAGGCTGCAACTCCACCGCTGTGCCACCGTGCTGCTAACGGCGTTTAAATATTGTTTTATTTAATATTTGTTTAAATATCTATTAAAACAAATTCTAGTGAGTTGCAGAAGTTAGCTTAATGAATTGTAAGAATTGTGAGGGTTGAGAAAGATTTACTTGCAGTAACACCTGGCATACTCTATGATGCTCAGCAGATTTTCAAAGGCTTCAACTGAAAACATTGTCACAAGCTATCATGCAATCTAATGCTTTTAATATGTTTATATCTCCATTATACTATGATATTTGCATGCTCAATTTAAGGGAGAAAAGCAAAAAAATACAAAGAAGAATTTTCCAAAGAATAATTTAAACATCACTACAAATAAAGTTTGGTCAATAAAAGTACTTCAAATAATGAATCAATCATGAAACTATTCTATCTCAGCTCATACTATTGGACTTGATTGTTTTCCAAACAGAGTCATGTAACATGGAAACAGGCCCTTCAGCCTAATGCAACACTGCTGACCAAGATGACCCATCTAGACAAATCCTATTTGCCACGCCTGGCCCATATCCTCTAAACTAATCCTATCCATGTACCTGTTCAAATGTCTTTTCAATGTTGTTATTGTACCTGCCTCAACTACTTCCTCTGGCAGGTCATTCCATATCCATCACCCTTGACGTGAAAACATTGCCTCACAGGTTATTATTAAAATCTTTCCCCTCTTTTCAATCACGTAGTTTAATAGACTTCAGTCATTTATGTCTGGTCTTTTTTATACCTATATGCTCAGCTAAATGTGTAGGGTTTGGTCATGTGTGTTCAACTTTTCAACAGAAAATGTGAATCATTTTATTTGTCATTTCATATATTAAAGAACGGGTAGATATTTCATAGGTACACAGTTTTATACCTAAATTCTCAAACAGAAAACTAAATTTTTGACCGGTTCTTATTTTAATTCCCAAACACAATTTGTGCGGTGCAGTGCTGTGCCTTAATTCACATTTAATATTTAACTAGATTAGCAGTTCCTTACCCATTCTCACCAAAAGGCAGAACGTATTCAGAGTGTCAGTGAAATAAGGAATTGCTGAGCAAAGTATCACAATGGGACAATTGTGAATAACCTACTAAAATATGAGATACCTGTTAAGGTGGCAGAGTCCAGTATCAGTATGCATAAAATTATGCCGTAGATTAAGATGTGTGATGTCTTGACTGAAGTAGAGATATTCAGGAAGTTCCTCAAGGCTGTAACACGACAGATCAACTGTACCAATTCGCTGTGAAACAACCTGCGAATAAAGCAACCATTACTTAGTTGGTGCTAGCTAGCACAGAAGGGTAATAGTAGCTGAAACAATCTGGCAAAAATGGAACGAGACACGTTCAAGAGACATGGTGACAGACTTATAGATGGTCATACACTTATAAAACCTAACAGATGTTTTTTCCAAGGTCAGAAATGGACGGCAAGATGAGAACCTTGGAAGAGTTGCTTGAGATTAAAGGTTTGTAATTGAACTAGTAACAGCAGAATTAAACAAGGACACATAAAATGAAAGGGACATAAAAAGAAGGAAATAGTAAAGTTAACCACATTTAATATTGCACAAAGGTCAAGAAAGACAGGAAGGATTATGGCTCCTTGTGCTATATGACTTTCATTACCAATGATGGGAAGCAGACACCATCTGCAATAAAGCTTCCGAAATAATGAACAGATGAGCAGACTGATTCCATCCCCTCCCCTTTTTCCAGTACCTTCCAGCCTACGTCTGAGACACCTCACATACTTAAGGATGGAATAAGAATGGCAAAAAGGGTGCAGAAGATAGGTCTGGCGGTTACCAGTCCTGCCTATGACTCTTAAAAGAGCCGTTTGTTGCCAGTGGAGTCGAGGCAAGACGTAGTTAAGGAAACCTGTTTTTCAGCAGTGTGTTTTGTGTGAAAGTGTTAGTTGAATGTCCAGTGTCTTTTCTCTGCTAATCATGTTCAATCTTCAGTTCTTTCATTGTAATTCCAGTTTCTTTGTTTTGTTAGTTATGATATGTTCATATGTTTATAGTTAGGGTCGGCAGATATTTGCTCTGTGGCCGTATAACCATTGTCCCTAAATAAAAAGTTGTACACACTATTACTGGACTCAGCAAATCATTGAGAATTCAGTGATCCTACAATCTTGGCGTAGTCGGCATGATCGCTGGAGGAATAACGCCGAGAACACTGACACCGAACATACATCAGAGGCAAGGGCTCCTCTTTATTAAAAGTCCTCGGTCGCTATTAGTCCAGTGTGCCTCCACGCAATCGTTAAAGAATCTCCAACTGAATGGCTGTATTGAGGTCAACGACTTGAGATCCCAGCAGGCTCGGGGTTCAAACCAGCTCCAGCCATGAGCCGGTAAATGTCCACTATTCAAGACCCCATAAAACGTTTAAAGCAACATCATGGCAAGTAAAGGAAATTAGCAATTGCCCACAATGATGAACGGCAGACGGATCCTACCAGATATAACTGATAGTGAGAATTTTAACAGATTGAAAGATTTAATTGTAGAACAATTCAAACTGCAAAAGACCTGTATGGAAATGCTTTTCATATCCTATTTTGATATCCTATGACCATGTGTGTCGATATGCCTACGGGGTAGGTGGCAACAGACTAGTTATGAGGAAAGCTAAGCCTGTCCCTGTTTGCTTCAGTCCTCACGAATCGTTAACGCCAGTATGGGTGGGACCCGTGCAGTAAGCACTGGTCGGAATGGACCTCCTCCATCAGTTAAAGTCTTCACTGCATTTTGAAAATGGACAAAATAGTTGGTCTATTCAGAGGCTAAAGGAGGAGGAATTGCAGGACCATCCAGTTTGAGCCTGGAACAAAAGTGAGTGCGGTCTTTTGCCAGTGAAACCAGCAAAGATTACTGGGAGACCCCTCTGTACACTAACAGTACCCTATTAATCCCTTTGCCATCTCCGTCACATCACCTGTGATAGAGCAGCTGGAAGAAATGGATGTTGTTTAAATGCATAGTTCTTCTAACAACCAGTTCGGAAACTAAATGGCACCTGGTGATTGACCATCGACTATCAGAAAGCAAATCAATGTATTGACCAAAAGGCTCCTTTAGTGGCAGACCCCACCACTATCTCTACTGCTCTCCTACTGGAACATTGGTGGTTCTCAGTGATTAGAAACACAGAAACATAGAAAATAGGTGCAGGAGGAGGCCATTTGGCCCTTCGAGCCAGCACCGCCATTCATTGTGATCATGGCTGATCGTCCCCAATCAATAACCCGTGCCTGCCTTCTCCCCATATCCCTTGATTCCACTAGCCCATAGAGCTCTATCTAACTCCCTCTTAAATCCATCCATGGATTTGGCCTCCACTGCCCTCTGTGGCAGGGAATTCCACAAATATTGACATGGCCAATGGATTTTGGTCGGTGCCACTGGCCCGAGGTACAGCCATGTTTCGCATTCACAGTCAACCAACAGAAAAAAACCTGGACTCTACTTCCGCAGGGATTACACAGTTATGCAACTGTCTTCCACATGGTATTACAGACTCATCTACGGGACTTACCCTTATCCAATCAGTATGTTGATGATATACTTCAGTGTCTGAGGCACAGCATGAATGGGATCTTCACCAACTCCTCACTCTAAGGGCCACAAAACCAATCTCACCAATATCGTCCAAGAAGAAGTTGTTAACCTGTTTATTAGGGATTGTTGAAAACCAGGGGTAAAAGACCCAGCTGACATTAGATCTCTTTAGGCTTCCAGCCACCACTTTTCTCACCACAAAAGTGCTTCCACAAAAGTGGAAGGAAGGAAGATGACTGAACTTTATTGCCTTCCCTCACAGTGGGAAACATTGATTCCGCTGTGTGGGGATGTTTATGTTAATTTCTATCGTGTGTTGTGTTCTTTTTATTCGTATGGCTGTGTGGCAACTCAAATTTCACTGTACCAGTTGGTGCAGTGACAATAAATGTAAACTTGAACTTGAACTTCTTATATTTAGAGAAACATAGATTTATTAAGGCTTACCTGATGAAGCCGAATAAAGTTATAAAAATAAGAAGAAATTAAAATAGGTTTCTGGGCTAGCTTACAGCTTATATTTAGTGTCAAATTAGGCTTGCCTCAGGTTGCAGTGTGTGGGATAATAAGTACCATAACATTGTCTCCCAAGTGAGGAAGTGATGAGAGAGAAACAGCTAGTCACATCTTTGAAGTAAGATGCCGTAAACCAAATGACCAATGTTTATGGGGGAGGAGGCAATAAAGGAAGAGAGAAACAGCTAGTCACATCTTTGAAGTAAGATGCCGTAAACCAAATGACCAATGTTTATGGGGGAGGAGGCAATAAAGGAAGAGAGAAACAGCTAGTCACATCTTTGAAGTAAGATGCCGTAAACCAAATGACCAATGTTTAGGAGGGGCGAAGTGATGAGAGAGGATCCAGGGAAGTGGAAAGATAAGATGCCATAAAACAAATGGCCTATGTTTATGAAGGACCAAGTGACAGAGAGGAAACAGCGAAAGAGCTAGGGTGATCTCTTTGAAGATAAAATGACCTAAAACAAATGGCCTATGTTTATGAAGGACCAAGTGACAGAGAGGAAACAGCGAAAGAGCTAGGGTGATCTCTTTGAAGATAAAATGACCTAAAACAAATGGCCAATGTTTTAGTATATCATAACCTGTAAACAAAAGGCCTTTGATGTGATGCCTTTTCCTGTACCTCTGACCATGACTAATGTCTGTGGAATGTGCTAATGTGACAAAGAAACACTATATAATGCGATGTAATTCTGTTGTTCAGAGAAGGGGACCGAGGACAGTCGAGTGTCTACATTGGTCACTTAGCTGGAATTCTCGCTCCCTTCCATCGGCCGATGTTAAGTAAAGTTTTGAACTGGTCTACCAAACAGTTTGTGTGGTGTCTGTTTATTAAGAAGCGAACCTGGTTTAGTAGTTATAAAAGTAACTTTTCATTGGCGTTTTTTTTGGCAGGCCTCGCTGGGACCCCATCGACAGCTGACTGTGCAAGAGGTTGCAGAGGTTGCCGGGATTGGAAGGGAGATAACTGAGCTCTATCGGCCCCCTTGTAAGACCGACTCCCTAGAAACTCCCGGGAACGTCTGTGATCCTTCATCAGAGGTTGATCCAGGTTCCCTGCCGAGGTTCTTAGCAACAGACCAAGGTAAGACCAGTTGGGCTTTATAGGGTTTTTTTTTTAAAAAGGGATTGTGTATGTATTTTTAAGACAGAATTGTGCATGTATTTTTAAGAAGGGCTTGTGTATCTTGTTAAGAAGGACGTGAGTGGTTTCTCTTTCTCTCTCTCTGTCTATCTCTCTTTGTTTCTTTTCTCTCTACTGAGGGCTTATCGGCCTCGTTGAGACATCCGTGTTTTGTCGGGTTGAGATACGGGAGGTGAGGTGTGCGTCTGGCTTATTGAAACATCCGGGGAGTTGTCGGATTGAGAAATAAGTGGCGTTGTATATTACAAAGTTAAAAAGTCAGCCGAATTGAGAAACTGGGGTCTCGAGTAGCGAGTCGGCCTGGTTGATATATTTTGCACGTTTCGGAATCAAGCGGTCTGTTTTCTTTTTCTTTTTCTTTTTCTTTTTTTTCTCTCTCTTTTTCTCTATCTAGCTATGGGAAATGCTTTGGATAACAGTGAGGGGGGAACCCCCGTCCAACATATGTGTTATTTGAATCCTAAGTATAATAAGAAATTTAGAATGTTAAGTTACAAGTTGACCAAACGGTTGGGGGATGAAGCCTGGCCAGTAGGGGGCACATGGAATGTCGAGACAATTAAAAAAGCAGAAATGTTGATATGGGAAAGGAAGGCAGGAAAGAAATGGAAGAAGGGAATTAAGACGTGGAAAGCAGAAGCAGAAAAGAAGCATGAGGAGAGTAGAGATCGAAGTTGGATGGATACGGCATGTAAACAAGGGATAGAGTTACGAAATAAGGATGGCACTATGAAAGGATGGAAAGTATTGCAACTAGAATGCCAGTGGGCGGAGGAACAAGAGAAAATAATTAAGAGACAGGCGGGAGGTGATAAACCGGGAGGTGATAAACAGGTGATGGTTAGTACAAATAAACCCAGTACTGATAAATCCTCTGGAGGAGACTTCATGTCTGGCACGACGACCCTGTTTGGTAGTGAAGATGAGGAGTTAGATAATCCCGGGAGACGTCCACCTCCCTACGTCCTACCAGTAGCAATGGCATCCTTACCCTTGGCAGCTCCGTCAGTCATATCTATATACCCCGAAGTTCCGACCTTACAAAGCTACGGTGAAATACTTAAGGAAGACATGAGTGAGCTGATGGACAGTGTCCAAGATGAAGCGATTAACACGGTGGTATCCGTTGGGGAGCGAGTAAAAACAAACCCTAGGGCTGCACAGAACCTCCCTATGAGAACGGTGCCAAACCCTAGGGCGGGTGACGCTAATCAGAACGATACCATGCAAATATACGCACCGTGGAGACCACACGAGCAATGTATGATACGGGATAAAGCCCCAGACCGCCATAAGACCCCGAAGGAATTTGTAGAATACCTCCGCAGTACGGTGGAATATTATCAGGCTACAGACCGTGATATTTGGTCCATGACCTTGTCACTTTTGTCAGCGGCCGAACGACAGAAGTGGAAGGATGTTATGACACATCAGACTTGGCAGGCATTAAAAGCCGTGCAGGCACATGCAGACGAGACAGTTTGTGTAGATTTTATGATGACCCATCTGTTTGAATGTTTGAAGAAGCCAATTAATATGTCGGTGGTCCTCGATTGTAAGCCCGGTCCAAAGGAAGACCCCCAGTCGTATCTGGATCGTTTCACTAGTATCTATGGGACCTTTGCAGGAGACTCTGTATACAATGCGGGCAATAGGTCCCCAGCTTTTAATGCTATGTTAATGAGTTGTCTCCCTCTTAAAGTACAGTCAATGATTAAAACAGACTTAAACTGGTCAGACAACGACATAACCCAGATGAGACGTGCAGTAGCTGCCTTTTGGGCTGACGGTGCTGGAAACACGGCTGCCACCAGTGCACCCAGAATAAAAACTGAATATTATATGTGGGATCCAGCAGCTGAGGAATCCTACCAGGCTCTGGCTATGAGACCTGGGAACGGGATGCGCCCTGGTAGAGGAAGGGGTTTTCCACCCAGACCACAATGGGATAGACCACGATGGGGAGAATTCCAGGGAAGACAAAATCAAAACCACCCAGGGCAGGAACGATCACGTAGTGAGAGGGGAACTGGAGGAAGCTGTTTTCGGTGTGGGGGTAGAGGGCATTGGAAAAGGGAATGTCCCTCTGGTGTCTCAGGGGAAGTACGGGGAAGACAGGCGCCGTACTCTACCAACAACCCGTTTTCCCAATGACCCACCCACTTTCCTGTCCAGCATCTATTCCCATTAATCGCCAACCCCGATGAAGAACCCGTAGTAAACATGATGCTGGGGGACACCAGAGTTCCGTTTTTGATTGATACAGGAGCAACCTCATCTACCCTAAATCAGGAGCTTGCGGCATCTCTTGGAGTTCCCATGTCAGACCATGTAACACGATTATCAGGATTGGATGGGAAAGTACGGTGTTACCCACTAACTCAGCCTCTGACCATAACCTATGGACAGGAACAATGTACCCTCCCTTTTTCCGTTACACCATTTCTTGGCTGCAACCTCGCAGGCAGAGACCTATTGATAGGATTAAAAGCCGGAATTATCTGCACTGACGAGGGAATTCACCTCCAGACCCAGAAGATGATGCACACACACTTCCCAACACCTCAATGGTGGGCGATTGATCTTTTGTCAGCACCCATCTTTAGAAATACACCCGATCCACATGTGACCTTATGTTATGATCCTACGGGTTGCAATCCGGAAATGGAAGATTATTTTAGTTCACTGATAGGGGAAGCGACTAGGGTCCGCTTGATAGGAACAGTGTCAGGCGAACCTGGCACTGCCTTGATCGTGCAAGTGGAGGAAGGGTTGTGGAAACAGAATGCTTTTCTAGTGGCACCTCATGTAACCACCTCAGTGAGGGCAGACCACTCAGCCAAAGAGCTGGGGTACCTCACCTACGAGTTATGCAATCAAGCAAGTAACATACTGGGTGAGCAATATTTTTCTCAGGGAACGTTGGAATATTGGCAAGAGAACCAGATCATTGAAGGAGTTATCAGCCGCCATCAGCCAACAGCAAACGACATGGACAAACATCAGATTTGGGCGACATCACCGCATGAGGTAGGACTGACTTATTGTGTACCTGTAATGATCACGCTTAAGCCGGATGTCCGCCTCCCTGCAGTTCCCCAATATCCTTTAAAACCAGAAGCAGTGGCAGGAATACAACAGCTGGTGCAGTCTCTTTTACACCAGGGTATATTGGTGCAGTGTCACTCACCATGTAACACCCCGATCTTCCCGGTACCCAAGCCTGGACGCTCAGAGTGGAGGCTAGTACAAGACCTCCGTGCAATTAATGAGATTGTTACGCCTATGCACGCCATCGTACCGAACCCCGCAACTATCCTGAGCCAGGTTCCCGCCTCGGCGACAATCTTCACAGTTATTGACCTACAACATGCATTCTTTTCAGTCCCACTGCATTCCGATTGCCAATACCTTTTCGCCTTTACATACGAAGGACAACAATATACATGGACACGCCTGCCACAAGGTTTTGTACATTCGCCCACTCTGTTTTCCCAAGTACTAGCAGACCAGTTAAAGACATTAACCCTCCCACGAGGCTCCATTGTAATTCAGTATGTTGATGATTTACTTCTGGCCAGCTCTGATGAGGCCTGCAACATTATTGACACTGCAAAGTTATTAGAAGCCTTACATGCTTGGGGGTATGTGATCCCTGAGAGGAAAGTTAAAGAGGGCAAGAAGGAGGTTAAATTTCTTGGAATTATGATCAGTGCCACTGAAAGAGCACTTACTCCAGCAAGAGTGGACCCTATTGTTCGATACCCAACACCAGAAACCCCCAAACAGATGAGAGCCTTTTTGGGGTTAGTGAACTTTTGCCGTCAGTGGATTCCCAATGTTGTACTTTATACGAAGCATCTATCACCACTGGCGTCTGCAAATGCCGAACGACATTTTTCCCTCGATGAAAAACAGACTGACGCCTTTATAGCCTTAAAAGATGCATTAGCCTCTGCCCCAGCCATTGGAAGACCACTGTATGACCGATCATTTCAGCTATATGTAACAATAATTCAAGACTGTGTATCAGCCGTACTGACGCAACAACATGGGGATGTTAAACGACCAGTAGCTTACTTCTCAGTTCGCCTGGATGCAGTAGCACGCGGCTACCCCCCTTGCACCCAGATTTTGCCTGGTATACATGCCGCTATCTCAGCTGCTGCAAACATAACTTTACATCAACCAGTAATCGTATTTACAACTCATTGTGTCGCCGCATTAATGAATGCAAGCCAAACGAAATATCTCACCCAGGCACGCCTGGGCCGCTATGAACTGACATTGTTGAATAATCCAAATTTGACCTTTCAGCATTGTTCTACAATAAATCCATCTGCCTTTTTGACGGAGCCACCTGAGCCTTGCACAGAGCCGCCCCACAATTGTGAGATGGCCAATGACTTATTAACTAAAACACGGGAAGGATTGTCTGATATCCCATTGGAAAGCAACATACCGTCATGGTTTGTCGATGGCTCCTCTATGGTTATCCCTGAAACAGGACAGCGGGCTTCCGGCTATGCAGTAGTAAACGGGTCACAGATGATTTTGGAAGAAGGAAGGTTTCAGATTCCTTTATCAGCGCAACAGGCAGAATTATTTGCCCTAACTCGAGCCTGCATATTAGCAACGGACAAACAAATTAACATCTATACAGATTCCCGATACGCCTTCGGCGTTGCTCATGACTTTGGCGCTCTCTGGCAACACAGAGGATTCCTGACCTCGGCAGGAACACCCATTAAGAATGCCCTTTTTGTGCGTAATTTGCTTACGGCGTTGATGCTACCAGATCAGCTGGCCATTATTAAATGTACTGCACACACTGGTGCAGGGGACCCTATAGCAAAAGGTAATGAATTTGCCGATAGTGTATCCAAGCAAGCAGCCTGTACATCCAAATGCGTGGTGACATCTGGTAAACAGATACTAGCAAATAGAACGGTCCTGCCAGATATGAGGGAGGTATGTACATTACAGAGGGACGCCTCTGATAACCAAAAACAACTATGGAAACAAGAGGGCTGTGCCATTGACTCCACCACAGGTCTTTGGCTCACCCCGCTTGGGCAAGTTTGTGTATCTGATGCATTTTTACCTGTTTTACTAACATATATTCACTCACTTACCCATGCTGGTAAGGATGGAATGATAAGGATGACAAAAGAGACGTGGTGGCACCCAAAAATCCGGCAAGAGGCACTGAAGCAGGCCTCTGAATGTAAAATTTGCCAACGAAATAATCCAGGCAAACCAATTAGGATACCCTCAGGGGTGACGCCAATGCCATCACGACCGTTTGAATGCATACAGATTGATTTTATTGAAATGCCAAGGGCTCAGTGTTATAAATATTGCTTAGTTATTTTAGATTTATTTAGCAGGTGGATTGAAGCTCTACCAACCACTAATAATACTGCTGAAACTACGGTAACATTGTTGTTAAGAGAAGTTATTCCCAGGTTTGGCCTACCTACTGTCATAAGCTCGGACAATGGTCCCCATTTTATTGCCACTATTAATAAGGAAATATGTGCACATTTTAATATCCGACAGCAATTTCACTGTGTACACCACCCACAGGCATCTGGGATGGTGGAAAGAGCCAATGGGGCATTAAAAAACAAAATTACCAAGCTGATGGGAGAAATGGGACAGACATGGATTAAAGTATTACCCTTAGCATTATTTGAAATGAGGGTAACTCCCCACAGTGTTACAAAGCTATCCCCAGCAGAAATTATCTACGGTAAACCTCTACGAACCCCCTGGGGGGCAAGCATTACTCATGAAGGAACCTTAGATTTACACGCATTAAACGATGAAATAATTACCTATGTTCAACGACTCACCCATATTCTGTCAGCATTGCATTTACAGGTAAAGGAGTCCCAGAGGCCGCTACCTGATGCTGACCAGTGCGAAATAGTCCAACCAGGGGACTACGTACTTATCAGAAATTGGAACCGCAAGAAACTCGGCCCCCGTTGGAACGGACCATACCAGGTGCTACTGACTACACCAACAGCAGTGAAGGTTGAAAACCATCCACGTTGGATACATCTCTCCGACTGCAAAAAGATTGGATACAAGGATGGCACTAGTGATGTTCGCTCTACTGACGATCCTAACCATGGCCAGGGTAACATGGACTAATACCTATCTGGCTATGAGCCATGAGTTTGCCGTACGGGCACATGGGACTGAATGTTGGGTATGCACCGGTGTTCCGACTAGCAGTAAGGAAGGAATTCCCCTGGTCCCCATTCCATTAAACCTTACCGAGAGACTAGCGATGAGGTGCTTTTGTAACTCTGCTAAAAAATCGTCATGCCTAAAAATCATACTGATAACAAATACCAAAAACGAAACAATAAACATCACCTATGGAGGCCCAAAATACAATAATTTTGAAGGATGGTACACCCCTCCCTTTAAAGGAGATTGGAAATTGAACGTGACAAATGCAGCAGATATACCCCGACTACAGATAGTAAAAGATCCGCACAGGCTAGTTAATACTACCTGTTTTTGCCACCACCAAGGCACAGGTGTATTCTTGGGAAACAGTACTTGTACGTCAACTCAGGCAGCCACCATTATCGGCCCACCCCGACCAGTTAATGGCACATATTTTGTATGTGGACCCTGGGCCTACCCATGGTTACCAGGAATGCCGCCGGCTGACGAGGCAGCTTGGGAACGACTAAAAGGACCCCATCACTGGACAGGGTGTTGTTATGTTGCATATGTGGTCCCACGTATGAGAAGCATGAGCCAGTTGCAACTGCACACGGGGATTTCCAAACGAAGCCTAGCAAAGGCTGAGCAATTTTTTATGATACTCTTCCCGTCCTTTGGTAGTATAATAGTGTCACGGGAACTAATTAAAATGGCCTCCGCTTTAGAGACACTTGCTAATGCCACTGCCATCTCCTTGAGTGCAACCCAGGAGGAGGTAGAAGGGGTGACAGCTGAAATGGTAGCTATTAGGACCGTAGTATTACAAAATAGAATGGCCTTAGATTTTATCCTGGCAGAAAAAGGAGGGACATGTGCAATAATAGGTCGAGAATGTTGCACCTTTATTCCCGATGCTTCCTCCAACATTACCAACTTGGCTACCCATATCAGAAGGGAGGTAGCTAAAATAAGGAAGGTAGGAGCTGAATTCCATGGTTATAGCTCCGGTGGAGTTTGGTGGCCATTTAATATGTTTGGAGGGACTTGGGGAATGATTGTCCACTATGGATTGATTGTATTACTAGTTGTACTTGTAATTTGTCTAATGCGATGCTTATGGTCTTTCGTATGTACTCGGCAAGGACTGTAGTTATCAAAATTTTGATAAAAGGATGGAATGATGAAGCCGAATAAAGTTATAAAAATAAGAAGAAATTAAAATAGGTTTCTGGGCTAGCTTACAGCTTATATTTAGTGTCAAATTAGGCTTGCCTCAGGTTGCAGTGTGTGGGATAATAAGTACCATAACATTGTCTCCCAAGTGAGGAAGTGATGAGAGAGAAACAGCTAGTCACATCTTTGAAGTAAGATGCCGTAAACCAAATGACCAATGTTTATGGGGGAGGAGGCAATAAAGGAAGAGAGAAACAGCTAGTCACATCTTTGAAGTAAGATGCCGTAAACCAAATGACCAATGTTTATGGGGGAGGAGGCAATAAAGGAAGAGAGAAACAGCTAGTCACATCTTTGAAGTAAGATGCCGTAAACCAAATGACCAATGTTTAGGAGGGGCGAAGTGATGAGAGAGGATCCAGGGAAGTGGAAAGATAAGATGCCATAAAACAAATGGCCTATGTTTATGAAGGACCAAGTGACAGAGAGGAAACAGCGAAAGAGCTAGGGTGATCTCTTTGAAGATAAAATGACCTAAAACAAATGGCCTATGTTTATGAAGGACCAAGTGACAGAGAGGAAACAGCGAAAGAGCTAGGGTGATCTCTTTGAAGATAAAATGACCTAAAACAAATGGCCAATGTTTTAGTATATCATAACCTGTAAACAAAAGGCCTTTGATGTGATGCCTTTTCCTGTACCTCTGACCATGACTAATGTCTGTGGAATGTGCTAATGTGACAAAGAAACACTATATAATGCGATGTAATTCTGTTGTTCAGAGAAGGGGACCGAGGACAGTCGAGTGTCTACATTGGTCACTTAGCTGGAATTCTCGCTCCCTTCCATCGGCCGATGTTAAGTAAAGTTTTGAACTGGTCTACCAAACAGTTTGTGTGGTGTCTGTTTATTAAGAAGCGAACCTGGTTTAGTAGTTATAAAAGTAACTTTTTCATACCCATCTTAGGTATTGGAAGCTGTTTCTAAAATATGTAGACCATTAAGAATATCTAAGGATGTCTGATATTTGCTTATGCTACCTTTCCTTAAAATTCTTATTTAGGTGATTCATTTTCTCTGGCAGTGATCAAAAAATCAAAGGGTGGATTGTAGGGGCTTGCAGAGAAATCATGGGATAGTTTATCAAAAAATACCGTTAACTGCTTGGGTAGGAAGGAATGGGTGATGTTTCGGGTCGAGACCCTTCTTCAGACTGATGTCAGGGGAGAGGGGGATACATTGATAAGGAAGTGTAAGGTGTGAAAAAAGGACAAAGGGAATGTAAAATAGATCATTGTTAGATGGCAGTTAGCTGCTATTTTATTTCTGTTCAAAGCAAACAGCTTTCTGTTCAAAGTAACCGTAAGAACTGGGGAGGGATGGAGAGAGAGGGAAAGCAAGGTTACTTGGAGTTACTTGAAGTTAACTGCTTGGGAACAGGCTTGCTAAACACCGTGGCAAAGAACAGCTTATAAACTCAACGTTCCAACTGATAGTGGCCTGGACAGAACTATGAACAATGGTCCCTTCATGGTGCGAAGTGCTTGTTACATCCTAATCTATGTAGATAGGGAAGCCTGTTTTTCAGCAATGTGTTCTGTGTCAAAGTGTTAGTTGAATGTCCAGTGTCTTTTGTCTGCTAGTCATGTTCAATCTTCAGTCCTCTAGTTGTAATTCCATAGTTTACTTTGTTTTGTTAGTTATATGTTCAGTTTTTAGTTAGGGTCTGCAGATATTTTAATGCTTTGCTCTAATGCTATATGATCATATAACCATATAACAATATAACCATTACAGCACGGAAACAGGACATCTCGGCCCTTCAAGTCCGTGCCGAACACTTTATTTATTTATTTTTATTTTAATTTTTTAATAATTTTTAATTTTTATTACTTCCCCCTAGTCCCGTCTACCTGCACTCAGACCATAACCCTCCATTCCTTTCCCGTCCATATACCCATCCAATCTATTTTTAAAGGATAAAATCGAACCTGCCTCCACCACTTCCACTGGAAGCTCATTCCACACAGCTACCACTCTCTGAGTAAAGAAGTTCCCCCTAATGTTACCCCTAAACTTCTGTCCCTTAATTCTCAAGTCATGTCCCCTTGTTTGAATCTTCCCTACTCTCAATGGGAAAAGCTTATACACGTCCACTCTGTCTAACCCGCTCATAATTTTAAAGACCTCTATCAAGTCCCCTCTTAACCTTCTGCGCTTCAAAGAATAAAGACCTAACTTGTTCAACCTTTCTCTGTAACGTAGTTGCTGAAACCCAGGCAACATTCTAGTAAATCTCCTCTGTACTCTCTCTATTTTGTTGACATCCTTCCTATAATTAGGTGAACAAAATTGTACTCCATACTCCAGAATTGGCCTCACCAATGCCTTGTACAATTTTAAGATTACATCCCAACTTCTATATTCAATGCTCTGATTTATAAAGGCCAGCACACCAAAAGCTTTCTTTACCACCCTATCTACATGAGATTCCACCTTCAGGGAACTATGCACAGTTATTCCTAGATCCATCTGTTCAACTGCATTCCTCAATTCGCTACCATTTACCATGTACGTCCTATTTTGATTTGTCCTGCCGAGATGTAGCACCTCACATTTATCAGCATTAAACTCCATCTGCCATCTTTCAGCCCACTCTTCCAAATGGCCTAAATCTCTCTATAGACTTTGAAAATCTACTTCATTATCCACACCACCTATCTTAGTATCATCTGCATACTTACTAATCCAATTTTCCACACCATCATCCAGATCATTGATGTACATGACAAACAACAGTGGACCCAACAGACCCCTGCGGCACCCCACTAGTCACCGGCCTTCAACCTGACAAACAGCCATCCACCATTACTCTCTGGCATCTCCCATTCAGCCATTGTTGAATCCATCTTGCTACTCCACCATTAATACCCAACAATTGAATCTTCTTAACCAACCTTCCATGAGGAACCTTGTCAAAGGCCTTACTGAAGTCCATATAGACAACATCCACTGCTTTACCCTCATCAATTTCCCTAGTAACCTCTTCGAAAAATTCAAGAAGATTAGTCAAACATGACCTTCCAGGCACAAATCCATGTTGACTGTTCCTAATCAGACCCTGCTTATCCAGATGCTTATATATATTATCTCTAAGTATCCTTTCCATTAATTTGCCCACCACTGACGTTAAACTAACAGGTCTATAATTGCTAGGTTTACTCTTAGAAACCTTTTTAAACAACGGAACAACATGCGCAGTACGCCAATCCTCCGGCACTATTCCCGTTTCTAATGACATTTGAAATATTTCTGTCATAGCCCCTGCTATTTCTACACTAACTTCCCTCAATGTCCATGGGAATATCCTGTCAGGACCTGGAGACTTATCCGTTTTCATATTTTTCAAAAGTGTCCGCACCTCCTCTTCTTTGAATCTCATAGTTTCCATTGCTACCCTGCTTGTTTCCCTTACCTCACATAATTCCATATCCTTCTCCTTGGTGAATACCGAAGAAAATAAATTGTTCAATATCTCCCCCATCTCTTTTGGCTCTGCAGATAGCTGTCCACTCTGACTCTCTAATGGACCAATTTTATTCCTTGTTATCCTTTTGCTATTAATATAGCTGTAGAAACCCTTTGGATTTACTTTCACCTTACTTGCCAAAGCAACCTCATACCTTCTTTTAGCTTTTCTAATTTATTTCTTAATATTCTTTTTACATTCTTTATACTCCTCAAGCACCTCATTTACTCCGCTGCCTATAATTATTGTAGATCTCTCTCTTTTTCCGAATCAAGTGTCCAATTTCCCGTGAAAACCATGGCTCTTTCCAATTTTTACTATTTCCTTTCAACCGAACAGGGACATAAAGATTCTGTACTCTTAAAATGTCACCTTTAAATGTCCTCCATTTCTCTTCTACATCCTTCCCATAAAACAACATGTCCCAATTCACTCCTTTTAAATCCTTTCGCATCTCCTCAAAGTTAGCCTTTCTCTAATCAAAAATCTCAACCCTAGGTCCAGTTCTGACCCTCTCCATAATTATATTGAAACTAATAGTATTGTGATCACTGGACCCGAAGTGCTCCCCAACGCATACCTCCGCCAACTGCCCTGTCTCATTTCCTAACAGGAGGTCCAGCACTGCCCCTTCTCTAGTAGGTACCTCTATGTATTGCTGCAAAAAACTATCCTGCACACATTTTACAAACTCCAAACCATCCAGCCCTTTTACAGAATGTGTTTCCCAGTCTATGTGTGGAAAATTGAAATCTCCCACAATTACTACCTTGTGCTTATTACTAATATCTGCTATCTCCTTACATATTTGCTCTTCCAATTCTCGCTCCCCATTTGGCGGTCTATAATACACCCCTATAAGTGTTGCTACACCTTTCCCATTTCTCAGTTCCACCCAAATAGCCTCCCTAGACGAGCCCTCTAATCTATCCTGCCAAAGCACTGCTGTAATATCTTCCTTGACAAGCAATGCAACACCCCACCTCTTGCCCCTCCAATTCTATCACCCCTGAAGCAACGAAATCCTGGAATATTTAGTTTCCAATCACAGCCCTCCTGCAACCATGTTTCACTGATCGCCACAACATCATACTTCCAGGTGTCAATCCAGGCTCTAAGCTCATCCACCTTTCTTACAATGCTCCTAGCATTAAAATATACACATTTAAGAAACCCACCACCACTTATTCTCTGTTTGTGCCTGAATAAAAAGTTTTAAATGCTACAACTGGACTCGGCAAATCATTGAGAATTTAGTGATCCTACACCCTTCCTATCCTTCTAATTGTTATAGTGCCTTCCTCTTCTACCTCAGCTTATTCCATATACCAGGGGTCGGCAACCTTGTTCTGCATAGGGGCCAGGACGCACGTCTGTGAGCGGATGGCGGGCCACATCTATCACGTGTACACATGGATCCCGCCCCGGATGGCAGGCATCAAATCACGTGTTCACAGAAGGTAGACAAAAATGCTGGAGAAACTCAGCGGGTGAGGCAGCCTCATGCAATCCTTGCACGTCCCACCCGCTGAGTTTCTCCAGCGTTTTTATCTACCTTTGATTTTTCCAGCATCTGCAGTTCTTTCTTAAATGTGTTCAGAGAAGATGCGCGGCCGTGCCGGCGGCTTTGCGCAGCATGTGGTACAGCCAGAGCTCGGCGGGCCGGATGATTACGGGGAAAAAAATCCGCCTGCGGGCCGGATGATTTCGGTTACGGGCCACATTCGGCCCGGGGACCATAGGTTGCCGACACCTGCCATATACCTACAACCCTCTGTGTGAAAAACTTGCCCCTCAGGTTCCTACTAAATCGTTCTTCTCTCAGCTTAAATCTATGCCCTCTTGTTTTAGATTCCCCAATCCTGGGGAAAAAAACTGTGTATTCACCTATTGGTGCTGGCTCGAAGGGCCGAATGGCCTATTCCTGCACCTATTGCCTATTGTCTAATTCCTCTCATAATTTTATACACCCCATATAAGATCACCCCTCAGCGTCTTGGACTCCAAGGAATAAAGTCTTAGCTTGTCCAACCTCACTACATAGTTCAGACCCTGGAGTCCTGGTAAATTTTCTCCGTATTCTTTCCAGCTTAATGACATATTTCCTATTGTAGGGAGACCAAAACTGAACATAAAACTACAAATGTTGCCTCACGAACGCCTTGTACAACAATAACATAAAGTTTCAACTTCTATACTCAATTCCCTAACTGACAAAGGCCAATGTGCCAAAAGCATTCTTGTGCATTTAAAAGCAGACCAAAACTGCACACAACCTGGAGTATTGTGTGCAATTTTGGTCTCCAAATTTGAGGAAGGACATTCTTGCTATTGAGGGAGTGCAGCGTAGGTTCACGAGGTTAATTCCCGGGATGGTGGTGTAGTGGCCATTTGGCTTGTTTTGTGTGTCATTGATGATGGCATGTGTCTTTAAATTTTAGACTGCCCGTTATATTGTGGGTGGGATTTATGACGTATTTTTGGGCGTGCTTGGAGCTAAGATTCTTGCGCAGAAGCTTAGTTGTTAGTTTAGTTTGGAACCGGCATGGAGAAGGTTTACCCTTCGACCATGCGAAGTGTAACGGAGACACGAGGAGTTTTGTAACGTTTAATGCGATAAGCTGGAGTTCGATGAAGATTATAGTAATGAGTCGGAAGAAGTTTGGATGTACCTTATTGTTTTTCATCAACAATAAAGAGTTTATTAATCAAAAGACTGTGTTTTTGAAGACTTATTTGTGAAGAAGCTCTGAAGGTCTCTGACGGTGAGCTCGCATGCGTACGGGGACATTTCCCTTAACCATGCTGTCCATTTAGCGGCTAGAGAGAGTAATCTCTTGAACAATATAAAAATCTGCCGCTACATTAAGTCGAAGGAGACCTCCGGCAAAGGGGTAAATACCAGCCCCAGAGATTGGGACAGAAGATTTGGCTAAGATCTTGGAGAGATTTTGGCCAGAAGTCCGGTTCCAGCCGAGGAACTGAAGAAAATAGATCTCGGCCAGAGAAGGCCTTGAGGTCTATCGACAGCATCGAGACTTATCTGAAGACATATCACAGAATTGTGAGTAAAAATCGATTATTATTCTTTGAATTTGAAGCTACAAGCTTTAATTTTAAACGGCTTCTTTTAGAAGAGCCAGAAGGTGTTTTTTCCAGTCTGTCTGGAGAAACGAGACCGACCTTGGATTGTTTTGAATTTTTTGATAAACACGCATTCCTTTTGAATTATCCAATTCTTTTAGCCCATGGATGTTGGAGAGATGTTCTCTACAATATCAGTTTGTTATGGTTCTGATGGAAATGTTGACAAAACAAAATTAGAACTACAAGCAGAGGACTCTGTTCGTTAAATTAAAAGACATGGCGATTTGCCAAGACCTCATTAAAATCATGGATCCAGAAGATGAAGAAAGTGCCACGCCTGAGGGACCACGAGGTGGTGATGAAAGACCAATTAGACAACTTAAACGTACTGAGAAAGGCCAAGTTCTAGCTTTGAAAGAAACTATGAAAGAGGAAAACTCGATATGGGAGCAAGCTAACGAGTCAATCGATAGCTACAGAAAACTCTTGTATCGAGAAGAAACAGATAATTCACAAGCTGCCTACTTGAAAGAAACCGAGAAGGAGAGAAACAAATTATGGAAACAGGTTACCAGATTAATTGAGAAACAGAAGAAACAAATGGAATCAGAACAGAACGTGATCAAGGTGAAATCTAATATGAGCCAACTATTAAACTTCTGCCAGGTTGGAAAGAAACAAGATGTACTGCTGTGTTCACAGCCGTCTCAGGAAGAACGCAGAAGAACCACCCAATGGGAAGAAGACAGGTTGAAGATATTCAATGGTTTCATGAAGGAGCCAGAGGAGTGGTTATCTGAAATTATACCACAACTTACGAGCTTAGTAGCTGGAAGTGCGAAGCAACAAGGTGCCAGAATGGAAGATGAAATGACACAACGAGATAATATCTCCAATGTATCTCCACGAGGATCAAGACATAAATCTGGTTCTTCAGCCAGTTCGGTATCAAGGGCTTCTGCTCGATTGGGAGTTGAAGCTGACCTAGCCGCTCTCTCAATAGAAGCGGAGGCCATGAAGATGAAACATGAAATTGAGCGGAGGAAAGAAGAGATAAGAAGACAAAAAGAACAGATGAGACGACGAGAAGAACAGATGAAGGAAGCGATGAGACAACGAGAAGAACAGATGAAGGAAGAGATGACGCAACATGAAGCAGAGCTGAGGCGACGAGAGGAACAACTGAAACTAGACACAAAGATGGCGGTGGCCAAGGCAAAGAAGGAGCTACTGGAAAGTGAGGGGTCAAGATGCAGTTCTAGAACATCGAAGGTGATGAACTCCGATTTGGGAAGAAAGACTGCTCTAAGTGAATTTCGCAGTTGGATCAATTCCACAAACGAGGTCCAC
>CM075978.1:155353168-155613349 GCA_038087875.1 Malacoraja senta | reverse complement strand
ACGGAAACAGACCCTTCGGCCTATTGAGTCCACCGTCAACTAGTGATCACCCCGTATACTGGCACAATCCTACACATTAGGGACAATTTACAATTTTACAGAAACCAATTCACCTGTACATCTTTGGAGTGTGGGAGGACAACCAGAGCACCGGAGAAAACCCACGCAGTCACAGGGACAACATATGAACCCTGCAGGGCTCGAAATTGGAGGTGCCCGGGTGCCACTGACCACTCAAAGCGCCGCCGGGCAACTTGATCAGCATGAACACCGAGTCATTTTTGCCGGCTTGGCAACAGACACTGGTTTGTACTGAAGATAGACACAAAACTGGAGTAACTCCGCTGGTCAGGCAGCATCTCTGGAGAGAAAGAATGAGTGACGTTTCGGGTCAAGACCCTTCTTCAGACTGAAGGAAGTCAGCAGGTTAGGCAGCATTTGTGGAGGGAATCGACACACAATGTTTTGGTTAGGGACCCTCTTTCAATGAATGATACAGGCTGTTAGGAATCATAAAAGAATCAAAGAATGACTAAAGTTAAGGAGTAACACAGATGGTTGCTCTGAGAACACATCATGGTGCTGCAATCTTCAGCTTGCTCTTTTAAAAAAATGCACTCCAAAATACTGCAGTAAAATAGCCAGTGCTAGTCTAACCATAGGCAGATTGGTTGCCCTTGCAGTCAGAAACAGGTGAATTGATCATGGGGAACAAGGACATGGCAGACCAATTGAATAACTACTTTGGTTCTGTCTTCACTAAGGAAGACATAAATAATCTGCCGGAAATAGCAGGGGACCGGGGGTCAAATGAGATGGAGGAACTGAGTGAAATCCAGGTTAGCCGGGAAGTGTTGTTAGGTAAATTGAATGGATTAAAGGCCGATAAATCCCCAGGGCAGATAGGCTGTATCCCAGAGTACGTAAGGAAGTAGACCAGAAATAGTGGATGCATTAGTGATAATTTTTCAAAACTCTTTAGATTCTGGAGTAGTTCCTGAGGATTGGAGGGTAGCTAATGTAACCCCATTTTTTAAAAGGGAGGGAGAGAGAAAACGGGGAATTACAGACCAGTTAGTCTAACATCGGTAGTGGGGAAACTGCTAGAGTCAGTTATTAAAGATGGGATAGCAGCACATTTGGAAAGTGGTGAAATCATTGAACAAAGTCAGCATTGATTTATAAAAGGTAAATCATGTCTGACGAATCTTATTGAATTTTTCGAGGATGTAACTAGTAGAGTGGATAAGGGAGAACCAGTGGATGTGTTATATCTGGAATTTCAGAAGGCTTTCGACAAGGTCCCACATAAGAGATTAGTATACAAACTTAAAGCACACGGTATTGGGGGTTTCTGTATTGATGTGGATAGAGAACTGGCTGGCAGACAGGAAGCAAAGAGTAGGAGTAAACGGGTCCTTTTCAGAATGGCAGGCAGTGACTAGTGGGGTACCGCAAGGCTCAGTGCTGGGACCCCCAGCTATTTACAATATATATTAATGATTTGGACGAGGGAATTGAATGCAACATCTCCAAGTTTGCGGATGACACGAAGTTGGGGGGCAGTGTTAGCTGTGAGGAGGATGCTAGGAGGCTGCAAGGTGACTTGGATAGGCTGGGTGAGTGGGCAAATGCATGGCAGATGCAGTATAATGTGATAAATGTGAGGTTATCCACTTTGGTGGCAAAAACAAGAAAGTAGACTATTATCTGAATGGTGGCCGATTAGGAAAAGGGGAGATGCAACGAGACCTGTGTGTCATGGTACACCAGTCATTGAAAGTAGGCATTGAGCAGCAGGCAGTGAAGAAAGCGAATGGTATGTTAGCATTCATAGTAAAAGGATTTGAGTATAGGAGCAGGGAGGTTTTACTGCAGTTGTACAGTGTCTTGGTGAGACCACACCTGGAGTATTGCATACAGTTTTGGTCTACTACCTGAGGAAAGACATTCTTGCCATAAAGGGAGTACAGAGAAGGTTCACCAGACTGATTCCTGGGATGTCAGGACTTTCATATGAAGAAAGACTAGATAGACTTGGCTTCTACTTGCTAGAATTTAGAAGATTGAGGGGGGATCTTATAGAAACTTACAAAATTCTTAAGGGGTTCGACAGGCTAGATGCAGGAAGATTGTTCCCGATGTTGGGGAAGTCCAGAACAAGGGGTCACATTTTAAGGATAAGGGGGAAATCTTTTAGGACCGAGATGAGAAAAAGATTTTTCACACAGAGAGTGGTGAATCTCTGGAATTCTCCGCCACAGAAGGTAGTTGAGGCCAGTTCATTGGCTATATTTAAGAGGGAGTTAGATGTGGCCCTTGCGGCTAAAGGTATCAGGGGGTATGGAGAGAAGGCAGGTACAGGATACTGAGTTGGATGATCAGCCATGATCATATTGAATGGCGGTGCAGGCTCGAAGGGCCGAATGGCCTACTCCTGCACCTATTTTCTATGTTTCTATGTTTCATGGCCAATGTTTACTTTGATCACAGCATCGTACAGGTACAGGCTCTTTGACCCATGATTTCCATGCCAAACATGATGCCATGTTAAACTATTTTCTTATGTGATTCACATTCCTCCATTCCCTGCATATCCATGTGCCTAAGGCCTCTTAAACGCCTCTACTATATCTGCCTCCACTACCCCTGGTAGCGAATGCCAGGAACTCACCAATGTATGTGTACGAATAAAAACCTGCCCTGCACATCTATATTACTAAAAGTCTGATCTTGACCACTTCCTGTTGTTCTGTATATTGATTTTAGAAAAAACGCTGCCACTTACGGCTGTGATTTTGGCCACCTTACTCAGAGTCCTCCTCCGCTGCTCAGGACAAGAGGATTTTTCCCATCAATGAAAAATAAAAGAGTTATTAGTGTTTAAAAAATGTTGAGATTCTCTCTCCTGAAGGTCACACCCCTTCCGGAGGGACTATAAATCCCAGAAGTGTTGAGTGCCTCCATCAGTCTCTGCAAGATGGGGGAGCGAGAGGGTCACGCCTCTCAGTCTAAGCTGTGAATAACACTGAACACATGTCTACTAAACTGTGAGTGGTTTTACTGACCTGCCAGTGCCCTTAATGTGGTTTGAAAATATAGTTTGGAAATGCTAAAGCTGTGGTTGCCTTTGGTTTGGAAATGCTAAAGCTGTGTTGCCTTTTGTTTGGAAATGCTAAAGCTGTGTTGCCTTTGGTTTGGAAATGCTAAAGCTGTGTTGCCTAATTAAAGTTGCCTTGCCTAATTAAAGTTGCCTTGCCTAATTAAAGTTGCCTTGCCTAATTAAAGTTGCCTTGCCTTCTATATAATTAAAAGTCTAATCTTGACCACTTCCTGTTTGCGCTTTATATTGATTTTAGAAAAGACGCTACCACATACGGCTGTGATTTTTGGCCATCTTACTCAGTCCCCCTCCGCTCATCAGGTGCCGAGGATTTTTCCCATCGATGAAAAATAAAAGAGTTGTTAGTGTTTTAAAAATGTTGAGATTCTCTCTCCTGTCAATCATGCCATGAAGGCCATGCCCCTTCTGGTGGGAGTGGGGGAGGGACTATAAAACCCAGAAGTGTGGGCGTGGCTCAGTCTCTGCAAGATGGAGGAGGGAGAGGTCACGACTCGCTGTCTTTAGTGGCCTTGCACCCTGCTTGAAATGGTATGAAACTGCACTTGAATTTGGTGGCCTTGCAACCTGCTAGAAGTGGTAAGAAACTGCACTTGAATTTGGTGGCCTTGCACACTGCTTGAAATGGAATTTCAAGGAATAGCCGTGAGTCAACTGCCAGCCCACCAGCCGTGAATGAGTGAGCTGCCAGCACAACAGGCTTGAGTGACTGAGCCGCCAGCCCAAGAATCCATTCGGCCCACAATGTCCATACTAGCCATCTGGAAACCAGTCCCTTCAGCCCACAACACCCATACTAGCGCTCCAGAAAGCCCCCCCCCCCCCCCACTGGCCACCAATATTGGAATTTGTGGAGAGGTGGAATATTGCATTGGGGGATCAGCCCTCCCGTCTGATGCTGGGACCCAACGGGTCCCACTTAGTCTAGTCTATTTTAAACGTTGCCCATTAAGCCGCAAAGCTATACCAAAGCTAAAGCTGGTTCTGACAGTCTATCCTATCTATGCCTCTCATAATTGTATATACTTCCATCAGGTATCCCCTCAACCTACGACATTCCAAACAAAAACAATCCAAGTTTGTTCGACCTCTCCTGACAGCTGATATCTTCTACTCCATATAGCAATCTGGTAAATCTCTTGTGCACCCTCTCCAAAGCCTCCACATCTTTCCTGTAATAGGACAACTAGAACTGCAATGGGGCAACTAGAACGGCAATGGGGCAACTAGAACTGCAATGGGGCAACTAGAACTGCAATGAATGGCAATCGTACCATTCGCCATCTTTCCCACTCTATCTACTGGTGTTTCCACTTTCAGGCAGCTATAGATTTGGATCCCATGGTTTATTTCGATCTTACTTTCTTCAAGGATATTTAACCTCCCAAAGTGCAACACCTGACACTTGCTCCTATCTGCCTTTCACTGCCATTTCAGTAGCTGATCTATATCCGCTATATACATTGACAGCCTTCCTCACTCTCCACAACTCCAACCGTTTTGGTATCATCTACAAACTTACTAATCAACCCATCTATATTTACATCAAAATCTTTAAGTAATATAATAACAAATAGTAGAAGTCCTAACACAGATACATGTGGAACTCCTCTGGTCACAGATCTCCAGCCAGAATAACTTCCTTCCAGCACAAACCTACGTCTTCCATGAGTAAGACGGTTCTGAATCCAAACAACCAAACCTCCATGGATCTCATGCACCTTCATCTTCTGGATTACCATGAAGGACTTTATCAAATGCCTTAATAAAATCCACGTGGACAACATTTGCAGCCCTACCCTCAACAATCAGCTTTGTCATCTCACTTGTACAAGAGTGGAAGAAAAATGGTTGGAAATACTCAGGTCAGTGAGCATCTGAGGGGAGAAAATCAGTTCCACATCAATTACCTTTGTTCTGATGAATATTGTCTTGGAAGATTATCTGCTTCTTTCTGCTTTTCTTCCCACAGCTGCAGCCTGATCCACTATGTATTTCCAGCATTTTGGTTTAGTTTAGTAGTTTAGTTCAGAGATACAGCACGGAAACATGCCCTTCGGCCCACCGAGTCCGCACCGACCAGCGATCCCTACTGACACTAATCCTATACACACTGGGGACAATTTACATATATACCAAGCCAATTTACCTACAAACCTGTACGTCTTTGGAGTTTCGGAGGAAACCGAAGATCTCGGAGAAAACCCACACAGGTCATGGGGAGAATGTATAAACCCCGTACAGACAGCACCCGTAGTCAGGATCAAACCCAGGTTCCAGGTCTCTGGAGCTATAAGGCAGCAACTCTACCGCTGCGCCACCGTGCCGCCCTGGCTTTAATTTTACATTTCCAGGGAAGGTATGGTATGGTCTTCACTATCGCTTTCTTCAAAGGTATCTCAGAACCAAAACTGGCAAATTTATTGACATGAGAATCAATTTTTTTTTAAACAGAACGTGATTTAAGGTTACAAATTATTCTTGAAACAATTCCAATATGTCCATGATCTTCTGACAATTGTTCCATATTCATTAGATAGAACCCCCCACCCACAATTTAACATTAACCAACAGCTGCTTGTACTTGTGCATTTCAGCAGCCAAAGCATCTGAAGATTTTTACCCCCAATGCAGCGGTGAAAGGGGAAAGGATGCACAGGAATTCAAAACCTCTCGAATGAAGAAATAAAATGCAGATACATATGCCACTGAAAGTAAAGATAGCTTTTCTCTTCGAGTCATAGTTATACAGCACGGAAACAGGCCATTCTGCCCAACTTGCCCATACCAACCATGATGCCCCATCTACACTATCCGACCTGGCTGCATTTGGCCCATATCACTCGAAACCTTTCCTATCAATATACCTGCCCAAATGTCTTTTAAATATTGTTACAGTACCTCAACTACATCCTCTGGCAGGTTGTTCCATACACCCACCATTCTTAGTGTGAAAATGTTGCCCCTCAGATCCTATTAATTTTTTCCCCTCTCGCCTTAAACCTATTCTTCATTCCCTACTCTGGGTAAAAGTTTGTGCATTCACCCTATCAATTCTTCTCAAGATCCTCCAAGGAATAAAGTATTAGCCTGCTCAACCTCTTCTTATAGTTCAGCTCCTCAAGTCTTGGCAACATCATTGTAAATCTCCTCTGCACTCCTTCCAGCTTAACAACATCCTTCCTATAGCAGGATGACCAAAACTGAACGCAATGGAGTAAACCCTCGTTATTATGGAACTCTTTATAATGGATTTCGTTATAGCGGATGGAGCGTCCCCACAATAATCAGACACCATTGTCTCTTTAAAAACACGGGCTGCTAGTTATACTACGGAAGCCATTGCAGGACATAGATTGAAGTAGGCATCCAATTAGCTGAGCAAGAGGCACAGTAGCAAATAAAAAGGCAAGAGCACCTGTTTAGAGCAACTACATTGAGGCAAAGTGCAGTGTTCAGGAAAAGTGCAACTTGAGAGGCTCCGGAGAGAAGAGCAGAGGACAAGAGTGCTCACCCGTGTAGCTCAGAGCAGAGCAGAGGCAAGCATGAAGTGTAGAAAGGAATTGTTGGATACACATAAAGGAGGCATGCAGGATCACGCAATATGCTGTAGCTGTACGATGTGGGAGCTAGTGAAGCCCTTGGAGATTCCTGGTGACCACATCTGCAGCAAGTGTTGGTTGATCGAAGAACGTAAGCTCAAAGTTGACATCCTAGCGTCATCGGGTATTTTAGAGGTGAGGAGTGACAGATCCTTGATTAGGAACGATGTCAAGGGTTATGGAGAGAAGGCAGGAGAATGGAGTTGAAAGGGAAAGAGATTGAATGGCAGGGTAGTCAATGGGCCGAATGGCCTACTGCTGCTCCTATGGCATGAACTTCTGAACAATGTAGCAAACAGCCTTTAGTATTTTTAGCTTGCAGTAATAAAAATAATGTTTCACCTGTTAAAAAGATCATTGTATACGTAACATGCTAGGCAGGTAAGTGTCTTTGAAAAGTGAAGCAGTCAACATTTAAGGTCAATTTCCTTTCACCCTGAACTCTGGGGGGGGGGGGGGGGCAGTTGGTCTTAGACTGAGTCATAGAGCATGGAAACAGGCTCATCAAACCAATTTGTCAACGCCGACTTACATGCCCCATCTCCACTAGTCCCGCTAGGCCTCTAACCCTAACCTATCAATTATCCAGTTCAAATGTCTCTCAAAGATTACGATTGTACCCGACTCAACTACCTCCTCCGGCAGCTCATTACATACACCCACCACACTTTGTGTAAAAATGTTACCCCTCAGGTACCTAGTAAATCTTTCCCTCCTTCGCCCTTTTTAAACCTATGTGCTCTAGTTCTCGATGCCTCTACTTTGGGCAAAAAACTGTGCATTTGTGAGATTTGTGTATTCGTGTGACACAATCTCCCATACAAAATCGTGCTGATTATCCCTAATCAGTCCTTGTTCATCTGGACTATTCCTCTGCAGAGTACTCTAGGGATAGGCACTTGGATGGACATGGGCTGATTAAGGATAGTCAACATAACCATATAACCATATAACCATAACAGCACGGAAACAGGCCATCTCGGCCCTTCAAGTCCGTGCCGAACACGTTTTTTTAATTGTTTTTTTTAATTTACTTCCCTAGTCCCATCTACCTGCACTCAGACCATAACCCTCCATTCCTTTCCCGTCCATATAGCCATCCAATCTATTTTAAAGGATAACATCGAACCTGCCTCCACCACTTCCACTGGAAGCTCATTCCACACAGCTACCACTCTCTGAGTAAAGAAGTTCCCCCTAATGTTACCCCGAAACTTCTGTCCCTTAATTCTCAAGTCATGTCCCCTTGTTTGAATCTTCCCTACTCTCAATGGGAAAAGCTTATCCACGGCCACTCTGTCTAACCCGCTCATAATTTTAAAGACCTCTATCAAGTCCCCTCTTAACATTCTGCACTCCAAAGAATAAAGACCTAACTTGTTCAACCCTTCTCTGTAACTTAGTTGCTGAAACCCAGGCAACATTCTAGTAAATCTCCTCTGTACTCTCTCTATTTTGTTGACATCCTTCCTATAATTAGGCGACCAAAATTGTATTCCATACTCCAGAATTGGCCTCACGAATGCCTTGTACAATTTTAACATTACATCCCAACTTCTATATTCAATGCTCTGATTTATAAAGGCCAGCACACCAAAAGCTTTCTTTACCACCCTATCTACATGAGATTCCACCTTCAGGGAGCTATGCACAGTTATTCCTAGATCCCTCTGTTCAACTGCATTCCTCAATTCGCTACCATTTACCATGTACGTCCTATTTTGATTTGTCCTGCCGAGATGTAGCACCTCACATTTGTCAGCATTAAACTCCATCTGCCATTTTTCAGCCCACTCTTCCAAATGGCCTAAATCTCTCTGTAGACTTTGAAATCTTCTTCATTATCCACAACACCACCTATCTTAGTATCATCTGCATACTTACTAATCCAATTTTCCACACCATCATCCAGATCATTGATGTACATGACAAACAACAGTGGACCCAACAAGACCCCTGAGGCACCCCACTGGTCACCGGCCTCCAACCTGACAAACAGCCATCCACCATTACTCTCTGGCATCTCCCATTCAGCCACTGTTGAATCCATCTTGCTACTCCACCATTAATATCCAACAATTGAATCTTCTTAACCAACCTTCCATGAGGAACCTTGTCAAAGGCCTTACTGAAGTCCATATAGACAACATCCACTACTTTACCCTCATCAATTTCCCTAGTAACCTCTTTGAAAAATTCAAGAAGATTAGTCAAGCATGACCTTCCAGGCACAAATCCATGTTGACTGCTTATCCAGATGCTTATATATATATTATCTTTAAGTATCCTTTCCATTAATTTGCCTACCACTGACGTCAAACTAACAGGTCTATAATTGCTAGGTTTACTCTTAGAACCCTTTTTAAACAACGGAACAACATGCGCAGTACGCCAATCCTCCGGCACTATTCCCGTTTCTAATGACATTTGAAATATTTCTGTCATAGCCCCTGCTATTTCTACACTAACTTCCCTCAATGTCCTAGGGAATATCCTGTCAGGACCTGGAGACTTATCCGTTTTCATATTTTTCAAAAGTGTCCGCACCTCCTCTTCTTTGAATCTCAGTTTCCATTGCTACTCTGCTTGTTTCCCTTACCTCACATAATTCCATATCCTTCTCCTTGGTGAATACCGAAGAAAAGAAATTGTTCAATATCTCCCCCATCTCTTTTGGCTCTGCAGATAGCTGTCCACTCTGACTCTCTAATGGACCAATTTTATTCCTTATTATCCTTTTGCTATTAATATAGCTGTAGAAACCCTTTGGATTTACTTTCACCTTACTTGCCAAAGCAACCTCATATCTTCTTTTAGCTTTTCGAATTTCTTTCTTAATATTCTTTTTACATTCTTTATACTCCTGAAGCACCTCATTTACTCCATGCTGCCTATAATTATTGTAGATCTCTCTCTTTTTCCGAACCAAGTGTCCAATATCCCTTGAAAACCATGGCTCTTTCCAATTTTTACTATTTCCTTTCAACCGAACAGGGACATAAAGATTCTGTACTCTTAAAATTTCACCCTTAAATGTCCTCCATTTTTCTTCTACATCCTTCCCATAAAACAACATGTCCCAATTCACTCCTTTTAAATCCTTTCGCATCTCCTCAAAGTTAGCATTTCTCCAATCAAAAATCTCAACCCGAGGTCCAGTTCTGACCCTCTCCATAATTATATTGAAACTAATGGTATTGTGATCACTGGACCCGAAGTGCTCCCCGACGCATACCTCCGCCACCTGCCCTGTGTCATTTCCTAACAGGAGGTCCAGCACTGCCCCTTCTCTAGTAGGTACTTCCAGGTGTCAATCCAGGCTCTAAGCTCATCCAGCTTTCTTACAATGCTCCTTGCATTAAAATATACACATTTAAGAATCCCACCACCACTTATTCTCTGTTTATTATCTTTTTTTTCTTCTTTCTCCCCTACATTTTGGGTCCGAGTGCTTCCCTTCTCTGCCTCCTGCCTCCCACATTTTCCTCTAGCTTTCTCTATTTGAGTCCCCCCCCCCCCAACCGGGTTTTGCATGTGGGATGTCATGTCTCACAAATCTGATTTGAGCTTTATGAGGACGTGAAAAAAAAAGTTGATGAAGGCGGAGCCGTAGACATTGTATACGTGGATTTAACAACGTTCCGCATGTTAGGCTACTCTAGAAGGTTAGATCCCATGGAATTCAAGGAGAGATAGCTGCATAGTTAGAAAATTGGCTTCCTGGATTGCAGCAGAGGGTGATGGTGGAAGGCTGCTTTTCAGACAGGAGGCCTGTGACTTGTGTCAGGGTTTGGTGCTAGGGCCATATTTTTTCCCTCAGAATACTCACAAGTAACTTGCCTACCACAGATGATAGGCTCTTTGCTCTATCATTCCCAGGCTTTTCCTTGCAGCCCTTCTTAGAGGTACAACATTAGTTGGATACCCTCCAGTCTTCCAGCACCTCATCTGCATCTCATAATATATATATATCCAGGGTTCCTACACTTTCTTCTCCAGCTCCCCTGAATGACCTTCGATATATCTGATCAGGCCTGGAAAATGTATCTATCTTCATATGCCTTAGGATGTTCAGCACCTCCTCGACCATAATACGGACTGACTTATATAACTTACCCAATCCAGATAACAATCCAAATGTCGGGTGCATGTTGATTATTGTGGAAAGCTCTACAAATGTGTTCACAAAAATGACTAGTCATTGCTGTATAATCAACGAGAGTTGATTATACAGCAATAGGGAAAAGCTGGAAGCAAGATCATATACTCAATTCAAACTCTCAAGCCTTACTGGTACCAGTTCTGAAGCTCGGACATCTGATCCCAGAAGGATATGATTTTCACTCTTAAGATGGGGGGAATACACAGAATCTGTGGAAATATGTAGGGATCGTCCCGATAATGTATAAGGTTCAAAATTGCCACTAGGGGCGCCGCATTGACGGCAGACTCTGCCTACAGCCTGTTTGTCTTTTCAATCTTTTTTTTTTTAGTTAGTTAGTTTAAAGTCCGTTTTTGGGGGAACTTTAACTTTTCTATGAGGGTTAGAGGGAAATTGTTTCCCAGTCGCTTCCTGGCGGGGACGCAACTATTTCTCCGAGTCGCATCCTCGCCCCCCTCCTCGCGGCCTACCACCTGGATCGGAGTGCCTTTCCTGCCGGGGACCGGGAACCGGACCAGAGCTACAACAGTGGCGGCGCAGCGCTGAATTCACCGCAGAGCAGGCGATGCCTACCTGGATCGCCATTTGGAGCTCCGGAGCGTTGGGCCGCTGCTCCAACATCGTGGAGCTGCGGTTTGGGAGAGCTTCCAACGCGGGCGGCGCTGATCGTCATCGCGGAGTCCTGGGGCCCTTTGCCGAGGGCCGCCAGTGTTGCATCTCCGCCCAGCGCGGCCTGCCGATTCTGATGTCCAGGCTGTTGAGGATGTCCCCCAGCCCTGACGACGGACTTTACATCACCCCGGCGAGCGGGGCCTGAATATCGGGCCGCCTGTAGCAGCGACTGCGGAGGGCTCTGGGAGGCCCCGACCACGGGCAACCATTGGGGAACATTAGAGGAAGATGACTGACTTTGGTGCCTTCCCTCACAGTGGGAAACTTTGATTCTGCTGTGTGGGGATGTTTTATGTTGAACTCTATCGTGTGTTGAGTTCTTTATTTTTATTGTATGGCTGTATGGTAATCACTTTTCACTGTGTCATCTGGCACATGTGACAAATAAATGTATCTTGTATCTTGTATAAACCTGCAATGTTGTATGCTGGGCTTCTTTCACTGAAGTTAGAATATCTGGAGAAGATTTGGTAGCAGTTTTCAACTTACAACTCAAATTAGAGCAAACAATGCTTAAGGTTGATCTCTAATAGTTCGTAAATGCAGTGTTTGCAAGCGAGAGAGAAGTAATCAAGTCTGTTTGGGTTTGTTTTGCACAGAAATCTAGGATCTAATGCTAACTCAGGTGCCAAAAGTCTGTCTCCTCCATTCGTTCTTCGTGTTTTATAGTATGTGTTAAATATATGTTTTAGTGTTCTTTAGCTTGTTTTATGTGGGGGGAAACTTTTTTAAATCTCTTCAGCGGAGATGCATTTTTTTCCGTATCGTATCTCCGTTTGCTGGAGACTGACTTCGGGAGCTCCAAACGTGGGAGCCTGCAGGACTTACCATAGTGGAGCTTGCGGGTGAGGCAGCATCTATGGAGCGAAGGAAATAGGCGACGTTTTGGGTCGAGACCCTTCTTCAGACTGATGCGGGGGTACGGGGAACGGGAAGAAGAAAGGAAGAGGTGGAGACAGTGGTCTGTGGGAGAGCTGGGAAGGGGCGGGGAAAGAAGGAGAAAGCAGGGACTATCTGAAATTGGAGGTCAATGTTCATACTGCTGGGGTATAAACTACCCAAGCGAAATATGAGGTGCTGCTCTTCCAATTTACAGTGGGCCTCACTCTGGCCCTGGAGGAGGCCCAGGACAGAAAGGTTGGATTCGCAATGGGAGGGGGAGTTGAAGTGCTGAGCCACCGGGAGATAAGGTTGGTTATTGCGAACCGAGCGGAGGTGTTGGGCGAAGCGATCGCCAAGCCTACGCTTGGTCTCACCGATATAGAGCAGCTGACACATAGAGCAGCGGATGCAATAGATGAGGTGGGAGGAGGTGCAGGTGAACCTCTGCTGCACCTGGAAAGACTGCTTGGGTCCTTGGTTGGAGTCAAGGGGGAAGGTAAAGCGACAAGTGTAGCATTTCCTGCGGTTGCAAGGGAAAGTGCCAGGGGAGGGGGTGGTTTGGGTGGAAAGGGACAAATTGACCAGGGAGTTACGGAGGGAGCGGTCTATGCGGAAAGCCGAAAGGGGAGGAGATGGGAAGTGGTGGCCAGTGGTGGGGTCCCGTTTGAGGTGGCAAAAATGTCGGAGGAATATTTGTTGTATGTGACGGCTAGTAGGGTGGAAGGTGAGGACAAGGGGGACTCTGTCCTTGTTACGACTGGGGGGATGGGGAGTGAGAGCAGAGTTACGGTGTATAGAAGACACCCTGGTGAGGGCCTCATCTATAATAGAGGAGGGGAACCCCCGTTCCCCTAAAGAATGAGGACATCTCCGATGCCCTGGTTTGGAACACCTCATCCTGGGTGCAGATGCGGCTTAGACGGAGGAATTGTGAGTAGGGGATGGAGTACTTGCAGGAAGCAGGGTGGGAAGAAGTGTAGTCCAGATAGCCATGGGAGTCAGTGGGTTTATAGTAGACTAGACCAGGGGGGGGGGGGGCTGTGGCGTCACACACACACTAACCACCCCCCAAACACACAGGGGGGAGAGGGGTGAGAGGGGGGAGAGAGGAGGGAGGGAGGTGGATGTCGGGAGGGCAGAGGGGTGGAGGGGGAGGGGGAAGGGGGGAAGAGAGGAGGGGGAAAGAAGGGGGTGGGGGAGAGGGGGGAAGTGGGGGATTCCCTAGAGAGGGAAGGGGGGGCAGAGAGGGAGGGGGGGCAGAGAGGGAGGGGGGGCAGAGAGGGAGGGGGGGCAGAGAGGGAGGGGGGTAGAGAGGGCAGAGAGGGGGGACAGAGAGGGGGGCAGAGGAGGGGGACAGAGATGAAGGCCCCTCACCCCCCCCCTCTCCATCCCCTTCTCCCCTCTCTCGATCCCCCCTCCACCCCTCCCTCTCCACCCCCTGTCCCCCCCTCCCTCTCCACCCCCTTCCCCCCCCCCCTTCCCCCCCCTCTCACCCCCCCTCTCTCTCTTTCTCTGCCTCAGGGAGGGGGTAGAGAGGGAGAGGGAGGGGGTAGAGGCAGCAGCTACCGAAGTCGTCGAGCACAAGCCTCTTCATCAGGCGTCGGCCCCAAGCTTGGCTGCAGGCGTTGTTGACCAGAGCGAGGCCCGCAGCGCTCTGAGGACGGTTAAAAACAGTGGAGGGCCTGCCGTTCGTGGCTTCTGCGAGAGTAAGCGCACTCACCAGCGTGGAGCTCGCGGTCTCTGGTTAGAGACTGACTTAGAGCTCCAAGCTGCAGGAGCTTCGACCGCCCCGACGCGGGAGCTTCAATCGCCCTGACGCGGGAGCTTCGATCGCCCGGACGTGGGGGCTTCGATCGCCCCAACTGCGGATGGTGCGACTGCCCCGATCACGGGAGAATAAAGAGGAAGAAGATTGAACTTTATTGCCTTTCATCACAGTGAGGAATGTGAGGAATCCACTGTGGTGGGTGTCTATGTTAACTTTTATGTAGTTGTGTGTCTTGTTGCTTTTTTTTAGTTTGGCTATATGGTAATTCGAATATCACTACCTTAATTGGTACACATGACAATAAAAGACCTTGAACCTTAAATCTCTCACATGCAAACACTGCAGTTATTAACCATGCAAACAACATTTCTGCTGTAATACCTTACATAATAATCAATCGCATCAATTCTCATGTACCATTAGTACTATGCTTATTTGTAAAGAACATGGTAGACTAAACCAGCCTTCAGATGTACAGACTTTAGAATACCAGTTGCTTCAGTATAGGGTACGGTAAGACATGATTTCTTACCTTGCCTCCAGTGAGAGGAAGTACATGCATTTTTCCCATCTGGCAATCCTTTATTGAAGACACGATTAGACAGGTACCACAAAGAATAACTTGGCGTTCTGACCACTTGTGCAAATGAGTTTTTCCTTTTCGAACACTGAACACACCGGATAGAAGGATTTGATCCAGTTGCTCTATGCTACTTGGCTTTCCTTAAGAGATACAGGAAATAAAAAGAGTCCAAATACCTCTCAGAATTATAGTGAACAAATGTATTGAACATGCAGCACATTACCAGCACACCGATAAAACAAATAACTCAAAATCCTTAATGGCACATGGATTTCATAGACATATTCCAAGATTAGTTTGTTAGCTTTCATGAAATAAATCAGAATCCAAATACTTTATGAATTGCAACATGGTCATTACATTCACTAAAAACCTGACAGTCATGGAAGTCTCAAATTAATCATCAGCATCAGTTTTGACCCAGATTAATAATAATCTACCTCTACACATGGAAACTATTATGGTGAATTGGTGAGTCATGATTTCATGCATTCAAAAACTAGGTTGACACTTCAATGCAGTAAAACGCAAAAAAAATCATTCCAATTAAACAAAGTCTCAGTTTAAATTTAGTGATGCAGTACTAATCTACTTTGACAATGTTTAAAATGAACAGAGTAATTTAGGAAAACAGAGTTCCTGTGCCAGATTTCAAGTCTCTGCTCAATTTATATTTAACCTGGACCTGGTGGCCAATAATAACGAATCCCCGTTTAATTTTAAAACAATGATTTCTGGCTTCAATTCATTTTTCTTTTGAAAGCTTTGCACGTGGAAAAGCCCACGTCTATAGGTCTTTACCTAACTGCCTTGACTGTATTGAATCACAGTATTGAATGTATTTCCACAGCATTCTTGGGTAACAAGTTCTAGGATTCAGATCCAATGGAAAAAGTGACATTGTGATTTGGAAGGGAACAGCAGGTACTGAGTTTCAAATGTTACTTCTTTTTCGTGCAAGTTACAAGCTTGCCGAGCAACTACAGCATATTTTATAGATGGTATAATTTTAATCACAATATGCTGGTGGTGGCAGGAATGAATGATACATTGCAGCAGGCTGCATTCTGAATGATGTCAAATTTATTGGGTAATTAGCATATGCACCATAAAAGGGGTGATTATGCCAGCAGGCTCCTGAATTGTGTCTTCTAGATGGTAAGTCAGAGGCAGGTTACTAGTCATGCGGCTCCACCTATGTGGCTGTGCGCTGCTATGTTTTTGGCCATAGAATCATACATTTTGGAAGCAGGCACTTCGGTCCAACTTGCCCACTCAGACCAACATGATCTAATTAGTCCCACCTGCCTAAGTTTGCCCCATATCCTTCTAAAACGTTCCTATCCATGTACCTGTCCAAATATTTTTTTTAATGTTGGGATAGTACCTGGCTCAACCACCTCCTCTGGCAGTTCTTTCCATATACCCATCATCTTTTGTGTACTAAGGTTGCCCCTCAGGGGCCTATTAAATATTTTCCTCCCTCACCTTAAACTTATGTCCTCTGATTCTTGATTCCAATACTCTGGGTAAAAGACCATGCATTTACTCTACCCATTCCTCTCATGATCTTATACACCTCTATAAGATAACCCCTCAACCCCTCAACCTCCTGCACTCCATGGAATAAAGTCCTAGCCTGCTCAACCTCTCCCTATAGTTTAGGCCCTCGGGTCCTGGCAACATCCTGGTAAATCTTTTCTGCACCCTTTCTAACAACATCTTTCTTATAACGGTGGCCAAAACTCAAAATGTGACCTTCCCAATATCTCTATACTTATAAAACTCTGATCTTGGATGTGTATTTTTACATATTCCGGTAGAGATTTTTCCCGTGGAGTCCAAAGTCTACTCATCGGAAAAGTTCATGCTTCATTTCTCGAGTTATTACTGAAAATGTTCAAAAATCGAACAAAACTTTGAATTTAAAAACGACTGCCTTTCGCTTGATGACGTCACAATGGGTCTGCGTGCCGTTCTTCCTCGCGCTGCGAGTGACGTCACCCCCCCCCCCCAACTCCCCCCCCCCCCCCCGTTATTCAAAAGACGCAGCCGGAGATGAAGTCGGGCCGTCGACAGAAGACCAAAGATCATAGCTGAAGATTGCGGCGACCCAACTCATGGTCCTTTGGTCGACGCTCGCCCGCCCGCATGCCCGCGCCTCGGGTCCGGTTCTCGGCTCGGGGCCCTGCCTTTGTGCCTCTGCCCTGCCTCTGCCCTGCCTTTGTGCCTCTGCCTTCTCTCTCTCTACCCCCGTCCCTCTCTAGCCGCGCCTGCGAGTTGGGGGCTATGCGTGAGTGGATAGGGCAGGGGATGGGGTAAAAGGAGCGAATTAATAATATTAATATAATATCAAGGGGGAGGTGTTAGTGTGTGTGTGTGTGGGGGTGGCTAGTGTGTGTGACGCCGCAGGCCGCCCCTCGTCCCGCAACCGCGCATTGAGGGGATGGGACCCAACGGGTCCCACTTGGTCTAGTATTATATAAAAATAACATGACCTTCCAACTTCTATACTCAATACTCTGACTGATGAAGGCTAATCTGCCGAAAGTCTTTTTGACCACCTTATCTACCCGTGACGTCACTTCCAAGGAACTATGCACCTGCACTCCTAGATCCCTCTGCTCTACCACACTCCACAGAGCACTGCCATTCATTGTGCAGGTCTTGCCCTGATTTGACTTCCTAAAATACAATATCTCACACTTTTCTGTATTAAACTCCATTCCTCAGCCCACCTGCCCAACCTATCAAGATCCTACTGCAAATTTTGACAACCATCTTTGCTATCTGCAATACTTCCCAGTTCAGTGTTATCTGCAAATTGTTAATCATGCCTTGTACGTTCTCATCCAAATCATCGATAGAGGTGACAGACAACAATGGGCCCAGCACTGAACCCTGAGGCACAGGCCCCCAGTCTGAAAAACAACCTTCCATTATCACCCTCTCCTTGCTTCCATGAAGCCAATTTTCTATCCAGTCAGCTACCTCACCTTGAATCCCATTTGATCTAACCTTCCAGAACAGCCTTCCATGCAAAACGTTGTCAAATGCCTTGCTGAAATCCATGTATACGTCTACAGCTCTGCCCTCATCAACCTTTTTGGTCACATCTTCAAAACACTCAGATTCATGAAGCACGATCTCCTACAATATACTATGCTAACTATCCCTAATCAGCCTCCCCGTCCATCTAAATGCATGTATATCTTATCTCTCAGAATACCTAATAACTTTCCGACCACAGATGTTAGACTCACTGGCCCCTAATTCCCAGGCTCTTTCCTGCAGTCCTTCTTGGAGGTACAACATTTGCCGCCCTCCAGTCTTCCGGTGCCTCGCCCAATTTTAATGACGACTCATAAATCTCAGCCAGGACACCTCTAGCAATTTCCTCTCTAGCTTCCCAGTGTCCTTGTATCTATCTGATCAGGCCCGGGAGATTTGTCTACCTTCAGGTGCGTTAGGATCTTCAGCACCTCATTGACTGTAATATCGACTGCCACAAGTTCCCAGGTCCTCATGTCTTTCCCCACAGTAAAAACAGAGGAGAAATACTCATTAAGGACCTTGCCCATCTCCTGTGACTCCACACAGAGTTGACTGCTTTGTTTCCTGAGGGGCCCTATTCTCTCTCTGGTTACCCTTGGTCCCCTAACATATATTTATAAAATCTCTTAGAAGCATCCTTGATATTATCTGCCAGATCTATGTCCTGTCCCCTTTTGCCCTCCTCGTGTCTTTTTTTGACGTGCTCCTCAGTTCCTGAAGCTCTGCCAGGGATACACTTGATCCCAGCTGTCTATACCTGTCCCATGCCTCCTTCTTATTCTTGACCAGAGCCTCGATTTCTCTCATCATTAAATCTTCCTTACGTCCACTCGCTTTTCCCTTCACTGTAACAGGAACATGCAAGTCCTGGGCTCTTGTCAGCACACTTTTAAAAACATCCCGGTTTCCAGACGTTCCTTTTCCTTCAAACAACTGCTCCAATCAACTTTAGTGAGTTCCTGTCTAATATCTTCAAAGTTGGCCTTATCACAATTTAGAATTTTAACTCATGGGGCTCCATCCAGAACTGTCTTAAACCTAATAGAATGGTGGTCGCTGGTCCCTAAAGACTTCATCCACTTGTCCCTCCCAATTTGCTAAGGCTCGATCCAGCGTTGCCTCTCCCATGTAGGGCCCACTACATATTGC
The DNA here is from genome assembly GCA_038087875.1 of Malacoraja senta. Lineage (NCBI taxonomy): Eukaryota > Metazoa > Chordata > Chondrichthyes > Rajiformes > Rajidae > Malacoraja > Malacoraja senta. The sequence continues at coordinate 155,594,356 of CM075978.1, read as the reverse complement.
CCGAGGAAGCTTTCCTGAACACATTTGACAAATGCTGCCCCTTCTAAGCATTTTGCACTGTGATATTCAGTCAATATTCGGAAAGTTAAAATCCCCCACTACGACAACCTTATTAGCCCTGCAGCTGGCTGCAATCCCCTGGTATACTTGCGCTTCGAATTTCCGTAGTTTATTTGGGGGCCTGTAGTACACCCCCACGGTGATAATCCCTTTCTTATTTCTCAGCTCCACCCATATAGCCGAATCATTCCTAACCACTGCCTTGACATCCTCCTTAATCAATAAAGCAACACCTCCTCCTCTTTTATCCGCACCTCTGTCTTTCCTAAAGCATTTGTACGCTGGAAGATTAAGCTGCCAGTCCTGTACTTCTTAACCAGGTTTCTGTAATGGCCACTATGTCCCAGTCGCATGTATCTATCCATGCCTTACCAGTCAGTTCATCTGCCTTACCAGTCAGGCCATTCGCATTAAAATAAGTGCAATTCAAACCAACAGTCCTTCCTCGCTCACTGCCTTTCTCCTGTCCATTGTATCCACTAAAGGTTCATCACTATCCAGCACATGGCACTGGTAGCAATTCAGGTCCTGCTTTTTAGCCTTTACCAAACTCCCTATACTAATGTTGCAGAACCTCATTCCTTTCCCTACCCATGTCAATTGTGTCAACATGCACGACGACCTCCAGCTGTTCACCCTCCCCCTTGAGGATGTCATGCAGCCGCTCTGAGACATCCTGGACCCTGGCATCCTGGAGTCTCATCTGCTGCCATAAAACCTCCTGTCTGCACCCCGAACAAAAGAGTCAGCTACTATATGGCTCTACTGGACGTCACCCTTTCCTGCTGAGCCTTAGCCTCAGTGTCACAGCCTTGCCTGGAACTGCTGCCCAACCTTGATATGTCATTCCTCCACCAACAGCACCCTAAACGGTGTACCTGTTTTGAAGGGGGATGGCCACAGGGGTCACCTGCACATCATGTCTAATCCCCTTCATCGTGGCCAACCACCTTCTCTCTTCCTGGACCCTGAGTGTCTTGTCCAAGAAGCTCTCACTCTCCCGGATGGTCCTGAGGTCGTCCAGCTCCTGCTCCAGTTCCCTAATGCAGTCTGTAAGGAGCTGCACCTGGACACAATTCGCACAGGTGTGGTCATCAGGGACACCAGCAGTTTCCCTGACTCCCCACATCCTGCAGCTGGAGCATTGCACCAACGTACCTGCCATCACCACTGCAACTGAACCAAGGAGAAATAACAAAATAGCGAGTCTCACACACAAGAACAGTGTACCTTGTACTCCTATCTGCCTCTAATCGCCTCCTTGCCTCAGCCTTCTCGCCAAAGACCTGCACTTCACTTCAACGCAGCCTCTCTCCCAACATGACCGCTCCGCTACACCTTGCCCTGCTTTTATTAGCCACTCAATTAGCCAATTTGGATACTGCAACCAATCAACAGACTTGCTGCTCAAAGCTGCCGCTCCTGCAATTGACCTGCCATGGTGACATCTTCCCCCCATCTAATTCCCAGGTTAGTGCTGAGATATTCAGTGAGAAGAATGCTGTTAAGTATCAACAAATGGTTAGATCCTCTCTTGTTGAAACTAGTAATTGCCCAAGCATTCATGAGGCGTAAATAGTATCAGCTCAGAGCTGAATCTTGTACAAAACACAAAGTGCTGGAGGAACTCAGCAGATCAGAATGTTCTGGGAAGGAAATAGGCAGGTGATATTTCGGGTCTGGACCTCTCTGCAGGCTAATTGGGTAAGGGTGAGAAAGCATGAAAACAGATGGGTGAGACAAAGCCAGGCCAGCGATGGATGGATACAGGTGAATGGGATTTGATTAGCAGATGGATGGAGTAAGTGAAAAATGTTAGTAAGTGACAAAGTGAATATTGGATATGTCTTTCTTAGGCTGGTGGTATAGGCTCCTTCATTTTCTATAGCGTCGTGAATAGAATTGGGGAGGGAAAGGGGCAAGGGAAGAGGAAAAAGATGCAAAGAAAGAGAAAGGCAGTGAATGAAACATTTACTCCTGGGTCTCCCTCTCCATTTCTGTCTCTTCTCCTCCCGTCACCTCCACATTGTTTATATCTCGGGTGTGAACCCATTTTTTTTAGATACTGAACTATAGCTGGAATCATGTACACTACTTTTACAACATGTGCTGCCTAAATACATTCTCAATGCATTGGTTTCATTTGATACATATACACCATGTTTGAATCTGTTTGGTATTCATGGTCTAACATATCTTATCTCAATCATTGTGCAGGCAATATACATGTAATTAGCGCTGGTAATATATGCTATTAATGCATTGGGCATCTGAACAAATTAATTTCCAAGTTATTGGAAACATTACTCAATTCCATTTGAAAATAAATTGTTTAATGATGTGCTACCTGCTTTAAAAATACATACTCAAAAATATGATAAGGTTCCATACAGTCATAAAAATCAAAGAACATGTTTGAATACGTAACATCAGGCCGCACAGTAGTGCAACGGTAGAGTTGTTGCCGTACAGTGTCAGAGACCCGGATTCGATTCTGAGTACAGGTGCTAACTGCACAAAGTTTGTACATTCTCCCTATGACCTCATGGGTTTTCTCCAGGTGCTCCGGTATCCTCCAACATTCTTGTGTACATTATAAATTGTCCCTAGTGTGTAGAATAGTGCTACTGTACGGGGTGATCACCGGTAGGAGCGGACTCGGTGGGCCAAAGGGCTTAGTTCCGCGCTATATCTCTAAAATCTAAAGACTAAATCTGCATGGTACTGTAAATACTGCTCCTGATTATATAAATTATTACCATCATAAATATACAATTTACAGGTTTGCTTTAAACTCTCCAGCCTAAACAATTGTTTAAGATTATATAAAACTCCCATAAAATCACAGGGGTTTGCCAAAACTAATGTTTATCGAATAGGGAAGTTCCAAACAATTAAACCTTTAATCATACAATGTGTTGTCTCAATTGACCATTCTTCCTTGGGTTCTCTAATTGTGTGGAGAATCTCGTCATCAGAGCAGATTCGACAGAGATAGAGGAACTGGGAGAATCAGATGGAATTCCTACAGAAAACAGGATGGGAGGAGCCACCATTGAGATAGCTGTGGAAGATTTTGGACGTAGATATTGGTAGCAAACCTGGCGCTGGTGATGAAGATAGAGATATCAAAATAGAGTCAGAAATGGACCAGGAGAACAGAATGGAAATCTAACTGAAAAAATAATTACATTTTTCAATTTTATACAAATGCAGGAAGCAGCCACAATGAAAGTCATCACTAATGGTAAATAAAAAATTGAGGGAAGGCCCTTTAGTAGGATCGAAAGAGCAACTATTCTGTATTCAACAAAAAATGCTGGCAATCACCCAATCTCTGCTTGACATCTCCTATGCAGAGGAATTGGCATTGCAATGCTACATGGGAAGCAAGGTTACAAGGACAGTCAAGAATGTGGAGTTAAGTTTAGATTGACTGTGGTCTTGTGAAAAATTATCAATGTAAGGGTCCAAATGGCCTATTCCTGCCGCTACAACAGAACAGGAATGTAGACTGATGACCAAGGGTTATCTTAGTCGAAGGTAGACACAAAATGCTGGAGTAACTCAGCGGGACAGGCAGCATCTTTGGAGAGAAGGAATGGATGACGTTTCAGGTCGAGACCCTTCTTCAGACTGATGTCAGGGGAGTGTGTGGGACAGAGATAGAATGCAGTCGGAGGCAGTATCTTAGTCGGTGAATTTAACTTCCCCAATATTGACTGGGACTTGCACAGTGCCAAAGACACAAAAGGGGAGGAGACAATAAGGGCTACTGGAAATTGGAGGTCAATGTTCATGCCGCTGTGGTATAAACTGTCCAAGCAAAATATGAGGTGCTGCTCCTCCAATTTCCGGTGGTGCTCACTTTGGCCATGAAGAATGCCAAGGACAGAAAGGTCGGATTCGGAATGGGCGGGGGAGTTGAAGTGCTGAGCCACCGGGGAGATCAGGTAGGTTATTGCGGACCGAGCGGAGGTGTTCGGCGAAACAATCGCCAAGCCTATGCTTGGTCTCACCGATGTAGATCAGCTGACATCTAGAGCAGTGGATGCAATAGATGAGGTTCGAGGAGGTGCAGGTGAACCTCTGTCGCACCTGGAACAACTGCTTGGGTCCTTGAGTGGAGTCGAGGGGGGAGGTAAAGTGACAAGTATAGCATTTCTTGCGGCTGCAGGGGAAAGTGCCCGGTTAGGGGGTGGTGCGGGTGGGAAGGGAAAAATTGACCAGGGAGTTACGGAGGGAGCGGTCTTTGCGGAAAGCAAACAGGGGGGGAGATGGGAAGATGTGGCGAGTGGTGGGATCACGTTGGAGGTGGCGAAAATGATGGAGGACTATTTGTTGTATGTGACAGCTAGTAGGGTGGAAGGTGAGGACTAGGGGACACTGCCCTTGTTCCGAGTGGGGGGGTGGGGAGAGAGAGCAGTGTTACGGGGTATTGAAGAAACCCTGGTGAGAGCCTCATCTATAGTAGGAGAGGGGAACCCCCGTTCCCTGAAGAATGAGGACATTTCCGATGTCCTGGTGTGGAACACCTCATCCTGGGAGCAGATGTGGCGTAGACGGAGGAGTTGGGAGTAGGGGATGAAGTCCTTACAGGAAGCAGGGTGGGAAGAAGTGTAATCTAGATAGCCATGGGAGTCAGTGGGTTTATAGTGGATGTCGGTCAGAAGTCTATCACCTGAGATGGAGATAGTGAGGTCACGAAATGGTAGGGAAGTGTCGGAAATGGTCCAGGTGTATTTGAGTGCCGGATGGAAGTTGGTGGTGAAATGGATGAAGTCAGTCAGTTGTGCTTGGGTGCAGGAGGTAGCACCAATGCAGTCGTCGATGTAGCAGAGGTAGAGGTCGGGGATGGGGCCCTGGTACGTCTCAAACAAGGATTGTTCGACGTACCCTGCAAAGAGGCCGGCATAGCTAGGGCCCTTAGCTACGCCTTGTATTTGGAGGAAATGGGAGGGGTCAAATGAAAAGTTATTAAGGGTAAGGACCTAGGCGGAGGAGAGTATCTGTAGACGGGGATTGGTTGGTTTTAAGATTGATTTGAATAGAGAGAAGGCTGGACAGTGCAGGAAGGTACTAAACTGGAGTAAGGCAAATTACAAATTTATTAGGCAAGAGTTCAGGAGGGTACATTGGAAGCAGTTGTTATTGGGTAAGTCCACATCTGACATGTGGGTGTCATTTAAAGGCCAGTTGATCAAAGTTTAGGACCTGTATGTTCCGGTAAGGAGAAGGGATAAGGATGGCAAAGTAAGTGAATCTTGGATGATCAAAGAGGCTATAAATTTGAAGTACCTGCGAGGTTTTAGAGGATACAACGAGACTGGTCCTTTCAGGAATATAAGGACAGGAGAAAATAACATACACAGGTGATTAAAAAAGCCTAAAGGAGCCACAAAATGGCTTTGGTGAGTCAGATTTTATAAATACATTAGAAACAAGAGAGTAACCAGAAGTTAGGACCGCTCAAGTATAAAGTGGGCAATTTGTGCTTGGAGGATGTAAACAAGGTAATGAATAGGGAGGTTTCACGAAAGGTCACCGGGTCAAAGTGCTTGACGCACGGGGCCTCTCAATCCATCTGGAAGACACCCGTCACTTCCGGTATATGTTATTAATACAAGAAACGCGTACTTTCCTACCCGTTAAAAAGCGCTAAAATGGTGGATTTTTTCGCTGTAAAAAATTGTGGAAGTCGGGGTAAGTGTGAGAGACATGTACCCAACTTCAGAATTCCAAAAGTGAAGCGAAATGAAGGTAAAGAGAAGCGAGAGCTGAAGGGACAACAGCAGCAAAAGTGCTTGGTGAACATTGGCCGTGCAGATATCGGAATTGAAAATATCGGGATTTATCGCGTTTGTTCGCTGCATTTCATTAACGGTAAGGCATTATTTGTTTTGTTTTTTATTTCTTTGGTATCTAAAAAGTCTCAGAAGTGGTAAATCTGGTTGTAAATTTTGCTTCAGAGGCGTTTTATTTTTGTATGTAAAAACCCACGAGAACCAGGGGCGATTATCCCTTCTGAAACTTTTTAGATGCGAAAGGAATCAAGAAAAAACACAAATAATGCCTTAGTTGATGAAATGCAGTGAGCAAACGGCCAATGTTCGCCAAGCACTCTGGCTGTTGTTGTCCCTTCAGCTCTCGCTTCAATCTACCGTCATTTCTCCTCACTTTTTGAATTCTGAAGTTGGCTAAATGTCTCTCACGCTTATCCCGATTTCCATAATTATTTACAGCGCAAAAATTGACCATTACGGCGGGTTTTAACGGGCCCGCTACACTGGAAACAATGGTAAGTGCCTACCTGTAGTTCATCGCGTGTAATCCACTTGGCGTAGCGTAGCAACAGTACGGGTCATGGGGTCGTGACCCGACTGCCGTGAAACCTCCCTATAAGTACTTTACATGTTTTTCACAAGGGGGACAACATGGAGAACAGTTAGATCAGTGTGGAGAATATTAATGTGCAAGGGTAGTTTGAGATCAAGAAGGTGGTTTTGAGGGCTCTTGAAGAGCACTATGGTGCATAAATCCCCAGGGCCTCATGGGACCTATCCCAAAATACCGAGAGAGGCAAGAGAGGAGATTGCAGGAGCCTTGACAAAGATCTTTGCAAAGTGAGGTCCCAGAGGACTTTAGAGTAGCTAATGTTGATACTTTCTTTAAGAATGGAAGTGGAGAGAATCCAGGGAATTATAGGCCTGTGAGCCCCATGTCAGTGTAGAGAAGCTATTAGAGAAGATTCTTTGGGATAGGATGTTCTCCCATCTGGAAGAAAATTTATTATTTAGGGAGGACAGCATGTCTTTGTAAGCAGCAGTTAAAGTCTTACTAACTTGATTTGAGTTTTATGAGGAGGTGACAAAGGTGACCTATGAGGATATGCAGTGGATGTTGTCTATATGGATTTTAGTAAGGCATTTTATAAAATGCCCCATGGTAGGCTGATCCGCAGATCCGCAGGGATCTGTGCTGGGACCTCTATATTTGTGACATAAATATGACTTAGACGCAAATGTAAGTTTGCAGATGACACCAAGATTGCTGGGGTCACGCACTGTGAGGAAGGCCACCAAAGTATACAGCAGGACATCGATCAGCTATAGAAATAGGCGGAGAAACGGTAGATGGAGTTTGATGGATTTTAGCGAACAGGTGTGAGGTGTTGCATTAGGGAGTTCAAATGTAAGGGGAAAATATACAACTAATGGCATGCACCTTAAGAGCTTCGATCTACAGAAGGATATTGGGGTCCAAGTCCTGGAAAGTGGTAACACAAGTTGATAGAGAGGTAAAGAAGGCATATGGTATGCTTGCTTTAATAGACTGGGATATTGAGCACAAGACTGAGGAGGTCATGAAGCAGCTTTATAGACTTTGGTTAGACCGCTTGTGGAGCATTGACTTTAGACATATAACGCGGAAACAGGCCCTTTGGCCCACCAAGTCCACTCTGACCAGCGATCACACCAGGCACTAACACTATCCTACACATTAGGGACAATTTTTACTACTTACCGAAGCCAATTAGCCTACAAACGTGTACGCCTTTGGAACATTGGAAGAAACCAGAGCGCCCGAAGGAAAACCATGCGGTCACAGGGAGAACGTAAAACTCCGTACAGCCAGCACTCGTAGTCAGGATCGAACCGGGGTCTCTGGCCTTGTGAGGCAGCAACTCTACAAATTAAATATTTTTGGTGTATTGGTAACTTGCAAGCATGTCCGCACGCACACACATGATGTCCCAGCCTGATTACGTCCAGCATTTTTTAGCTGTATTTCAGATTTGCAGTATTTACAGTATTTTGCTATTTAAGAACAAAATATTTCTACAACTAATCGCAATTAAATCTAAAAAGGGATCCTGTCGAATTACCTTCAATAAATATATATGCCTAAAATCAGACTGCACCGCACTGATTTTCATGGAACCTGGATCATCTCGGCCCAACTCATTCACACTGATGCACTGACGGCACAGTGGCGCTGCTGTCTGTGTGGAGTTTGCACTTCTTCCTGTGACCATGTGGGTTTAATTCAGGTACTTGGGTTTCCTAATAAATCCCCAAAGCGTATCGGGTTGAAGGCTAATTGGCCTCTGTAAACTGTCTCTAATGTGTATGGAATGGATGTGAAAATTGGATAACATAGAACTAGTGTGAAAGGAAGTATTTGGTGGGTCGAAGGGTTGTGTTTCTGTGCTGTGTCTAAACTAAACTGACCAGCGGGAACCCCACCCCCATACTAATCCAATCACAGCACTTGTGTATGCCTTCTATGCCTAAGCAATTGAAATGCTTGTCAAAAACACTTTTTAAATGCTTTCATCAACATCTTTAACCACTTTCAGGTAATGCATTCCTACCACTCTCATAATGAAGATGCTCCCTCTTTTATCCCGTTAAACATATCTTCCCCCTTATCCTAAACCTACCTCCCCTACTATTTTCCCACCTCTGATAAGGGGAAGTGCATCCTGCAGTCTAGCCTATCCATTCCCCTCATATTCTCACTTTTTTTCCATCTCTGGCCTTTGCCCTACCATCTGCCTGTGTTCACCAATCACGCTTTATCCTGCTCCACCTCTCTTCTAGCTTCCCAGCACTGAACATGTGGGATACCGCTAGTCATCGGCATCTAATTGTAAAAACAGCCTTCTATCATCACCATTTCCTACTGCTAAGCTAATTTTGAATCTAGTTTACCACTCTGAATACCAGGTGCCTTATCCTTTTGAACTAGTTGTGGGACCTTAACAAAGTGGAACTTTATAAAAGATTTTACCAAATTATGTACATTACATCTACTGCTCTGCTCTCAATCGATATGCTTTGTTACTTCAAAGAATTCAACCAAATTAGGTAGATAGAATATGTCCTTGATAAAATATTGGGCGTCTCTGATTAGTCCCTGCATTTCCAAATAATCATTAATTACTTCCTTCGGAATGTTTTCCTGAATCTTCCCTACCATTAATGTTTGGCGCACAGGTCTATAGTTACTAGATTATTCCTTGCTGCCTTTCTGGAAAATAGGGCTAAATTTATTGTCCTCCAGTTATTTGGTTCCTCACTTGGGTCCAACAAAGATTTAAAGATCTCAGCCATAGCACCAGCATCTCTTCCCTTGTCTCCCATCAGAACACAAGATAAAACAAAGCCAGCTTGCCAAGGCATCAAATACCTCTTCCTTTATGGAGACTGTACTTGACCTTCAACTATCCCTTCACTGCATTCTACAAATACAAATACGTTTTCTTTATGAATACCGATGAAAAGTATACATTTAGGATGTCACCTATATCTTCTGACTCCAAGCACAGACAGGCCGCTAATGGCCCTGTCTTTATTTTCCCCTTTTTATTCTTTTGCCTTGAATACACATGCAATGCCTTTGGACTTATCTAGGAAACTCAATTATGTTATTAACCATGCAATCCCAGTTTCTAGAGTTCCAATGTGAAATTCAATAGCATTATTTAAAAACGTGATCATTGATCAATATCACATTCATCCGCTTCTCAAAAAGTGCAGCTCCTACAATTTAAAGGGGAAACTTGCCCTCAAACATTAAACTTTGGGCTGTCTGCTACATGGTTCTGTGGAGTGTGGCAGTCAATAAAACCTGCGCGCAGTCAATGACAATCAATTCCACACTTGCCATGGGGAGTTTACCAGGTACCACTACTACTGCTGCTAAAACTGAGTTAGTAAGATACTGGAGAAGCTGCAGGCATGCAAAGGCACCATGTAGGAGGAGGTATAGAAGATATCACCTTTGGAGACATTATCCACCCAGAATTTAAAGGGACGCAGGCTCGTAGAACTATTGAAGCTGTCAATCATGAGAACAATCATCGTTGACATCTGTAAGTTACTGTACTCTCCCGCAGGCTTGCATACATAGCTGAACTGCAACAACACTCCAAGGTCATTTCTGTACTCCACCTTCTAGAATTGGGATAAATCAGTCTGGAATTATCCCAAGTCCGCTGCCACTTATCTGCGTCAAATCTTCACTTTCCTGCTCACCAAAACATTGCAAAGGTCATTCACGCTTTATACCAAAGGATAGAGGGGTTCTACCTTTTCTTTTAGGCCAATGAATGGGGCAGAACCAATGTTGCAACCTTCCTCAAGGTTCTGATCCTCATACTGCATTCATAATAACAAGATAAAAGAAAAGGTCTGTTCCATCATTCAATAAGAGTGTGGCTTGTCGAAGCTGCTGTTGCTGGAGTTCGGAGTCGGTCATCAACCAGGTCAGCTCCCGATGTTACCGTCCACAGGACCCACGGCCGAAGCCTCGCGTATGTGTGCATGCGCGCGGCCGCCAAGAAATTGTGTCCCCCACATGCTTTGATAGCGATTTCCGTGCCTGTACCTCAGTGCCACTTTCCTGCACATAACTTTTGATTTCCTTTTAACCATCTGTACTAGTAAACCTCAAGATCACTGATACTCCTTTTCTTGGATTTCCTGAGATCATGCTATGTTGATTGAGTGTGAGACTTTGATACATGTCTCACTGAATTCCATACTGTCAATATCAAAAATGAATCCCCTAATTGGTCACCCTGAAAACATTCAAGGTGGTTATCAGTTATATATCAATTATAACAGCTAATTATCCATTAAAAACGCAATGTCTCAACGCATGAATGTGGACAATTTAATGCATGGCTGGTAAAACTGTGGATCGGGATCCATTCCTTTTGTTCCAACTGTGGTATTTAATGAGGACACAGGAAACTGCAGATGTTGGTTTACAAAAGAAGACAAAATATTTGGAGTAACTTAGCAGGTCATGCAGCATCTCTGGAGAACAAGGATAGGTGATGTTTCAGGTCGGGACCCTGGTATAGGGTATAACATTTTATGACTCGCATTGATTCCAAATGTCAATATTTTCTATTGCACTCACGTTACACTTCCTATTAATTTATCCAATGAACTCCTGCACCATCCACTTCCCTAAGCTTTCTACAGCGTTGCATCCACCAGAGCTGTCCTAATCAGCCATGTGTTTTACGGTGATACAGAGCCACAAGAACACTTTTTTTTTGTTTCTGGTGACATATTCAATAACAGCCATCCATAAAACCTATACCAGTTATGTTTCCCACTGAATTGCAAAGACTTTTCCCACAAATTATTTTCATTACAAGTTGGAAAATGTGACAGGCTGATAAAATATTCCTTTTCACATGGGCAATTAGAAGAGTCAAAAGGGGCCATAAGATGCCTTTGGCGAGTCAGATTAAAGAAAATCACAAGGCTTTTTATATCTACATTAAAAACAAGAAACCATGTGCAATATTAATATAATTGTGGATTGTAATATATTATGAGCTGTAAGCTAGGGTGTAGATCATAGGGTATTGTATGGAATCAAATAAGATGATAAATCAAGCAGTGTTGTACAGTAGATTAATTAGCACATTATACTCTCGTATGTCATGTCTTCACAGATTTAGAAATCTGAAAAATTAGTTTAGGAAATTTAATCTTTGATCTAAAACTCAGAAAATAAATTGTAAATAATGATGTGTAAGAAAGAACTGCAGATGCTGGTTTAAATTAAAGGTAGACACAAAATGCTGGAGTAACTCAGCGGGACAGGCAGCATCTCTGGAGAGAAGGAATGAGTGACGTTTCGGGTCGAGACCCATATTCAGAAATAATGATTACAGTCAAAGACCAAAATTGCATTCATGTCCATCGAAATGTATACTTTTATTTCCAGATGCGGACTGAAAGGCATTTTTGGAGTGAATTTGGTGCGAAAAGGAAAGACAACGTGCTATTGATGAAATATGACACATTTAAAGAATGATACTGTACTTAAACTGAAAAGACGTGAAGGCAACAATGTTGGCTGATTTTTCTCACCGAATTTTCAGAGTAGTGCACCCAAAGTGTGTAATTCTTATTCACAGAGGTGGGGGGGGGGGGGGGGGGCATCATTATTGCAGACATCTTTGTACTCAGCTATCACTCTTTGGATCCATTTGAATAGCTGAAAAGCATTTTGGGGCTGACTGTAGAAGGGTCCTGACCCAAAACGTTGTCTATGCATTCCTTCCACAGATGCTGCTTGACCCATTGAGTTACTCCAGCACTTTATACTTTACTCAAGATTCTAACAACGGCATTTCCAAATGCATCTCCAGTAAAATTACAGTAGTGGAGTGCAGATCCCGTATAAATTTGAAACAAGAGTTTGAATCACACCACAGCATTAAGAGAACTAAGAAGTCAATGGCCACACAATTGTGGATCATAATTAAAACCCATCTTGTTCACAAATGTTCTATCAGGAACAAAATCTGCTATCCTTACCCAATCTGCCCTGTAAATGACTCAAGATTTACAATAATGTTGTTATCTCTTAACATCCCTCTGAAATGATCTTATTAGAGGCAATTTAGGGTGAGCAATAAAATACTGATCTGCTAGCACGGCCCTTAACCCAAATAAAAGAGACCACAGTTATTAGACCTCTTCAGTAATTTGAAAATGAAATAACTTGTCAGCAGCAGGCCAGCATTCTCTAGTGACAAACAATTCTGGAATTAAAAATCCAAACATTAGGTCAAAAATGCTGTGCTGGGTATATGGAACAAGCTGCCAGAGGAGGTAGGTCATAAATGATAGGAGCAGAATTAGGCCATTCGGTCCATCAAGTCTACTCCGCCATTCAATCATGGCTGATCTATCTCTTCCTCCTAACCCCATTCTCCTGACTTCTCCCCATAACCCCTGACATCCGTACTAATCAAGAATCTATCTATCTATCTCTCCTTATAAATATCCATTGAGGTGAGCCAGTTACCATAACAACCTTTAAGACATTTGAAAGGTTTAGAAGGATATGGATAAAATGCAGGTAGGTAGGACAAGTGTTGATGGGGTATCTTGGTCAATGTGGGGAACTTTGGTCAAAGGGCCCGTTTCCACGCTGTATGATTCTGACTACTGCGTCATCAAATTACAAAAAATCTTTGGGTACCACTGGCCACTGCCTAGTTTATTATGTATGGGGTTTTTTCACATTTGATACAGCATTTGTCAGGTTTTTTTAAATCCCTAGCTAAAGGAATCTTACCATGAAAGTATCTAATCATGCAACTCAAATCAGCAATGGCACTTTCCTCTTGTATCCGAAGTGGATCCTGGAAACCTAATCCCGATAGATAATCATAAAGGATTTGTAGAGGCCTCTCATCGGGATTCAATCTCCTGTAAAAGATGAAGTGTTAAACATCAGAATTAATAATAATAATTTCTTGATAAATCAAAAACAAATAAGGAACCATTACATTGCTCCAAGAAACACACAGTAATATTTTGGGGAAAGACCAAGGGTAATCGTTGTTGAAGCACTTGTTCTTTCAAGAGATAGTATGTTGCACTTGTATAAAAGGGGTTCAATTTCAGAAAACATCTTTCTTTAAAAATCTCCATATTAAATTCCTCGTATATTCCTCGAAAAAACCTGCCCAGATGTCAGGTGGCATTGAAAGGACAGCTTGATACGTGTGTCCTTTTCTGCGGTCCACGGGTAGCAGCAAAAAAGCACAATTAAAAGTGTGAGCTGTTGCATTTTGGGACGTTTAACAAGGATGGGGCCTACACAGTAAATGGTAGGCCTCTGGATAGTGTTGTAGAGCAGAGGGATCTTGGAGTGCAGGTGCATGGTTCCTTGAAGGTCGAGTCGCAGGTAGATAAGGTGGTCAATAGATAATAGGTGCAGGAGTAGGCCATTCGGCTCTTTGAGCCAGCACCGCCATTCACTATGATCATCCACAATCAGTACCCCATTCCTGCCTTCTCCCCATATCCCCTGACTCCACCATCTATAAGAGCTCTATCTAACTATCTTTTATAACCATATAACCATATAACCATAACAGCACGCAAACAGGCCATCTCGGCCCTTCAAGTCCTTGCCGAACACTTTTTTTTTTTTTTTTTTTAATTTACTTCCCCCTAGTTCCATCTACCTGCACTCAGACCATAACCCTCCATTCCTTTCCCATCCATATACCCATCCAATCTATTTTTAAAGGATAACATCGAACCTGCCTCCACCACTTCCACTGGAAGCTCATTCCACACAGCTACCACTCCGGGCCGCGGAGTTTGAGCCGGCCCGTCGCGGAGCACGGATTCGGCCGCGGGACTGGCTTACCGTCGCCCGGCGGGGCCACAGCATCAGAAGCCTGGATCGCCTCAGCGCAGAGGAGAACAAAGCGGGAAGAGACAGAGACTTTAAGACTTTTGCCTCCATCACAGTGAGGAGGTGCCTGGTGAACTCACTGTGGTGGATGTTAATTTGTGTTTATTGTGTGTTTTGTCATTTATTATTATATGTATGACTGCAGGCAACGAAATTTCGTTCAGACCGAAAGGTCTGAATGACAAATAAAGGAATCTCTAATCTCTAATCTCTAATCTCTCTCTGAGTAAAGAAGTTCCCCCTAATGTTACCCCGAAACTTCTGTCCCTTAATTCTCAAGTCATGTCCCCTTGTTTGAATCTTCCCTACTCTCAATGGGAAAGGCTTATCCACGTCCACTCTGTCTAACCCGCTCATCATTTTAAAGACCTCTATCAAGTCCCCTCTTAACCTTCTGCGCTCCAAAGAATAAAGACCTAACTTGTTCACCTTTCTCTGTAACTTAGTTGCTGAAACCCAGGCAACATTCTAGTAAATCTCCTCTGTACTCTCTCTATTTTGTTGACATCCTTCCTATAATTAGGCGACCAAAATTGTACTCCCGTACTCCAGAATTGGCCTCACCAATGCCTTGTACAATTTTAACATTACATCCCAACTTCTATATTCAATGCTCTGATTTATAAAGGCCAGCACACCAAAAGCTTTCTTTACCACCCTATCTACATGAGATCCCACCTTCAGGGAGCTATGCACAGTTATTCCTAGATCCCTCTGTGCAACTGCATTCCTCAATTCGCTACCATTTACCATGTACGTCCTATTTTGATTTGCCCTGCCGAGATGTAGCACCTCACATTTGTCAGCATTAAACTCCATCTGCCATCTTTCAGCCCACTCTTCCAAATGGCCTAAATCTCTCTGTAGACTTTGAAAATCTTCTTCATTATCCACAACACCACCTATCTTAGTATCATCTGCATACTTACTAATCCAATTTTCCACACCATCATCCGGATCATTGATGTACATGACAAACAACAGTGGACCCAACACAGACCCCTGAGGCACCCCACTAGTCACCGGCCTCCAACCTGACAAACAGCCATCCACCATTACTCTCTGGCATCTCCCATTCAGCCACTGTTGAATCCATCTTGCTACTCCACCATTAATACCCAACAATTGAATCTTCTTATGCAACCTTCCATGAGGAACCTTGTCAAAGGCCTTACTGAAGTCTATATAGACAACATCCACTGCTTTACCCTCATCAATTTCCCTAGTAACCTCTTCGAAAAATTCAAGAAGATTAGTCAAGCATGAACCTTCCAGGCACAAATCCATGTTGACTGTTCCTAATCAGAACCTGCTTATCCAGATGCTTATATATATTATCTTTAAGTATCCTTTCCATTAATTTGCCCACACTGACGTCAAACTAACAGGTCTATAATTGCTAGGTTTACTCTAAGAACCCTTTTTAAACAACGGAACAACATGCGCAGTATGCCAATCCTCCGGCACTATTCCCGTTTCTAATGACATTTGAAATATTTCTGTCATAGCCCCTGCTATTTCTACACTAACTTCCCTCAATGTCCTAGGGAATATCCTGTCAGGACCTGGAGACTTAACCATTTTCATATTTTTCAAAAGTGTCCACACCTCCTCTTCTTTGAATCTCACAGTTTCCATTGCTACTCTGCTTGTTTCCCTTACCTCACATAATTCCATATCCTTCTCCTTGGTGAATACCGAAGAAAAGAAATTGTTCAATATCTCCCCCATCTCTTTTGGCTCTGCAGATAGCTTTCCACTCTGACTCTCTAATGGACCAATTTTATTCCTTGTTATCCTTTTGCTATTAATATAGCTGTAGAAACCCTTTGGATTTACTTTCACCGTACTTGCCAAAGCAACCTCATATCTTCTTTTAGCTTTTCTAATTTCTTTCTTAATATTCTTTTTACATTCTTTATACTCCTCAAGCACCTCATTTACTCCATGCTGCCTATAATTATTGTAGATCTCTCTCTTTTTCCGAACCGTGTCCAATTTCCCTTGAAAACCATGTCTCTTTCCAATTTTTACTATTTCCTTTCAACCGAACAGGGACATAAAGATTCTGTACTCTTAAAATTTCACCCTTAAATGTCCTCCATTTTTCTTCTACATCCTTCCCATAAAACAACATGTCCCAATTCACTCCTTTTAAATCCTTTCGCATCTCCTCAAAGTTAGCCTTTCTCCAATCAAAAATCTCAACCCTAGGTCCAGTTCTGACCCTCTCTATAATTATATTGAAACTAATGGTATTGTGATCACTGGACCCGAAGTGCTCCCCGACGCATACCTCCGCCACCTGCCCTGTCTCATTTCCTAACAGGAGGTCCAGCACTGCCCCTTCTCTAGTAGGTACCTCTATGTATTGCTGCAAAAAACTATCCTGCACACATTTTACAAACTCCATACCATCCAGCCCTTTTACAGAATGTGTTTCCCAGTCTATATGTGGAAAATTGAAATCTCCCACAATCACTACCTTGTGCTTACTACTAATATCTGCTATCTCCTTACATATTTGCTCTTCCAATTCTCGCTCCCCATTTGGCGGTCTATAATACACCCCTATAAGTGTTGCTACACCTTTCCCATTTCTCAGTTCCACCCAAATAGCCTCCCTAGACGAGCCCTCTAATCTATCCTGCCAAAGCACTGCTGTAATATCTTCCTTGACAAGCAAGGCAACACCCCCACCTCTTGCCTCTCCAATTCTATCAACCCTGAAGCAACGAAATCCTGGAATATTTATTTTCCAATCACAGCCCTCCTGCAACCATGTTTCACTGATCGCCACAACATCATACTTCCCCGGTGTCAATCCAGGCTCTAAGCTCATTCACCTTTCTTACAATGCTCCTAGCATTAAAATATACACATTTAAGAAACCCACCACCACTTATTCTCTGTTGATTATCTTTTTTTTCTTCTTTCTCCTCTACATTTTGGGTCCGAGTGCTTCCCTTCTCTGCCTCCTGCCTCCCACATTTTCCACTAGCTTTCTCTATTTGAGTCCCCCCCCCCCCAACCGTTCTAGTTTAAAGTCTCCCCAGTAGCCTTTGCAAATCTCCCCGATCTTTTGAAAGCATCCAGAGAATAAGCGAGTTCGGTATTCCGAAAAACGCAAGGAATCATGGGATTTGTCAAAGGTCGTAAGCTATAATGGTAAATAGATCTCAGCGCTATAGATACAGTGAGTATACTTTTGGTCCGATTTTTTGTCTTTTTTCAGTTGGAGACGGGGGATACCGGTCGGTATGGGGACGGGGGACGGGACGGGGAGAACGGGCGGGACGGGACGGAGAGACCGGGCGGGCCGGGGCGGAGACCAGGAGGGCGGCTGGGGGGGGGGAGACCGGGCGGGACGGGATGGGGAGGAAGGCCGGGCAGGCTGGGGGGGGGGGGGGCGGAGAACAGGTGGGCGTGCGGGGGTTGAGGGTGACCCCCAAGCGCTGCCGAACCGTCACCGGTGTGTGTCCCCGTCCCCCCGTCCCCCCACTCAAGACGTCTGGACCGACGGGCCCAGCGTGGAGAAGCGCAAACCCCAACACCAGCGTCCCCAGACCCACAGAACCCACAGCCAACACCAACTCCAGCCCAACCTTGCTCCAACTCCAGAGTCTGTGCTTGGGGCTGGGCAAGGGAGGGGGAAGAGGTTGCTGCTGCTGCCGCCAGCACCACCATCACCAACAGTACCCGCAGCTCCAGCGGGCGCCCGGCCTGCCTAAGGCCGGCAGGAGCCCGTCCACAGACTCTCTCTCTGACCAGGACGACTCCAGCAGCAGAGGCTCCGAGTCGCCCGGTTTAGAGCAGGGCCGGCGGCTGCCCATCTTCAGCAGGATCTCGATGTCAGACTGAGGGGAGGGGTATGGACGTGGAGGGCTGCCGGCCAACCCGGCGGGATAGGCAGAGCCGAGCTGGAGCCAGCGGCTGCAAGTCCGGGCAGCCCCACCAACCCAGGGCCACCCCGCACACCTCCGGCCAGGGACAGGACACCGGGGAGAGAATGGGGACGCCTCAACAGCAACTCAACAGCACCCGCAGCGTCAGAGAGCCAACCCCGACCCGACTACGGATGAAACGCAAGCCTGCACACAATGCAGCACCACCGTTGCCAAGACTGTTTTATAACTACTGACCTATGACCTGGGCATGCGCAGTCGGAATACCGAACTCGCTTATTGGCCTCCACTGCCTCCTGAGGTAGAGAATTCCACAGATTCACAACCTTTTTTGGTGAAAAGGTTTTTCCTCATCTCTGTTCTAAATGGCTTACCCCTTATTCTTAAAAAGTGGCCCCTGGTTCTCGACTCCCCCAACATCGGGAACATGTTTCCTGCCTCCAGCGTGTCCAAACCCATAATAATCTTATATATTTCAATAAGATCCCCTCTCATCCTTCTAAATTCCAGAGTATACAAGCCCAGCTACTCCATTCTATCAACTTATGACAGTCCCGCCATCCCGGGAATTAACCTCCTGAACCTACGCTACACTCTCTCAATAGCAAGAATGTCCTTCCTCAAATTTGGAGACCAAAACTGCACACAATACTCCAGGTGTGGTCTCATTAGGGCCCCGTACAACTGCAGAATGACCTCTTTGTTCCTGTACTCAATTCCTCTTGTTATGAAGGCCAACATGCCATTTGCTTTCTTCACTGCCTGCAGTACCTGCATGCTTACTTTCAGTGACTGATGAACAAGGACCTCCAGATCCCGTTGTATTTCCCCTTTTCCCAACTAGACACCATTTAGATAATAATCTGCCTTCTTGTTTTTGCTACCAAAGTGGATAACCTCACATTTATCCACATTAAACTGCATCTGCCATGCATCTGCCCACTCACCCAACCTGTCCAAGTCACCCTGCATCCTCCTCACAGTTCACACTGCCACCCAGCTTTGAGCATCTGCAAATTTACTAATGGTACTTTTAATCCCTTCATCTAAATCATTAATATATATTGTAAATAGCTGCGGTCCCAGCACCGAGCCTTGCGGTACCCCACTAGTCACTGCCTGCCATTCTGAAAGGGACCCGTTAATCCCTACTCTTTGTTTCCTGCCTGCCAACCAATCTTCTATCCGTGTCAGTACGCTACCCCCAATACCATGTGCTCTAATTTTGCCCACTATTCTCCTATGTGGGACCTTATCAAATGCTTTCTGAAAGTCCAGGTACACTACATCCACTGGCTCTTCTTTGTCCATTTTCCTAGTTACATTACATCCTCAAAAAATTCCATAAGATTAGTCAAGCATGATTTCCCCTTCACAAATCCATGCTGACTCGGACCGATCCTGTTACTGTTATCCAAATGTGCCGCTATTTCATCTTTTATAATTGACCAGCATTTTCCCTACCACCGATGTCAGGCTAACTGGTCTATAATTCACTGTTTTCTCACTCCCGCCTTTCTTAAAAAGTGGGGTAACATTAGCTACCCTCCAATCAAAAAAGCTTTTGGCACATTGGCCTTCATCAGTTAGAGTAATGAGTATAGAAGTTGGGAGGTCATGTTGCAGTTAAGACGTTGGTGAGACCCCATTTAGAATATTGTGTTCAGTTCTGGGCACCATGTTACAGGAAAGATATTGTCAAGCTTGAAAGGGTTCAGAAAAGATTTACAAGGATGTTTCTAGGCCTAGAGGGTGTGAGTTATAGGGAGAGGTTGAGTAGGCTGGATCTCTATTCCTTGGAGCACAGGAGGTCAAGGGGTGATCTTATAGAGGTGTACAAAATCATGAGAGGAATAGATTGGGCACAGAGTCTCTTGTTCAGCGTAGGGGGATCGAGGACCAGGGGACATAGGTTGAAGGTGAAGGGGAAAAGATTTAGTAGGAATCCGAGGGGTACCTTTGTCACACAGAGGGTGCTGAGTGTATGGAACAAGCTACCAGAGGAGGTAGTTGCTGGGACTATCCCATCGTTTAAGTGCAGTTAGACAGGTACCTGGATAGGACAAGTTTGGAGGGATATGGACCAGGCGCAGGCAGGTGGGACTAGTGTAGCTGGGACATGTTGGCCAGTGTGGGCAAGTTAGTCCGAAGGGCCTGTTTCCACACTGTATCACTCTATGACTCTGACTTCCCCCAAGTCCATTCACACCAACCGAGCTCTCACCACAACCACAGCCTAGCTCTGCAGACCACCCAACGTGTAGGAAGGAGCTGCAGATGCTGGTTTAAAACGAAGATAGACACAAGGGGCTGGAACAACTCAGCGGGTCGGACAGCATCTCCGGTGAGAAGGAATAGGTGATGTTTCAGGGGTCTGAAGAAGGATCTCGACCCGAAAGGTCACCTATTCCTTTTCTCCGGAGATGCTGTCTGACCCCCTGAGTTACTCCAGCCTTTTGTGTCTACTATCAGACCCACCTCTACAATCAGGAGCCCCTTTATGCTCAGCCACCTTCTCTGACATGTTGGAAATTAGCTCGCTGTAGCATTATTATAGTGTTAGTATAATAAGGCAGTAGGACGGCACAGAGTTGCTGCCGCACAGTGCTTGCAGCGCCAGAGACCCAGGTTCGATCCTGACTATGGGTGCTGTCTGTACGGAGTTTGTACGTTCTCCACGTGACCGCATGGGTTTTCTCTGAAATCTTCGGTTTCCTCGCACACTCCAAAGTCGTACAGGTTTGTAGGAAATTGGCTTAGTATAAGTGTAAATTGGCCGTAGTGTGTCTAGGATAATGTTAATGCGCGGGGATTGCTGATCGATGCGAACTCGGAGGGCCGAAGGGCCTGTTTCCACACTGTATCTCTAAACTAAACTAGAGTGGAGAGACAGGTCCAACGTCAGAAACAAAAGAGCAGACCACATGTAGTCCAAGCTGATTTAGGAACTAGTCAGTTGGAAAGACTAAAAATTATAAATATCAATTAGGAGAAAATTTACGAGGATGTTGTCGGGACGAGAGGCTAAGCTATAGGGAAGTTGGGCAAGCTATGACTTGAAGCGCAGGAGGTTGAGGGGTGATCTTATAGAGGTTATATTATAGTGGGTAGATAAACAGCGCGGGGCTTTGCTTTCCAGAGGCCCAGGGACCGTTGCAGGAGGAGGAGCGGCGTCCGGGTGGTGGGTAGATAAACAGCGCGGGGCTTTGCTTTCCAGAGGCCCAGGGACCGTTGCAGGAGGAGGAGCAGCGTCCGGGTGGTGGGTAGATAAACAGCGTGGGGCTTTGCTTTCCAGAGGCCCAGGGACCGTTGCAGGAGGAGGAGCGGCGTCCGGGTGGTGGGTAGATAAACAACGCGGGGCTTTGCTTTCCAGAGGCCCAGGGACCGTTGCAGGAGGAGGAGCGGCGTCCCGGTGGTGGGTAGATAAACAGCGAGGGGCTTTGTACCCAAAACTGCAACGTTCCATTCACGTTTCATATAAGTGAGGAAGCCGCTGATTGGTGGAAGAGGACTAACAGGAAGCAGCTGATTGGGAGTCAGATCCCTGCTGATTTCCTCCAGCAGTTTGTATTGTATCCAGGGTAAGGCTTTGTATTGTATCCAGGATAAGGGGGGAGAATGAGGGCCAGGGCAGTTTACTGTTCTGGATGTCAGATGTGGGAAGTCATGGAGTCTGATACCCCTCCAGACGTCCACATCTGTGCCAGGTGCGTCAAGATGGGGCTCCTAAGGGACCGTGTTAGGAACCTGGAGCAGCAGCTCGATGACCTCTGCCTGATCAGGGAGAGTGAGGAGGTCATAGAAAGGCGTTATAGGGAAGTGGTCACTCCAAGACCACGGGAGGCAGACAAGTGGGTCACGGTTAGGAAGGGCAAGGGGCAGAGGCAGGGACTAGTGAGTACCCCCGTGGCTGTACAACTTGAAAATAAGTACTCCTGTTTGAGTACTGTTGGGGGGGACAGCCTTCCTGGGGGTAGCGACAGCGGCCGGGCCTCCAGCACAGAGAACGGCCCTATTGCTCAGAAGGGTAGGGAAAAGAAGAGGAGGGCAATAGTAATAGGGGACTCAATAGTTAGGGGGTCGGATAGGCAATTCTGTGGACGCAGTCAGGAGACCCGGATGGTAGTTTGCCTCCCTGGTGCCAGGGTCAGGGATGTGTCTGAACGCGTCCAAGATATCCTGAAATCGGAGGGAGAGGAGCCTGAGGTCGTGGTACATATAGGTACCAATGACATAGGCAGAAAAAGAGAAGAGGTCCTGAAAGGAGAATTTAGGGAGTTGGGGGGAGAGTTAAGGAGAAGGACTGCAAAGGTACAATCTCAGGATTACTACCTGTGCTACACCACAGTGAGAGTAGGAATGGAATGAGGTGGAGGATAAATGCGTGGCTGAGGAACTGGTGCAGCGGGCAGGGATTCAAGTTTCTGGATCATTGGGACCTCTTTTGTGGAAGGTGTGACCTGTACAGAAAGGACGGGTTGCACTTGAACCCGAGGGGGACCAATATCCTGGCGGGGAGATTGGCAAAGGCTACCGGGGAGACTTTAAACTAGAACGGTTGGGGGGAGGGATTCAAATAGAGAAAGCTAGTAGACAATGTGGGAGGCAGGAGGCAGAGAAGGGAAGCACTCGGACCCAAAATGTAGGGGAGAAAGAAGAAATAGATAATAAACAGAGAAAAAGTGGTATATCTTAAATGTGTATATTTTAATGCTAGGAGCACTGTAAGAAAGGGGGATGAGCTTAGAGCCTGGATTGACACCTGGAAGTATGATCTTGTGGCGATCAATGAAACATGGTTGCAGGAGGGCTGTGATTGGAAACTAAATATTCCAGGATTTCGTTGCTTCAGGGGTGATAGAATTGGAGGGGCAAGAGGTGGGGGTGTTGCATTGCTTGTCAAGGAAGATATTACAGTAGTGCTTTGGCAGGATAGATTAGAGGGCTCGTCTAGGGAGGCTATTTGGGTGGAACTGAGAAATGGGAAAGGTGTAGCAACACTTATAGGGGTGTATTATAGACCGCCTAATGGGGAACGAGAAATGGAAGAGCAAATATGTAAGGAGATAGCAGATATTAGTAGTAAGCACAAGGTAGTGATTGTGGGAGATTTCAATTTTCCACACATAGACTGGGAAACATATTCTGTAAAAGGGCTGGATGGTTTGGAGTTTGTAAAGTGTGTGCAGGATAGTTTTTTGCAGCAATACATAGTGGTACCTACTAGAGAAGGGGCAGTGCTGGACCTCCTGTTAGGAAATGAGAGAGGGCAGGTGGCGGAGGTATGCGTTGGGGAGCACTTCGAGTCCAGTGATCACAATACCATTAGTTTCAATATAATTATGGAGAGGGTCAGAACTGGACCTAGGGTTGAGATTTTTGATTGGAGAAAGGCTAACTTTGAGGAGATGCGAAAGGATTTAAAAGGAGTGAATTGGGACATGTTGTTTTATGGGAAGGATGTAGAAGAGAAATGGAGGGCATTTAAAGGTGACATTTTAAGAGTACAGAATCTTTATGTCCCTGTTCGGTTGAAAGGAAATAGTAAAAATTGGAAAGAGCCATGGTTTTCAAGGGAAATTGGACACTTGGTTCGGAAAAAGAGAGAGATCTACAATAATTATAGGCAGCATGGAGTAAATGAGGTGCTTGAGGAGTATAAAGAATGTAAAAAGAATATTAAGAAAGAAATTAGAAAAGCTAAAAGAAGATATGAGGTTGCTTTGGCAAGTAAGGTGAAAGTAAATCCAAAGGGTTTCTACAGCTATATTAATAGCAAAAGGATAACAAGGAATAAAATTGGTCCATTCGAGAGTCAGTGGACAGCTATCTGCAGAGCCAAAAGAGATGGGGGAGATATTGAACAATTTCTTTTCTTCGGTATTCACCAAGGAGAAGGATATTGAATTATGTGAGGTAAGGGAAACAAGCAGAGTAGCAATGGAAGCTATGAGATTCAAAGAAGAGGAGGTGTGGACACTTTCTAAAAATATGAAAACGGATAAGTCTCCAGGTCCTGACAGGATATTCCCTTGGACATTGAGGGAAGTTAGTGTAGAAATAGCAGGAGCTATGACAGAAATATTTCAAATGTCATTAGAAACGGGAATAGTGCCGGAGGATTGGCGTACTGCGCATGTTGTTCCGTTGTTTAAAAAGGGTTCTAAGAGTAAATCTGGCAATTATAGACCTGTTAGTTTGACGTCAGTGGTGGGCAAATTAATGGAAAGGATACTTAGAGATAATATATATAAGCATCTGGATAAGCAGGGTCTGATTAGGAACAGTCAACATGGATTTGTGCCTGGAAGGTCATGTTTGACTAATCTTCTTGAATTTTTCGAAGAGGTTACTAGGGAAATTGATGAGGATAAAGCAGTAGATGTTGTCTATATGGACTTCAGTAAGGCCTTTGACAAGGTTCCTCATGGAAGGTTGGTTAAGAAGATTCAATTGTTGGGTATTAATGGTGGAGTAGCAAGATGGATTCAACAGTGGCTGAATGGGAGATGCCAGAGAGTAATGGTGGATGGCTGTTTGTCAGGTTGGAGGCCGGTGACTAGTGGGGTGCCTCAGGGGTCTGTGTAGGGTCCACTGTTGTTTGTCATGTACATCACTGATCTGGATGATGGGTGGAAAATTGGATTAGTAAGTATGCAGATGATACTAAGATAGGTGGTGTTGTGGATAATGAAGAAGATTTTCAAAGTCTACAGAGAGATTTAGGCCATTTGGAAGAGTGGGCTGAAAGATGGCAGATGGAGTTTAATGCTGATAAATGTGAGGTGCTACATCTCGGCAGGACAAATCAAAATAGGACGTACATGGTAAATGGTAGCGAATTGAGGAATGCAGTTGAACAGATGGATCTAGGAATAACTGTGCATAGTTCCCTGAAGGTGGAATCTCATGTAGATAGGGTGGTAAAGAAAGCTTTTGGTGTGCTGGCCTTTATAAATCAGAGCATTGAATATAGAAGTTGGGATGTAATCCTAAAATTGTACAAGGCATTGGTGAGGCCAATTCTGGAGTATGGAGTACAATTTTGGTCGCCTAATTATAGGAAGGATGTCAACAAAATAGAGAGAGTACAGAGGAGATTTACTAGAATGTTGCCTGGGTTTCAGCAACTAAGTTACAGAGAAAGGTTGAACAAGTTAGGTCTTTATTCTTTGGAGCACAGAAGGTTAAGGGGGGACTTGATAGAGGTCTTTAAAATGATGAGCGGGTTAGACAGAGTTGACGTGGATAAGCTTTTCCCATTGAGAGTAGGGAAGATTCAAACAAGGGGACATGACTTGAGAATTAAGGGACGGAAGTTTAGGGGTAATATTAGGGGGAACTTCTTTATTCAGAGAGTGGTAGTTGTGTGGAATGAGCTTCCAGTGGAAGTGGTGGAGGCAGGTTCGATTTTATCCTTTAAAAATAGATTGGATGGGTATATGGACGGGAAAGGAATGGAGGGTTATGGTCTGAGTGCAGGTAGATGGGACTAGGGGGAAGTAGAAAGAAGGGGGGAAAAAAAATGTTCGGCACGGACTTGAAGGGCCGAGATGGCCTGTTTCCGTGCTGTAATGGTTATATGGTTATAAATCATGAGCGGGATAGAGTGAATGCACAAAGACAAAGGGGAATTAAAAACAAGGACATATATTTAAGGTGAGAGGGCTAGATTTAATATGATTCTGGGGGTCAAATTCTTCACTCAGAGGGTGGTGGCGATATGGAACTAGTTGTCAGAGGAAGTAGTTGAGGCAGGTACTATAACAGTATTTAATAGACACTTGGACAGGTACCTAGATAGTAAAGGTTAGAGGGATATGAACCAAATCAAACAAGCTTAGATGGGCATCTAGGTTAGCATAGACAAGTTGAGCCGAAGAGCCTGTTTCCGTGCTGTATGACTATCAGACCATCAGATGCTCCTGGAGTCCAAGCCTCCTCCCTCTTAGTGTTCTAACAATATTGAATAACACACTGATTTCACAGTACAATATCCACAGTATGCTACGGTTTGCTCTACAAAAGTGACAAGGTAGTTGAGTTACCATACCAGTAATCCAGAGAGCAGAGTTGAAATCAATCCATGACAGCTGTGAATTTCAAATTCAATTAATAAATGGAATTAAAAAAAAAAAAATAGTCATTTGCAACAGTACCCATCAAACTACCAGATTGGTGTAAAAACGTACTTGGTTCACTAATGGCTTTTAAGACAGAAAATCTGCATCCTTGCCTGGCCTGACTTAAATGCCTCTGCAGTGACCTAGCAAGTCATTCATACCCACAATACCATAACCACGACATTGAAACATAGAAAGAATACAACCCGTCAGGCTAAGTCGAGTTTATTGTCATGTGCGCAAGAACTGTGAAGTACAGATATAATGAAAATCTTCTTTCAGAGGCAGCCTCACGGCCACAACCACACAGGCAGCACGTTAAAACAAAGCATGCAAAAATTCCACAAATTCTGCAAGACAGTAAACAGAACAAGAAAACTGTGCAAAAAATCAAAATAATAGTGCAAAATACAATTAGAAAAAGAAGCAAGTGCAGTCCATCAAGTTCCATTTCTGAGGTCAGTTTAGGTTTAGTTCAAGAACCTGATAGTTGAAGGAAAATAGCTATTCCTGAAGATGGTGGTCTGTGATTTCAAGCTTCTGAACCTTCTGCCCTACGGTAGCAGCGAAAAGACGGCAAGATCCGAATAGAGAGGATCCTTGATGATTGATGCACCTTCTTGAGGAGGCACTTTGTGTAGAAGTTTTTGATGGTGAGGACGGCTATGACTGGGCTGAGTCTACCACTCTCTGCAGCCTCTTGTGCTCCTGTGCGAGAAATATTCTCTACCAGGACAAGAAGAACCCAGTCAGGATACTTTCTGTAGTGTTTAGTTTAGTTTAGAAATACAGCACGGAAACAGGCCCTTTGGCCCACTGAGTCCGTGCCAACCACCGATCCCTGTACATACTAGCACTATCCTTCACATTAGGGACAATTTACAATTCTTACAGTAGCCAATTAACCTACAAACCTGTACGCCTTTGGAATGTGAGAGGAAACAGGAGCTCCCAGAGAAAACCCACGCGGTCACAGGGAGAACGTTCAAATTCTGTACAGACAGCACCCATAGTCAGGATCAAACCTGGGTCTCTGGCGCTGCAAGCACTGTGCGGCAGCAACTCTGTGCCGTCCTACTGCTTTATTATACTAACACTATAATAATGCTACAGCGAGCTACTTTCCAACTTGTCAGAGAAGGTGGCTGGCCCCCAATCCAGACAGTCTTCCTGTGAATCCTCTCTGCATCCTTTCCAGTCTCCATATCTTGCCTATAGAGGGGCAACCAGAACCGCATCTAACACTCCAAACGCAGCCTTCGCAAAGTCCTAAAAGTCTTGACTCTAATACTCAATTCCCCGACCAAGGAAGGCAAGCATACCATGAGCCTTCTTTACCACTGAACCTACTTGTGTTGCCACTTTCTGCAAGTTATGGACTCTGTGCATCAAAGGGTCTTGCTATTAATTGTATACTTTCCCTTACATTCAACGTCCCAAAGTGCAACTTCATCTGCCATTTCTCCGCCCATTTCTGAACCTGCACTATATCCAGTTGTATGCTTTGAAAGCCTTCCTCACAGCCCGCAATCACAGCAATCTTAGTGTCATCTGCAAACTTACGAACCAACTCATCTACATTTACGCCCAAAACATTTCTTTAAAGAGACACAAAATGCAGGAGTGACTCAGTGGATCAGGCAGCAACTCTGGAGAAATGGATAGGTGACATTTAGTGAAAAGCTTCAGTTTCCGAGCTACACAGACAGAAATAAAAATATATTAATTATATATAAATAATTGCATATATACGTGTGTGTATATTCATATATGTATGTGTGCGTGTATATGTCTTTATGTGTGCATATATATGTGCATGTATGTGTGTGCGTGCGTGTATATGTGTGTGCGCGCTTACATATGTCAGGGCTTGAAATTAGCGGTTGCCCGGGTGCCACTGACCACTCAAAGCGCCGCCGGGCAACCTAAACACCGAGTCATTTTGCCCGGCTTGGCAACCAGATACTGGTTTATACCGATAGACACAAAAAACTGGAGTAACTCCGCGGGTCAGGCGGCATCTCTGGAGAAAAGGAACGCGACGTGTTGTGTCGGTGACGGCTGTGTTGCGGGGCAAAGATACTAGGTGCAGGGTGAGGAAGGGTCGGAGCGAATGACGGGCCCCGAACAGCGGCAGCAGCGGCCGCGACAGCAGCTCCATCTCCTCCTCCTCCCGCACCCCGCCCGCCCTGATAAGGGCCTCTGCTTGTAAATCTGCTAACGGCGATAACCGCTTTCGAAACAAACCCTCCCGCACGCCGAGGCCGGGAGGAGGGAGAGAGGGGGAGTCCTCGGAGTGGCCGCTGCTGCCGCTGTGCGGGGCCCGTCATTCGCTCCGACTCGTCTGAAGCAGCTGCACCAAAGATCTTATAGCTATAGGATCTCTGAGCTGCACCGCTCGGCCCCGCACCTTGCTGTTGGCTGGCGGAGGAGGGAGGCGCTGGCGAGGAGTTCCCAATGGCCAAGGCAGCGGGGCGATGTTGTCCGAGGAGCTCTGACCTTCCTTCCTCCCCACCTCGCCCCCCCCTCCCCCTCTCCCCCTCCCTCTCTCTCTCTTGTACGCCCCCTCCACCCCCTTATCCTGGGATCCCCTCCACTCCATCCCGCACTGATCCCCATTCCCTCATCTATTCAGTCCTCACTGACATCCCCTGTGCTCCCTCCCCATCAACCCCCCCCTCCACATCTATTCATCCTGCGCTGATCACCATATCCACCTCGGATTAATTAAATTGTGAACACTTGAAACATTAAAACCGCAGTGTTCGATTGTCACTGCTACCATTGACACATTATTACAGATTTTTTTTATTTTTTTAAATTTATTAGAAGTACATTACATTACAACCACATACATTAGTACTCGTCACTTATATCTTCTTACAATTAATGTACTCCGTTTGTTTTTTACACTAGAAAAGGGAAAGGGTGAGATTGAGAGAAAGAAGAAGAAAGTGAAGGAAAAAGTGAAAGTGTAGAAAATGTGACAACAATGTGACAACAAGAAAGAAGACCCTATAAGAACAAAATTAAAAACAAAAGAAAAAGAGTTAAGAAATAGACCCTAGAAAAGAAAGAGAAAGAGAAAGAGGGAAGAGAAAAGCAAATAGTATTTATGAGCATTACGCAAATGACATACCAACTCTCCAACTTTCATCCCCCCTTACCTGACCTCAGTTTTTTTTTTAAAGTACCTTTGCACCCTATTTCTGTAATAATTCTATAAATACAGACCACGTCAGGTGGAAGTGATCTGGTTTACCTGCCAGGAGGAGTCTTATCTATATTTTACCATGGTCCAGGATTTATTGACACAGGTTGATTATACGCTGAATAATCCAACCACATTTTTGTTTGGAAGTGGAAAGAACTAATAGAAATTGCATTAATTGCAATGTGTAAAAAGAGTTGAGATACTGTCTTATAATTTTGCTGCATGTCATTGTGGGATATATCATGTCTTGATTGGTGAATATGTTTAGTGTGTGACTTTATTTGAAACAGAAATAATATGTGAATGCTTCATTGAGTATAATTCCGACTGGTAACTACGCACTTCGTCCGAGCACATTATCGCACGCGTCATGCAAGCCATCTTAAATGACCACCTAAACTGTCATTTGGCAACCTAAAAAGCTGCCCAGGTTGCCTGGCTGGCAACAGGGAAAAAAAGTTAAGCGAGAGCCCTGTATGTGTGCGCGTGCATGATTGATTTTTGGATCGGCACATGGATCTGCAGGGAATGGAGGGACATGGATTATAGTATATGCAGACAGATAACAGTTGGCTTTGGCAAATATTGGACTCAGACGTTGTGGACTGAAGGGCCAGTGCCCTACTGTTCTACGTTCCATGTAACTCCACTGGTCATAGACCGCCAGCCTGAATATTGTCCTTCTACCACAACCCTCTGTTCTCAGTAAGCTATTTATGCATCAATGCAACCAAGTTACTGTTGATCCCATGTGTCTTAATTTCTGGATCACCCTCCCATGCATGATTTACTAAAATCTATGCAGAAAACATCCGCTGCCGTACCCTCATCGATTACCTTCATAAGCTCCTTTAATAGGACAGCGCTGTGGCACATCTGGTAAAGCTGCTTCCTCACAGCGTCAGAGACCCCGGTTCAATCTTAACCTCGGCTGTTGTCTGTGTGTTTTCACATTCTCCCTATGGCTGTGCGGTTTCCTCCTGGTGCTCCAGCTACCTCCCACATCTCAAAGATGTGCAGGTTTGTAGGTTAAATCCCTCCTGTAAATTGCCCCTAGTGTGTAAGGAGTTGATAAGAAAGTGGGATGACATAGAACCAGTGTGAATGGGTGATCAATAGTCAGTATACGCTCGATGGGTTGAAGGGTCTGTTTCCATTCTGTATCTATAAACTGAACTAAACTAAAAACTCGATCATGTTACCAAGACATGACCCGCAGTATATAATGCCCTGGTAACTGTTCCTACTTAACCTTTCTCTTCCAAATGGGAGTAAATCCTCCAAATAAAGATAATCCAAACACAAAGAATCCTCTCCAATATCTTCCTTACCACTGACACAAGGCTCCACGGACTATAACTCCCTGGATCCTCTCTACTTCCCTTCTTAAATAAATGAACATTAGCTAGTCCAATCCTACAGGACCTCGTCTGTGGCTAGAGAAGATGCAAAGATGTTTGTCAAGGCTGCTGCAATCTCTATTCTTGCCCCTGTCAATAACCCAGGATAGTTCTCATCAGGCCCTGGAAATGTAGCAGCTCTCCCTACACTTTCTCCCTCACATCCATTCAGGGACCCCAGCCGGCCGTTCAAGCAAGACAGAGATTCACATGCACCTCTTCTAACCTCATCTACTGCATTTGATGCTCCCTATGTGGCCTATTTTACATCGGCAAGACCGGACGTAGACTAGGCAAATGTTTCACAGAACACTTCCGCTCGGTCTGCCAAAGCCCGCTGAGTCTCCTGGTTGCTAACTATTCTAACTCCCTTCTCATTCCCATTCTCCTACAGCCCATTCTAGCCTCCATTGCCAAAGAGAGGCCACATGCAAACTGGAAGACCATCGCCTCCTATTCCGCTTGAGTAATTTACCATCCAACACTCAGACATTGAATTTTCCAATCACACAACTTTTTCGTCTTATCATCTCTGGCATTTGTCCAACCATCTGTCAATCAAACTATCCCTCACCTGTACCCACCTATCACTTGCCTGGCTTTGTTCTGCCGCCACCTCTCTTCCCGCTTTCTTCCCCCTACTACAATCAGTCTGAAGAAGAGTACTACAGGTGTACGGTGGCGAGGATATTGACTGATTGCATCATAGCCTGGCTCGGCAACTCTAATGCCAAGGGACAAATAAGACACTGGCCAGACCACCATGGGTTCTGACCATGCCACCAGAAGGATTTATAGGAGGTGCAGCCTAAAAAAAGGGATTCAGCATGATCAAGGACCCACACCATCCTCGCCACGCTCTCATTTCACTCCTGCCATTGGGAAGGTGGTATTGGAGTCTGAAAACAGTGACGTTGAGGTTCAGAAATAGCTTCTTCCAAACAACAATCAGGCTATTTAACACCACAAGCTGTCATGGTTGCACAGGAAGTTCAGCCTTTGTTTTGTTTTGCACTATATTGGTGTTTTTTATTTGTTTAACTTTTTTTTGTTTGTTGTGTTAGCTATTGAGTAGTGTATTGTGTTTACAAACATGTTGTGCTGCTGCAAGTAAGAATTTCATTGTTCTGTCTTGGCACATATGACAATTAAACACTCTAAACTCTCGTGACTCGAGCCAAAACGTTGTCTTTTCAAGTCCTTTGGAGATGCTGCCTGGCCCGCTGAGTTACAACAGCACTGTGCCTTTTTTCGTAATCAAGCATCTGTACTCCCTCGTGTCTACATTTTACCAGAATGTTGTTTGGATTAAAGGGTATCTGCTTTAGAGGTTAAAGAGACTTGGATTGTTTTCCTTGGAATGCCAGAGGTTGTGGGGAGACCTGATAAAGTACATTAAATTATGAGAGGCATCAATAGGGTAGAAAATGAGAACCCGTGTACAGGACGATCGCTGGTTGGCACAGACTTGGTGGGCTGAAGGGCCTGTTTCCATGCTGTATCTCTAAAATCTAGTCTAATTGCCAGGGTCAAAGACTAGAAGGCAGAGCCTCAAGGCGATAGGGGTAAAGGTCAAAGGAGATGTGCGGGACAGGATTTTTATTTTTACACACAAGAGGGGTGGAACGCGCTGCCAGGAGGAGTGGTGAAGGCAGATATGATAGTAGCATTTATGAGGCTACTAGATTGGCACATGGGTATGCAGGCAATTGAGGGAGATGAGATGAGTTTAGCTTGGCATCATGTTCGCCATAGACATTGTGGGCAGAAGGGTCTGTTTCCGAGCTGTACCTTTATGTGTTCTACGTTTAGTTTAGGGAAGCAACATGAAAACATTCCCTTCAGCCCACCTTGGCAACACCAAAGGTCGATCACATGTTCACACTAGTTCTATGCTATCCCACTATCTCATCTACTCTCTACGCAGAGGCCAATTAACTTACAGACCCTCATGCATTTGGGAATGTGGGAGGAGACCCTCATGCATTTGGGAATGTGGGAGGGATCATCTGGAGGCAACTTACGTGGTCAAAGGGGGAACGTGCAAACTCCACATAGACAGAACCAGACATCAGGATCAAATCCAGCTCACTAGCACTGTGTGTCTCTAAAGTCTCAGAGCTGAACAAAGTCGTCCTCACAAATCTTTCGGTTCTGCTATCACTGTCATACCTAACAGATAATAGGCTTGAATCTTCCGAACAATTCCCAGGCATTTTCATTTCTAATGGCGGGATAAATGCAACAGAGAGAACTGCACATTGATAACTGCACATTAGATTGGAGAGAATAACCCTGGGAGCTTTCAATGTTGACCCCAAACACCATTAGACCAAAACAAAGACACATTCTTATTTCCACCTGGCATCCTTCTAGCAATGTTACAAAATTTTGAGATTTTTAAAATCAAGTCTGCAATTTATCCCATCAGATAAAGCCAAAAATGAAGTTTAATTTGACACCTAATTCACTTTCATATCTTCAGTATTAAAAAAGTTACGGCTTTTTTCATACTCGGAAATTAGCATCTTGTTCCCTATTGCTTTTCCATTGACTTAACATAAAAGATGTGATCAAGGACAGTCAAAAGCCCATAACTTTCTTAAAAATTAAGAGAACTGAATGAAATTCAGTTATTATAGATTGAAGCATTCTGAAACAAATATGAAACAATCTTACTTGGATGACCTGAAATTAAAGGATATAATTAGTTAGTTACCCAATTGTAGCTAATTACAAAATTCAATTACTAGATCTAAACATCTATCCATTTCTTAAGAAAAGGTTAACATTTTTTAAAAGCCTAAGTGTCCAAATAACAGTCACACAAGAATTCACAATATAACATGATTTTTAAATCTCATTGTCATGAATTTATAGGCCAAGGAAGGAATTTAGTGTTTAATTCCTGTAAATTAATGGGCATTTAAATCATCTTGCGAGTGGGATTTTGTGGAACGCGCTGGTTTGGAACGTTGCGGTTGCAGTGAATTAAACCCCAATATCGGCAGGAAAAATACTGCCGGTTGGTATATTTACATAATCACATTTTCGCAACTTGAAATTTTTATTAAAGGCATCCTAAGAAGCAAGTTTATATGAAAAAATAAACGGTGTACCTTGCCTTGTTTAAGGTATGTGAGATCCGTCCCGTTGTCGGCGTTGATGGCATTTGAAGATGATTTTAATTTGACTCCAACAATTAAATTATAAAGCGCTAATTTTAATAAACTTAATAAAACGGCAGTCGAAGCGATTTTTCTTTAGCGACTAAACAGCCTGACAGAGATCGATTTGATTAGACTGCACAAATATCGCATTTTAAACCCGCCCCTCTCTCAAAGGCACCAAAGTCGCGCACACGGGCTGTGGCAGAACTGCAGCGCCGCTGAAGGTAAGTTTTGTAACATACCTAATCTTTCCTTAGCTGCTCTTCCACATATGAAAGTATCAAAAGGCAATAAAAGTTTCAAAGGCAGAATCTATTCTGAGTGAGGGCCTTCAATACTCAACATGACTTGTAGGCCCCGCTACTTACTGAGGAATATAGCTGCCAGACTGATATTGCTGCTGGTAATGCATGAATAAAGAGATAAACCTACTTGCCCATATCATCACTGTGACAGATGCACTACAACTGACCATCGCAAAACTCTTGCAGAGATAAAGTACCATCATTAATAAAAGGGGAAGATAATGGACAACAGATGCTGGTTTACAAAAAAAGACAAATGGTGGAGTAACAGCATTGCAGTGGGTCAGACAGCATCTCTGGAGAACATAGAACTGTACAGCGAATCAATTTCCATGTCGAACCTGATGTCAAGCCCACCTCATCTACCTGCACATAATCCATATCACTCCATTCCCTGGATATCCATGTGCCTATCCAAAAGTCTCTTAAATGCCACAATCGTATCTATGTCCATCACCACCCCTGGTTCCAGGTTCTCTCCACCTTTTGTGTAAAAAAAACGGCTTATACATCTCAACATAGAAAATAGCACAGGAACAGGCCCTTCACCACAATGTTTGTGCCAGACACGATGCCCAGCTGAACTGATCTCATATGCTTCCATATGATCCATATCCCTTAATTCCCTGCATTTCCAGGTGCCTATCCAAAACCCACTTAAATAGCACTATCGCATCTGCCTCCACCACCACCCAGGCAATGCGTTCCTGTGTAAAAAAACTTGCCCCGCAGATCTCTATTCAACTTTTCCCCTCTCACATTATAGCTATTGGTGGACATCCAGTGTTGGATATTTCCACCCTGGGAAAGGATCTGACTGTACAATCTATTCATGCCTCTCATAATTTTATATACTTCTACCCCTCAACCTCCGACATTCCAGAGAAAATGATCCAAGTCTATTTAACCTCTTCCTGTAGCCGAAACCCTCTAATCCAGGCAGCATTCTGGTAAACCGCCTCTGCACCCTGTCCAAATCCTCCTCCACATCTTTCCTGTAATGGGCCTAACCAAATGCACCTAACCAAAGTCCAGTAGAGCTGCATCATGGCTTCCTCAACCTCGTACACAATTCCCTTCGCAATGGAGGCTAGCATTCCATATGCCTTCTTTACCACCCTATCTCGTTGTGTTGCCACCTTTAGTGAGCAATGAACTTGGACTCTAAGATTCTTCTGCACATCAATGCTGTTAAGGGTCTTGCCACTAACTCTATACTCTCTCTTTACATTCAACCTCCCAAATTGCAACACCAGCAACTCCCATTTTCTCGCCCATTACTGCAGCTGATCTATATCCTGCTGTATCTTCCGACAACCTTCCTCCCTATCTGCAACAATTTTGGTGTTGCCAACAAATTTACTCACCAACCCATCTACATTTATCTCTAGGTTAAGAGTGTGTGTTTTCCTGTGTTTGTACAGTGCCCTCCATAATGTTTGGGACAAAGACCCATCATTTATTTATTTGCCTCTGTACTCCATAATTTGAGATTTGTAATAGAGAAAATCACATGTGGTTAAAGTGCACATTGTCAGATTTTATTAAAGAGTATTTTTATACATTTTGGTTTCACCATGTAGAAATTACAGCTGTATTTATACATAGTCTCCCCCCCCCCCCCCCCACCCATTTCAGGGCACCATAATGTTTGGGACACATGGCTTCACAGGTGTTTGTAATTGCTAGGGTGTGTTTAATTGCCTCCTTAATGTAGGTATAAGAGAGCTCTCAGCACCTAGTCTTTCCATCACCTTTGGAAACTTTTATTGCTGTTTATCAACACGAGGACCAAAGATGTGCCAATGAAAGTCAAAGAAGCCATTATGAGACTGAGAAACAAGAATAAAACTGTTAGAGACATCAGCCAAACCTTAGGCTTCCAAAACCAACTGTTTGAAACACCATTAAGAAGAAAGAGAGCACTGGTGAGCTTACTAATCTCAAAGGGACTGGCAGGCCAAGGAAGACCTCCACAGCTGATGACAGAAGAATTCTCTCGATAACAAAAAAAATCCCCAAACACCTGTCTGACAAATCAGAAACACTCTTCAGGAGTCAGGTGTGGATTTGTCAATGACAACTGTCTACAGAAATACAGAGGCTACACTGCAAGATGCAAACCACTGGTTAGCCACAAAAATAGTTTGCCAAGAAGTACTTAAAAGAGCAACCACAGTTCTGGAAAAAGGTCTTGTGGACAGATGAGACGAAGATTAACATATCGGCGTGATGGCAAGAGCAAAGTATGGAGGAGCGAAGGAACTGCCCAAGATCCAAAGCATACCACCTCATCTGTGAAACATGGTGGTGGGGGTGTTATGGCCTGGGCATGTATGGCTGCTGAAGATACTGGCTCACTTATCTTTATTGATGATACAACTGCGGATGGTAGTAGCATAGTGAATTCTGAAGTGTATAGACACATCCTATCTGCTCAAGTTCAAACAAATGCCTCAAAACTCATTGGCCGGCGGTTCATTCTACAGCAAGACAATGATCCCAAACATACTGCTAAAGAAGGAGTTTTTCAAAGCTAAAAAATGGTAAATTCTTGAGTGACCAAGTCATTCACCCGATCTGAACCTAATTGAGCATGCCTTTTATATGCTGAAGAGAGAACTGAAGGGGACTAACCCCCAAAACAAGCATAAGCTAAAGATGGCTGCAATACAGGCCTGGCAGAGCATCACCAGAGAAGACACCCAGCAACTGGTGATGTCCATGAATCGCAGACTTCAAGCAATCATTGCATGCAAAGGATATGCAACAAAATACTAAGCATAACCACTTTCATTTACATGACATTGCTGTGTCCCAAACATTATGGTGCCCTGATATGGGGGGGACTATGTATAAACACTACTGAAATGTCTACATGGTGAAACCAAAATGTATAAAAATGGCCTTTATTAAAATCTGACAGTGTGCACCTTAACCACATATGATTTTTTTTCTATTACAAATCTCAAATTGTGGAGAACAGAGGCAAATAAATAAATGATAGGTCTTTGTCCCAAACATTATGGAGGGCACTGAATATAAAATTATGAGAAGCACAGATAGGAGGAACAGTTAGACACCTTTTCCCAGATGGAAATATCAAATACTAGAGGACATAGCTGTAAGGTGAAAGAAGCAAGGTTTCAAGGAGATGTGGAGCGCAAATGTTATTTTACACTGAGGATGTTGACTGTCTGGAGAGGGCTGCTGCGGTGGTGATTGAGGCAAACATGATATAGCCTTTAACAGGCTGTTGGAAGATATATGGATATGCAGGGATGAAGGGCATCAATTTCAGCACAGACATTGTAGGCCGAATGTCCTGTTTTTGTGCGGTTACTATTATAGTGCAGTTACACTAATTGTGGAATACAGAGGCAAATAAATAAATGGTGGGTCTTTGTCCCAAACATTATGGAGGACCCTGTGTGTCTACATATATTATAACATTATATTTTTTAAATGACACATGACCATAAAAAACTGAAGAGATCCCTCTAATTATTGAGTCCACTATCACTCTACCTGACTTCACCCAACCCTGCTGTGCGTCAGAGCCAGGCGCGGTGCCACAGACCTGGCTGCTGCTGCTCTCCCCTCAACGCTCATCCCCCTCAAGAGTATCTAAAGTAGTATACCTGTTTGGGGGGGGGGGGAATGGCCACAAGGGATTCCTGAAGGGGAAGGGGTGGCAGGATTGTGGGAGAAATAGGTGCAGATCCAGGGGGGGCATGGGGAAGAAAGTGTGGAATGCAAGGTGCTGTTCTTCTAGTTTGTGTGAGATCTCACTTGGGCAATGGAGGAGGCCAGGCCAAAAAGATCAGTATGGTAATGAGAAGGGGGTTTAAATCAATTAGTAATCAGATGACCAGCAGGCCTTGACGACCGAACGCAGGTGTTTGGTGAAATGGTCGTCCAGGGCTCTAAATTAGCGGTTGCCCGGGTGCCACTGACCACTCAAAGTGCTGCCGGGCAACCTAAACACCGAGTCATTTTGCCCGGCTTGGCAACCAGATACTGGTTTGTACCGAAGATAGACACAAAAAACTGGAGTAACTCCACGGGTCACGCAGCATCTCTGGAGAAAAGGAACGCGACGTTTCGTGTCGGCGGCGGCTGTGCGGGGCAAAGACACTAGGTACGGGGTGAGGAAGGGTCAGAGCGAATGACGGGCCCCGAACAGCGGCAGCAGCGGCCGCGACAGCGCCTCCATCTCCTCCTCCTCCCACACCCCGCCCGCCCTGATAAGGGCCGCTGCTAGTAAATCCACTAAAGGCGCTTTGAAAACAAACCCTCCCGCACTCTGAGGCCGGGAGGAGGGAGGGAGGGGGAGGCCTTGGTGTGCAGGAGGGTTTGTTTTGAAAGCGGTGTTAGCGGATTTACAAGCAGCGGCCCTTATCAGGGCGGGCAGGGTGCGGGAGGAGGAGGAGATGGAGCCGCTATCGTGGCCGCTGCTGCCTGTGCGAAGCCCGTCATTCGCTCCGACCCTTCTGAAGCAGCTGCACCAAAGATCTTATAGCTATAGGATCTCCGAGTTGCACCGCTCGGCCCCAGTGATTGGCTGGCGGAGGGGGGAGGCGGTGGCGAGGAGTCCCCAACGGCCAAGGCAGCGGGGCGATGTTGTCCGAGGAGCGCTGACCTTCCTTCCTCCCAACCTCGCACCCCCCTCTCCCCCTCTCTCTCTCTCTTGTACGCCCCCTCCACCCCCTTATCCTGGGACACCTCCATTCCATCCCGCACTGATCCCCATTCCCACCTCTATTCAGTCCTCACTGACATCCCCTGTGCTCCCCTCCCCATCTACCCCCCCCCATCTATTCATCGTGCGCTGATCACCCTATCCACCTCGCATTGATTCTCCTGCCACCACCCGCCCCCCCATCCATCCTACACTGATTCCCCAATTCATCCTGTACTTACCCCTTTCCCATCCATCCTGCACTTCTCCATCCATCCTGTACGGATCCCCCATCCATCCTGTACTAATCCACGCATTCATCCCGTATTGACCCACCCTCCATTTACCCTGCACCTTCCTCCCTTCCCCTCATTCATCCTGTAGTGATCCCCCATTCATCCTGCACAGACCCTCCGATCCACACTGTACTGACCCCCCCCCCCCCATTCATCCTGCGCTGATCTCCCCCCCCACCCATTCAAGAAGGATGGGGGGAACAGTCTGAAGAAGGGTCTCGACACGAAACGTTGCCTATTTCCTTCGCTCCATAGATGCTGCCTCACCCGCTGAGTTTCTCCAGCACTTTTGTCTACCCCCATCCATCCCGTACTGAACCCCCCAATTCAACACCACTGACATCCCCCGTGCTCTCCCCTCACAATTTTACCTACTCCAACCAACACGTACTAATTCACCTGCCTCAATCCATCCATTCTGCACCGACTGCCTTCTAACCACCCCACCCCCGCTCTCCACCCCGCACTGATTCACACACACCCCACTCCCTGACCCTATTGTGCTGGAAATGTCTTCAGAGCAAACATTGACTATGTTTGATAACGGAATGCAATCAAATGTGTTTTAATTCCCAATGTTATTATTTGTTTTAATCCATAAAGATGGATTAATTAAGTTCATCCTCCTGAAGGATCTTCTGACGTCAGCCTCTGAGACTGATACCATTGGGGGGGGGAAGATATGGGGGGGAGATATGGGGGCACGGGAAGGCACAACAATGTTCTCCGTATCAAAGCGTGTATAGAACACACTGAGCTCATCCAGCAGTGATGCTTCGGTGCATCAACATGTTCTCCCATATCCCCAAAACGTGCGGGTTTGTATGTTAATTGGCCTCTGTAAAATAGCCCCTAATGTGTAGGTAGTGGATGCAAAACTGGGATAACAGAACTAGTGTGAAAAGGTAATCAATAGACCACGTGGAATCAGTGGGCCAAATGACCCATTTGCCTGCTGTATTTCTACACTAAACCAAGATGGGTTGAGTAAGTGACAAAGGCTAAGAGGTGAAAAGTAGTCCTGGGAAGGGGAGAGATGGGTGGGAAGGGATGAGCGAACTAAGAAGTTGCAGAGTGGTCACTACAGAAAGCAGAAAGGGGTGGGGACAGGAAATTGTGACTGATGGCGGGATCACACTGAAGGTGGCGGAAATGTCAGAGAACCATGTAGTGGATGCGAGGCTAGTGGAATAAAAGATGAGGACCAGGGCAATTCTATCCCTGTTCCATCAGAGCGAGAGTAGAACTGCAGGAAACTAGGATGCCAGTTTACATTTGGAAAAAAATGTTCAACATAACTAACAAAAATACACGCACATCTGAGACCCATGGCGACTTTGAAGAGAGACAAAGTGAAGTTGTTAACGGTGAGGACAAGTTTTACCAGACAGTGTCAGTTGAGAGAAATTGATTGGACCTCTGCTAACAAGACAGTCGAACTCCACATAGACAGCACCCAAGGTCAGGATTGAACCCAGGTCTCTGGCGCTGTGGGACAGCAGCTCTACCAGCTGCCCAAATCTTAACCTTCTGGAAGAGGCCACCATGTGGACAACATTAATGTCCTATCCTCATCATTTACCCTTGTCACCTTCTCAAAAAACTCAACCTGCCTATTCCCTTCTGAATGGAAGTAAATGCTATCTTGAAGAATCCCCTCCAATAACTTTCTTGATGTTGGACATCCGGTGGCATGTTGGAAATCCGGTGGCGCTGTTGCTTGCTGCCTCTGCCCACGGTCTGGCTGTCTTTTTTAATTTTGTTATGTTTAGAGTGTATTTTTTTCTTTTTTTTCGGTATTTTATGTGGGGGGAAGCGGGTAGGGTAAGGGGGAAACCGTCCTTCAGTCGATTCCTGGCGAGGATGCGGCTATTATCCGAGTCCCGTCCTCCCCCCCCCCCCCCCGCGGCCTACTAACTGGATTGGCGCGGCCTTTCCTACCGGACCGGACCAGAGCTTCAGCAGCGGCGGCGAGGTGCTGGAAACACCGCGGAGCGGGCAAGGCCTTACCTGGGTTCGCCACTTGGAGCTCCGGAGTGTTGGGCCGCTGCTCCAAGATCGCGGAGCTGTGGGTGTGGAGCTCCCAACGCGGGCGGCACTGACTTTACATCGCGGAGTCCTGGGACCCTTTGCCGGGGGTCGCCAGCGCGAATCTCCGCCCAACGTGGCCTGTGGACTCCGGTGGAAGGTGGCCGGCGAGAGGGCCTGAGCATCGGGCCGCCCGTAGCGGTGAC
Organism: Malacoraja senta; assembly: GCA_038087875.1. Taxonomy (NCBI): domain Eukaryota; kingdom Metazoa; phylum Chordata; class Chondrichthyes; order Rajiformes; family Rajidae; genus Malacoraja; species Malacoraja senta. The sequence goes on along the minus strand of CM075978.1, from coordinate 155,552,718 downwards.
TACGGGGTGCTCGGGAAGCCCCGACCACGGGTGAACATTGGGGAACATCGGCGAGGAGGTTGACTGGACTTTGGTTCCTTCCCTCACAGTGGGGAACTTTGGTACCGCTGTGGGGATGTTTGTGTTGTGGACTACTGTGTTCTGTGTTTTGTGTTATTTTTATTTTATTTTTTTGTATGACTGTAAGGGAAAAATAATTTTGTTGTCTCTTTATTGAAGACAATGACAATAAATTAAATCAAATCAAATCAAATCAAATCTTACAACTGATACGATAGGCCTATGATAGGCCACTGGCTTATAATTCTATGGATTCTCTCTAGTTCCCTTTTTAAACAAAAAGTTTAAAGTTGTGGCTAGAGAAAATGCAAAGATCTTTGGCAAGTAACTGTATCGCATACACTTCCATATGGGTAGTCTACAACCCAACGACTTGAATTCACAGCCCTCTCTGGGTCCCCTTTCTCACCCACCATCTCTCCATTCATTTCTATATTTCACACTTCACATTCCTTTCTTGAATGTAAGAGACATTCCAGCATCTATAGGTATTTGTCTTTTCCACTCCACTTCCAACCGTGGTGACTATTTCCATCCTTCACTGCCCCACCTGCCAATCGATGCCTCCATAACTCAATCCACCTACTCCTTGCTACCTCTTGCCCAACCCATTCGCTCACCTTTGCTGTCAGCAATCACACAACTACTCCAGTCTTGAGAAAGAGTCCTGACCCAAAATGTCATCTGTCCATTTCCTTCCACAGATGCTGCCCAACCAGTTAAATTCCTCCAACTGCTTTTATTTATTCCAGCACCTGCAGTCTCTTCTGAAACAAAAACATGATTTTTGAACAGTCATAGAACATAGATCAGTACAGTACATGAACGGGATGTTTGCGCCGAACAGGATGCCCAGTTAAACTTATCTCATCTGGCTGTACATGAACCATATCCCTTCATTCACTGCACTTCCATGTGACTATCTAAAAGCTTCTTAAACGCCAGCAACATATCTGCCTCAACCACCACGCCTGGCAATATGTTCCAGGCCCCCATCACTCTCTGTAAATAACTTGCTCCACACATCTCCATTAAATGTACCCTCTCACCTTAGAGCAGTGGCTCTTAACCTGGGGGTCGTTTGGGTTTTTTCCGGAGGTCATGAAGGGATCATAAATAACATATCAATTTGTTGAGCCTATTTTTAGGAACCTAACAAAGGTACATACCACACACGGTATTTTGTTCACACATGGTAAAGTTCTCAATCATGTTATTCAACTTCGAGAGGAAATAGCGCTGTTCTTGGAGAGAAGGTGTACCGAGAAGGAGAATCAGCTTCATGAAAAGATGCAGGATGAACTGTTTGTGATGAAGGTTGCTAACTTGGCTCTCTTCTTCGCCGAAGTGAATTCCTTTAACCTCCCAATGCTACACACGGCTTGTGACAAAGTGGCAGCGTTCAGGAGGAAGATTCAACTTTACCAGAGAAGAGGCCAGGACGGCGACATGACTATCTTCCCTGAGATGACGACTCTCCAGATGCTGAATGCCACTTCCACGAGGAGATCTCAACACACCGTCTGGCAATTAGTGAAGCTATCGAACGTTACTTCCCCGGACTGGACTACCGCTCTCGTGAGGAGTGGATCGTCCGACCCTTTTCCGTTGAAGACGGTGCCATCAGCAATACTGACGTGGCTGCAAAGGTTGAATTTTACCGAATTCGTGAAGATGCGCAGCTCAAGAGTGACTTCATGGAACAAGACCTCACCACGTATTGGCTGAAAGTGAAGGACTGTCCTGTTCTTTCGACGAGGGCCCTGACGCTATTGGTCCAGTCCCCTTCAACCTATCGCTGTGAGGCTGAATTCTCAACCATGGTAACTCTGAAAACGAAGGCACGCAATAGGCTTGTGATCGTCGCTGACATGAGGTGCTGCCTGTCGAGCATTCGTCCTCGTTTTGATCGCCTGATGGTTGTGAAGCAATTTCAGCCATCCCATTGACTGAGTATTGGCAGACATGTTTTAATAAATCGGGCTGTTTTTTTTTCAATTTTTGTTTTTGTTTTGTGCAGTCCAAGAATGTCTGATGGGGTTGTGGGGCCAAAAAGGTTAAGAACCACTGCCTTGGAGCTATGTCCTCTAGTCCTGGTAATTTTCATCTTGGGAAAAGGTTCTGAATGTTAACCCAACTCTGCCTCTCATAATTTTATAAATTTCTATCAAAACTCCCTTCAACCTCCAATGTTCCAGAGAAAACAATCCAAGTCTATCCAACCTCTCCCTGTAGCTGAAACACTCTAATCCAGGCAGCATTCTGATAAACCTCTGCACCCTCTCCAAAGCCACCACATCTTTCCTGTAATGAAGTGACGAGAACTGCAGGCAATACTCCAAATGGTGCCTAACCAAAGTCCGATGGAGCTGCATCATGACTTCCTGACTCTTACATTCAAGCAATCCCTAGCAATGAAGGCAAGCATACCATACAACTTTACCATCCTATCTACTTGTGCTGCCACCTTCAGTGAGCTATGAACTTGGACTCCAAGATCCATCTGCACATAAGTGCTGTTAAGGGTCTTGCCATCAACTGTATACTCTCTCCTTGCATTCAACCGCTCAGTGTGCAACACCTCACATTTGCTCAGAGTAACCTCTATCTGGCATTTCCCTGCCCATTTTGCAGCTGACCTATATCACACCATATCTTCTGACAGCATCCCTCACTGTCTGCTATTTCTCCAATTTTGGTGCCGTCATCAAGCTTATATAACCAACCCATTTACGTGAAGGTCAACGGAGGGCTCGGGGCTCCTCACCACGGGAGAGCAAACAAGGGAAGAGATTGAACTTTTTTCGCCTTCCAGGGGTCACTGTGGTGGATGTTTATGTTAAAATGTATTTTGGGTGTTCTGTTGCCCTTTATTTGTATGACTGACTTGGCAAATTAAATTCCTCGTATGTTGGAAAACATACTTGGCTAATAAAGTATTATTGTGATTGTGATTTACATGTATCACAAACAGAAGTCCCAGCACAGATCCCTGTGGAACCTCATTGATCACAGATGTCCAGCTCAGAATAATACCTTCCACCACAACCCTCCATCTTCTATCAAAAATCCAGTACTACCAATTGAACGACTTGCTGGAGACTTGTACCCACCGCAGACAGATAGAGTGACAGAGCATGGAAATAGGCCCTTCGTCCATGCCAACCAAGATGCCCCATCAAAGCTAATCCCATTTGCCTGTGCTTGGCCCATATCACTCGCAACCTTTCCTATCCAACCCATTTATTTTTATGTCTAGGTCATTTAAATATATCACGAACAGCATAGGTCCCAGCACAGATCCCTGTGGGACTCCACCAGTCACACAACATCCAGCCAGAAAAACTTGCCCATCAATGATTCCCCTCACCTCTACAAGATCATTCAGCCTCCTATGCTCAAGGAATAATGTCGTAGCCTGCCCATCCTTACCCTAAAGCTCAGCCCCTCAAGTCCTGGCAGCATCCTCATTTATCATCTCTGCACTCTTTCCAGTTTAATGGCATCATTCTTATAGCAGGATGACCATAAATGAGCAGTCCAAGTGTGGCCTCACCAACGTCTTGGTCTTACTGATATGGTCTGCCAGGGACCAAGAGGATAGATTGATGTGAAAAAACATGGAAATTAATAATAGATCATTAAAGTTTACTCCGTTAAAGCCATCTTGTCATGGCTAAAGTGTTTGTTTTGTTCTTAAATGTTGAATTGTCAGTAAACTCAACAGGACTTAAGCGTCAAATATGTGAAACGGTTGGGGAAATCCACCGAGTCCACACTGACCAACGATCATCCATACACACTATTGGTTCTATCCTACACACCAGGGACAATTTACATTTCACAAGTCAATTCACTGCCAAACCTGTATGTCTTTGGAATGTGGGATGAACCAGAGCACCTGGGGAACATGCAGTCACAGAGGGAACCTACAAACTCCATGCACACAGCATCAGTATTCACAATCGAACCCGGGTCTCTGGCGCAGTAAGGCAACAACTCTACCGCTGGGCCAGTGTGCATTATTTAATGACTTGGCATGTCGATGAAATGTTTACTGAATAACAAAAAAGTTGCCGGTAGTTACTGATATATCTTGGTATCAGGCAACATCTTGACAGAATTATTATTATTATTTTTTTTAATTGTACCTCCCCCCGTTCAACCTCGTCACAATGAACCTCGCATCCCCCTCTCTCTCTCTCCATTACACCCTCCCACCCACCCCCCCACACTAGTCGTCATAGTTTCCATGTCGTCCTGTTGAGTTTCGCTGTCTGTATAACTCGTTATCACCTACCCTACAGCCAACAATCGACCATTGTGGACCCCACCTTTCCTTGATCATCGTTGCTTTTTGCATATCTTTCTTCCATTTGTTCCATTTACCTTCTTTATCTCTCGTTTCCCTTTCCCCCGACTCAGTCTAAAGGAGGGTCGACCTGAAATGTAACCTATTCCTTTTCTTCAAAGATGCTGCCTGACCCGCTGAGCTACTCCAGCACTTTGTGTCTACCATCAAATGCAGAACTCATGAGACTTAAGCGCCTGTCCCACTTAGGAAATTTTTTCAGCGACTGTCAGTCGTAGCAGGTCGCCGAAAAAGCGGAGACTGGACCACCCCCTACGACAATATCTACGACAGTAATAAGGTGGATGAGTTGAACGTGCAGATAGCAATTAATGATTATGATATAGTTGGGATCACAGAGACATGGCTCCAGGGTGACCAAGGCTGGGAGCTGAACATCCAGGGATATTCAATATTCAGGAGGGATAGAGAGAAAGGAAAAAGAGGTGGGGTAGCGTTGCTGGTTAGAGAGGAGATTAACGCAGTGGAAAGGAAGGACCTTAGCTTGGAGGATGTGGAATCGGTATGGGTAGAGCTGCGAAACACTAAGGGGCAGAAAACGCTGGTAGGTGTTGTGTACAGGCCACCTAGCAGTAGTAGTGAAGTTGGGGATGGCATCAAACAGGAAATTAGAAATGCGTGCGACAAAGGCAAAACAGTTATAATGGGTGACTTCAATCTACATATAGATTGGGTGAATCAAATTGGCAGGGGTGCTGAGGAAGAGGATTTCTTGGAATGTATGCGGGATAGTTATCTAAACCAACATGTAGAGGAACCAACGAGAGAGCAGGCTATTCTAGACTGGGTATTGAGTAATGAGGAAGGGTTAGTTAGCAGTCTTGTTGTGCGTGCCCCCTTGGGCAAGAGTGACCATAATATGGTTGAGTTCTTCATTAGGATGGAGAGTGACATTGTTAATTCAGAAACAACGGTTCTGAACTTAAAGAAAGGTAACTTTGAGGGTATGAGACGTGAATTGGCCAAGATTGACTGGCAATTAGTTCTAAAAGGGTTGACGGTGGATATGCAATGGAAGGCATTTAAAGACTGCATGGATGAACTACAAAAATTGTTCATCCCAGTTTGGCAAAAGAATAAATCAGGGAAGGTAGTGCATCCGTGGATAACAAGGGAAATCAGGGATAGTATCAAAGCAAAAGATGATGCGTACAAATTAGCCAGAAAAAGCAGCATACCAGAGGACTGGGAGAAATTCAGAGACTTGCAGAGGAGGACAAAGGGCTTAATTAGGAAAGGGAAAATAGATTATGAAAGGAAACTGGCAGGGAACATAAAAACTGACTGCAAAAGTTTTTATAGATATGTGAAGAGAAATAGATTAGTTAAAACAAATGTAGGTCCCTTGCAGTCAGAAACAGGTGAATTGATCTTGGGGAACAAGGATATGGCGGACCAATTGAATAACTACTTTGGTTCCGTCTTCACTAAGGAAGACATAAATAATCTGCCGGAAATAGCAGGGGGCCGCGGGTCAAAGGAGATGGAGGAACTGAGTGAAATCCAGGTTAGTCGGGAAGTGGTGTTGGGTAAATTGAATGGATTAAAGGCCGATAAATCACCAGGGCCAGATAGGCTGCATCCCAGAGTACTTAAGGAAGTAGCTCCAGAAATAGTGGATGCATTAGTGATAATTTTTCAAAACTCTTTAGATTCTGGAGTAGTTCCTGAGGATTGGAGGGTAGCAAACGTAACCCCACTTTTTAAGAAGAGAGGGAGAGAGAAAACGGGGAATTACAGACCAGTTAGTCTAACATCGGTAGTGGGGAAACTGCTAGAGTCACTTATTAAAGATGGGATAGCAGCACATTTGGAAAGTGGTGAAATCATTGGACAAAGTCAGCATGGATTTACGAAAGGTAAATCATGTCTGACGAATCTTATAGAAATTTTCGAGGATGTAACTAGTAGAGTGGATAGAGGAGAACCAGTGGATGTGTTGTATCTGGACTTTCAGAAGGCTTTCGACAAGGTACCACATAAGAGATTAGTATACAAACTTAAAGCACACGGTATTGGGGGTTCAGTATTGATGTGGATAGAGAACTGGCTGGCAAACAGGAAGCAAAGAGTAGGAGTAAACGGGTCCTTTTCACAATGGCAGGCAGTGACTAGTGGGGTACCGCAAGGCTCAGTGCTGGGACCCCAGCTATTTACAATTTATATTAATGATCTGGATGAGGGAATTGAAGGCAACATCTCCAAGTTTGCGGATGACACTAAGCTGCGGGGCAGTGTTAGCTGTGAGGAGGATGCTAGGAGACTGCAAGGTGACTTGGATAGGCTGGGTGAGTGGGCAAATGTTTGGCAGATGCAGTATAATGTGGATAAATGTGAGGTTATCCACTTTGGTGGCAAAAACAGGAAAGCAGACTATTATCTAAATGGTGGCCGATTAGGAAATGGGGAGATGCAGCGAGACCTGGGTGTCATGGTACACCAGTCATTGAAAGTAGGCATGCAGGTGCAGCAGGCAGTGAAGAAAGCGAATGGTATGTTAGCTTTCATAGCAAAAGGATTTGAGTATAGGAGCAGGGAGGCTCCACTGCAGTTGTACAGGGTCTTGGTGAGACCACACCTGGAGTATTGCGTACAGTTTAGGTCTCCAAATCTGAGGAAGGACATTATAGCCATAGAGAGAGTGCAGAGAAGGTTCACCAGACTGATTCCTGGGATGTCGGGACTTTCATATGAAGAAAGACTGGATAAACTTGGCTTATACTCGCTAGAATTTAGGAGATTGAGAGTGGATCTTATAGAAACGTACAAAATCTTTATGGGGTTGGACAGGCTAGATGCAGGAAGATTGTCCCGATGTTGGGGAAGTCCAGGACAAGGGGTCACAGCTTAAGGATAAGGGGGAAATCCTTTAAGACCGAGATGAGGAAAAACTTTTTCACACAGAGAGTGGTGAATCTCTGGAACTCTCTGCCACAGAGGGTAGTTGAGGCCAGTTCATTGGCTATATTTAAGAGGGAGTTAGATGTGGCCCTTGTGGCTAAGGGGATCAGGGGGTATGGAGAGAAGGCAGGTACGGGATACCGAGTTGGATGATCAGCCATGATCATATTGAATGGCGGTGCAGGCTCGAAGGGCCGAATGGCCTACTCCTGCACCTATTTTCTATGTATCTATGAAAGCTACGACAACCTACCACCTAGTCGACGTCAAGCTACCGACAACCGGAGAGCCATTAGGACGTCCATCTACAAGCACACCTATGACAACCTATGACCACACAGGCGACAACCAAAGTCAACCTACGTCCATCCGCGACAATCTACGACAAGCAACGACCCTGTCGGCGACAACGAAAGACAACTGAAGACAATTCACTCGCCGGTACCTGTCGCCAGTTGACGTAGGTAGTTGCCAATGGAATTCACCAAAGTCAGCACCCGACGACAACCAACGACACCCTGCCTCATCCTGGTGACAACCGGCGACAGCACCTACGACAGGAGAAGACAAGCTGCGTCAAGCCCACAGCCGCCGAAAGGTTTTGAACATTTCAAAATCCAGCGGCGACCAGAAAAACGTTACGACTCTTTATGCGACTTGAGGAGACTACTCTCGACCATACAGGCGTCACCCCAAGACCATGTGGCGACAGCCTAGTCGCCGAAAAAAATCGCCTCAGTGGGACAGGGGCTTTATGGACAACAGACGATTCTGTATTGAGCCCCCAAAACTCAAGTCAATTGTCTGATAACTGAACATGAATCCTGCCTCCTCTCAGTCAGAAATATGGGTCAACAAAGTTGATGTGGGTCAAATGTCCATAAAAATAATTAACACTAGACCAAGTGGGACCCGTTGGGTCCCGTCCCCTCAACGTGCGGTTGCGAGGGGAGGGGGCGGCCTGCAGCGTCACACACAGTAACCGCCCCCATACACACACTAACCACCCCCATTGGTATTATATAAATATTATTCATTCACTCCATTTACCCCATGCCCCGCCCTATCCACTCACGCATAGCCCCCAACTCGCAGAGAGAGGGACACAGAAACACGGAGAGGGAGACGGAGGCACAGAGCGGGACAGAGCTCATGTGGATTTTGGACAAGCAGCAACAAAGAGAAGCAGGGAGAAGAGCTGATTGGCTGAAGCCCGTGGGAAAGGTGAGTAAGTCACAGGTGAAAAACTGTTTAAAACTGAGGAATTTGGTTTGTAAATTGGTAAATTAGGCAATTTATCAGTCGGTATAAGCAAGGCTGCTCTAAGGGAGCGGCCTTGTGAGTAAAGTGTGAGTCTTTGGCTTGAGAGTCTTCGGAGAGGAGGCTATGCAAAAAGCAGTAGAGGACGGACAAAGCAGCAGTGAGAACGACCGTTGGCTGGACTTGGTGAGTCTTGAGTGCAGGTTTAAAAAGAGGGCAAAAAGCACTTTAACAGTCTTTGAGTGCAGGTCGGACAAAGCACATACTTCCAAGCTCATCAGAGAAAGGAAGGTTAGGAGTGTGGGGATTAGCTGAACAATTAGATTGGAAGATTGGTAAATTGGACAATTAGGCAATTTAGCATCTGATATAAGCAAGACTTGCTCAAGGGGTGCGGCCCTGCCTGGGTGTGGCCCTGTCGAGGGAAGTGCCCTGTGAGAAAGGTGCGAGTCTTTGGCGAGGAGGCTGAGGGAGGACACCACACCAAATGCTGGAAAGGGAGATGTCAAGCAAGCTGAGTCAGTGTGATGTTTGCAGTATGTGGGAGGTCAAGGACACTGCTGGTGCCTCTGGCTGCTACAAATGTGAGAAATGCAGCCAGGTGCAGCTCCTGAAGGACCGTGTTGGGGAACTGGAGAAGCAAGTGGATGACCTCAGGTTCGTCCGAGAAACTGAGTCTTTCCTCGACTAGTCCTACAGTAAGATTGTTACACCTAAAGTACTGGAAGAGAGAAGGTGGGTGACGGTGAGAAAGGGAAGGTAACATGGAATGCAAAGGTCCCTGGGTGTTGTACCTCTTGTGAACAGTTTCACCCACTTAATAGCTGTCGGGACAGAAAACGTTAACGCACTGAGCGGCGCACTGGCTTTCGAAGCAAAAAGTGCTGTTGAGCCAAAACCAAAGAGGCCGACGTCAGGCAACGCCTTGGTAGTTGGAGACTCCATTGTGAGAGGTACGGACAGGGATCTCTGCGGCAACAGACGGGATTCGAGGATGGTGTGCTGCCTCCCTGCCTCCCTGCCTCCCAGGATGTCACGGATGTGCAGAAAATCCTTAAGGGCGAAGGTGAACAGCCGGAAGTGGTAGTGCATGCTGGTACAAACGATGTTCGAAAGAAGGGGATGAATATTCTGAAATGTGACTAGAGAGCTCGGAAAAGTGCTGAAAAGCTGGACCTCCAGGGTGGTTATCTCCGGTTTGCTTCCAGTTCCTCATGCTGGCGAGAGCAGGAACAGGGAGATACAGGACCTGAATGTGTGGCTGAGGAACTGGGGCAGGGATTTAGATTCTTAGTCCACTGGGATCTGTTTTAGAGTAAGGGGGAACTGTACAAAAGGGACGGATTGCACCTTAACAGGTGGGGGACTGACATTCTGGCAGGCAGGCAGGTTTGCCACTGCTACACAGGTGGTTTTAAACTAAATAAGGGCGGGGGAGGGGGGGGTGTCAAATCGGATAGTCAAGGACGGAGTTAAAGGGAACGGGAGTAAAGGGATAGTTAATGACCCCAAAATTAACGGGAAAGAAAGCTCACAAAGGGATAGGAGAGTATGGCCAAGTGTAATAGGGATCGTTGTGAAAGGTGAGATGCGTAAGGAATTAAAATGATTGTATATGAATGCGTGAAGTACAAGAAGTAAAATAGATGAGCTTGAGGCTCAGTTAGAGGTTGGTAGATATGACATTGTGCGGTTTACTGAGACGTGGCTGCAGGAGGATCGGGCAGGGGAACTTAATATTCAGGGTTATACATCCTATAGAAAGGACAGGCAGGTGGGCAGAGGAGGGGGGTTAGCTCTGTTGGTGAGGGATGGAATTCCGTCCCTTGTGAGGGAAGACATAGGGACTGACGAGGTAGAGTCACTGTGGATTGAGTTGAGGAATTGTAAAGGCAAGAAGACACTAATTGGTGTTATCTACAGACCCCCAAATAGTAGCCCGGATGTAGGGTGTAAGTTGCAGCAGGAGTTAAAACTGGCATGTAACAAAGGTAATGCCACTGTGGTGATGGGGGATTTTAATATGCAGGTAGATTGGGAAAATCAGGTTGGTTCAGGACCCCAAGAAAGAGAGTTTGTGGAGTGCTTCTGAGATGGATTCTTAGAGCAGCTTGTAATGGAGCCGACCAGAGAAAAGGCAATTCTGGATTTAGTGTTGTCCAATGAACCAGATATGATAAGAGAACTTGAGGTAAAGGAACCGCTTGGAGGTACTGATCATAATATGATTAGTTTTAATCTGCAATTTGAGAAGGAGAAGGTTAAATCGGAAGTGTCCGTGATGCAGTTGAACAAAGGGGACTATGAAGGCATGAGGGAGGAGCTGGCCAAGGTAGACTGGAAAGGGATCCTAGCAGGAATGACGGTGGAACTGCAATGGCAGGAATTTCTGAGCATAATCTGGAAGACACAGGATCATTTCATTCCAAAAAGGAAGAAAGATTCTAAGGGGAGTAGGAGGCAACTGGCTGACAAGAGAAGTTAGGGATAGAATAAAACTAAAAGAAAAGATGTATAACACAGCAAAGAGTAGCCAGAAGCCAGAGGATTGGGAAACTTTCATAGGACAACAGAAGGAAACAAAACGGGCAATACGGGCTGAAAAGATGAAGTACGAAGGGAAGCTGGCCAGGAACAGTAAAAGCTTCTTTGGATATGTTAAGGGAAAGGGAATAGCAAAGTCAAATGTGGGTCCCTTGAAGGCAGACACGGGTGAAATTATTATGGGGAACAAGGAAATGGCAGAAGAGTTGAACAGGTACTTCGGATCTGTCTTCACTAAGGAAGACACAATCTCCCAGATGTACTGGAGGACAGAGGATCCGAGGGGGTAGAGGAACTGAAATAAATTGTCATTAGGCGAGAAATAGTATTGGGTAGGCTAATGGGACTGAAGGATGATAAATCCCCTGGGCCTGATGGTCTGCATCCCAGGGTCCTCAGGGAGGTGGCTCTAGAAATAGTGGACGCATTGGTGATCATTTTCCAATGTTCAACAGATTCAGGATCAGTTCCTGCGGATTGGAGGATAGCTAACAGTGCTCTCGCATTTTATGATAATAGCTGTTAAAACTGACTGTACCCATCTGACAGGTTAAACAATACACTAACTAACAAGAGATGGCCAAAGGACATAAATGCAACAAATGTTCTTTTGGTAATATATTTAAACGTGTCAAGATGCCACATTACCGGACATTCAGATTAGATGTATGTGTTGTGAACAGCAATGAAGATACCCAGTTTGTAAGCAGCAATTTAAAAAAAAAATGTTGATAACTGCTTTTTCCATCATTCCTACTTCAGAATTAAGGTTAAAATTTCAATTGAAAAATCTCCTGACCAAATCTGTGATGTATATGACTGATTGTAGAAGTAAAACCTGGACAAATCCAACGTATAGTTGTGAATGTTGCTCATTAAATAACTACAGTACTGATACTCCATATTAAGAGCATTGATTTGCCGCTAAAATGAATTCTGTAATAACGTGTCAACGGTAGCAGTGACAATCGAACACTGCGGTTTTAATGTTTCACGTGTTCACAATTTAATTAATCCATCTTTAAGGATTAAAACAAATAACGTTGGGAATTAAAACAGTTGATTGCATTCCGTTATCAAACATAGTCAATGTTCGCTCTGAAAACATTTCCAGCACAATAGGGTCGGGAGGGGGATGGGGTGTGAATCAGTGCAGGATGGATAGTTGGAGGTGGTGGGGGGGGGGGGGGTGTTGAGAAGGCAATCGGTGCGGAATGGATGGATTGAGGCAGGGGAATTAGTGCGTGTTGGTTGGAGTAGGTAAAATTGTGAGGGAAGAGCGTGGGGGATGACAGTGGGGTTGAATGGGAGGGATCTGTGCAGAATGAAGGGGTGGAGCAGTGCAGGATGATGGGAAGGGGGGTAAGTACAGGATCAATTGGAGGACCAGTGTAGGATTGATGGGGAGTGGCAGGAGAATCAATGCGAGGTGGATAGGGAGATCAGTGCAGGATGAATAGTTGGGGGGGGGGGGGGGGGGTGAGTAGATGAGGGGAGCTCAACTCTGCCTGTCTCGCCTGGTCATGCCTGGACTGATGACATATTTCCCGTAAATCCAGGCATAGTTAACCTGGCGGGACAGGTTGAGTTGTGTTTAGCACTGCTTCTCTGCGCTGGCTGTGGACTTGGGGGCACCGCGCCCGTCTGACTCCCGACATCTCTGGCCACCCCCGGGCGTGGGGGCTCTGGTGGGGACCTCACAAAACAGTGGGGGACGTGTGTCCCCCTGCCGCCCCCTCCCCAAACACCCCCCCCCCCGGATCTCCGTCCCTCGCCAAGTGCCGCCGCCAAAGGGGGAAGGCATCGCCACCGCCTCCCCTCCTCCGCCAACCAACAGGAAGGTGCGGGGCCGAGCGGTGCAGCTGCTTCAGACGGCGGAAGGGGTCCTCCCCCTCCCTCCCTCCGTCCTGCCGGCCTCGGCGTTGGAGAGGGTATGTTTTGAAAGCTCCGTCGGCAGAGTGGCAAGTAGCGGCCACTATCAGGGCGGGCGGGGGGCCGGAGGAGGAGGAGATGGAGCCGCCGACGTCACCGCTGCTGCTGCTGTGCGGAGCCCGTCATTCGCTCCGACCCTCCATCACACCACACTTAACATCTTTCGCACGCATTGCAGCCGTCGCCGACACAAAACGTCACTTTCCTTTTTTCCAGACATGCTGCCTGACCCGCTGAGTTACTCCAGTTTTTTGTGTCTATCTTCGGTATCAACCAGTATCTGGGTGCCAAGCCGGGCAAAATGACTCGGTGTTTGGGTTGCCCGGCGGCACTTTGAGTGGTCAGTGGCACCCGGGCAACCGCTAATTTTGAGCCCTGGCTAATGTTATCCCACTTTTCAAGAAAGGAGCGAGAGAGAAAACGGGGAATTACAGACCAGTTAGCCTGACTTCGGTGGTGGGAAAGATGCTGGAGTGAATTATTAAAGAGCTTATTTTGGGGCATTTGGATAGCAGTAAAAGGATTAGTGGAAGTCAGCATGGATTTATGAAAGGAAAATCATGCTCGACTAATCTTCTGGAATTTCTTTAGGCTGTGACAAGTAAAATGGATGAAGGGGAGCCAGTGGATGTAGTGTATCTAGACTTTCAGGAAGCCTTTGATAAGGTCCTGCACGGGAGACTGGTGACTAAAATTAGAGCACATGGTATTGGGGGTAGGGTGTTGACGTGGATAGAAAATTGGTTGGCAGACAGGAAGCAAAGAGTAGGATTGAACGGGTCCTTTTCAGGATGGCAGGCAGTGGCGAGTGGTGTGCTGCAAGGCTCGGTATTGGGGCCGCAACTGTTTACCATATATATTAATGATTTGGAAGAGGGAATTGGGAGCAACAATAGCAAGTTTGCGGATGACACAAAGCTGGGTGGCAGTGTGAACTGTGAAGAGGAAGTTAGGAGGTTGCAGGGTGACCTGGACAGGTTGAGTGAGTGGGCAGATGCGTGGCAGATGCAGTATAATATAGATAAATGTGAGATTATCCACTATGGCAGCAAAAACAAGGGGGCAGATTATTATCTCAATGGGGTTAGGTTTGGTAAGGGGAAGGGTGCAGCGAGACCTGGGTGTCCTTGTACACCAGTCACTGAAAGTTGGTGTGCAGGTACAGCAGGCAGTGAAGAAAGCTAATGGAGTGTTGGCCTTCATAACAAGAGGATTTCAGTATAGGAGTAAAGAGGTTCTTCTGCAGTTGTATAGTGCTCTGGTGAGACCACATCTGGAGTATTGTGTACAGTTTTGGTCTCCTAATTTGAGGAAGGACATCCTTGTGATTGAGGCAGTGCAGCGTAGGGTCACGAGATTGATCCCTGGGATGGCGGGACTGTTATATGAGGAAAGATTGAAAAGACTAGGCTTGTATTCACTGGAGTTTAGAAGGATGAGGGGGTATCTTATAGAAACATAAAATTATAAAAGGACTGGACAAGCTAGATGCAGGGAAAATGTTCCCAATGTTGGGCGAGTCCAGAACCAGGGGCTACAGTCTTAGAATGAAGGGGAGGCCATTTAAGACTGAGGTGAGAAAAAACGTTTTCATCCAGTGTGTTGTGAATTTGTGGAATTCCCTGCCACAGAGGGCAGTGGAGGCAAAATCACTGGATGGATTTAAGAGAGTTAGATGAAGCTCTAGGGGCTAGTGGAATCAAGGGATATGGGGAGAAGGCAGGCACGGGTTATTGATTGGGGACGATCAGCCATGATCACAATTAATGGCGGTGCTGGCTCGAAGGGCCGAATGGCCTCCTCCTGCACCTATTTTCTATGTTTCTAAGTGTGAATGTCCTTGAGTGGCCCAGCCAGAGCCTGGACTTAAACGCGATCGAATATCTCTGGAGGGACCTGAAAATAGCTGTACATCGACGCTCCCCAACCAACCTGAGAGAGCTTGAGAGGATCTGAAGAGAAGAATCGAAGGGCCAAATGGCCTCCTCCTGCACCCATTTTCTATGTTTCTATGGGACGCAGAGAGGGAGGCATAGAGAGGGGCAGAGAGAGGGACACAGAGGTAGGGGAGCTTGCTGCCTTTTGGAGCTGGGGTGTGACAGCCAAGTGGGATCGGGATCACCAGCGAGGAAAAGGCATCACAATTCCCGTGTCCCTGCAATCAACGGAGGAATCGCAGGTCTCCAAAGACGGCCTCTCCCAGAGGGAGTAATGGCCACCAGGGCCACCTTCCCGTCGCGCTGCCCCGCACCAGCGCGACGAACGCCATGTTCTAGAGCCGAAGCACGAGCGTACTTCTTGTGACGTCATCAGCTCGCTTCAGCAGTTAAGATTTGAAAAACATGTCAGATTGGTGAACAATTTTAGTAAAAAACTTGGGAAATAATGAATCAAATTTACAGATAAGGGGATTTTTGAAATCATGACGTAAATCTCTGCCGGAATATGTAAAAATTTCACCGTTACCGCGTCGGGTTTTCAATGAGATGTGAATTGCATAGGAAATGACACACACGCACACACCCACACAGAGCTTTATATAATACGTTGGGTCCCATCCCCTCAACACGCGGTTGCCGGGGAGGGGGGGGGCGCTGCGGCATCACACACACTAACCACCCCTCACACACACAGGGGTGGGGGAGGGGGGAGACGTAAAGTAAAGTAAATAATTACTTTATTAAAATTTACCCCTGTCATTTACAATTTCTTTTTAAAGCTTCAACAGTTACTACTTCCAAAATAAATAATTTCACAACACAAACACTTTGAATTGTGTAAAAAAAATCATAGTTACCAGACAACATTGACGAACTGAACATTTGGCAAGTTTGAATTTGCACTTCAGGTTGTCCTCTTGAAAATAGTATGTGATCTTAACATTTATTTTGTTCTTGGATATGCAACAACTCCATTAAGGATAGGATTACCAACTCCACTCTCGGGCAACTGCTACTTGATGGAGCTCTGACACACACTGTTAGAGGTACTTCCTAATACAGTAGTGCATGCATCATGTGTACAAAATCATGAGAGGAATAGATCGGGTAGATGCACAGAGTCTCTTGCCCAGATAGAGGAATCGAGGACCAGAGGACATGGGTTCAAGGTGAAGGGGAAAGGATTTAATAGGAATTCGTGGGGTAACTTTTTCACATAAAGGGTGGTGGGTATATGGAACAAGCTGCCAGAGGAGGTAGTTGAGGCTGGGACTATCCCATCATTTAAGAAACAGTTAGACAGGTACATGGATAGGACAGGTTTGGAGGGATATGGCCCAAGCACAGGCAAGTGGGACTGGTTGGCCGGTATGGGCAAGTTGGGCCGAAAGGCCTGTTTCCACACTCTAGGACTATGTATACCTGTGCTTGGTATCGCCTATTGTATTGCTCATCTTGAATTAATTAGTAATCTGTATTAGCCTTAAATAATTATATGACTTAAATCTAATTTTGAACTGCTAGAATGGATTAAAGCAGAGTTCAAACAAGCAATCATTCATAACACAAGGACTTTTGCCCTACATGCAACTTCTGGGATATGGGACTTCTGAACTCAGACAAAAATCCAAGGTGCTAATAAGCAGAAGAACCTTGAACATGTAGTACTGGAAAAGCAACAAACAAAATGCTTTGAAGGATAAGCAAAAATATAAGGAGAAAAATGGGTGCATATAAGGAGATAAATTCAAGTTTGACCAGTAGGTAAACTTGTCGAGGACAAATTAACTTTTTAGTGAGCCAAGAATATCAAGGTAGTTGAACAACCAACAGAGATGGAGATCTTAAGGATAAAGCCATTATTCAGGAATGTGATTTTGGATTATGCTTAGAAGAGCAGATTATTGAAGGACACTAAAAAACGTTTTTGGAGCAGTAAAAAAATTAAAAGGAATTCAATTTCAATCAATGATATCCAGTTCCCAACTTCAAGTCACATTGAAATCTAAAGAGGCCAACAGATACCATTTTGCTTTTTGGACAACCATGAAACCTGCAAGTCGATGAATATCAATTCACTCAGATCAAACAGAATATTATGTGCTCAGTAGGAGGCTTTCAAAAGTAAGATAGCAAGATAATAGCAAGAGCAAGTTGCTGTTAAAGTGAAGGGAAAGGCTGACAAGTTTAGAGAGCCCTAATAGACGGGAAATGTTGGTGCTATGGTCAGGAAAAGAGGTATATCAGATTTAGCCAATCAAGATCAAGTATAATTGTAGGAGGACATTTAAGAAAACAATCCGGAGGGCAAACAGATGACATGTAATGGAGCTGGCAGGCAAGGTAAAGGAAAATCCTACGGGATTCTTTAGCTATATTAAGAGTAAAAGGGTGGCTATGGAATGAATAGGTCCCCTTAAAGATCATCGTCCGTCTTTATGTAGAATCGAAATAAATGGAGATCATTCTCATCTGTCTTTTCTGAGACCAAGGAATTGAGGTATAGGACATGATGTCTTAGATCCGCAATTTTATGAGAATTTGTATACATCTAAAACGACAACTGACTCCTATAAAATTACAGAGTTTTTGGATAATTGTAATCTTCCAAAGTTAGAGTTGAAGGAACAAGAGGAATTGGGAGCACAAATCTCAATTAAGGAATTAGAAGATACAATAAACTCATTAAAGAACGGAAAAACACCAGGTCCTGATGGATTTACTAATTAATTTTAAAAAGCTTTTACGACAAAATTATACCACGATTACAAAAAATGTACCAATATGCTTTTAAAAAACAAATATTACCTGACACATTAGCTGAATCAACGATCACACTAATACTTAAAAAAGACAAAGATATAGAAGAACCGGGTTCATATAGAGCTAAAGCATTGTTAAACACAGATCAAAAAATATTAGCGAAAACACTAGCTAGAAGATTAAGTAAATATATTAGTAAACTAATAAATCCGGATCAGACGGGGTTTATCCCTAAAAGATATTAATCTAATAATATGAGACGTCTACTCAATATAATGCATTCACATAAATCTGAAGAACAAGAATTATCAATCATTTCCTTGGACGCTGAAAAAGCATTTGACCAAGTAGAATGGAATTATATGGATAAAGTATTACAAAAATTCCAACTGGGAGGGAATTTTATTTTATGGATTAAACTATTATATAATAAACCTACAGCTAGAATATTAACTAATAACATATTATCCTCGAAATTTCAACTATCAAGGGGAAATAGACAAGGATGCTCATTATCACCACAGTTGTTCGCTCTCATAATTGAACCGTTAGCAGAAATAATTAGAACACATCCAGATATCCATGGGTATAACACTAAATATTCAAATAATAAAATATCTTTATACGCGGATGATATATTATTGTACATTACAAAACCTCAAATCACTATACCAAATATATTAAACCTAATCGAGGATTTTGGATCCTTTTCTGGATATAGAATAAATTGGAATAAAAGTGAAATTATGTCAATAAAACCGAAAGACTCAACACATCTTTTAAAATTCCCTTTTAAAATAGCTACAGAAAAATTTAAATACTTGGGAATCGAAATCACCAGAACATATCAAGGCATGTTTAAAGCAAATTTTGATCCTTTACTTAATAAATTAAATACACTAATTAAATTTTGGAAAACGCTCCCGATGTCTTTAATAGGCCGAATAAATGCAATAAAAATGATTTTCTTACCCCAATTTTATACCTATTTCAATCAATTCCTATATACCTACCAAAGAAGTTTTTTTTTAAACTGGATTCAGATATTATGAATTTTATATGGGACTATAAATCACATAGAATACAAAGAACACACTTGAACAAAGCTAAAGTATTAGGGGGCTTAGCACTCCCTAACTTCATGTATTACTATTGGTCAGTAAATATTAAAAATATGATTCAACTGATGGACAACTCTGCCCAGCAAGTGGACTGGATTGTAATGGAGAGAGAGGACTGCTCCTCTGGAAACATTGGAGCGATCCTTCTGTCACCAATGAAACTGAATAACATAAATTATAACAAAAACCCAATTATACATAGCACAATTAGAACTTGGAAACAAATAAAACAAAATTTAAAATTAAGAAATTTATCGTTTTTATCTCCCATAATTAATAACCCTTCATTTAATCCCTCTATTACAGACAAATCTTTCATACAATGGGATAGACTAGGAATTAAAACGTTCAGTGACTTGTAAGAAACTGGAAAATTACTATCATTCCAACAATTACAAATAAAATATAAACTGGGAAATAATCAATATTTTAAATATTTTCAAATATGTGACTATTTGAAAAAATATATAAAAGATCATCATAATACCTCAACAGATGTATTGGATGAAGCAATGCAGATAAAAGCTGAATCCGCAAACTTAATATCATATTTGTATAATATTATCTTAAATGTAGAAATACCATCTACGGAAGGTATTAGAAGAGACTGGGAACAAGATTTAGCTATTAAAATCTCAAAGGAAAGGTGGAATGAACATTTATTAAACGTGCATAAATGTTCGATTAATGTAAGACATACTTTAATACAATTTAAAATTTTACATAGATTATATTATTCTAAAACTAAAATCAATAAAATTTTCCCAAATGTATCATCAATTTGTGATAAATGTCAATCTCAAGAAGCTACTATAGCGCACTCATTTGTCTTCTGTATAAAAATTCAAAAATTTTGGATTGAAATTTTTGAGATTTTTACAAAATTATTTAAAATTAAACTGATACCCAAAGCAGAATGGATTATCTTCGGAACAACGGAAGTTGGTCCAGAACTAAATGTGTTCCAAAAGAAATTAATAGACTATGGGTTAATAACTGGAAAAAAGTTAATCCTAAAATTCTGGAAAAACGCTCCAATACCAACTATAAACATGTGGATTTCAAATATGTTCGAAACACTACACTTAGAAGAGATAAGACTTCTCCTGGCAGGTAAACCAGATCACTTCCACCTGACGTCGTCTGTATTCATAGAATTATTACAAGTATAGGGTGCAAAAGTACTAAAAAAAAACTGAGGTCAGGTAAGGGGGGGATGAAAGTTGGAGAGTTGGTATGTTCCATTTGCGGGAGGCTTATAAAAAAGTATTTGTTTTTCTCTTTTCCCTCTTTCTCTTTTTTCTTCTTCTTTAGGGTCTATTTCTTAACTCTTTCTTTTTGTTTTTAATTTCTTTCTTATAGGGTCTTTGTCTTTATTTATTTTATTTTTTTTGTCACGTTTTTTACTTTCACTTTTTTCTTTCTTTCAATCTCATCCTTTCTCTTTATTAGTGTAGAAAATAAACGGAGTACATTAATTGTAATAATATATATGTGAAGAGTACTAGTGTAATTGGTTGTAATGTAATGTACTTCTAATAAATAAAAAAAATTAAAAATAAAAATAAAAAAAATAAAAATGATGTCTTAGATCATATACAAATTACCAAAAAGGAGGTATTTGCAGTTTTAAAGTTCAATAAGGTGGATAAATCCCCAGTACCTGGCCAAGTACAACATCTGACCTTGTGGGTAGCCAAGGAGGAAATTGGAGAAGCCATTGCAGAGATATTTGCATCATCTCTAGCCACAGATGAAGCTCCAGAAAACTGGAGGGTGGTTAATGTTGCACCATTATTTAAAAAGGGCAGCAAGGTCAAGCCAGGAAACTACTGGCTGATCAGTGGTGGGTAAGTTGTTGGAAGGGATTCTTTGGGACAGGATCTATCAGTATTTGAATAGGTACAGATTGATTAGGGAAATTCAGCATGGTTTTGTATGTAGGAAATGTCCCACAAATCTGATAACTTTTTTTGACGAGGTCACCATGAAGATTGATATGGGCAGGGTTGTGGAAGTTGTCAATATGGACGTTAGTAAGACTTTTAACAACGTCCTGCAAGGTAGGCTTGTCTGGAAGGTTAGAGTGCATGGAATCCAAGGTGAGCATACCAACTGTATTCAAAGTTGGCTTGAAGGAGTCAAAGGATAGTAGTTTCCCACTGATCTTTGAGATATTATATGCCTTCTCTTTTGCTTTTATAGTGTCTGTTATTTCCTTTGTCAGCCACAGTCGCCTCATTCTCCCCTTAGAATCTTGCTTCCTCTTAGGGATGAATAGATCCTGCATCTTCCGAATTACTCCCAGAAACTCCTGCCATTGCCGCTCCACATTCCTGCCAGGGTCCCCTTCCAATCAACTTTAGCCACCCTTCTCCCTCATGCCTATATAGTTACCTTTACTTAACAGTAATTACTTCTATTTATTTTTTACTGCACACTGAAATGGACACTGGTTGAGGAACGTTTTTTTGTTTCCTCTGGGTATGCGAATACTCAGGAAATGACAATAAAGATATACAATACAATACATACATCTGATTTCAGCTTCTCCCTTTCAAAATGCAGGTTGAATTCTATCATATTATGATCACTACCTCCTACGGGTTCCCTCACCTTAAGTTCCCTAACAAATCTGGTTCATTACACAACACCAAATCCAGAACTGCCTTGTGCCCAATGGGCTAGGCCACACGCTGCTCTAAAATCTCGTAGGCATTCAACAAATTCATTCTCTTGGGATCCAGTACCAACCAGATTTTCCCAGCCCACCTGCATATTGAAATCCTCCATGGCCACCGTAACATTGCCTTTCTTACATACCTTTTCTATCCCAATGTAATTTGTACCCTACATCCTGGCTGCTATTCAGAGGCCGTTATATAACTCCCATTCTTACTTTTGTCGTTTCCATCCACAAGGATTCTATAGCTGATTCAACATATTTTCTTAGGAATTGGATTCCTTACCAACAGAGGCATCCAACCCCCACTCTGCCCACCTGCCTGCCTTTTCGATAGGATGTGTATCCTTGAATGTTCAGCTCTTTCAGCCATGACTGATGCCCACAATGTCATACCTGCCAATCTCTAACTGCGCCATAAGCTCATTCACCTTGTTTCGCATACTGTGTGCATTTAGATACACCTTCAATGCTGTATTCACCACCCCTCTTCTCAAATTGATCCTCCTGTTGCCTGACGTTAGACTTATCCCCTTCTAAACTTTGTCCTATTTGTTATTCAGGAAACTTCAGTAAATCTCCTGCGTTCTTCGTCCCTTTAACATTATCCATACTTTTCCAAGTAGGTGGCTGAGGAATGACCGAGGTTTACAAGATCATGAGGGGGATGGATAAAGAAAGTGAATGCTTTATCCAGTCTTTTTCCCCAGTGTAGAGGATTCTAAAACTAGAGGGCATAGGCTTAAGGTAAAAGGGGAGATATTGAGAGACACATTTCAGCTGGATCGAGATTCCAGAGGAAACTATAGAAGTAGATACAATTAAGGCATGTGGAATGATACATGGATAGATACATAGACAAAGGTGCAGGAGTAGGCCATTCAGCCCTTTGAGCCAGCACCGCCATTCAATGTGATCATGGCTGATCATCCACAATCAGTACCCCATTCCTGCCTTCTCCCCATACCCCTTGACTCCGATAGCCCTGAGAGCTCTATCTAACTCTGAGGCAGAGAATTCCACAAATTCACAACTCTGTGTGAAAAAGTTTTTCCTCATCTCAGTTCTAAATGGTCTACCCCTTATTCTTAAACTGTGGCTCCTGGTTCTGGACTCCCCCAACATAGGGAACATGTTTCCTGTATCTAGCGTATACAAACCCTTAATAATTTTATATGTTTCTATAAGATCCCCTCTCATCATTCTAAATTCCAGTGAAGGGTTTAGAGGGCCACAGACCAAATGCAAGCAAATGAAATTAGCCCAACATGACAACTTGGTCAGTATGGACAAGGTAGGCTAAAGGGCCCGTTTCCTTGCTGTACAATTCTATTACTATGCATGTGATACACGTTGCAGCAGTAGGACTTTGAATCATTACTCACTATTGAATTCAATATATTTTAAAGAAGATCAGTAGTAAAATAAAAAAAATCAATATAGAATCAATACTCAAACAGCAATATTAAAGGCAAATAATATCAAGGAAGAAATTTTATAAAACAAAACAAAATATCGCTGCAAAAAACGTTAGTAAGGACCCAAGTAGAATGCATAGGCTTTTAATTGTGTAGCCATGGGTAAAAATCCTTAACTTATCATGGGTTCAGGGAGCAGGCTCTCACTGGCTCACCTTGCTGCGTGTAATTATGATGCAGCAGCTGAAAATGGTTAGTTTAAGGGTTAAATTACATATGTTGATTGCATCACTGTTGATTG
Source organism: Malacoraja senta (assembly GCA_038087875.1). Classification (NCBI taxonomy): domain Eukaryota; kingdom Metazoa; phylum Chordata; class Chondrichthyes; order Rajiformes; family Rajidae; genus Malacoraja; species Malacoraja senta. The sequence goes on along the minus strand of CM075978.1, from coordinate 155,529,423 downwards.
CATCCTTGTGCAAATTAATTGAATCAAGTATATACTCAGATATAACAAGTCAAAATACATGGCACAGAGCTACCTTTCATTCATTATCATTGCACCATTATGTCTTTAGCACATTATATATGTCCACCACGGCTCTTTTACCATGTCGTTGTTATGGAATCAACCAGATTCTGACAGTTTCTGAGGATTTATTCATGTCAATATCACAGCTGATTTTTGGTCTCGATGATCCTCTGTCTTGTGGTTCAGTCCTTTCCTTTCAGTCTTGCCTTGTTAATTGACCACCAATTCATAATCGGATTCATGCCAGGCATGTTACAAGGCCAGTCCAAGACAAATCGTCTGTGGCATGATGCAAGGTCTTGCCGAAATATCCCAGATCCATATGACAAAGTCTGTCATCTCAATCTCAGGACATCATCTTTTCAGGATGTTTGATGAACGGGTCGATATGGCATTTCTCACCGGCTCTCTGATTTTCTAGAAACATGTTGGCTACGTTGGCCCTGAACCAGGAAATGTCTTTTGTCACTGAATGTCCATGTTCTCCAGTCCTCACATCTAATTTTTATTAATCAGGGCCCACTGGTATAGTTTCTTCTGCATCGCATCAGTTAGAAGTTTTTTTTTCATGTCTTCTGGTTATATGACCGACTTCAACAAGGCATTGGTGCATGGTAGTTAAACTTAGAGACCCCTGCTGTCTCCAACTATTTTTTCAGGGCATCGATTGTCTTTCTCAGATCCTTCTTCTCGAATCAGAAAGGCCTCATCTCTTGGAGTCGTCTTCCTTTTACGGCCGCACTAGCCTATCCTCTTGGTTGCTAGTGATCTGGTTTCGATCCCTCATTTGACAATCCTGGATCGAGAAGCTTTGCTCATCCCAACCAACTTTGAGATCCCTCCCTGTGACTTTGAGCAATGTTGATGCAAGTTTATTTGTTTGCCTCCTTGGAATGATATCCATTTTGTGAATTGCTTCATATATATTTCGTGAATTTCTTGCCGAGTTCTTATCAAATGATTTAAAAAAAAGTGTGGGGTGGGGGGGAGATGATGCAATTCTGACACAATACTGGTGTAAGATTGTTATTTTGGCTTTAATTTATTTTGAATGTTATTGGTTTTGCTCAGCGCTTGCCTACAGGAGAGCCAGCGTGAGCAATACCTGGATAAGGGCATTTCTATGCGTTGGTCTACAGGAGAGCCAGTGCCAACTATGTCTGGAGAAAGAAGTTTAAGCGTTGGCCTACAGGTGAGCCAGCGCCAGCAGCACCTGAAAGAGAGCTGCCTATGCATGGGCCTACAGGAGAGCCCGCGCAGCGAGCACCTGGGAAAGGGTTTACTATGCGTAGGCCTATGGGAGAGCCAGCGCTAGAAACACCTGAAGCAGGATGCCAATTCGCCCCCTCCATGAGGAGAATTATTTTACGTAAAGATTCAGAGACGAATCATATGAGGACCAGAGCCCAATAACAGAGCCTAAAGGACGAGGTTCGGCACAATATATAAAATTTGTGGTTCCAAAACTATCAGGGGAACCATTGGGAGATAAATTAGCAATGTCAATAAATTACTTGCTCTCCCAGCAGCTCCAGGTTCTGACCATGCATGAGCTGTCAAAAAATATGAAACCTGCAGTATTGAGCACTGCAGGTTTTTTTTTTTTTAAATGACAGAAGGTGTTGAAATTGCTGGTCAGGCATTACGGCTTTGGCCAGAGGTTTGGATGGAGAGCACGTATCTGTATCACAACAAGGTTGACTTAGCACTCATGTGTAGTGCACACTGAAATAAACTGTATTTATAAAAGTGCTATAAGACATAACATATACCCTAAGTTTGCGGGGCTCTATAAACCATCTAATATTTAATTGCCTAAAATCTGTTTTTGGAAAGAACCTAGCCAAAAAAGGGTAAAAGACCTCGATGAAGCCGTTGGTGATTGGCAGATCAAATCGAAGGCAGTTTTCCATACCAATGTGTGGTGACTGGGGACAGTGAAGGATCAAATCGGTCTTTCCCATATTTGCGCTATTGGTGCACTCCTCCTGAGGTATGTGGAGGTTACAATATTCCCACTAAGATCAGGGGATAACAATTGCCATAGGCAAACCCTGAGGTAGGGGGTCTGGTTCTGTAAGATACATATTAATGTTTTACACTTACAAGTTGGGGAAGATTACAATTCTTCCTAAAAGAATGGCAATCTGATGTATTTATACTGTACAGTATTGTGGGGTTTAGAATTGAATTCTACCCATATTTGGATTCTCCTACTCAGCATATTTCAAACCGGACACATATTTCTCAAAATAAGAGATTATGCAGATTCAGGCAGAACATGAAATATTGTGTAAAAGGGATAATTAAGGAGTCAGTTCACCATCACCACCAATTTATGTCGTGTTTTATTAGAGCAAATAAGGACGGTGGGTGTAGAATTATTCTAGATCTGACAAATCTTAACCCTTTTTTGTACAGTATAAAAAACAGTTTGAGACATTTGCCAATACTATACAGCCAATTTCAAGAAAATGCTATATGGCTAGCATAGATCTTAAGATGCATATTACTGTGTGGCTGTATATGTAGCAATGTTACAAAATTTTGAGATTTAAAAAATAAAGTCTGCAATTTATCCCATCAGATAAAGCATAAAAAGAAGTTTAATTTGACACTTAATTCACTTTCATATCTTCAGTATTAAAAAAGTTATGGCCATTATCATACTCAGAAATTAGCATCTAGTTCCCTATTGCTTTTCCATTGACTTAACACAAAAGCTGTGATCGAGGACAGTTAAAAGCCCATAACTTTCTTAAAAATTATGATAACTGAAAGAAATTTTCAGTTATTATAGATTGAAGCATTCTGAAACAAATATGAAACAATCTTACTTCGAAGACATGAAAGTAAAGCATATAATTAGTTAGTTACCTAATTGTAGCTAATTACAAAATTCAATTACTAGATCTAAACATCTATCAATTTCTTAAGAATAGATTAACATTTTTAAATAGCCTAAGTGTCCAAATAACATTCACACAATAATTCACAATATAACATAATTTTTAAATCTAATTTTCATGAATTTACAGGCCAAATGGAAGGAATTGAATGTTTAATACCTGTAAATTAATGGGCATTTAATTCATCTTGCGAGTGAGGTTTTCTGGAACGCGATCTTTTGGAACGTTCATTTGCGGTGAATTTAACCCCGTATTGGCATGAAAAATACTGCCGTTAATTCGGGGAATAAAATCACCGTGTCGCATGACAAAATGTGAATTAAAGGCTTCTTAAGAAGCACTTTTATACATTTAAAGAAAGCACTTTCGTTTACCTGTCCATTGTGTGAAATCCATCCCCGTTATTGGCGTTGACGTTTCAGGAGCTGCTTTTAAAATGACTGTAGCGCTGACATTGACGATTTAAATTTTAAACAAAATTCACAAATCGCCGGTAGGAACGATTTTGTCAGCGAAGGTTTGTACTCCAACAAAATATTTCCAGGACAAGGGAGGAGAAACCGCGTTTTAACCCCGCCCCCCCCTTAAAGGCGCCAAAATCGCGCACACGGCCAGTGGCAGAATTACAGCGCGACTGAAGGTAAGTTTTGTAACATACCTAGTATATGGTAATAATCATAGATATTTAAAATTTAACTGGATGAGTCAATTATGGCAATTTAAAGCATTGTATTAAGGTTTAGCCTCAGCTCTGAGACTATTTGCCAGGTTGTTGGAACCAATCTTAGCACTTCTAAGAGCTCAAGGCCATTTGGTGAGAGGAGGAGTTACCTGGGCCCGGGGAGCCGTTGGTGAGAGGAGGAGTTACCTGGGCCCGGGGAGCCGTTGGTGAGAGGAGGAGTTACCTGGGCCCAGGGAGCCGTTGGTGAGAGGAGGAGGAGTTACCTGGGCCCGGGGAGCCGTTGGTGAGAGGAGGAGGAGGAGTTACCTGGGCCCGTTGGAGCCGTTGGTGAGAGGAGGAGGAGGAGTTACCTGGGCCCGTTGGAGCCGTTGGAACCAAAATCTGCAACGTTCCATCTCACTTCCAGAGAAGGAGTCTGGTGGAAGCCTCTGATTGGTGGAAGAGGCCCAGAGGAAGCAGCTGATTGGGTGCAAACCCAGGTTTACATTTTTACATTTCTGCTTTCAGGTTAAGGATTCTGGGAGTTAAGGATTCTGGGAGTTAAGGATTCTGGGAGTTAAGGGTACAGTATTTATTAGTAAAGGTACAGTTTAAAGGATAAAGTTTTTTTTAAATATTTAATATAGAGTTAATTTGGGAGTAAGCCATGTCAGTGGAGATTGGCCCCGTGGTTTGCTCAGCCTGCAACATGTGGGAGATCAGGGATATGGTCGGTGTCCCTGGTGACGTTTGCAGGAAGTGTGTCCAGCTGCAGCTCCTGGCAGACTGCATTGAACGATTGGAGCTGCGGCTGGATTCATACTGGAGCATCCACGATGCTGAGAAAGTCATGAATAGCACGTACAGCGAGTTGGTCACACCGCAGGTAAAAGGTAAGAGGACAGAAAGGGAACGGGTGGCCAATAGCCAGCAAAGCAGTAGGCAGGTAGTGCAGGAGTCCCCTGCGGTCATCTCCCTCCTAAACAGGTATACAATTTTGGATACTGTTGGGGGAGATGGCTCATCAGGGGAAGGCAGCAGCAACCAAGTTCATGGCACCATGGGTGGCTCTGCGGCACAGGAGGGGGGGAAAAAGAGTGGAAGGGCAATAGTAATAGGGGATTCAATTGTAAGGGGAATAGATAGGCGTTTCTGCGGCCGCAAACGAGACTCCAGGATGGTATGTTGCCTCCCTGGTGCAAGGGTCAGGGATGTCACTGAACGGCTGCAGAACATTCTGGAGGGGGAGGGTGAACAGCCAGTTGTCGTGGTGCATATTGGCACCAACGATATAGGTAAAAAAAGTGATGAGGTCCTACAAGGTGAATTTAGGGAGCTAGGAGATAAACTTAAAAGTAGGACCTCAAAGGTAATAATCTCTGGATTACTACCAGTACCACGGGCCAGTCAGAGTAGAAATAGGAGGATATTGCAGATTAATACGTGGCTTGAAAAATGGTGCAAGGGGGAGGGATTCAAATTTTTAGGGCATTGGAACCAGTTCTGGGGGACCTGGGACCAGTACAAACAGGACGGTCTGCACCTGGGCTGGAATGGAACCAATGTCCTTGGGGGAGGTACACAAAAATGCTGGAGAAACTCAGCGGGTGCAGCAGCATCTATGGAGCGAAGGAAATATGTAACGTTTCGGGCTGAAACCCTTCTTCAGACTGATAGGGGGTGGGGAGAAGAAAGGAAAAAAGGAAAAAGGCGGAGGAGGAGCCCGAGGGCTGGGGGAGGGGAGGAGACAACCAGATGGCTGATGAAGGGCAGGGGACAGCCAGGGCTAGCAGAATTGGGAGAATTCAACGTTCAGGCCACCAGGATGTAGACTGCCCAAGCGGAATATGAGGTGCATTTCCTCCAATTTACGGTGTTGCTCGCTGTGGCCATGGAGGAGACCCAGGACAGAGAGGTCAGATACGGAATGGGAGGGGGAGTTGAAGTGCTGAGCCACCGGGAGTTCAGGTTGGTTATTGCGGACCGACCGGAGGTGTTCGGCGAAACGATCGCCAAGCCTCCGCTTGGTCTCACCGATGTAGATCAGCTGGCATCTAGAGCAGCGAATGCAATAGATGAGGTTGGAGGAGATGCAGGTGAACCTCTGTCGCACCTGGAACGACTGCTTGGGTCCTTGAATGGAGTGGAGGGGGGAAGTGAAGGGACAAGTGTTGCATCTCTTGTGGTTGCAAGGGAAAGTACCAGGGGAGGGGGTGGTATGGGAGGGAAGGGAAGAATTGACAAGGGAGTTACGGAGGGAGCGGTCTTTGCGGAAGGCAGACATAGGGGGAGATGGGAAGATGTGGCGAGTGGTGGGGTCACGTTGGAGGTGGCGAAACTGACGGAGGATCACTTGTTGTATGTGACGGATGGTGGGGTGAAAGGTGAGGACTAGGGGGACTCTGCCTTTGTTGTGAGTGGGGGGATGGGGAGAGAGAGCAGTGTTGCGGGGTATGGCAGAGACCCTGGTGCGAGCCTCATCTATGGTGGAGGAGGGGAACCCCCGTTCCCTGAAGAATGAGGACATTTCAGATGCCCTGGTGTGGAACGCCTCATCCTGGGAGCAGATGCGGCATAGACGGAGGAATTGGGAGTGGGGGATGGAGTCCTTACAGGAAGCAGGGTGGGAAGAAGTGTAGTCCAGATAGCCATGGGAGTCGGTAGGTTTGTAGTGGATGTCGGTAAGGAGTCTATCACCTGCGATGGAGATAGTGAGGTCAAGGAATGGTAGGGAAGTGTCGGAAATGGTCCAGGTGTATTTGAGTGCCGGATGGAAGTTGGTGGTGAAGCGGATGAAGTCAGTCAGTTGTGTGTGGGTGCAGGATGTGGCACCAAAACAATCATCGATGTAGCGGAGGTAGAGGTCGGGGATGGGGCCCTGGTACGCATTGAACAAGGATTGTTCTACGTACCCGACAAAGAGGCAGGCGTAGCTGGGGCCCATGCGTGTGCCCATAGCTACGCCTTGTATTTGGAGGAAATGGGAGTAGTCAAATGAAAAGTTATTAAGTGTAAGTACCAGCTCCGCTAGGCGGAAGAGGGTGTCAGTGGCCGGGTATAGATTGCTTCTACGGTCGAGGAAAAAACGGAGGGCTTTGAGACCATCCTGGTGGGGGATGGAGGTGTACAGTGACTGGACGTCCATGGTGAAGATGAGGGGGTCCTTGGGGGAGTGTTTGCTAGTGCTGTCGGGGAGGATTTAAATTAATGTGGCAGGGGGATGGGTGCAAGAGCAGAGAGGCAGGGGGTGTAAAATGAGGGTAGAAGCAATAGGTAGCAAGGTGAAAAGTAAAAGTGGCAGGCAGACAAATCCAGGGCAAAAATCAAAAAGGGCCACTTTTCAACATAATTGTATAAGGGGTAAGAGTGTTGTAAAGACAAGCCTGAAGGCTTTGTATCTTAATACAAGGAGCATTCGTAATAATGTGGATGAGTTGAATGTGCACATATTTATTAATGAATATGATATAGTTGGGATCACGGAGACATGGCTCCAGGGTGGCCAAGGCTGGGAGCTGAACATTCAGGGATATTCAATATTCAGGAGGGATAGACAGAAAGGAAAAGGAGGCGGGGTAACGTTGCTGGTTAGAGAGGAGATTAACGCAATAGAAAGGAAGGACATTAGCTTGGAGGATGTGGAATCGATATGGGTAGAGCTGCGAAACATTAAGGGGCAGAAAACGCTAGTGGGAGTGGTGTACCGGCCACCTAACAGTAGTAGTGAAGTTCGGGATGGCATCAAACAGGAAATTAGAAACGCGTGCAACAAAGGTAAAACCATTATAATGGGTGACTTCAATCTACATATAGATTGGGTGAATCAAATTGGCAGGGGTGCTGAGGAAGAGGATTTCTTGGAATGTATGCGGGCTAGTTTTCTAAACCAACATGTAGAAGAACCAACGAGAGAGCAGGCTATTCTAGACTGGGTATTGAGTAATGAGAAAGGGTTAGTTAGCAGTCTTGTTGTGCGTGGCCCCTTGGGCAAGAGTGACCATAATATGGTTGAGTTCTTCATTAGGATGGAGAGTGACATTGTTAATTCAGAAACAAAGGTCCTGAACTTAAAGAAAGGTGACTTTGAGGGTATGAGACGTGAATTGGCCAAGATACTGGCCAATGATTCTTAAAGGGTTGACGGTGGATATGCAATGGAAGGCATTTAAAAACTGCATGGATGAACTACAACAAGTGTTCGTCCCAGTTTGGCAAAAGAATAAATCAGGGAAGGTAGTGCATCCGTGGATAACAAGGGAAATCAGGGATAGTATCAAAACAAAAGAGGAAGCCTACAAATTAGCCAGAACAAGCAGCCTACCAGAGGACTGGGAGAAATTTAGAGTCCAGCAGAGGAGGACAAAAGGCTTAGTTAGGAAAGGGAAAATAGATTATGAAAGAAAACTGGCAGGGAACATAAAAACTGACGGCAAAAGTTTTTATAGATATGTCAGGAGGAAAAGATTAGTTAAAACAAATGTAGGTTCCTTGCAGTCAGAAACAGGCGAATTGATGATGGGGAACAAGGACATGGCAGACCAATTGAATAATTACTTTGGTTTTGTCTTCACTAAGGAAGACGTAAATAATCTGCCGGAAATAGCAAGGCAAGGCACGGCAAGTTTATTTGTATAGCACCTTTCAACCACAAGGTAATTCAAAGTGCTTTACATAAAACATTTAAAGCATTTGAAAGAAACACATATAAAATGACATTTAGATATAAAATGATTATTAGATTATTCAGATAAAATAATTACAAAATTAAAAGCAATCAAATAAAATATTTAAAATAGAATAAAACCAGGAATAGAAGTTACAGTGCAGTATAGGTAATTAATAAATAGTATTGTTTACTGAAAGGCAGCGGCAAACAGAAAAGTCTTCAGTCTAGATTTAAAAGAGCTGAGAGTTGCAGCAGACCTACAGTTTTCTGGGAGTTTGTTCCAGATATGTGGTGCATAAAAACTAAATGCTGCCTCTCCATGTTCAGTTCTGACTCTGGGGACACAGAGCAGACCTGTCCCAGATGATCTGAGAGGTCTGGGTGGTTCGTAGCTAAGCAGAAGATCAGAAATGTATTTTGGCCCTAAACCATTCAATGCTTTGTAAACCAACAGTAGTATTTTGAAATCAATTCTTTGACAGACAGGAAGCCAATGTAAAGACCTCAGAACTGGAGTAATGTGATCTACTTTTTGGGTCTTAGCGAGGACTCGAGCAGCAGCGTTCTGAATTAACTGCAGCTGTCTGATCGACTTTTTAGGGAGACCTGTAAAGACACTGTTACAGAAGTCGAGCCTGCTGAAGATAAATGCATGGACAAGTTTTTCCAAATCCTGCTGAGACATAAGTCCTTTAATCCTTGATATATTCTTTAGGTGATAGTAGGCTGACTTTGTAACTGTTTTTATGTGGCTGTTGAAGTTCAGGTCTGAGTTCATGACTACTCCTAAGTTTCCTAAGCAAGGGACCGGGGGTTAAATGAGATGGAGGAACTGAGTGAAATCCAGGTTAGCCGGGAAGTGGTGTTAGGTAAATTGAATGGATTAAAGGCCGATAAATCCCCAGGGCCGGATAAGTTGCATCCCAGAGTACTTAAGGAAGTAGCCCCAGAAATAGTGGATGAATTAGTGATAATTTTTCAAAACTCTTTAGATTCTGGAGTAGTTCCTGAGGACTGGAGGGTAGCTAATGTAACCCCACTTTTTAAAAAGGGAGGGAGAGAGAGAAAACAGGGAATTACAGACCAGTTAATCCAACATCGGTGGTGGGGAAAATTCTGGAGTCAGTTATTAAAGATGGGATAGCAGCACATTTGGAAAGTGGTGAGTTCATTGGACAAAGTCAGCATGGATTTATGAAAGGTAAATCATGTCTGACGAATCTTATAGAATTTTTCGAGGATGTAACTAGTAGCGTGGATAGGGGAGAACCAGTGGATGTGGTGTATCTGGACTTTCAGAAGGCTTTCGACAAGGTCCCACATAAGAGATTAGCATACAAACTTAAAGCACATAGTATTGGGGGTTCAGTATTGATGTGGATAGAGAAGTGGCTGGCAGACAGGAAGCAAAGAGTAGGAGTAAACGGGTCCTTTTCAGAATGGCAGGCAGTGACCAGTGGGGTACCGCAAGGCTCAGTGCTGGGACCCCAGCTATTTACAATATATATTAATGATCTGGATGAGGGAATTGAATGCAACATCTCCAAGTTTGCGGATGACACAAAGCTGGGGGGCAGTGTTAGCTGTGAGGAGGATGCTAGGAGGCTGCAAGGTGACGGATAGGTTGGGTGAGTGGGCAAAGGCATGGCAGATGCAGTATAATGTGGATAAATGTGAGGTTATCCACTTTGGTGGCAAAAACAGGAAAGTAGACTATTATCTGAATGGTGGCCGATTAGGAAAAGGGGAGATGCAACGAGACCTGGGTGTCATGGTACACCAGTCATTGAAAGTAGGAATGCAGGTGCAGCAGGCAGTGAAGAAAGCAAATGGTATGTTAGCATTCATAGCAAATTGATTTGAGTATAAGAGCAGGGAGGTTCTACTGCAGTTGTACATGGTCTTGGTGAGACCACACCTGGAGTATTGCGTACAGTTTTGGTCTCCTAATCTGAGGAAAGACATTCTTGCCATAGAGGGAGTACAGAGAAGGTTCACCAGACTGATTCCTGGGATAGCAGGACTTTCATATGAGGAAAGACTGGATAGACTCGGCTTGTACACGTTGGAATTCAGAAGACTGAGGGGGGATCTTATAGAAACTTACAAAATTCTTAAGGGGTTGGACAGGCTAGATGCAGGAAGATTGTTCCCGATGTTGGGGAAGTCCAGAACAAGGGGTCACAGTTTAAGGATAAGAGGGAAGACTTTTGGGACCGAGATGAGGAAATCATTTTTTACACAGAGAGTGGTGAATCTGTGGAATTCTCTGCCACAGAAGGTAGTTGAGGCCAGTTAATTGGCTATATTTAAGAGGGAGTTAGATGTGGCCCTTGTGGCTAAAGGGATCAGGGGGTATGGAGAGAAGGCAGGGATGGGATACTGAGTTGGATGATCAGCCATGATCATATCAAATGGCGGTGCAGGCTCGAAGGGCCGAATGGCCTACTCCTGCACCTATTTTCTATGTTTCTATGGTAATGGCCTATTTTGATATATTCTGATTGTAGGAAACACTCGGGCTACAACAGAACCATGAGTGTCAAGAATCAAGCTCACTTTGGAGAGGCTGGGATTCATTATCCATCCAGATAAATCCAAACTATTACCAAGCACAGTAATTGATTACTTGGGTTTCATTATTAAATGAGAACACATGGTAGTGATTCCGCCCAAGGATAAAGGCTGCATTTAATTGGAAGTTGTATTAAGCTCATTACAGAGCACCAACCCTCAATTAGGCAGGTAGCAAGCCTGCTTTGAAAACTATTTGCTTATTTTCGGCTGTACAATTTAGGCCACTGCATTATCAGCATTTACAGCAAGCATAGGTACAGGCATTGAGAATACATTCAGGGCATTTTGCCAGGCCCATGTAATTGCCAGTTGCAGTTATTACTGGAATACTATGGTGGATCATGAGTGTCTCAAATGCTTCCAGAGAGACCCTGGTTGAAACACCTTCCATTATTCTAGAGACTAATTTTAGTGCTCTAGGTTGGGGTGATATAAGTATTTCCAGCTGTGGAGGTAGATGGAATGTGGAGAAAGTACCTTTGATCCAATAACAAGGGATCAATTAATGAGAGTTTTAGGAACATTTTATGGGCCTAAAGCTTATTGCTCTAATATGCAAAGTTTGCATGTTTAGGTACAGATTGACAACACTACGGAATAGAAACGTATGTTAATCATTTGAGTGGTATTAAGTCAGAAATCTTGTGATAGACTGGCTAACGTGATCTGGACCTGGTGTTTTTACCAGAAATATTTGGTTTCGGCAATCTACCTACCAGGTAGATTCAAAATAGTTGCAGACTCAAGGTCACGTAAATTCAATGTCAATACAGAATGGATGTTGGATCGTGACAAATTTAATAATGTTGTTGCACGGTTGGGAATGCCATAGATTGACTTGTTTGCATCCAGACTTAACCACCAATTACCTAAATATGTGTCATGGGAACCTGATCCTGGGGCAGTAGCGGTGTATGTTTCTCGCTGCATTGGGGTAGAATGTTTTTTGTATACGTTTTCTCCATTTTGCCTCATTTAGTCAGTGTATACAGAAGATCAAACAGGACTCCGCTTCGGGAGTATTGGTGGTACCAGATTGGACCTACACAGCCATGGTACCCTCTGGTGTTAAAAATGATCACAAAGCCTCTTATGATTTTCCCAAACAGAATTAACCTGTTTGTGCACCGTATAACTGATGATTCACATCCTTTACATAATCGTATTGGTTTATTGATTTGCAGATTCTAAAGAGTGCCATATCTCAGAAGAGGACTATCAGATCGTACTGTGGATGTTATTGCGGCAACCTGGAGGGTTAGTACCCAGAAGCAGTACATTTCTTACATAAGGAAATGGGATATGTTTTGCTTAAAGCAGAATATTACATATCACACTGCAGACATCTCAGACGTGTTAGCGTTTCTGTCAACTCTTTATTTTGATTGGCAGTTAAGCTATAGTGCTATCAATACTGCAAGGAGTGCCCTCTCTGCATATATATGGAGGGAATCAGAACAAAATCGTGTAGGTCACACCCTTTGGTCTGTAGATTTATGAAGGGAATTTTCAATTCTAAGCCTCCTAGACACAGGTATACAGAAATCTGGAATGTAAGAGATGTGTTAATGCTCTTTCGTCAATGGACTCCTATTGCAGCGCTGTCCTTGGCCTAAATTACCATGAAGGTAGTCATGCTCAGGGCACTGGTTTCAGCACAGAGAGTGCAAACATTGCAGAAACTACGAATAGACATGATGGAAATAGCAACAGATACTATAACGTTCTACGTCTATGATTTGCTTAAACAGAGTAGACCTGGAATCACAGGATGTAAGTTGGGGTTTTCAGCATATCCTACGGATCCACGTCTATGTGTAGTATCACATTTACGATGTTACATTGAAGCCACCAGAACCTTAAGAGGTGCAGTATCAGCATTCTTTATCAGCCATAAATAACTGCATAAGAAAGTGTCGGTTCAGACTATTTCAAGATGGCTGAAGCAGGTGTTGCTTGATGCAGGTATTGATACTGACAAATTTAAATCTCATTCCACCAGGGCACCATCAACATTGGCGGCCAAGGATTTGGATGTTCCAATAGAACATATCCTCGCGGCCGCAGGACAAAGTGAAAGAATGTTTCACAAGTATTACCATAAGGAGATTATAGTACCTGTGGTTATTTGGTGGTGCTGTTTTGGATTCAGTATTAAGTTTCCCCTTGTGATAAAGGGGTTACTATTGTGGTGATAAATTAACCATTAACTGGTTGCATCCATGTTGTGGTTATGCATTGTTGATTGCTTTACTCATTTAGAGTCAATCAATGCAGTGAGACGCCTGGATTTGAATCTGCGGCATGAAATCACAGAGCTTGAAATCTTCACGTAGTCACTCATGTGACTCCAAAGTAAAATAGTAAGATTAAACGAGAACTTACCAGTTTGAAGTTTGATCTTTATTTTATGAGGAGTTACGATGAGGGACTACGTGCCCTCTGCTCCCAACCCTCATAAAGATCGAGCTGGTAGTTCTAGTCTTTACGTATCTTACTATCATACTTCAGTAATTGTTGTCTGTGATTTCACACCGCTGCTTTGAAGATTGACGTGACTGGACGGGCTCTTCTTCACGTAGTCCCTCATCGTAACTCCTCATAAAATAAAGATCAAACTTCAAACTGGTAAGTTCTCGTTTAATCTTACTATTAATTTGCACAAGGATTTCCTTTCCATCAATCTCAACTCCTCAGTCAAAAATAACACTCATTAATTAAAATTCAAAGCCCTATAAAATGATTTGTTGCCCAAATTTGGATTCCTCCAAATAAAGTGCAAACATTTAAAGCTAAAAAAATATGCATAATAAGATTCTGTAAGTTACATGCAAATATGCAGTATTTGATGTTTTTCCTACCTGATGAAATCACCGTGGAGCTGCAGGTACAAATCATCACTGTCCTGAGTACACAGCTCTGCTGTTGTAGTTTCAGTGCTGCAAAGTACCAGCTGAAGATCTGGGCCAAATGATGAGGAAGTGGATAGTAGTAACGTGCCAGAGGAAGAGGTGGAAGAAGCATTTGACAATACCATTTCCTTTCCATGAATGTACACACAACCTCTCCTTGCATCTGCTTTGAGCCACTCTCTTTCGCGTAAACCCAAATGACTCTTCTTTCCAAGGCAACTCCTGCTGGCATTGCGCTTCATGTTCCTCTATGAAATGAAAGATAAATAAATGCTATCAGAACAGATGTGAACAATGAGAAGACACTTGTTTGCTAACACAAAGCTCAGATGAACATTAAATAATGTTGTAAAGTAAAACAATCTCTGAAATCAACTAAAGTAAAATAATCTAATATTTAGGAATAAAATTTGGGGAAGCAAAATTGAGCAGGAAAAAGAAACAATATTCTGGAGTTGGGAATGCATGATTTAGTTCACATTCTGGTTGTTCTATAAAGAATTTTCAGAGCTTCTCAAATATTACACAATATATTTTTTTGAATACTAAATGTTCGGATTTACAAACCCTACTTTATTCACCCTCTGCAGAAGTACAAATATGTTTTTTATTGAAACACATTTGCTTCACAAGGTTTTAAATTAAAATTAACAAAATTTGCACACAAAGACTTCACTTTTGAATTTTTTTTAAATTTTTTTAATTATTGGCGAATAGGAAAAACCTTCGTAGGAACCAAAAGAATAATCTCGACTCTTAAAATTCACTGAAGCAAAAATTTACTGGCTGAACCAAGATAGTCTCGAAGAATATCCAGGTGCTTCCAATTAAGAGAAAATATTAAATCAAAATTAAAACATGGCTTATTTAAAAAAGGGAAGAATTATCCAGGCAAAATATCCTATCTTCAGGACTCGGAGACTAGCGAAGATATAGTGCTTAAATACATCTATAGTTCAAATATAACTGCTCCAATGACTCTCATCCTTCTAACAAAATTGAATTGTTAATGTTGTGAAGCAGAGAGACATTTTACTACAGCACAATATTTAACAAATCTGTCAATTCTACAAATTTCCAGAAACATGACGGCATCGCTTTAAGTTACAAATCAAGGCACAATCAGAATGCTTTATTGTCATTGCATGTGTCACATACAACGAGATTACTGTGTCTCTCCATTTAAAAGAACTTCAAACATTCACATACTCAAACTTTTTACACTCCCTCCCTCCCCAAACCCACCCATGGATTCACATTTACATAAATTAACACTGTCTCCAATAACCCGCTCCCGAGACAGAGTTCAGTTCCAAGATTGCTGATGGGTAAAAGCTGTTCTTGAGTCTGGCAGTGCATGACTTTAGCGACCTGTACCTTTTTCCTGAGGGCAGCAGTGTGAAAAGGTGGTGACAAGGATGTGTAATGTCTTTCACGATATTACAGGTCCTGCTGCGGCATCTGGAGTGGTAAATGTCCTCCAGAGGGGGCAGGGGGAGTCCAATTGATACCCTGGGCAGTTTTTATCACCCTCTGGAGAGCTGCTCTGTCAGCTGCTGAACAGTTCCCAAACCAGGCAGTTATGCAGTAAGTCAGTATGCTTTCTACCGAACAGCGGTAGAAAGACTCCAGCAGTTTAGCAGACAGATGGGCCTTCCTCAGTGTTCTGAGGAAGTAAACTCTCTGTTGTGCCTTTTTTACAACTACAGCAGAGTTCACAGACCATTTAAGATCCTCACTGATGTTGATTCCCAGAAATTTAAAACTAGGCACCCTCTCCACCTCCTCGCCCCCTATCTCCAATGGCCTGAGCTCTATGTCGCCTGAAATCAGTGATGATCTCCTTTGTCTTTTTAGTGTTCAGAGAGAGATTGTTGTGAGCACACCACTCAGAAAGTCTGTGCACCTCCTCTCTATAGGCGTCCTCGTTCCCATTTGAGATGAGCCCCACCACGGTTGTATCATCCGCAAATTTTATGATCCTATTTGCGGGGTGATGGGGCAAGCAGTCATGTGTGTATAGGGCGTAGAGGAGCGGACTGAGCACACAGCCCTGCGGTGCTCCTGTGCTGAGGGTCAGGGATGTCGAGGTGTAGGGTCCAAGTCTCACCGTCTGTGGGCGTTCACTGAGAAAGTCCAATATCCACCGACACAGTTGACTGCTGAGGCCAAGGTCTAGCATTTTTGTGATCAGCTTGCTGGGTATGATTGTATTGAAAGCCGAGCTGTAATCAACAAAAAGCATCCTGACATATGACCCCTTCTCCTCTAGGTGTTGTAGTGCAGCATGGAGGACAGTGTTTATGGCATCCTCTGTAGATCTATTAGCCCTATATGCATACTGGTGTGGGTCGAGTGAGGGGGGGGGAGAGATAATTTAAGGTGACCTAGGACCAGCCTTTCAAAGCACTTGGAGACTACAGATGTAAGAGCAACGGGCCTGTAGTCATTGAGGGAGTTGATGTTTGGGCACCGGGATGATAGTGGTGGTTTTCAGGCACGTTGGCACGGAGGAGTGTGCTAGGGAAAGGTTAAAAATGACCTATATTGAAATAAATCTAAAGCACATTATATTTTACAAGGACAATAAAGGTGCATTTCGACTGCTCAGCAATTACAAGCAAAATGGGATGTTTCACAGCACCTGTCAATGCATAATGTCATTGACCATTCTCTACTTATTGCATTCCAATGATCTTATAAGTAACAAGTAATCACATCATCTATAGACAAGTGCAACTTTCTGGTAACTCCACTGGTCAAATGAGAATCAAATGACTTGGACATGAATGTAGATGGGTTGGTGAATAGGGTTGCTGATGACACCAAAATTGGAGTTGCTGAAGTCAGCGAGGAAGACTGTGAGAAGATACTGTGGGATATAGATCAGCTGTGGTGAAATGGCAGATGGAGTTTAATCTGAGCAAGTGTGAGCTGTTGCATTTTTGGAAGTTGAATGCAAGGGGAGAGTTAATGGCAAGACCCTTAACAACATTGATGTGTGGAGAGATCTTAGATCCCAAGTTCATAGTTCACTGAAGGTGGCAGCATGTACATAATGACGTAAACAATGCTTGCCTTCATTGTTTAGTATAGAGATACAGCCCCTCCGACCCACCGGGTCTGCATTGACCAGCGATCCCTGCACATTAAAGGGCCTGTCCCACTTGGGCGTCATTTGCGCGTCACGCTGATTGCGCGCGAGGATTTTGAGAATCCCAAAATCCTGGGGCGCCGTGCGCTATCGCACGTCACTGCCTACACCACCACACCTCGCCACGCGCATGTAAAGCACGCCATGTGTGCGTCGTGACGCGTAATTGATGTCGCGTAAATGACGCCGAAGTGGGACAGGCCCTTAACACTATCCTACACACAATAGGGACAATTTATACTTATTCCAAGCCAATTAGCATACAAACCTGTACATCTTTGGAGTGTGGGAGGAAACCGAAGATCTCAGAGAAAGCCCATGGGATCACAGGGAGATTGTACAAACTCCGTATAGGTAGCACCCGTAGTCGGGATCAAACCCGGGTCTCCAGCACTGCAAGGCAGCAATTCTACCGTTCTGTGCCACCGTGCCGTCCTAGTAGCGGTATTGAGTAAAGATTCAGAAGGTCATGATGCAACTGAATAAGACTTCAGTTAGGCTGCATTTGGAGGGTGCAGAGGTGGTTTACCAGAATACTGTCTGGATTAGAGGGTTTTAGCCACAAGGAGATGTTGGACAAACTTCAATTGTTTTCTCTGGAACGTCAGAGATTAAGGAGAGACTTGATAGGATTATATAAAATTATGAGCGGCATAGTTAGCGGAGACTGTCAGACCCTTTTTTTCCCTAGGGTGGAAATGTCCGACATTAGAAGGCAGAGCTATAAACGCGAGAGGGGCAAAATTTAAACAGAGATTTGCGGGCAAGTTTTTTTTTACTGCGTGTGGTGAGTGCTTGGAAGGTGCTGCCTTTACATGGTAGACAAAAGTGCTGGAGAAACTCAGCGGGTGCAGCAACATCTATGGAGCGAAGGAAATAGGCAACGTTTCGGGCCGAAACCTTTCTTCAGACCCGCTGCCTTTACATGGAGGCATGGAAGTGCAAGGAATAGAGGGATATGGATCAGGGTCAAGCAGATAAGATCAGTTTAACTTGGCATCATGTTCAGCACAAAGATAGTGGGCCGAACTGTTCCATGTTCTAATCCCGGTAATACATTTCAGTTTACACCATTACGTCCAAAATTCCACAAATGTCAGAATTAAATAAATAATGTAACACAAGAGGGTGCAATTTGGGGCGCAGGGGAGGAGGGCGCAGGGGAGGGGGGGAGCGGAGGGGGAAGGCGGGGGGGGCGGAGGAGGGGGGGCGGAGGAGGGGGGGCGGAGGAGGGGGGGCGGAGGAGGGGGGGCGGAGGAGGGGGGGCGGAGGAGGGGGGGCGGAGGAGGGGGGGCGGAGGAGGGGGGGCGGAGGAGGGGGGAGGGGGGAGGAGGAGGGGGCGGAGGGGGGGGGCGGAGGGGGAGGGGGGGGCGAGGGGGGAGGGGGGGCGAGGGGGGAGGGGGGGGCGAGGGGGGAGGGGGGGGCGAGGGGGGAGGGGGGGGCGAGGGGGGAGGGGGGGGCGAGGGGGGAGGGGGGGGGCGAGGGGGGAGGGGGGGGGCGAGGGGGGCGGGTTGTGGGCTCCCCCGCTCGCAGAGCACTGCCCCCGCTCGCAGAACAGAGCACAGCCCCTTTGCTCACTAAGCTCCTTCAGCTTTATTCACGCGGCCGGTGATTAATAGCGGGTGCTGGAATGGGCGTCGCCATCCCGGTGAATAACACACCAATAACCTTTCTAATATTTCACCAATCGGAACAAAACATATTTGACTTGCAGCAGAGGAGAATGGTGACTAAGGTGGCAAAATTTGTAGCGCTGTGGGGGATCGTTTTTGCGCAACTTTAATTACAACGCAGTGGTCAAGATGAGAGTTTTAGTAATAGTATAGATTTTAAGTTACCAACGGGCATTACACATTTCCATAACTCTTAAGGCATTCTCGAATGGATTAATTTTAAATAATTAAACACTTAGATACGCAAATAAAACGTTAATATTATGGCAAAGTTCTGCAGATGGTGAAAATCTGTTTTTTTTTTGTATTTTCAAAAATAAATTTTACTCTGATCATACTCCTGCAGTCCTACAATATTCCCTGACAACATTCCCTGACAAACATCTCACTGTACTGGGAAACCAAGTTTCACATCGACCATAGAGTGTCTTTCACCAATTTGATGGTCTTCCAGCAGTACTGGATGCCCATGTTTCAACAAGTTTCAACAAATTTATTTATGGATAACCCCTTGAGATGGACAGTCATCTCGTTTTCGAGGGGGTCCAACATAGAGCATACAGCACAAGACATAATATACATAAAGGCTCTCATCGACCCACCTACCCACACACCAAACCCAAAACCCCTCCATCCCCACGTTATAGTTTATAACAATTGTTAATTAACTTAAATCCAATAATAACAAAAGTTATGTATTACAGCGTAATGTTAGTCGCTATGCAATACTCTAATACTAGAAACAGGTACATGGTTTTATGAGAAATGTTAAAAGTGTATTTTTAAATAGACGAAATGAACTAATGGTTCTTACGGTACTAGGCAGAGTGTTCCAGTCAGAAGGAGCTTTATATTTAAATGCACGTCTCCCAATTTCTTTGTTAGTTCTTGGAATGAAAAAGAAGGGTTGTTGAATATGTCTTAGTGAATATGAGGGTGTGTATGTTAATAGGTCTTGTTTTAAATAAGAGGGGTAATTAAGATGGATACATTTAAAGATGAACTGGAACCAGTGGTAGTATCTTCGAGCGTGGGGGGATAACCAGTTTAAAGTGTCGTACATAGAACAGTGGTGAGTTGTATATGGACACCTTAAAATAAATCTGCAAAGACTATTATAAACTACATTAAGGGGTTGAAGATGTATATCAAATGTATTCTGATAGACAATATCAGCATAATCCAGTGTTGGTAGTAGTAGTTGAGAGACAATTCTTTTTCTCATCTGAAAGGTGAAACAATTTATATGGCGGTAAAGAATAGCTAGATTACAGCTAAATTTTTTATTAATCGTCTCACTATGCTGCGTAAATGAAAGTGTTGGGTCAAGCCAAACACCAAGATATTTGAAGTTCAATACTTGTTCTAATGGTGATCCTTCATTAAATGATATAGTCAGATCTACAGAATTACCAAGGCCTTGTCTGGTACCAAATAACATACTACATGATTTATTTTTATTTAAAATTAATTTGTTAAATAATAGCCATTTCTGAACAGAAATGTCCAAGTGCGTCCCTGAAAACAGCCCGTAAATCAGAGAATCCGCTTATGGAGCTGTTCGGGATGAACCAAGACAAGGACCCTTGTATCCTTCTCCAGACCTTTTTTGCAAATCCACACTCTGCAAAGAGGTGGGCAACCATCTCCTCTCCAGAGGAGCCATCTCAAGGGCAATGTGCATCAGTAGGAAGACATGGGTGCAGAAGGATTTAACTGGGAGAGCTCCACTCAGTCAGTCAAGCAAAGTCTTGGTGCTTGTTGGTGAGTTCTGGTGGTGAGCCATTTCGCCAGGCAAACTGGACAATCTGCTCAGGTAACCACCCATAAGGATCCATAGAGTCCATGTCCTGCAGGATGTTCAGTGCTAACCATTGCCCAATGGACATAATCACAGGTGTTGGTCTGGAAGAACTTTTCTCCCAAAGTACGGGTGGTGCTGTAATGTCCAGCTGACTGTAACATTGCGGCATTGGTGCAGGTAACACCGTGCATAGGCAGAACCTCAGCAGGTGATGACACTTGGTGCCCACATGCTTTGGCTCTACGCACAGCCAGATGCAGCCAATCACAAAGATGGCCATCTGAAATCAAACAGAAAATGCTGGAAATATTCAGCAGGTCAGTCACCATCTGTGGAAAGGAACCGAGTTAACATTTCAACACAATGATTCTGATCAATGGTAACTTGTTGACTTACATAAGTTGTAATATGTTTGTTACAAAACGAGAACACGACACCTGTATAAACTCAAAAAGAAAGCATGAAGAACTGGCAACAAAGCCTCCTGACATTCATGTTTTGATATTTAATTTTGGAATGCCACAGAGAGACACAAAATGCTGGAGTAACGCAGCAGGACAGTCAGCATCTGTGGGTGACGTTTCAGGTTGATACCACTACCATTCCCCAATTCGCTCCATTCCACCCCACAATTTGAATGAATATGTTTATTGGCCAAGTACACATACAAGTTCAAGTTCAAGTGAGTTTATTGTCATGTGTCCCTGATAGGACAATGAAATTCTTGCTTTGCTTCATTACAACAGAACATAGTAGGCATTGACTACAAAACAGATCAGTGTGTCTTTATACCATTATATAAATATATACACATGAATAAATAAACTGATAAAGTACAAATAACAGATAATGGGTTATTAATGTTCAGAGTTTTGTCCGAGCCAGGTTTAATAGCCTGATGGCTGTGGGGAAGTAGCTATTCCTGAACCTGGTCGTTGCAGTCTTCAGGCTCCTGTACCTTCTACCTGAAGGTAGCAGGGAGATGAGTGTGTGGCCAGGATGGTGTGGATCTTTGATGATACTGCCCGCCTTTTTGAGGCAGCGACTGCGATAAATCCCCTCGATGAAAGGAAGGTCAGAGCCGATGATGGACTGGGCAGTGTTTACTACTTTTTGTAGTCTTTTCCTCTCCAGGGCGCTCAAGTTGCCGAAACAAGCCATGATGCAACCAGTCAGCATGCTCTCTACTGTGCACCTGTAGAAGTTAGAGAGTCCTCCTTGACAAACCGACTCTCCGTAATCTTCTCAGGAAGTAGAGGCGCTGATGTGCTTTCTTGATAATTGCATCAGTGTTCTCGGACCAGGAAAGATCTTCAGAGATGTGCACGCCCAGGAATTTGAAGCTCTTGACCCTTTCAACCGTTGATATAAACGGGACTGTGGGTCCCCATCCTACTCCTTCCAAAGTCCACAATCAGTTCCTTGGTTGTGCTGGTGTTGAGGGCCAGGTTATTGTGCTGGCACCATATGGACAGTTGCTCGATCTCTCTTCTATACTCCGACTCATCCCCATCAGTGATACGTCCCACAACAGTGGTGTCGTCAGCGAACTTCATGATGGAGTTTGCACTATGACGGGCTACGCAGTCATGAGTATAGAGCGAGTACAGCAGGGGGCTGAGCACGCAGCCTTGAGGTGCTCCCGTGGTGATTGTTATCGAGTCTGACACATTTCCACCAATACAAACAGACTGTGGTCTGTGAATGAGGAAGTCGAGGATCCAATTGCAGAGGGATGCGCAGACACCCTGTTCTGCAAGTTTGGTAACCAGCTTGGAGAGGATGATAGTAATAAATGCCGAGCTGTAATCAATGAATAACAGCCTGACATATGAGTTTTTGTTGTCCAGAGCGAAGTGGAGAGCCAGCGAGATCGCATCCACCGTTGATCTGTTGTGGCGGTAAGCGAACTGCAGTGGGTCCAGGTTTTTGTCGAGGTAGGAGTTGATTTGCGCCATGATCAACCTCTCCAAGCACTTCATCACCACAGGCGTTAGTGCCACAGGTCGATAGTCATTGAGGCACGTCACCTTACTCTTCTTGGGCACTGGTATAATTGATGCCCTTTTGAAGCAGGTGGGAACCTCAGACCTCAGAAGTTGAAAATGTCCATAAAAACTCCAGCCAGTTGGTCCGCACAGGTTTTTCGAAACACGACCAGGTATACCATCAGGTCCAGGCGCTTTTCGAGGGTTCACCCCTCCGAAGGATTTCCTGTGACTGTGACTGAGTGAAATACCATCACAGCGAATGGGGGTTCGGGAAGGCACATCGGTGTTCTCCCTATCAAAGCGTGCGTAAAACGCATTGAGTTCATCAGGGAGCGATGTTTCGCCGACATTCGAGCTGCCTCCTGATTTCGCCTTGTAGGAGGTGATTGCATTCAGGACCCGCCACAGCTGCTGAACATCTGTCTCATCCTCCAGCTTGGAGCAGAAGTCCCTTTTGGCCTTTTTGATGGCCTTACGAAGGTCGTATCTGGACTTCTTGTAGACCACTGTATCATCAGACATGAATGCCCGGTGTCTGGTCTTCAGAAGAGTGCGGATCTCAAAGTTCATCCAAGGTTTCTGATTGGGAAACACTCGGAAGGTTTTGGTGGGGATGCAGTCCTCCACACATTTCTTAATGAAGTCTGTAACGACTGTGGCGTATTCGTTCAAGTCCGTTGCGGAGTCCTTGCACATTGCCCAGTCTACAGACAAGGAATTTGCCTTGGTGCTCCACTCGCAAGTAACAACATGACATACAGTAAACCATTAAGAACAAAACATAAAATATTAAGAATAAAACATTATAGTTTAAACATGTGAATTAAACAAAATACCAGAGCAAAAGGAGGCTGCAGACTTTAGGTTATTGAGTAGCGCTACTGCTCATGGGGAAAAAAAGCTGTTTTATGTCTGGCTGTGGCAGCATTGACAGTCCGGAGTCACCTTCCAGAGGGAAGTCATTCAAAGAGTTTGTGGCCAGGGTGAGAGGGGTCAGAAATGATCTTACCTGCTCGCTTCCTGGCCCTTGCAGTGTACAGTTCGTTAATGGGGGGGGAGTTTGCAGCCAACAACCTTCTCAGCTGATCGAACGATTCGCTGCAGCCTCTGGATGCCGTGCTTGATGGGTGAGCCAAACCAGACCATGGTGGAGAAGGCGAGGACAGACTCTACGATGGCAGTATAAAACTGGACCATCATTGCCTGTGGCAGATTGTGTTTCCTCAGCTGCTGCAAGAAGTACATCCTCTGTTGGGCCATTTTGACTGTGGAGTCGATGGTTGCCCCCATTTAAGGTCCTTGGAGATGATGATTCCAAGGAACTTAAAGGACTCCACAGATGTGACTGGTGTTGTTGATGGTGAGTGGGGGGAGGGGGAGTGGTAGGGAGGGGAGGGGAGGGGGAGTGGGGGGAGGGAGGGGGAGGGGGAGGGGGAGTGAGAGTGGGGGAGGCTCTCCTAAAGTACTTTGAAAACAGTAATATTCCAATAAAACAGTAATATTCCTCATCTCAGTAATATTTTTTTAATACATTAGATAACCTGGCCATTGATGGTTCCTACAGATTTCACAGGTGAAACTGGAACAAATGCATAGACGATTTATGAGAATGTTGCCAGGACTTGAGGCCTACGTTAGTGAGAGATTGGGCAAGTAAAGGGCCTGTCCCACTTAAGCGTCATTTGCGCAACATCATTTACGCGTCACGACGTGTCGTAACGCTCGCGTGTCCCATGCGTGGCGTGCATTACGCGCGGTGGCATTGGCAGTGACGCGCGGTAGCGCGCAGTACCCCAGGATTTGGGGAATCTCAAAATCCTCGCGCGCCACCTGCGTGACGCGCAAATGACGCCCGTGGGACAGGCCCTTTAGGACTTTATTCCTTAGAGCACAAGAGGATAAGGGGTGATCTTATAGTGGCATACAAGATATAACTATTAATATATATATATATTATATATATACACACACACACACACACACACAGAACTTTTTTTTTCTCCCGTTGTGTACTATGTTTACATGTTCTGTTATGCTGCAGCAAGTAAGAATTTCATTGTCCTTTCTGGGACATATGACAATAAAACACTCTTTGAGGGGAATAAATAGGGTAAATGCAGAGTATTTTACTCAATAGTAGGGGAAACAAGAAACAGAGGACATAGGTTTAGGGTGAGAGAGAAAAGAGGAAAGAGGAACCCGAAAGGCAATTTTTTCCAAACGCAGGGTGGTGGATATGTGGAAAGAGGTGCCAGAGGGAACTATGAGAACGTTTAAAAGATATTTGAACAGGTACATGGATAGGAAAGGTTTAGTGATATGGGCCAAATTGAACTATACGGGGTAATCGCTGGCCGGCGCGGACTCGGTGGGCCGAAGAACCTGTTTCCGCGCTGCATCTCTAAACTATACCCAACTAAACAGGAGTATATGTGGAATCTTGGCTGGCATAGGCAAGATGGTCTGAAGGGCCCGTTTCCATGCTGTATGACTCTATAATCATGACATTCGATCACATTACGAGCATGGTATGAAAGTGCGCAAACAACGGTATTTAGCTTAAATGTATCTTATAAATGTTTATGCAATACGTAAAATACATGAGAATAAAATTATTTTGGAAATATGGTATCCAATGTAAATAAAGAGTATATACATTTCCAATATTCAGCCAACTATTAACAGTTAAATTAAATGTAGTGTAACCGTGAATTTTCATTGCGTTTTCTGTTCAAAGACCACAAATCCGCTGCATTGCCACAATATTGTAAAAATATGCACCATAATACGTTTTACCTTTAAGACGCGCACTGGCCTCCCTGTAGCCGCCGAGCTGAGGTTGCAGCCAGGCCCGGCCTTCGCTGGCGGACACAGCGGCTCCAGCGGCTCCAGCGGCTCCACCGGTCCGCCAGCCGCACCGTCTGCGACCTGCCACTTGGGCTCCACATCGCCGCCCAGCGCTGGCTTTGCCGCCTCCGTGTCCGCTGCTGACGATGACACCTCAGCCATTTGTAGTTAGAGCCGCATCCAAAACAAAATCAAATAGAGCCAAGTGGGCGCGCGGGAGAGAGAGACTCTGCAGATGCTGGAACCTGGAGCAAAATAATAAAGGGCTGGAGGAAGCCAGCATTTGTGGAGAGAAATGAACAAGCGACGTTTCGTGTGGGGACGCTTCTTCGGACTGCAGCAGGAGAGTGAGTGAGGCGGTTAGTGGCCGTGCTCAGCCTGTGCCCGCCGCCATGATGCCGGCGTCACTCGTGCTGGAGAGGCGGCGCGTCGCCTCCGTCCGCGCCACAGCCTCATCTGCATATGCCTCATGCATTATTCAGCAGCCCCTTGCGTCATTTGCATAGTGACCTGTACCTGTCACCTTTGCCTGTCACCAATAGATAGTGTGTAGGAAGCAGCACACCTAAGATAGACACAACATACTGGAGTAACAGCGGGACAGGCAGCCATTCCTTCTCTCATTAAACCATTTCAACCATTAAGTCTGAAGAAGGGTTTCGGCCCGAAATGTTGCCTATTTCCTTCGCTCCATAGATGCTGCTGCACCCGCTGAGTTTCTCCAGCACTTTTGTCTACCTCCGGTTGACATTTCGGGTCTAGACCCTTCTTCAGACTGAGAGTCAGAAGAGAGGGAGACAGAGATAAAGAAGTTTAAGGTGTAAAAAACGAGACATCAAAGGGGATGTAGATCAAGGCAAATGTAAAATAGATCATTGTTAGCTGGGAGGTGACAACAAAACATACAGAGATAAAATGTAATCGTGGACGGTCAGACTGGTCAGAGAACTAGGAAAAGGGAGGGATGGAGAGAGAGGGAAAGCAAGGGTTACTTGAAGATGGAGAAGTCAATATTCATACCGCTGGGGTGTAAACTGCCCAAGCGAAATATGAGGTGCTGTTCCCCCAATTTGTACTGGGCCTCACTCTGACAGTGGAGGAAGCCGAGACATTGCGTCATTGAAAAGCTAAAACCCTAATCAGAACTGGAGTGGAATTTGAAATATAATAATTATACATTTCGCAATAGGCTTGCCGGTATGGGTGTTGGATATGATCAAAGTTGATCCGTATGATCTGAAATAACTCGCTATGGGAAACATGCTATTTAACAAAATTCAAAAATAGAATGAATGGTCAGCCAGTTTTACATATAGGATGATCACCTCTGCATAATGGCTTTACTATGTACCAAGAGACTGAGAAAACAAATTCTAAGGAGCGAATGAGTAATATTTGTAACTATTTTTCAAGCCCTACCTTTTCTTTGCCTGTCTCCTGGTTTCAAGCATGACTTACGTCCATAGGTTTATGTTCCCTTTTTTACTGCGACTATTCTATGACATATTATGAGCCACCATAAGTAAAAATAATGCTGGTGACTGATGAGGCCAATGTAGGAATCACAGAGTTTTACACTCACGAGACCAGACATACACATCAGAAAGGCCTTTATTGTTTTATTTGAGTTGTAGAGTAGAAATGTTGCAAGCAATTTGTATACAGCATGGTGAGATATCACCTGGAATATTATGTACAGCTGTCATCTCCCTTTCTAGCAAGATTGCAGGAGTTGCAAACTGTGAGGTAGACTGTCAAAGTAAACTGCGGTATGATTTAAGTTCATAAGTTATAGGAGCAGAATAGGGCCATTCAATCATGATTGATCTATCTTTCCTTCTCAACCCAATTCTCCTGCCTTCTCTCCATAACCCTGACACTCTTTCTAATCAATAATCTGTCAATCTGGTCCTTAAAAATACCAAAACGACTTGGCCTCCACAGCCGTCTTTGGCAATGAATTCCACAGATTCACCACCCTCTGACTAAAGGGAGATCGAATGTAAGGGGAAAGTGTACAGTTAATGATTAAAACCTTAACAGCATTAATGTATTGAGAGATCTCGGGGTCCAAGTCCATAGCTTCCTTAAAGTGGCAACACAAGTAGGTTAGCAATTAAAGTGGTAAAGAAGGCATATGGTATGCTTGCCTTCTTTGGTTAGGGCATTGAGTATAAGATTCAGGAAGTCATGGTTCAGCTTTATAGGACTTTGGTTAGGTTGTATTTGTGTGCAGGAGTATTGTGTGCAGTTCTGTTCATCCCATCATAGGAAGGATGTGGACACTTTGAAGAGGGAGCAGAAGAGGTTTACCAGAATGCCTGGATTAGAGATTATTAGCAATAAAGAGAGGTTAGACAGACTTGGATTGTTTTCTCCAAAATGCCGGAGAGACCTGATAGAAGTATATAAAACTATGAGGCATAGATATTGTAAATGCAAGAGTATTTTTCTCAGAACGGCACAATTGCGCAGCTGGTAGAGCTACTGCTTTACAGCGCCATACATGAGAGTTTGATACTGACCTGGGGTGTTAACTGTCTGGAGTTTGCTTGTTCGCCCGGTGATCGAGTGGGTTTTGTCCGGGTACTCCGGTTTCCTCCCACATTCCAAAGATGTGTGGGTTTGTAGGTTAATTGGTTACCCTACTATGGGAAGGATGTCATTAAACTGGAAAATGTGCAGAGACGATTTACGAGGATGTTGTCAGGAGCTATAGGGAAGAGGTTGGGCAGGTTAGGACTTTCTTTGTTGCAGTGCAGGAGGCCGAGGGGTGATCTCATAGAGGTGTATACATTTGTGAGGGGAATAGATAGGTGAATGCACAAAGACTTTTACCCAGGATAGGGAAATTAAAAACAAGAGGACATTTGTTTAAGATGAGAAGGGCAAGATTTAATACAAACCTGAGGGGCAGCTTTTTCACACGGAGAGTGGTGGGTATATGGAACGAGTTGCCAGAGGAAGTAGTTGAGGCAGGTAATGTAACAGCATTTAAAAGACACTTGCACAGATGCATGGGTAGGAATAGTTTAGACAGATATGGGCAATTGGAACTAGCTTAGATGGGGCAACTTGGTCGCTGTGACCTTGGATGGCCAAAGGGCCTGCTTCCATGCTGCATTTCTAAACTCGAGGGCATAACATTAAGTTACAAGGGGCAAATGTTTTACACAGGCTAGTGTTGCCTGGTATGTGTCCAAGGGGTGGTGGAGCCAGATGTGATAGTGCATGTAAGAGGCTTGTAGATAGGCATACGATATCCAGGGGATGGAGGGATATGGATCATGTGCAGGCATATAAGATTAGTTTAGCCCGGCAACATGTCCGGCATAGACATTATGTGCTGAAGAGCCTGTTCCTGAGCTGTATTGATGGATTGAATGATACATGGAAGCAGGCACTTCGACCCACCGAGTCCATGCCGACCATCAATCACCCATTCACACTGCTTCTACGTTATCCCATTTTTGCATCTTCTCCCAACACACTAGGGGTAATTTACAGAGACCAATTAACCTACAAAGCAGCAGGCCTTTGGGATGTGGGAGGAAACTGGAGTACCCAGAAGAAATCCATACGGTTGCAGGGAGAACGTGCAAGCTCCACACAGACAGCACCCACAGTCAGCATTGAACCAGCGTCTCTGGCACTGTGAGGCAGCAGCTCTACCTGCTGTGCTACTGTGCTGCCCCTGAGTTGTATATTCTATGACATGTCTGTGATGGAGGGAATGTAGTAAATGTTTAGTGGATGCCACTTTTGTCATACGAGGGGAGCCAAGGCAGACTGGATCTATCCACTCCAGTTCAGAGGAATGTGAGATAATCTCATTGTGGCATGGAGGTATCTTACAGGGCTTCGCTAGACAGTTGGGGGATTGATGTTAACTTTGTGTGATGTCTCAAAATAAGGGACTTGCCACTTAGGACAGAAATGGGAAGAGAATATTTCAAACATTACATAATGAATCTGAAATTCTTAATCGGAATGGATTTTGGAGGATCAGTCACAGAGTACATTCATGGCGAGTATCTTCCTATCAAAGCATGTGTGGAATGCATTGAGTTCGTCAGGGAGTGATGCTTCGCTGTCACTTGAGCTGCCGCCTGATTTCGCCTTGTAGGAAGTGATGTCATTCAAGTCCTGCCACAATTGTCAAACATCCGCCTCATCCTTCAGCTTAGAGCCTTTTAGCCTTTTTGATGGCCTTATCAAGGTCATATCTAGACTTCTTGTATACCTCTACATCACCAGACTTGAAAGCCCGGGATGTAGTCCTCAGAAGAATACGGATCTCCTGGTTCATCCAAGGCTTCTGGTTAAGATGACATTGCATCTGTGGTTAACCAGGCAGTTAAGGGTGTAAAGAAAGTAGGACAGTAGGCTATACTCACAGCCCTGAGGGACACAATTTCTTCTCTCCAGAGATGCTGCCTGTCCCAATGAGTTGCTCCAGCATTTGTGACTATCTTCGGACTGCGAGGGGTATAGGAATCCGAGGGGTAACTTTTTTCACACAGAGGGTGGTGGGTGTATGAAACAAGATGCCAGAGGAGGTAGTTGAGGCTGGGACTATCCCATCGTTTAAGAGACAGTTGGACGGGTACATGGATAGGACAGGTTTGGAGGGTTATGGACCAAGCGCAAGCAAGTGGGACTAGGGCAGCTGGGACATTGTTAGCTGGTGTGGGCGAGATGGGCCGAAGGACCTGTTTCCACACTGTATTACTCTATGACTCTATGTTTGATGGTCAGTGAGCGAGAGATCTTGCTACCAATCTGCGCTGATTGAGGTCTGCTGATGAGAAAGTAAAGGTTCCAGTTACAAATTGTTGTACAGAGCCCCATGTCTTGGAGCCTGATGATGTTTGGAAAGGATGATTATATTGACCATTGAGCTGTTGTTGATGAACCGCAGTCTAACGTACGTGTCCCTGTTATCCAGATGCTACGGAGCAGTGAAATACCATCAGCTGTTGACCCGATGTGGTGATGGACAAATTAAAGTGGATCCAAATCATTTATGAGGCAAAAGTAGATTTGTGCCATAATCAACCACTCGATTCACTTCATTACGGTAGCTGTAAGTGATAACGAATGGTCATCATTGAGGTTTTCCACAGATTCCGACATTTGCATTCTTTTGTGCTTACACCTTCTACAGTGGCTTGCAAAAGTATTCATACCCCTTGAACCTTTCCACATTTTGTCACGTTACAACCACAAACGTAAATGTATTTTATTGGGATTTTATGTGATTGACCAACACAAAGTGGCGCATAATTGTGAAGTGGAAGGAAAATGATACATGCTTTTCAAATGTTTTTACAAATAAAAAACTGAAAAGTGTGGCGTGCAAAAGTATTCAGCCCCCTTTACTCTGATACCCCTAAATAAAATCCAGTGCAACCAATTGCTTTCAGAAGTCACCTAATTAGTAAATATAGTCCACTTGTGTGTAATCTAATCTCAGTATAAATACAGCTGTACTGTGAAGGCCTCAGAGGTTTGTTAGAGAACATTAGTGAACAAACAGCATCATGAAGCCCAAGGAACACACCGGACAGGTCAGGGATAAAGTTGTGGAGAAGTTTAAAGCAGGGTTAGGTTATAAACAAATATCCCAAGCTTTGAACATCTCACGGAGCACTGTTCAATCCATCATCCGAAAATGGAAAGAGTATGGCACAACTGCAAACCTACCAAGACATGGCCGTCCACCTAAACTGACAGGCCGGGCAAGGAGAGCATTGATCAGAGAAGCAGCCAAGAGGCCCATGGTAACTCTGGAGGAGCTGCAGAGATCCACAGCTCAGATGGGAGAATCTGTCCACAGGACAACTATTAGTCATGCACTCCACAAATCGGGCCTTTATGGAAGAGTGGCAAGAAGAAAGCCATTGTTGAAAAAAAGCCATAAGAAGTCCTGTTTGCAGTTTGCCACAAGCCATGTGGGGGACACAGCAAACATGTGGAGGAAGGTGCTCTGGTCAGATGAGACCAAAATTGAAGTTTTTGGCCTAAATGCAAAACGCTATGTGTGGCGGAAACCTAACACTGCACATCACCCTGAACACACCATCCCCACTGTGAAACATGGTGGTGGCAGCATCATGCTGTGGGGATGCTTTTCTTCAGCAGGGACAGGGAAGCTGGTCAGAGTTGATGGGAAGATGGATGGAGCCAAATACAGGGCAATCTTGGAAGAAAACCTGTTAGAGTCTGCAAAAGACTTGAGACTGGGGTGGAGGTTCACCTTCCAGCAGGACAACGACCCTAAACATACAGCCAGAGCTACAATGGAATGGTTTAGATCAAAGCATATTCATGTGTTAGAATGGCCCAGTCAAAGTCCAGACCTAAATCCAATTGAGAATCTCTGGCAAGACTTGAAAATTGCTGTTCACAGACGCTCTCCATCCAATCTGACTGAGCTTGAGCTATTTTGCAAAGAAGAATGGGCAAAAATTTCAGTCTCTTGATGTGCAAAGCTGGTAGAGACTTACCCCAAAAGACTTGCAGCTGTAATTGCAGCGAAAGGTGGTTCTACAAAGTATTGACTCGGGGGCTGAATACTTTTGCATGCCACACTTTTCAGTTTTTTATTTGTAAAAAAATTTGAAAACCATGTATCATTTTCCTTCCACTTCACAATTATGCACCACTTTGTGTTGGTCTATCACATAAAATCCCAATAAAATACATTTACGTTTGTGGTTGTAACGTGACAAAATGTGGAAAAGTTCAAGGGGTATGAAAACTTTTGCAAGCCACTGTATACTTAAGCATCCTTCCCAAAAAATCTAAACCAACTATTTGACATCATAATTCTTTATTATATTTCCAGATTGACTTTGGTCCATGAATCTGCACTCCAAGATCACCCTGAATAGTGATATGTAATTGTTTGTCAGAATTGTAATCTTTGATCTTACAACAACCACTCATTTCTCCCATAACATACTCCATCCGTCTCTTATGTCTCTTATGTCTCAGCTAGGACTCTTTCTTCTCTAGTTTCCCACAATGTTCTTCAATACATCTGATCAAACACAGGAGTTTTATCTAATTTTATACAACCTAAAACATCCAGCATCTCTTCGACCATGATACAGACTGTCCTCAACTCATCTCTTCTCATTCAAGTCAGAATTTCACAAAAAAAAACAATAATTTGAGACAATGCCTAATAGATCTATACTAGACTAAGTGGGACCCGTTGGGTCCCAGCATCACATGGGAGGGTTGGTCCCCCAAGGCAATATTCCACCTCTCCACCGATTCCAATATTGGTGGCCAGTGGGGGGGGGGGCTTTCTGGAGCACTAGTATGGGTGATGTGGGCTGAAGGGACTGGTTTCCAGAGGGCTAGTCTGGACATTGTGGGCCGAATGGATTCTTAGGCTGGCGGCTCATTCACTCAAACCTGTTGTGCTGGCAGTTCACTCACTCACGGCTGGTGGGCTGACAGTTGACTCATGGCTATTCCTTGAAATTCCATTTCAAGCCGGGTGCAAGGCCACCAAATTCAAGTGCAGTTTCTTACCACTTCAAGCAGGGTGCAAGGCCACCAAATTCAAGTGTAGTTTCATACCATTTCAAGCAGGGTGCAATGCCACTAAAGACAGCGAGTCGTGACCTCTCCCTCCTCCATCTTGCAGAGACTGAGCCATGCCCACACTTCTGGGTTTTATAGTCCCCCCCCCCACC
The DNA here is from genome assembly GCA_038087875.1 of Malacoraja senta. Classification (NCBI taxonomy): domain Eukaryota; kingdom Metazoa; phylum Chordata; class Chondrichthyes; order Rajiformes; family Rajidae; genus Malacoraja; species Malacoraja senta. The sequence goes on along the minus strand of CM075978.1, from coordinate 155,496,454 downwards.
AGAAGGGGCGTGGCCTTCATGGCGTGATTGACAGGAGAGAGAATCTCAACATTTTTTAAACACTAATAACTTTTATTTTTCATCGATGGGAAAAATCCTCGGCACCTGATGAACGGAGGGGGACTCTGAGTAAGATGGCCAAAAATCACAGCTCTATGTGGTAGCGTTGTTTCTAAAATCAATATAAAGCACAAACAGGAAGTGGTCAAGATTAGACTTTTAATTATATAGAAGGCAAGGCAACTTTAATTAGGCAAGGCAACTTTAATTAGGCAACACAGCTTTAGCATTTCCAAACCAAAGACAACACAGCATTAGCATTTCCAAACCAAAGGCAACACAGCTTTAGCATTTCCAAACCAAAAGCAACACAGCTTTAGCATTTCCAAACCAAAGGCAACACAGCTTTAGCATTTCCAAACCAAAGGCAAATCAGCTTTAGCATTTCCAAACTATATTTTCAAACCACATTAAGGGCGCTGACAGGTCAGTAAAACCGCTCACAGTTTAGTACACATGTGTTCAGTGTTATTCACAGCTCAGACTGAGAGACATGACCCTCTCGCTCCCCCATCTTGCAGAGAATGACTGAGGCACTCAACACTTCTGGGTTTTATAGTCCCTCCGGAAGGGGCGTGGCCTTCAGGAGAGAGAATCTCAACATTTTTTAAACACTAATAACTCTTTTATTTTTCATTGATGGGAAAAATCCTCTTGTCCTGCGCAGCGGAGGGGGACTCTGAGTAAGTTAGCCAAAAATCACAGCCGTAAGTGGCAGCGTTTTTGATAAAATTAATATACAGAACAACAGGAAGTGGTCAAGATCAGATTTTTAGTAATATAGATTATGTATTCTCAGCATCAAATCAGTCAATATCTCACAATTGGCTCTAATTCCATTCTTTTAAACAAGTTTGATTCTTTCTCACTCTGCTTCCAGGAATAAAATCTGAACACCAAGCAATCTTTCTTGCCTACTGAGAGCAAAACTGATGTCTTGCTCTAATTCACCGGCACCTCCTCCTATCTGCATCTGCACCTGCATCTATTGCATCCGCTGCTCGAGATGTCAGCTGCTCTACATCGGTGAGACCAAGCGTAGGCTTGGCGATCGCTTTGCCCAACACCTCAGCTCGGTTCGCAATAACCAACCTGATCTCCTGGTGGCTCAGCACTTTAACTCCCCCTCCCATTCTGAATCTGACCTTTCTGGCCTGGGCCTCCTCCATGGCCAGAGTGAGGACCACCGTAAATTGGAGGAGCAGCACCTCATATTTCGCTTGGGCAGTTTGCACCCCAGCGGTATGAACATTGACTTCTCTCATTTCAGGTAGTCCCTACTTTCTCCTCCCCTTCTAAGCTCTCCCTCAGCCCACTGGCTCCACCTCTACCCTTTCTTCTTCCCGCCCCCCACCCTCACAGTCTGAAGAAGGATTTTGACCCGAAACGTTGCATATTTCCTTTGCTCCATAGATGCTGCCTCACCCGCTGAGTTTCTGCAGCATTTATGTCTACCTTCAATTTTCCAGCATCTGCAATTCCTCCTTAAATGTCTTGCTCTAATTGTCCTGGATGGTATGTCAGGTATGAACAATACTTTCTTGTACCTTCCACTCTAGGACATTTGAGCTGTCCTTTATCTTCAGTAAACATGGTTTCCCGCTGCTGTTGTGGACAGAACCCCAGCCAATTTCTCCCCTGGATCTAGCAGTTCTGCTCTCACTCCCCCTTCCCTCAGAGGGAACAGGGATAGCGTTTCCTTGCTTTTAACCTTTCACGCCAGCTCCTTCCGCATCCAACAAAACATTCTCTGACATTTCCGCCACCTTCAACATGATCGCACCGCCAGTCATATTTCCCATTCCCACTTTTTTCCACTTTCCGTAGAGACCAATCCCTCTGCAACTCCTTGGTTTACTCATCCCTTCCCACCTATCCTACTCCCTCCTTCAGTACTTTCCCCTGCAACCGCAGGAGATGTAATGCTGGTTCTTACACCTCCTCTCTCACTTCCATCCATGGACCACAGCAACCCTTCCAGTTGAGATAGAGGTTTACATGCATCTCGTCAAGCCTTGTCTAAGTTACTTGATCCTCCCGATGTTACCTCCTTTACTTAGCCAAAACCAAACGTAGACTAGGCAGCCATTTTCCCGATACTTACTGCCCAGACCTGTTGAATCTCTCGGTTGCTAACCGTTTTAACTCCCCTTCCCCTACTGATCTTTCCGTCCTTGGCCTCCTCCATAGCCAAGGTGAGGCCAAGTGCAAATTAGAGGAACAACACTTCATATTCCGCTTGGCTAGCTTACAACCCAACCGTATGAACATTGAATTCTTTCAGATAATACTATACATAAATACAATCAAGTTAAACAAGTACAATAGATAGAGCAAAGTGCAGAGTACAGAATATTCTCAGCCTTGTAATACCCCACCCACTTTTTATTTCCCATGCCCCCAATGTCAGTGTGCTTCATCTTCTCCCAGCATCTCAGGGCGTCACAGTGCCACAAGGGCAGGACATTGGTGGAGTTGCTGCCGTACAGCGCCAGAGACCCGTTCGATCCTAACCATGAGTGCTATCTGTACGGAGTTTTTACGTACGTTTGTACGATGAGGAAAAACCTTTTCACCCAGAGAGTAGATGAGGAAAAACTTTTTCATCCAGAGTTGTAAATCTGTGGAATTCTCTGCCACAGAAGGCAGTGGAGGCCAATTCACTGGATGTTTTCAAGAGCGAGTTAGATTTAGCTCTTAGCACTAATGGACTCAAGGGATATGGGGAGAAAGCAGGAACGGGGTACTGAGTTAGGATGATCAGCCATGACCATATTGAATGGCGGTGCTGCCTCGAAGGGCCAAATGGCCTACCCCTGCACCTATGTTCTATGTTTCTATGTTCTCCCTGTGACTGTGAGGTTTTTCTCCAGGTGCTCCGGTTTCCTCCTACATTTTAAAGATGTGCAGGTTTGTAGGTTAATTGGCTTCTGTCGTTAGTGTGGTCAAAGTTCTTAAGCCTCCAACCCTTTCTCAGAACTGACAAGTAGAGACAAGTAGATTTTCAGTGGGAGGTGAAGGTGCAGGTTGTATAAAGGGATGTCTGTGATAGGATGAGTCATGCGAACAGTTATCAACACATATCAACAGATACCAGATCTGTGTAATGAGTGGAACTTGTCCAGCAGGCATGTTAGTGGTTTAATGTTAATCTCGACTTTGAAACTAAATTATATCCCTCAAATATCTTTCACAATCTTATTATATTGTGAAGGATATGTAGTGTAGACACTTAATTCCAAATATGGTGCCTTGCACATCTCTCAAAATCTGTGGTCTTTCCAGTTTTTCTTAATCTGTTACATAACTTTTATTCTTTTGTATTCTTCTCCAAAGGCCAGTCCTCCATTAGCTTTTATGATAATTTCTGTTTCTACCCAACCCTTGCTTCTAGCATTTCATAAATTATACAAGTACAAAAAGAATGACATATCATTTATCTTTATTAAAATGTAGTTGCTACAGATTAGCTTCTTTGCTCTCTTTAGGTGTTTGTCAATTTAGATCGTCCATCTAAACTGCTTACAAACTGTTGTCTTTGTTTAGTTTAGAGATACAGCATGGAAACAGATCCTTCGGCCCACAGAGTCCGCACTGACCAGCGATCCCCGCACATTAACACTATCCTACACACAAGGGACAATTTACAATTATGCCATGCTAATTAACCTACAAACCTACAAACCTACAAAGCTACCAGAGACAACCCATGCAGGTCACTGGGAAAACGTACAAACTCAGTACAGACAGCACTGGTGGTTAGGATTGAACCCGGGTCACTGGCGCTGTAAGTCAGCAACTCTACCACTGCACCACGCACCATGCCGCCAAATTTGTATCCAAACCTCTAAATTCTGAATGTGCTGCACATTGGTAATTGCAATACTGACACTTTGTAGTGTGACAGGTCCAAACCTGTCACAACAAACCAATCTTCATGCCCATCCACAATCCCTAGTCTGCCTCCCATCGCTCATGACGTTTCCCAGCCAGGTCATTAAAAGTCCAACAATTCTGTGCATTTCAGTTTTAGTTATGTTTCTAATGAGTGCCTTTATCACATGGTCGATAGAAGTCCCAGTAGCCATTCTCCACTAATTAATCAAAAAATCCAATTTACAGTCAGGAATTATCAAGCTCGGTTTAAAACAAAAAATGATGGAAGAATTCCACGGGTCAGGCAACATCTGTGGAGGGAATTGACAGATAAGGTTTCGGGTCAAAACCCTTCTTTAGTCAGTCCATTCCCTCCACAGATGCTGCCAGACCCACTGAGTTCCTCCAGTACTTTGTGTTTTGCTCAAGATTCCATCATCCACAGTTCCTCATGTCACCATGCTGGCTCTTTTTCATTAACTGAAAATTTAAATTCAGTCCTTAAATGTGGATTATAATAATGTCCTTACAGTTTAAGAGGATGTCCACAAATTAAGAGAATGTGAAAATTATAGTTCATACTAGACTAAGTGGGACCCTTTGGGTCCCATGTTCACACAGGAGGGCTGGTCCCCCAACGCAATATTCCACCTCTCCACCAATTCCAATATTGCTGGCCAGTGGGGGGGGGGGGGTCTTTCTGTAGTGCTAGTATGGGTGTTTGGGCCAAAGGGACATGTTTCCAGAGGGCTAGTATGCACATTGTGGGCCAAATGGATTCTTGGGCTGGCAGCTCAGTCACTCAGGCCTGGTGGGCTGGCAGCTCAGTCACTCAGGCCTGGTGGGCTGGCAGCTCAGTTACTCAGGCCTGGTGGGCTGGCAACTCAGTCACTCAGGCCTGGTGGGCTGGCAGCTCAGAAACCGCCAGAAGTTTTGCCCAAATCAGGTGAGAGACCCTGTGAGAGAGTCGGGGGAGAGAGTGGAGAATCAATTTTAGACATTTTTCATCTTTTTCTGCAGATCACAGCAATGAAGGAGGAAAGTCTATCCTGGCCTGGATCTCACAGGGAGCAAATGAAGGGAGGGAAAAAAATACTGTGTGAGGTTTAATACTTGCAGGGGGAATACTTACTGATGGGCTGAAGAGACTCCTGGGCTAGTACAGGCCTGATGGGCCGAATGGGCTCTTAAAAAATATCTGGGTGAAATCTCAGTGAAAGGCACTTTTTCTGGACTTTTCCTGGCCTGGCATGGGCCTTTTAGGCCAAAATGCTCCTCCTGGGCTAATACGGGCATTTTGGGCAAAAGGGACTGGTTTCTCGGCTAATCGGGGCCTTGTGGGCCGAAATTAGTGGTTTCAGGCAGGCCAAACAACTCATTTTATTTCATTTCCAATTGCATTGTAGTTTCAAGCACAGGGCAGGCCGAATAGCTCATTGCATTTTCATTTCACTTCCATTGCCATTGCAGTTTCAAGCACAGGGCAGGCTCAAGCCAAACAGCTGATTGCATTTTCACTTCATTTCCATTTCCATTGCCAATGCACTTTCAAGCACAGGGCAGGCTCAAGCCAAACAGCTGATTGCATTTTCACTTCATTTCCATTGCCATTGCACTTTCAAGCACAGGGCAGGCTCAAGCCAAATAGCTGATTGCATTTTCATTTCATTTCCATTCCCATTGCACTTTCAAGCACAGGGCAGGCTCAAGACAAACAGCTGATTGCATTTTCACTTCATTTCCATTGCCATTGCACTTTCAAGCACAGGGCAGGCTCAAGCCAAACAGCTCATTGCATTTTCACTTCATTTCCATGCCATTGCACATTCAAGCACAGGGCAGACTCAAGCCAAACAGCTCATTGCATTTTCATTTCATTTCCATTCCCATTGCACTTTCAAGCACAGGGCAGGCTCAAGACAAACAGCTGATTGCATTTTCACTTCATTTCCATTGCCATTGCACTTTCAAGCACAGGGCAGGCTCAAGCCAAACAGCTCATTGCATTTTCACTTCATTTCCATGCCATTGCACATTCAAGCACAGGGCAGACTCAAGCCAAACAGCTCATTGCATTTTCACTACATTTCCATTGCCATTGCAGTTTCAAGCACATGGCAGACTCAAGCCAAACAGATTGCATTTTCACTTCATTTTCATTGCCATTGCAGTTTCAAGCACAGGGCAGGCCCAAGCCAAACAGCTCATTGCATTTTCACTTCATATCCATTGCCATTGCAGTTTCAAGCACAGGGCAGGCCCAAGCCAAACAGCTCATTGCATTTTCACTTCATTTCCATTACCATTGCAGTTTCAAGCACAGGGCAGGCCAAACAACTCATTTCATTTTCATTAAGGGCAAACAAAGCATTTATTCAAGTACATTGCATACTCACAGTGTTCTGTAGTTTCCCAGCTCAGACAGAGAGTCATGACCTCTTACTCGCCATCTTGCAGACAGACTGAGCCACGCCCACATTTCCGGGTTTTGTAGTCCCTCCCCTCTCCCACCGGAAGGGGCCTGGCCTTCATGGCGGTGATTGACAGGAGAGAGAATCTCAAGATTTTTAAAACACTAATAAGTCTTTTATTTTTCATCGATGAGAAAAATCCTCGGGGCCTGCGCAGTGGAGGAGGACTCTGAGTAAGATGGCCAAAAAATCACAACCATATGTGGTAATTTTTTTTTTTAAATCAAAGCACAGTGCAAACAGGAAGTGGTCAAGATGAGACTTTTAATTATATAGATATCTGCAGTATTTTCAACTAATTCCTCTAAAACTTTGGATTGGAATCTCTCGATGCAGGGCAGCACAGCGGTAGAGATCCTGCCCTACAGCTCCAGAGACCCGGCTTTAATCCTGCACTGTCTGTACGGAGTTTGTACGTTCTACCTGTGACTGTGTGGGTTTTCTCCAGGTGCTCCGGTTTCCTCCCACACTCCAAAGACGTATATGTTTGTAAGTTAATTGGCTTCTGTAAATTGTAAATTGTCCCTAGTGTGTCGTGTAGTGTTTGTGTATGGGTTGATCGTTAAACAGCGTGGACTCCGTGGGCCAAAGGGCATGTTTCCATGCTGTATCTCTGAATTCTAATATTTGTCACTCTTCAATTAATGTTGGCAATAAACTTAATCACTCTTACATTAATGTTGGCAAGTCCTCGATCCCAGCTCCTTCAGCTGATCAAGGTTATCTTGAGCTGGCAGATGATTCAGCATCAAGTCTAGCAGCAGAGCATTTGTGTTAAGAGGAGGGGCCAGCTGCAGTTTGCAGCTAGTCTCCTAGCTCCTTGCCCGGGCTGGCTGGTGTAAGTATTGCAACCCTATGCATTTCAATGACATTATCAATCCTGTAGAAAAAGACCGAACTAGTCATATATCAAAGGTACACAAACAAATGCTGGAGAAACTCAGCGGGTGCAGCAGCATCTATGGAGCGAAGGAGATAGGCAACGTTTTGGGCCAAAACCCTTCTTCAGACATATATCAAGGCAGTCAAGGCTTTGAGGGGGATGCCTCAGCAGTAGGTGTAGGAAGGAACTGCAGATGCTGGTTTAAACCGAAGATAGACACTAAAAACTGAAGTCCCAGAGTCTGAAGAAGGGTCTCGACTGAAGCGACACCTATTCCCTTTCTCCAGAGATGCTGTCTGACCTGCTGAGTTACTCCAGCTTTTTGTGTCTGCCTCAGACGTATACTGCCTGTGGCCTACATCCCTTCTGAGCCCTTGTATCTCAGTCTCCATTTCTGAAATGGTTAAGTGTGGTTAGATGCACAGTTGCCAGCAAGCTACCTCCACACAATGATCCAGTGCACTGTTACATTGTTTGGTCCATCCTGGATATTTTCTTCTTTCCTCACTGAAAATACTAACATTAACATGCCCACGATTTTAATTTAGAATATTGTTATAGAAAATTATAAAATTGTACTAGAATGTCTGGATTCACGGGGAATTTATAAAAGGCATAGATAGGATATACAGTCAGAATCTTTATCCCAGGGTGGAAATATCAAATACTACAGGGCAGAGCTTTAAGGTGAGATGGCAGTCTAAAGGATATTACAAGGGCAAGATTTTTTTCAGAGGGTGTTATGTGCCTAGAACGTGCTGCCAGATACGTTAGATGCGTTTAAAATAATTTTGGATAGACATATGGATATGCAGAGAATTGAAGGATATAGGTAGGTAGATATGTGAAATGTCTTGGCATCATGTTCGGCACAGAAATTGTGGGCTGAAGGGCCTGTTCTTGTGCTGCACTGTTCTATGTTCTATTGTCATTATTCATTTTAAGAGGTCCACATCTCTTCTCATGGAGTTATAGAATTTTACAGCATGGAATCGAGCCCTTGGCCCAACTTGACCAAGATGCTCCATTCTTTTTCCTTTTTAAGCTTGCTCCTCAGTTCCCGAAACTTCTCCAGGGATACACTTAATACCAGCTGCATATACCTGTCCCACACCTCCTTTTATTCCTTGACCAGAGCCTCAATTTCTCTTGTCATCCATGCTTCATAGCCAATTGGCTTGCCCTTCACTTTAACTGGAACATGCATGCTCTGAACTCTTGTCCTTACAATTTTAAAAGCATCTCACTTTCTGGACGTTCCTATGCCTGCAAACAACCTACTCCAATCAACGAGAAAGTTCCTGTCTCATATCATCAAACATGGGCTTGCTCCAATTTTAACTCGTGGGCCCGCCCTGACTTTATCCATAACTATTTTAAAGCTAATAGAACAATGGTCGAACAGAGAGAACGTACAAACTCCATACAGACAGCACCTGTATTTAAGGCCGAGTCTCTAGTGTTGTAATGCCCCTGTCCCACATGGGAAACCTGAACGGAAACCTCTGATGACCTTGCCTGTGACCCAAGGTTTCCATGAGGTCGCCGGAGGTTTTGCTCACTCGCCTGGGAAGCCTCGACCTGGATCGACTGAAGCGTGAGCTGCATCTACCGACCAAAGATCCTATAGGATCTTTGCTACCGACCGCACACACACACACAAACATCGCGATGGTGGTGGCCATGGAGAGTGGAGGAGCTCTGTCTGCGCGATGAAGAGGAAGGTAAACGGCTGCCACAGAGCACGGTAAGTCCTTTAGAGAGCGCGGGGGGGAGAGAAGGGGAGAGAAGGGGCGAGAAGGAGAGAGAAGGGGAGAGAAGGGGAGAGAGAAGGGGAGAGAGAAGGGGAGAGAGAAGGGGAGAGAGAAGGGGAGAGAGAAGGGAAGAGAGAAGGGGAGAGAGAAGGGGAGAGAGAGGGGGGGACAAGTGGGGAGAAGTGGGGAGAAGGGGAGAGAAGGTGGGGGAGAAGGTGGGGGAGAAGGAGTGGAGAGTTTTAAGAAATTTAATAAAGTTAGCGGGCATTTTACCTACCGGCGGGTCTTCTAGGTCCTGAAAACTCCAATGAGCCAATCAAAATGGCCGGTCAGCGAAGGAGATGGCCTTCGACTGACTGTAACTAAATAGTGACCCCACTCCACTGGCTTTGACCAAACGGCAACCTATTTTTAGTCGAGGCCGGTTTTGATTTTGTTGAAACAATCGAAGCAACCTAGATGAAGCCTCGACCATGCGGAAACCACTTTCGATCATTAGGGAGAGTGACCAAAACCTCCGGCGACCTCATGGAAACCTTGGGTCGCGAGCAAGGTCACAAGAGGTTTCCGTTCAGGTTTCCAAAGTGGGACAAGGGCATAAGGCAGCAACTACTGCTGACCCACTGTGCCGTCCACAGCTGTGACTTTCTGCTTAATCAATAAAGTAAAACTCTCTCTGCTTTTATCCCCACATCTATCTCTCCTGTAGCACCTATACCCTGCATCACTAATCTGCCAGTCTACAGGGATTTCTGTAATGGCTACAACATCCCTGTTGCTCGTACCTATCCATGCTCTGAGTTCTTCCACCATACCTGTCAGGCCTCTTGCATTAAAGTGAGTGCAATTTAATTTAACAGTCCTTCCTCGCTCCCTGCCGTACTCCTGCCTATTCTCTCCACTGAACTTTCTTTCATCACCATCTATACCGACTTCCAGCCTCTCACCTGTCTCAGTCCTGCATTGGATTCCACCCCCATGCCTATCTAGTTTAAACCCACCTATGTAGCACTAGCAAACCTGCCTGCCTGGATATTGGTTCCCCTGGTTCAAATCATCTTTGTCCTCAGTATGTTTTATTTCTGGTAATTTCTGGTAACCAGCTTCTGTGACTTTTGACTTTTTGACAATTTGTTTTAGTTTAGTTTTAGTTTAGTTTAGTTTCGAGATACAGCGTGGAAGCAGGCCCTTCGGCCCACCGAGTCCGCACCGACCAGTGATCCACATGCATTAACACTATCCTACACACATTAGGGACAATTTTATACTTTGTACCAAGCCAATTAACCTACAAACCTGTACGTCTTTGGAGTGTGGGAGGAAACCGAAGATCTCGGAGAAAACCCACGCAGGTCACGGGGAGAACGTACAAACTCCGTACAGACAAGCACCCGTTGTCAGGATTGAACCCGGGTCTTTGGCGCTGTGAGGCAGCAACTCTACCGCTGCACCCTTGTGTATTGATAACCTTTTTCCAGCCTAATCCAATCTTCCAGCACCAGGTCCATAGGTTGCAGGACACAGCTTTTCAAGTATGCAGCCAAGTATTGATTAAAGGTGATGTGGTTTTCTGCCTCCATCATCCCTTCAGGCAGAGTACCAGAACCATGTCACGCTCTGGCTATAAATGGAAATATTATGATTGACTGAGATACATGGCATAACAATAGCATAAAACTAACTTCATACTTTAACTCTTATTTAGAAGATAATATATAGTTTATTAAAGTATTATGGAGTCATAGAGCACAGAAACAGGCCAGCCCAACCCAAGCATGCCGATGAAGATGCCCCATCCAAAGTAGTCCAATAAGTCCATGTTTGGCCTATTTCCTTCTAAACCTTTCCTATCCATGTACCTGTCCAAGTGTCTTTTCAATGCTATTATAGAGCCCGGCTCAACAACCTCTTCTGGCAGCTCATTCCCACCATATGCACCACCCACTGAGTGAAAATTTGCAGCTCTCAACTTAAATCTATGACTTCTGGTTCTTACTCCCCCTATCCTGGGTATCAATCTCTGTGCTTATCACCTTATCTATTCTCCTCATGATTTCATACACCTCTATAAGACCACCTTTCAGCCTCCTGAGCTGCAAGAAATAAAGTTCTAGCTTCCCAACCTCTCCGTATAGCTCAGGCTTTCGAGCCCTGGCAACATCCTCGTAAATCTTACCCTTACTTTTGCTAGCTTAATGACATCGTTCCTGCAGCAGGGTGACCAAAACTGAACACAATACTGCAAATAGACACAAAAAGCTGGAGTAACTCAGCGGGTCAGACGACGTTTCTGGAGAAAAGGACTTTTTTGGTTTGAGACCTTTCTTCAGACAGTCTCGACCTGAAATGTCACTTATTCCTTCTCTGCAGAGATGCTGCCTATCCCGCTGAGTTACTCCAACTTTTTGTATCTATCTTTGGTTTAGACCAGTATCTGCAGTTCCTTCCTACACAATACTGCAAATGCATCATCATCAATGTATTTTACAACTATAACATAACGTCCCTTACATAATATATTTTGTTATTTTCTATTTCTCCTGCAGGTTTAAAAATGTTACCTAAGTAATCTATAAATAAGGTAATAAAAGATTACACCAAGGCCATGTAGTTGCAGCAACAGGCAGTAACCAGATCATGCAGAGCTGTGTACTTAGCAGTCAGGTGGAACAAGTGGATTACAGTTGGAAAAGGGACTTTCTATTCAATTCATCCATGCCAAACAAGATGCCCCTTCTAAACTAGGCCTATGTTCCTGCGTTTGTTTCATATCATAGAAACATAGAAAAATAGGCGCAGGAATATCCCTTGATACCTTTAGCCCTAAGAGCTAAATCTAACTATCCCACTAAACCTTTCCTATACATGTTTCTGTCCAAATGACTTTTAAATATTGTTATTGTACCTGTTTCAACTATGTCCTCTGTCACCTCATTCCATTCCACTCAGGTTCCTATTAAATCTTTTCCCTCTCCCCCTAAACTTATCTCATCTATTTCTTGACTCCCCTAACCTGAGAATGTTAAAGTCCAATTCGCTTCAAACAGATAACACAAAAGTTAGTAATACAGTAACCTCTTTATTTCGCCAGGCGGGTGTGGGAGGACAGGCTCCGAGTATGACAGACTACAAAGCTCCTCGTGTTCCACACAAAGATGTAATGTTCAATCAAATATATTTATACCCGAATAAACAGCAACTCAGCAATTCTTTATCTTACAGAGCATTGTACAGCCTCTTGCCTCGTCCATATAGGGTAATATCAAAGCTTGGCAGGTTCTTCGGATAAAGGTTATGCCCAAAAGGTTTTGCTTGAAGAAGCTATTTCTTATTTTTGCAGATTCAAGCGGCCTTGTTTTTTGACCTTGTTGATTCAATGTCTGTACATCTTTCTGAATGTTTATATCAGAAGGGCAAATCATCTATTCTTGTGCTGAAATCTCGCTAGTGTTCATATTATAGGACAAGACACCTGGTGTTTTTGTGCTATGTAATGGAAGAAAGGCAAAACATCTAGTGTTCTTGTGCTGATATCTCACTACTGTTTATATTAAAAGGCAAAACATCTCATGCTCTGTGCTAAAATCTTGCTAGTGTTTAGAGGAAAGGTTAAGCATCCATTTTGTAACTTCTAAATCTACAGCAGAATCCATCTTGTAACTTACTACTTCATTAAACTCTTTCATTCCCTCCTTTTTATCATTACACTAGACTAAGTGGGACCCAGCTTCACACGGGAGGGTTGGTCCCCCAACGCAATATTCCAGCTCTCCACCAATTCCAATATTGGTGGCCAGTGGGGGGGGTTTCTGGAGCACTAGTATGGGTGTTGTGGGCTGAATGGACTGGTTTCCAGAGGGCTAGTATGGACATTGTGGGCCGAATGGATTCTTGGGCTGGCAGCTCAGTCACTCAAACCTAGTGTGCCGGCAGCTCACTCACTCAAGGCTGGTGGGCTGGCAGTTGACTCACGGCTATTCCTTGAAATGCCACTTCAAGCAGGGTGCAAGGCCACCAAATTCAAGTGCAGTTTCCTACCACTTCTAGCAGGGTGGAAGGCCACCAAATTCGAGTGCAGTTTCATACCACTTCAAGCAGGGTGCAAGGCCACCAAATTCGTTTTTTAATTTTTTTATTTTATTAGAAGCAATGTACATACATCTTAATCATAATATGCAACATATTACATTTCTTGTACAACTTTATTTTCCCTTTTTTGTAAACTTTAACCTATTATAGAAAAGGAGAAAAGAAAAAAGAGAAAGCAGAAAAGAGTGAGGATAGTAGTGAAGTGTAGTCCGCAGTAATTGGCGTTAAGTGAATGATAATGGTTAAGTAGTCTGCGTGCTTGAAAATGTGAAAAGAAAAGAAGAAGAAAAAAAAGGGGGGGCCTTAAGAAAAGGAAAAGAAAATAAGTAAGGAATCTAAAAAAGGTAAGGCTAAGCAAGAAGGAAAGGGAATGTGTCTAATTCCTGACGGTTCACACCCATCACCTAGTTCTAAAATAATTGTTTTCCAGGGTTGTGTTGCACCATATTACACCCGTAACAAATTAATGAAAGGTGACCATATTCTTAAGAATTGCTCTTGTTTTCCTGCTAGAAGAAGTCTCATTTCCTCAAGATGTAGTATTTCCGACATATTTGTAATCCACATTTTAAACGTTGGGATAGGAGCGTCTTTCCAGAATTTAAGTATACGTTTTTTTGCCGTTATCAAACCGTAGTTTAATAAACATCTTTGAAATGTAGTGAGTTCGGAACAGTCTTTCATTGTTCCGAAAATAATCAATTCTGTATTTGGGTCCAGTCTTAATTTAAATATTTTTGAAAAACTTTAAAAAATGTCCTTCCAAAATTTCTGAAGTTTTGCACAGGAAACAAATGAATGTGCTATTGTTGCCTCTTTAGTTAGGCACTTATCACAGATGGGAGAGACATTTGGAATTTTTGTATTTAATTTTGTTTTTGAGTAATATAATCTGTGTACAATTTTAAATTGGATCAATATGTGTCTAACGTTGATCGAAAATTTATGTATATATAACAAATAGTCTTCCCATCTGTCCTTGGAGATTTCTATAGACAATTCTTGTTCCCATTCTTTCCTTATACCTTCTGTCGAAGGTATGTCTATATTTAAGATAGTATTATAAAAATACGATGTTAAGTGATCCAATTCTGCCTTTCTATTCATGCATTGTTCTGAAGGGTCCAACTTCAAATTTTGATAATCTTTTTAATGTTTTTTCAAATAATCTCGAGTTTGTAAATATCTAAAATACTGGTTACTTTCTAAGTTGTATTTAAGCTGTAAATCTTGTAATGGTAAAAAATTTCCCACTTCATACAAATCTTTCCAAGTCTTAATTCCTAATCGTTCCCAGAGAATAAATGTTTTGTCAATAGTCGATGGCTTAAACGTGGGGTTGTTAGCTATCGGTGAAAGAAGCGAAAGATTTCTTAGTTTAAGAGAGGATTTTATTTGTCTCCAAATTCGTATTGTACTGTGAATCATCGAGTTTCTATTATATATTGTGTTTTTCAGTTTTATTGGTGAGAAAAGGATCGCTCCTATATTAAAAGGAGTGCAATCCTCCTTCTCCATTATTGTCCATTCTAACTGTTGTGTTGAACTGTCTAACCAATACATTATATTTTTAATGTTCACTGCCCAATGGTAGTACATAAAGTTGGGAAGTGTAAGTCCACCGTATTCTTTGGGTTTACATAAATGTCTTCTTTGAATTCTATGGGATTTATTGTCCCATATGAAATTTGAAATGTATGAGTCAATTTTTTTAAAGAAGTTTTTAGGTATGTATGTAGGTATTGATTGGAATAAATATTGTATTTGTGGAAGAAAAATAATTTTAATGGCATTTATTCTGCCTATTAAGGACATCGATAGTGTTTTCCAAAATTGGATCGACGTTTCTATTTTAGTAAATAAGGGCAAGTAGTTTGCGTTAAATAGTGATTTATGTTTTCTAGTGATTTGAATACCCAAATATTTAAATCTTTCTGTCGTAATTCTAAAGGGGTATTTTAAAAGATGTGTTGACTCTTGAGGTTTTATCGTCATTATTTCGCTTTTATTCCAATGTATTCTGTATCCTGAAAAGGAACCAAATTCTTCTATTAAATTTAATAAATTTGGTATACTAATGTGTGATTTTGTAATGTATAATAATGCATCATCTACATATAATGATATTTTATTATTAGAGTTTTTAGTGTTATAACCATGAATATTAGGGTGCATTCTTATGTTTTCTGCTAAGGGCTCTATCGCCAGGGCAAATAGAAGTGGTGATAAAACACATCCCTGTCTATTGCCCCTGGATAGTTGAAATTTCGGGGATAGTATATTATTAGTCAGTATTCTAGCCGTGGTAGGATAAAATTATCTCCCATTTGAAATTTTTGTAATACTTTAAAAAGGTATACCCATTCCGCCTGATCAAATGCTTTTTCTGCATCCAATGAAATAATTGATGTCTTCCTCTTCTATCTTATATGAATACATTATGTTAAAGAGACGTCTCAAATTATTAAGCGAATGTCTCTTAGGTATAAACCCCGTTTGATCCGGGTTTATTAATTTACTAATATATTTACTTAGTCTTCTTGCTAAGGTTTTAGCTAATATTTTCTGATCTGTATTTAATAATGCAATGGCTCTATATGACCCGGGGTGTTCTAAGTCTTTATCCTTTTTAGGTATTAGTGTTATAGTCGATTCCGCCAATGTTTCTGGTAATTTCTGTTCTTTGAATGCATATATGTAAAGTTTCTGTAGACGTGGAGAAATTGTTTCATAAAATTGTTTATAGAATTCATTACTAAATCCATCCGGTTCTGGTGTTTTACCGTTCTTCAAAGACTTTATTGACTCTTCTATTTCATTAATTGTGATTTGAGCTCCTAATTCTTCCTGTTCCATCACATTAAGTTTTGGGAGATTATATTTTTCCAAAAAGTTTGTGATTTTGACATTATCTGTTGATACTTTTGATGTATATAAATTTTGGTAGAATTGAGCAAATCTTTTGTTAATATCTTTGGGTAGTGTTATCAATTCCCCTTTATCTGACCTAATTTTAGAAATCGTATGTTCCTTTTCCCGTTTTTTCATTTGTCGTGCCAAGAGTTTATGTGGCTTGTCGCCAAATTCAAAATTTTCCTGTTTTGTAATTTGAAATAGTCTAATAATTCTTTTTTTTAAATCATATTTTTATTAGAGGCAGGTACATATCATATTGAAAACATTTCATGTATTTCATTCCTACATTACTAATATTATCGATCGATATTCGCGCTGCCTCTAGTAGTTTAAAAAAATATATAGATAGAAAATAAGAGAATAGCAGAAAAAGAAAAAAAGGGATAATAAAGAAGAATGGAATAACTTACTAAAAGTACAACATTGGAGATATATTCGTACATTTTTAAATATAACTTTTCATCTAATCCTTGATTCGAGTTTCAGTCAGGTTCTCGTGTCGAACCAGTCTGCCCCTTCAAGTAGTCAATAAATGGAGACCATGTTCTGATAAATAGTTCTTGTTTGTCCATTAGGACAAATCTAATTCTTTCCAAATGTAAAGTCTCTGACATTTCCATAATCCACATTTTAATTGTGGGGGTTATAGGACCTTTCCAAAATTGTAATATTAATTTTTTTCCAGTTATTATACTATAATTGATAAAGTTTCTTTGAGTTGTTGTAAGTGTTTGACTGTTCAAATATCCCTAGTATTATTAATTTTGAATCAGGATCCAATTGAGTATTGACAACTATAGATAATATTCTAAAAATGTCTGCCCAATTTTTTTGATTTTTATACAATTCGCGAATGTATGAGTTAGGTTAGCATCTAAATGTTGACATTTATCACAAATAGGGGAGATATGTGGGAAGATTCTGTTTAGTTTTGTTTTAGAATAATGTAATCTATGTAGTACTTTGAATTGTATTAGAGAGTGTCTGGCATTTAATGAACATTGATGTATATGTTGTCAACTTTCATCCCAAGTATCTTTCGTTATTGTTTGGATTAGTTCATTTTACCATGTTTGCCTATATAAATCCGTTGATGGTATCTCACTATCTAATAAAGTGTTATATATATGAGATATTAATTTTTCTGTATTAGGGTGTTTATTCAAACAGTCATCAAGGATTTCTGGATCTCTAGTTCTAAAGTTTTGAGTGTTTGCTTTAACATAATCTCTAAGTTGTAGATATCTGAAAAAAATATTTAAGTGGAGTCCATAAGTCTGTTGTAGCTCCTGAAATGAAAGAAAGGTGCCTTTCTTATAAAGTTGTCCCATCATTTTAATTCCATAATTTTTCCGTTGTATAAAACCTATATCTAACCTAGGTTTAAATAAAGGGTTATTCGCGATGGGAAGAGTGATAAATTATCCAATTTTAAGGTCGTTTTTAATTGTTTCCAAATTCGCATACCACTGTATATTATAGGATTTTCCCTGTAAATTTTTAAATTCAATTTTGAGGTAGCAAACAGTATCGAACCAATTTCAAAGGGTAAACAATCTTCCTTTTCCATTTTTAACCAATCCAGTTGCTGATCCATTTCTTCCAGCCAAAAGTTCATATTTTTAATGTTAACTACCCAAAAATAAAACAAAACATTTGGTAAACCTCCATTTATTTTTGATTTGCACAAATGTTTTTTGCTTATCCTATGATTCTTATAATCCCAGATAAAATCAGTGATAATGGAATCCAACTTTTTAAAGAAGTTTTTTGGCAAATATATCGGAATTGTTTGAAAAAGGTATAATATTTGCGGTAAAAAAATCATTTTTATGACATTAATTTTACCAAACATTGAAATAGGAAGTGTTTTCCAATACTGAATATTCTTATGTAGTTTATTCAGTAAAGGGGGAAAATTTAATTTAAATAATGATGCATATGTCTTAGTGACATAAATTCCTAGATATTTAAATTTTTCATTAACTATTTTAAACGGGAATTGTTGTAATATGTGTGAGTTATGTTCCGTTATTGGCATAATTTCACTTTTATTCCAATTAATTCTGTATCCGGAAAGCAAACCTAAGAGTTATTAAATTTAATAAAGTAGGAATACTAATTTCTGGTTTTGTGATGTAAATTAATACATCATCTGTGTATAAAGAAATTTTATTCACTGTGTCTTTAGTATTATACTCGTATATTTCCGGGTGGGTCCTAACTCTTTCAGCAAGTGGCTCAATAGCAAGTGCAAATAATAACGGAGATAACGGGCATCCTTGTCTACAACCTCTAGATAAATTAAATTTAGATGATAACATTTGATTTGTTAATATTCCAGCTGTTGGGTTAGTATATAAAGGTTTTACCCATGTACAGAACTTCTCACCCAATTGCAATTTTTCCATCACCGAAAATAAATAGGGCCATTCAACCTGATCAAATGCTTTCTCAGCATCTAGTGAGATTATTGCTAGGTCTTCGTTAGTGATTCTCTTTGAATATATTATATTAAATAATCGTCTCAAATTATAATATGAATACTGTTTCAGGATAAAACCTGTTTGGTCAGGGTGTATTAATTTATTCATCACTGTACTTAATCTGTGTGCTAGGATTTTAGTTAATATTTCTGATCGGTATTTAAAAGAGCAATTGCTCTGTATGAGCCTGGGTCTTCGGGATCCTTATCCGCCTTTGGTATAAGTGTTATTGTAGATTCGTTTAAAGTTTCTGGCAATTTCTGTTGCATGTAAGTGTACTCATACAGTGTTTGTAAGCGTGGAGATAGTCTAATAATTCTTTCGGATAAGATTCTATTTAATTTAAATTTCAATATTAATATCTTATGTTTATCCCTAGTTGGGTCTTTGGCGTTGTCTAAGTCCAATTGTCTAATTTTTTCTTCTAAATTCCAGTTGTTCCATTTTATTTTTTAAATTTTGAAATGCTTGATATGAAGTTATCGATCCTCTGATAAATGCCTTAAACGATTCCCATAATAATGAGGGTGATATACCTGGTGTATCATTGGTCTAAAAAATAAATTCCATCTGTTCTCTTAGATATGCACAACCCTGTGGGTTGCTTGTAATTTGGGGATTAAATCTCGAGAACAAATTTTTATTGGTCATTCCTTCTATTATTAAGAAAAAAGGTAACGGCGCATGATCTGAAATGATACTACTATGGTATTTTGGATTTGATGTAAATGGAATTAATTTCGTATCTACTAAAAAGTAATCAATTCGTGAGTAGGTTTTATGTACCATTGAGTAGAAAGAATATTCCCGTCCGGCTGGATTTGCAATCCTCCATACATCTGTTATGTTTGTATTTTTATATATGTATTTAAGAGTTCACTAGATTTAGATTTAATGTTTAATCTTTTTTGTTGTGTTGATTTATCCAAATAATTGTCAAGAACGCAATTGAAATCTCCTCCAAATATTACATTTTGATAATTAAGCTCTAAGATTAAGTTCAAAATTTTATTAAAGAATTGAGGATTATCAAAATTTGGCGCATAAATATTTACTAAGGTAACTGTGGTCGAGTTTATCTCTCCCGTAACTATGACATACCTCCCATCTTTGTCTATTATTTTATTCTTTAGTTTAAATGGTATTCCTTTTCGAATTATGATTGCTGTGCCTCTAGATTTAGTACTATATGAGAATTGGTATGTCTGACCGATCCAATTAGCCCTCAGCCTTGTCTGCGCTTGTAATTTCAGGTGTGTTTCCTGTAAAAAAATTATGTCGGCCTTGAATGACTTTAATTGTGCCAAGATCTTATCCCTTTTGATTGGGTCATTCATACCCCTTACGTTCCAGCTGCAAAACGTAATTCCACCTATTTTATTTTGTGTGGTGTCTTGCATTTTCAATTAATTTAATATATTTATGCCATATAGTGCAACACAATACCTTGATCTTCCAGGTGCGGAGTGTATACTTATCTCTTCTTGGTATTCTAGGTACATCCCTTTAAAGAAAATCCTTAACAAAGAAATCAAAAAAGTAAAAAGTGATTCAAAAATATAACAAGTGATATTGCAGTACAGTGATAAAAACATTGCACTGCTAATAAAAAAAAATAGTGACATTGTAGAAGACCCACCAAAAGGTGTAAAAATGATTTTTACGACTTCCGTCGTTCATGATATGCTCTATACAGAGTTGAAATTAGATGCAAGGGAATTGATTTAAACACAAGGTAATTGGCAGACAGCCAAGAATGTACTCTTGGTTAACCCCTTCCAATCTGAATGAGTATTTTATTGCAAGACAAGGGCCTCATCGAAGCTTAATACAACAACTGCTACTACATAGTAAATAGAAATTCACAAAAAGAATTAATCAGATTTAAATGTTGGATGTATTTCTATATACCTTTGTATTGACCCCCCCCCCCTTCTGATACTAGATGGTAAAGGGAGTGGAGGTAAATGTTTATTACTAAGGCACCGAAATTCGAGTGCAGTTTCCTACCATTTCAAGCAGCCTGCAAGGCCACCAAATTCGAGTGCGGTTTCCTACCACTTCAAGCAGGGTGCAAGGCCACCAAATTCAAATGCAGTTTCCTAACATGTCAAGCAGCCTGCAAGCCACCAAATTCGAGTGCAGTTTCATAGAAACATAGAAACATAGTAAATAGGTTCAGGAGTAGGCCATTCGGCCCTTCGAGCCTGCACCGCCATTCAATATGATCATGGCTGATCATCCAACTCAGTATTCTGTACCTGCTTTCTCTCCATACCCCCTGATCCCTTTAGCCACAAGGGCCACATCCAACTCCCTCTTAAATATAGCCAATGAACTGGCCTCAACTACATTCTGTGGCAGAGAATTCCAGAGATTCACCACTTTCTGTGTAAAAAATGTTTTTCTCATCTCAGTCCTAAAAGATTTCCCCTTTATCCTTAAACTGTGACCCCTTGTTCTGGACTCCCCCAACATCGGGAACAATCTTCCTGCATCTAGCCTGTCCAACCCCTTAAGAATTTTGTAAGTTTCTATAAGATCCCCCCTCAGTCTTCTAAATTCCAGCGAGTACAAGCCGAGTCTATCCAGTCTTTCCTCATATGAAAGTCCTGACATCCGAGGAATCAGTCTGGTGAACCTTCTCTGTACTCCCTCTATGGCAAGAATGTCCTTCCTCAGATTAGGAGACCAAAACTGTATGCAATACTCCAGGTGTGGTCTCACCAAGACCCTGTACAACTGCAGTAGAACCTCCCTGCTGCTATACTCAAATCCTTTTGCTATGAATGCTAACATACCATTTGCTTTCTTCACTGCCTGCTGCACCTGCATGCTCACTTTCAATGACTGGTGTACCATGACACCCAGGTCTCGTTGCAATTCCCCTTTTCTTAATCGGCCACCATTCAGGCAATAGTCTACTTTCCTGTTTTTGCCACCAAAGTGGATAACCTCACATTTATCCACATTATACTGCATCTGCCATGCATTTTCCCACTCACCCAGCCTATCCAAGTCATCTTGCAACCTCCTAGCACCTTCCTCACAGCTAACACTGCCCCCCAGCTTCATGTCATCCACAAACTTGGAGATGTTGCATTCAATTCCCTCAGCCAGATCATTAATATATATATTGTAAATAGCTGAGGTCCCAGCACTGAGCCTTGCGGTACCCCACTGGTCACTGCCTGCCATTCTGAAAAGGACCCGTTTACTCCTACTCTTTGCAAGAGTTTCCTACCATTTCAAGCAGGGTCAAGGCCACCGAATTCAAATGCAGTTTCATACCATTTCAAGTAGGGTGCAAGGCCACCGAATTCAAATTCAGTTTCATACCATTTCAAGTAGGGTGCAAGGCCACCCAATTCAAATGCAGTTTCATACCATTTCAAGCAGGGTGCAAGGCCACTAAAAACAGAGAGTCGTGACCTCTCCCTCCCCGTCTTGCAGAGACTGAGCCACGCCCACACTTCCAGGTTTTATAGTCCCTCATACCAGAAGGGGCATGGCCTTCATGGCGTAATTCACAGGAGAGAATCTCAACATTTTAAAACACTTTTATTTTTCATCGATGGAAAAAATCCTCAGCACCCGATGAGCAGAGGGGGACTCTGAGTAAGATGGCCAAAAATCACAGCTGAACGTGGTAGCGTTTTTCCTAAAATCGATATACAGCGCAAACAGAAAGTGGGCAAGATTATACTTTTAATTATATAGAAGGCAAGGCAACTTTGGCATTCTCAAACTAACTTTTCAATTAGGCAAGGCAACTTTGGCATTCTCAAACCAACTTTTCAATTAGGCAAGGCAACTTTGGCATTCTCTTTTTTTTTTTTTAAATATTTTATTTTATTAGAAGTGAGTACAGTCATATGGCACCAAAGTGCCTAATATATATTTGCATATTACATTTTATGTACATCTTCTTATTTTTTTAAAATTATAATAAAGAAAAATAAGAAAAAGAAATTAGATAATAAAGAATAGAAAAACGTGAGATATATAGTGTGTGAAAAAGAAAAAAGAGAATGAAAGAAGAAAGTTGAAGAAAAGAAAGTAGGAAAAAGAGAATAAAAAATACAAATATAAAGAAATAAGGAGTACATTATTTATAATCTTGACCATCCCCCACCCAGTCCTGAAACAATTAGTTTCTACAATTATGTTGCACCATATGATTCCAAAAAGATGACAAATGGAGACCAACTCGTTAAGAATTGGTCTGATTTTTCTATCAGGAGGAATCGCATTTCTTCAACATGTGTGGTGTCCAACCTGCTTGCGATCCACATTTTAAGCGCTGGTATTGGTGTATTTTTCCAAAATTTAAGTATTCGGTTTTTTGCTATTATTAAACCATAATTAAAAAAATAAATGTTGTGATAAGTTCAATTTATTCCCATCGTCCATTACTCCAAATATAATCATTTCAGTATTAGGTTCCATTCTTATCTTAAATAGTTTTGTAAATATATCAAAAATATCACTCCAAAATCTATAAAGTTTTATGCAGGAAACAAAAGAGTGTGTTATAGTTGCGTTTTGGGATAGACATTTATCACAAATGGGGGATATATTTGGATAGAATTTATTCAATCTTGTTTTTGAATAATATAATCTATGTAAAATTTTAAATTGAATTAGATTATGTCTTGCATTAATCGAACATTTGTGTGTATATATCAAATACGTTTCCCATGTAACCTTCGTAATTTTTATCATTAATTCCCGTTCCCACTCTTCTCTAAGTACCTCTGTCGATGGTAAATCTATATTTAAAATACTATTATATAAATATGATATTAATTTTTGTGAGTTACTTTTTGATATCCTTGTATGTATTTCTTCATGAAATCGCAAATCTGAAGATATTTAAAATATTGGTTATTTTTCAATTTAAATTTTAATTGTAATTGTTGGAATGATAATAGATTTCCCATTTCATACATATCCCCGATCCTTTTAATTCCTAAACTTTCCCATTGGTTATATGTTTTATCAATAAGAGATGGTTTAATTAAAGGGTTGTTCGCTATAGGCGTTAACAATGATACATTTCTTAATTTTAAGGTTAATTTTATTTGTTTCCAAATTCTTATTGTATCGTGTATAATTGGGTTCTACTTATATATTGTGTTGTTCAGTTTTTTCGGAGAGAAGAGGATCGTTCCTATATTACAAGGTAAACAATCCTCTTTCTCCATTCTTATCTATCTGTCTGTTGGGTAGAACTGTCCAACCAATAAATTATATTCTTAATATGCACTGCCCAATAATAATACAAAAAATTCGGGAGTGAGAGCCCCCCGACATCTTTTGATTTACATAAATGGTTTTTAAAAATTCTATGTGATCTATAATCCCAAATAAAATTGGTAATATTAGAGTCTAATTTTTTTAAGAAGTATTTTGGTATATATAATGGTATAGATTGAAATAGGTATAATAATTGTGGTAGAAAGATCAATTTTATAGAATTTATTCTACCTATTAATGATAAAGAAAGTGTTTTCCAAAATTTAATCCACATATTGAGTTTATTTAATAAAGGTATAAAATTAGCGTTGAATAATGCTTTATATTTTCTCGTAATTTGAATACACAAATATTTAAATTTTTCTATTGCAATTTTAAAGGGGAACTTCAGTAAGTGTGTGGATTCTTGAGGTTTTAACGTCATAATTTCACTTTTATTCCAGTTTATTCTATATCCAGAAAATTACCCGAATTCCTCTATTAAATTTAATAAATTTGGTATACTCGTTTGTGACTTTGTAATATATAAAAGTATATCATCTGCATATAATGAAATTTTATTATTTGAGTCCCTAGTGTTATAGCCATGAATATTCGGATGAATTCTTATACTTTCAGCCAAAGGCTCTATCATAAGGGCAAATAGCAGGGGTGATAATGCACATCCCTGCCTATTGCCCCTCGATAATTGAAATTTTTGAGATAACATATTATTAGTTAATATTCTTGCCATCGGTTTATCATATAATAGTTTTACCCATGTAATAAAATTCTCTCCCATATTAAATTTTTGCAGTACTTTATATAAGTATTGCCACTCTACCTGATTAAATGCTTTCTCTGCGTCCAGAGAATTAATTGATATATCTTCTTCCTCCCTTTTATGTGAGTACATTATGTTAAACAGGCGTCTCAAATGATTAAATTAGTATCTTTTAGGTATAAACCCCGTTTGATCAGGGTTTATCAGTTTACTAATATATTTGCTTAATCTTCTTGCTAAAATCTTTGCTAAAATTTTCTGGTCTGTATTTAAAAGTGATATAGCTCCATATGATCATCTAAATTTTTATCTTTTTTTGGAATAAGCGTAATAGTTGATTCTGCTAATGTTTCAGGTAGTATATTTTCTTTAAAACCGTGAGTATATAAATTAAATAAATAAGGAGTCGTTATCTCATGAAATTTTTTATAAAATTCATTACTAAAACCATCTGGTCCCGGTGTTTTACCATTGTTCAGCGATTTTATTGTTTCACCTATTTCTTCAATTGTAATTTGAGCTCCAAGTTCCTCTTGTTCCAAAAGATCAAGTTTTGGAAGATTACAGTTATCTAAATTTTTTTAAATTTTACTATCTTCTATTTTAGTTTTAGATGTATATAAATTTTGATAAAATTGTGCAAATCTATTGTTAATATCTTTAGGTAGTATTAATAATATTTCACTAGGGGGGTGCCATCGAGTATGGCTGCCCTGCCAGCAGCTGTTAGTCTTTTCACCGATTTTTATTTTTAGTTAGTTAAAAGTGTTTGTGTTGGAGGTCTTTTAGTCTTTTTATGTGGGGGGTGGGGGGAAAAGGGGGAAACTATTTGTCTCAGTACCTACCTGGTCGGAGATGTGGCTTTTCTCCGAGCCATATCTTCGCCCCTTCCTCGCGGCCTACGGGCAGACTGGAGCGGCGTTTTCCTGCCGGGACCGGCCAGGACTTCAGCTTCGGCGGCGGCTCAGCGCTGAGGCACCATCGTGGAGCGGGCGATGCCTAACCCGGGTCGCCATGCAGTAAGCTCCGGAGTGCTGTGACCGCCGACTCCAACATCAGCTGTCTGTGGAGCTTCCAGCCGCGGGTGGCGCTGAGCTTTAAACACCGCGGAGCCTGGGATCTCACGTCGAGGTCGCCAGAGTCGGAGCTCCGACCAGCGTGGCTCGTGGACTTCGGGAGCCGCGGTCTCCTGGGAGGAAGCGGCCGCTCCAGACACTCCGGGCCGCTGAGAGTGTTTACCCGACACCGGAGCTTCATCATCCGGCGAGAGGGCCTGAAGCATCGGGCTGCCATATCGGCGACTGCAGAGGCCTCAATAGGCCCGACTATGGGTGAAGTGGGGATGGGACTGGAGTTTTGCTGCCTTCCCCCACAGTGGGAACCATTGTGGGGGGATGTTTTTATGTTTACTGTTAAATTCTTTAATGTTGTGTATTATCTTTATTCGTGTGCTGCATTGGCAAGTCGAATTTCACTACACCAATTGGTGTATGTGATAATAAATGTAATTTGTCCTTTGTCCTTTTGTAATTCACCTTTCTCTGATTTAATTTTACTTATAGTATTTTCCTTTTCTTGTTTTTTCAATTGACGAGTTAAAGCTTATGTGGTTAGTCACCAAACTCAAAATGTTCCTGTTTTGTAATTTGGAATAGTCTTATTACTTTTGCCGATAAAATTCGGTTAAGTTTAAATTCCGGTAACATTATGTTATTATGTTTATCTGTAGTGGAATCTTTGGCATTATCTAACTCTAACTGTCTAATTTCTTGTTCTAACAGCATTTGTTCTGTCTTATTCTTTTTATTTTGAAAAATTTGATATGAAATTATAATTCCTCTAATAAATGCCTTAAAAGTTTCCCATAATAAAGAAGGCGAAGTACCTGGTGTGTCATTTGTCTCAATTTTTTTTTCATTTGTTGTTTTAAGTATTGATAACCTTGTAAGTCATTTAAAATATGTGTATTAAACCTCCAAAAAAAGTTTTTACCCGGCATTCCCTCAAATTTTACTGAAAATGTCAACGGAGAGTGATCAGAAATACTACTAACGTGGTATGTTGGATTAATTGTATATGGCATTAATTTCATATCCACTAAATAATAATCAATTCTTGAATAAGTTTTATGTACCAAAGAGTAAAACGAGTATTCCCTTCCTACTGGATTAGCAGATCTCCATACATCTCTTATATTAGTATTTTTTATATATGTATTTAGAAGTTCACTAGTCTTAGATTTTAAATTACTCCTCCTTTGTTTTACTGATTTGTCTAAGTATGGATCTAAAACACAGTTGAAGCCCCCCCCCCCTATTATCACATTTTGGTAATTAAACTCTAGTATTATATCTATAATTTTATCAAAAAATTTGGGGATGTCAAAATTTGGAGCGTAAATATTTATCATAGTTAGTGGGGTTGCATAAATTTCTCCCGAAACTATAATATACCTTCCCTCTTTATCTGATATAGTATTCTTTAATTTGAAAGGTATACCTTTTCGAATAAGAATAACCATACCTCTAGATTTAGAAGTAAATGACGAATAGTATGTTTGACCTATCCACTTCGCTTTTAATCTCATTTGTGTTTGTTGTTTCATGTGGGTTTCCTGTAAAAACATTATGTCGCTTTTCAAAGATTTTAGTTGAGCAAAAATTTTACCCCTCCTTTATTGGTTCATTGGCACCCCTTATATTCCAACTACAGAATGTGATTCCTCCATTCTTTATTTGTCTATCGTCTTGCATTATATATCAAAATAGTATTCCTGAATCATATGGTGCAAGCAAATACCTCAGAGTTCTGGGTGTTGGGTGGTCATCCTAAATTTTTAGATTTATATTACATCTTCTTCTTGAAAAGTACCTTAGATAAAGAGAGAAAAAATGTGATATAAAGTTGAATACCAAAAAAAAGCAAATACAAGTCTTTATAGTGATTAAAAAAAAAAGTGATGTTAAGGTGTAGATCAGTGCATGCTCCTTTAACATAGTGACCTCACCACTACTAACCACTCCCCATTACCTTCAGTATAATTGTAGCCTCCCCACCCCCAGCTCTCTCTCTAGCTCCGGTGACGGACCACGAACAGCTAGGGCACTGTGTGTGTGTATGATTACAATGTCTGCAATAAACTAGTAGTGAAGACATCACGTGTTTGGAAAGTCTTTACATGGTGTCACAAAGTTGAACCTTGCGTCTCCTGTCTATCGGTTTTTTTTTGTTTTCTCCCAGTTTTTCTTTTCCAACCCTTTATTTACCATGGCCAACTCGTGTCGTAGGCCTGACATGCTGGTGTTTGACTCCGACATCGTGCACCGGTGGACTGTCTTTAGGCGCGACTTCGAGCATTACATCGCGATCGCTCATCCTAATGCTACCCCTGCGGTTACGTCACATCTGCTCCTCAACCTGGCTGGCCCGGAGGCCATGGAACGTTCTGAATCATTCGAGTACGCCGCTGGTGAGAATGCTCAGGACCCGGTATGTCTTACGACTAAATTTACCGCGCTATGTGACATTCCCACCAATTGCATTATAGAGCGGTTTAAGTTTTTCACCAGGCGCCAGAACCCCGGGGAGCACATCGACTCCTTCATTGCATCGTTGCGTCACCTGGCTTGGCGTTGCCGCCTGGACGCGGTGACCCCCGACCAAATGATCAGGGATGTCCTAGTTCACGGCCTAGAGGACGAGAAGCTACGGGCAGAGCTCTTGAGGAAGCCAGACATCACTTTAAACGAGGCTTTGCATGCCTCTCGCATGGCTGCTGCTGTCGACTCCGTATCTCCACCTGAGGCTCAGGACATTCACTATGCCGGTGCTGCTGGACGCCGGCGGAACGATGGCCCGCCACGCCAGCGTAGCACTCCCGCACCCGCGAGGGACAGCCCACGTCGTTGCCCCCAACTGCAACTTCGCCAATCATCAATTTAATGTTTGCCCTGCGCTGGGGAAAACTTGCAATTTCTGTAGAAAGCTGAATCACTTTTCCGCAGCGTGTCGTTCCAGGGGCCAGCCTGTCTCTGCTCCAAGAAGGAGTCTAAACAACCTTGCTGTGACTGATAGCACTCATGGTTCCCAGTATCATTCAGACAAACTCCCTGATTCTGATACCAGTTCCTGCCATTATGAATCGCGTATTTTTTCAGTTTTGGGTGCACCTGCTTTGATAGCTGATCCCTCAGTGCGAGTTACTGTGAATGGGATGACATTTCCTGCGGTCAACACAGGGGCGTTTGCCAATGTTATGTCTTTAAGCCTCTTTGAGCAGATAAGATCTGGTGAGAAGGTTACTGCCAACGACTCCCGTCTTCATGCCTATGGGGGGGGGAGTGCTCGTACCAGTCGGGAAGGCAACCCTTATCTGCACGGTTCTGAAGACCTCTCGGCCCCTCTGTTTCCTCCTGCTGGAATCTGAGAATGTTACTCTGTTGGGCGCCAGTGCGTGCCAGGACCTCGGTTTGGTTTCCTTCCACCACGATATCCACCTGGTGCAGGCCCCCATGGACCCCATGAGCGAGTACCCTGATCGTTTTGATGATGTATTGGGCAAACTACCCTACAATTACGAAATCGTTGTGGACCCGGGGGTCGATCCGGTAATCCGCCCGGCTCTTTCCTTTGCCATGAAGGACAGGGTGGAGTCGTCACTGTGCCACATGGTGGCCGTGGGCATCATCAAGGAGGTGAGTGATCCCACCCGGTGGGTCTCCACCATGGTCGTTGCTGCTAAGAAGGACAAGAGTGAGATTCGGATCTGTATAAACCCCAAGGACCTGAACCTTGCCATCAAGCGCCCGCACTACCCCATGCGAACGGTGGAGGACGTCACTGCACAGGTTGGCCCAGCCACTGTCTTCTCTGTCCTTGATGCCAAGAGCTCTTTCTGGCAGATTCCGCTGGATGAACGTTCCTCCTTCCTGACCACTTTCGGTACACCTTTCGGCAGGTTCCGTTTCCTCCGCATGCCTTTCGGGATCAATTCTGCCAGCGAGGTTTTCCAGCGCACCATGGAGCAGCTATTTGCCGGTCTGCCGTGTGCTATCATCGTCGATGACATCTTAGTGTACGGGAGAGACGTCGTTGAGCACGACCTCCACCTCCGCCAAGTCCTGGATAGGGCTCGTGAGATCAACCTCAAACTGAACCCCAGAAAGTGCCGTTTCCGCGTCCCGGAGGTCACATACGTGGGCCACGTTTTCACGGCTGAGGGTCTGAAACCAGACCCACAGAAGACAGCTGCGGTCTCAGGGATGCCAGCTCCGGCCGACGTGCCCAGCCTGCAGCGCTCCTTGGGCATGGTGAACTACCTGGGGAAGTTCATTCCCGACCTCAGCGAGCTGTGTGCGCCCCTGAGAGAACTGACCAAGAAGGACACTGCCTGGGTTTGGTTCCCGCAGCATCAGGCAGCTTTCGAAGCCCTGAAGTCGCGGCTGGTTCGCACCCCCACTCTCAAGTTCTTCAACTTGAAGCGCCCCATCGTCCTCACCTGCGATGCCTCGAATTTCGGTCTCGGTGCCGCCTGCCTGCAACTCTATGACAGCCTACAGCTACCTGTCTCCTACGCTTCCCGCACCATGACCCCTGCCGAACAACGCTATGCTCAGATCGAGAAGGAACTCCTTGCCGTGGTGTTTGCCTGCTCGAAGTTCAAGGACTACATTCTGGGTAACACCTTCACTATTGAGACCGACCACCAGCCGCTGGTCACGATCTTGAACAAACCGATCCACGTTGCCTCTTCCCGTTTGCAGCGTATGATGCTGCAGCTCCAGCGTTTCACGTTTCGAATCGTGTACCGAAAGGGCAAGGACATGTTTGTGGCCGACACGCTGTCCCGCGCACCGCTGGCGTCTACTGCCCGCCACCCGTACGAATCGTCCGACCTGATGGTGCTAAACGTTAACATTGTGCCTTCCCGGCAAATGCAGTCCCTGGTTCAGCACACTGCCAATGATCCTGCCCTGCAACAGCTTGTAGACGTCATCCGTCGTGGCTGGCCTGACCGTCGCTCATCCTTGCCGGCTGGTGCTGCGCCCTACTTCCTAGTCCGGGATGAACTTGTGCTGCATGACGGTGTGGTGGTGAAGGGCCACAAGGTTGTGGTGCCTGCTGCGCTGCGGGACCACTATTTCCAAACTGCCCACAGCGGCCATCCCGGAGCCGATGCCACCCTGTCCCAGGCCCAGAGCCAATTTTATTGGCCTGGCATGGCACAGGACATCCGGGATAGGGTCTCCGCCTGCTCAACCTGCAATAGCCTCTCTCCCCACCAGCAACGCCAGCCACTCCTGCAACAGCCTGCCCCCGACCTGGCGTGGATGGCGGTCGCTACTGACATATTTGAGTGGCGTGGCAAACATTTCCTGGTCCTGGTAGACTCCTATTCCAGCTGGTTCAAGGTGGATCAGCTGCCCTCCCTCACTTCTGCTGCTGTCATCGGGAAGCTGCGCCGCAACTTTGGGATCTTTGGCTCTCCTGTGACTTTGCAGTCTGACAACGGCGGCCAGTTCTCGAGTGCGGAGTTCCGCGCCTTCGCTGCCGCCTGGAACTTTCGCCACATCACCAGCAGCCCTGAGTACCCGCAGAGCAACGGCCTTGCTGAGCGCGCCGTCCGCAGTGCCGAGGAGCTGTTGGAGCAGTGTAGACTATCGCATTCGGATTTTTACCTGGCCCTACTGAATCTCCGCAATATTTCTCGTGACACTGCCCTAGGCTCGCCTGCTCAGCGGCTCATGTCCCGCACCACACGCCCTCCGATCCCTGTCTCCCAGCGATCCCTAGAGCCCACGGTCCGCAGCCCTGCTGCTGTCCAGGAGCGCATTGCCCAGAAACAGGCTATCCAGAAGCGCACCCACGACAAATCCTGCCGTCCCCTTCCGCGTCTCTTCCAGGGCCAGGTCGTCCGGATGCAGTCCCCCTCAGGACACTACCGGCTGGCTGTTGTCGTCGGCTCTGCAGACTCTCCGCGGTTTTACCTGGTTGACTACGAGGGTACCATCTACCGCCGGTCCCGCCAGCATTTGCTGCCGGTCAACGAGCCCGCTCCGCCTCCTGCAGCCCCTTTTGCACCTCCGGTTGCTACCTCTCTGCCTACCACTCCTCACATGCCCAGGACTCTGCCCTCTCAACCCTTGGTGCCCCATTCTCCCACTGCTCCTCCTGGCCCCCCCCAGCCTACCTCTCCCGCTCGCGTGCCCGCTGCGGTGCCCGTTTCTCCTCCCCGGTCTCCTCGTCCTCCCTCTCCTGCTCATTCTCCTGCCCGTTCCCCTATCACCGCTCCTGCTCCTGTCCCTGCTCTTCCTGGGGGGGGGGTGGGGGAGGGCGGGCTGCGTACCCGCTCCGGGCGGTTGGTCAAGCTGCCTGTGCATTACGGGGAGCTTGCAAGGGGAAGGATGTAGATCAGTGCATGCTCCTTTAACATAGTGACCTCACCACTACTAACCACTCCCCATTACCTTCAGTATAATTGTAGCCTCCCCACCCCCAGCTCTCTCTCTAGCTCCGGTGACGGACCACGAACAGCTAGGGCACTATGTGTGTGTATGATTACAATGTCTGCAATAAACTAGTAGTGAAGACATCACGTGTTTGGAAAGTCTTTACAAAGGTATCTAAGAAAAGATACCTCAAAGACAGGTAGCCACCTAAGGTGGCGAAAAATTTATGGACTTCCATTGATGTTGTTTTACATTGAGCTCCAATCCCTTATTGAAACCTTATAAAAAGCTACAGACCGTTTCATATCTTGTTTGTTCTTATTTAAATTTATCAGACTAGCAACAGTGAAAACCGAAAAGATTCAGAAAAAGATATAAAAAATAAGAAACCAAATATAAAACACAGCATATTCTCAATTCTATAAGTATATATGCCTTTCCAATTTATCTAACCTTAATCTAGTCTAAACTTTACCATAAATGTCCACCCAAGATTCTTACGTAATAACCCATTCTTTAACTACCATACAAGCAGGTACCAAGGGGTTAAACAAAACCTCATTCCTGGATCTTTTCCAGATTTATGCTGCACCTAACTCCTTCCCACACAAGAAAAGTACGTTAGTAATGTTATAAACATTTTGGTTAGTTACTATTTATAAGCATATATCATTTATAAGTATATATCAGTAATATTAGTTCATTTCCCTTTTTAAATATATAAAATCGTAATTTATACACTCCCAATCTCCTTCCCCGTCTCATGGTTTATTCGTGATTTGTTCATATTTACTACATACATTCACGAGTAATTAGTATTATTAAATTTGTTAAATTAATTGGTTAATTATAATTAGAATATAATGGCTAGATATTTTCTTAAATCAACAGTTTTAATATTTCAATTAGTATTATCTCGTTCCATGGCCATTATACATTTCCTCATTACTTCTGTATCTTCAACGTCCTTTTGTTTATCTTTGAGCTTTTCATTCAAGGTGAAACATGGACAATGCTCTCGAATACACATTCCAGACAGATAAGCTTGGTAACTGTCTGGAAAAATCCGCCATCTTAACCAGTTCAGAACTCTATCTTAAAAGCTAAAAAGTTCAGTCTTCTTGCTTGTCGACCTCTTCCCCTGATGTTTTCTTTACGATATCTTCTGCGTACTTAAAAGCTTTTTCGGGATCCGTAAATGAGCGCTCAGTGCCGTTATGAGTAATCTTCATTTTTGCTGGGTAGACCACCCCATATCTGACATGGGGTATTCCTCTCAAAATGTTACTTGTCTGAGTAAACAAGTTCCTTCTGTGGACGACCTCCGGAGGATAATCACGGAAAAATCGAATATTATCCCCACGGTATGTCAGCTTCTCCCCATGGATAATCTTATTCAATATAAATTCCACTGAAGAGATGTCGAGAAATTTCACAATTATCTGTCTTGGAGGAGCATTTGTGTCTCTTGAAACCCGTCCAACTCGGTGAACGATATCTATTCTTGATTCTTCCGGCAGTTTAAAAACATCTTTGAGTAAGTCAGCAACGAAAGTACGTGTTTGAGATCCATGTCCCTCTCGCCCTTCTCTTACTCCAAAAATTTTCAAATTCTGCCTTCTCGATCTCGATTCCAAGTACAGACATTTGTCAGTCATTCTTGCAAGTTTTTCTTCTTCAGATTTCTTTGATTTTTTCAAACTCTTTATTTCCGTGATCATCTCTTTCATGTCTTTTTCCATCTCTTCCATTCTTTCATCAATATCTCCCATATTATCATTTACATCAGTAAATTTCTTATTATAGTCATTTTCGATTCTAGCACATTCTGACTTAAATTTTTTATCAAACTCCTTATATTGCTTCTTCAGCTCCTTTAACTCACCACAAGCACTATCAATTTTTTGAGAAATTATCTCCATATTAGTCTCCATACTCTGCTTATTACTCTCCATATTAGACTCCATACTCTGCATCTTTTCCAGTGTCGTATTGATTGTAGCAGTTATATCTAAAAGCATTTGCTTTACCTCATTCTTTTCTCCTTTTGCAGCCATTTCCAGCACAGCTCCTTGGCTGTAAAACTCTTCTTCTGAGCCTTTTTCTGTCGTTTGCAGAGTATCCAAAACTTTCTCAAGCTGGAGACTTATAGTGATCTTCTTAGGTGCTCGTGAGCTTTTCTCTCTTCTCATTTAAAAGTCCCGGTTTTTACCGTTAAACTCCCGATTTTAGCGTCGTTTTCTGATGACGTCACCCTCATGCGACGCCATAAGTTTTTAAAAATCGGTCCCGACTTTAAAACGGCTTTTTAGCGACTTTTACGGGAGAGGAGCTCAATGCAGCGCCCTTATTGTTCCATGGCGCTACCGGAAGTCGACTTTGGCATTCTCAAACCACCTTTTCAATTAGGCAAGGCAACGTTGGCATTCTCAAACCATCTGTTCAATTAGGCAAGGCAACTTTAGCATTCTCAAACCAACTTTTCAATTAGGCAAGGCAACTTTGGCATTCTCAAACCAACTTTTCAATTAGGCAAGGCATTCTAAAATCAACTTTTCAATTAGGCAAGGCAACTTTAGCATTCTCAAACCAACTTTTCAATTAGGCAAAGCTTTCTCAAACCAACTTTTGAATTAGGCAAAGCAACTTTAGCATTCTCAAACCAACTTTTTAATTAGGCAAGGCAACTTTGGCATTCTCAAACCAACCTTTCAATTAGGCACGGCAACTTTGGCATTCTCAAACTAACTTTTCAATTAGGCAAGGCAACTTTGGCATTCTCAAACCAACTTTTCAATTAGGCAAGGCAACTTTGGCATTCTCAAACAAACTTTTCAATTAGGCAAGGCAACTTTGGCATTCTCAAATGAACTTTTCCATTAGGCAAGGCAACTTTGGCATTCTCAAACCAACTTTTCAATTAGGCAAGGCATTCTCAAATCAACTTTTCAATTAGGCAAGGCAACATTAGCATTCTCAAACCAACTTTTCAATTAGGCAAGGCAACTTTAGCATTCCAAACCAACTTTTCAATTAGGCAAGGCAACTTTAGCATTCTCAACCCAACTTTTCAATTTGGCAAGGCATTCTCAAATCAACTTTTCAAATAGGCAAAGCATTCACAAACCAACTTTTGAATTAGCGAGGCAGCTTTAGCATTCTCAAACCAACTTTTCAATTAGGCAAGGCAAATTTGGCATTCTCAAACCAACCTTTCAATTAGGCACGGCAAATTTGGCATTCTCAAACCAACTGTTCAATTAGGCAAGGCAACTTTCGCATTCTCAAACCAACTTTTCAATTAGGCAAGGCAACTTTGGCATTCTCAAGCCAACTTTTCAATTAGGCAAGGCAACTTTGGCATTCTCAAACCAACTTTTCAATTAGGCAAGGCATTCTCAAATCAACTTTTCAATTAGGCAAGGCAACTTTAGCATTCTCAAACCAACTTTTCACTTACGCAAGGCAACGTTAGCATTCTCAAACCAACTTTTCAAATAGGCAAGGCAACTTTAGCATTCTCAACCCAACTTTTCAATTCGGCAAGGCAACGTTGGCATTCTCAAACCAACTGTTCAATTAGGCAAGGCAACTTTCGCATTCTCAAACCAACTTTTCAATTAAGCAAGGCAACTTTGGCATTCTCAAACCAACTTTTCAATTAGTCAAGGCAATGTTGGCATTCTCAAATGAACTTTTCAATTAGGCA
The DNA here is from genome assembly GCA_038087875.1 of Malacoraja senta. Lineage (NCBI taxonomy): Eukaryota > Metazoa > Chordata > Chondrichthyes > Rajiformes > Rajidae > Malacoraja > Malacoraja senta. The sequence goes on along the minus strand of CM075978.1, from coordinate 155,460,740 downwards.
AGGCAACTTTGGCATTCTCAAACCAACTTTTCAATTAGGCAAGGCATTCTCAAATCAACTTTTCAATTAGGCAAGGCAACATTAGCATTCTCAAACCAACTTTTCAATTAGGCAAGGCAACTTTAGCATTCTCAAACCAACTTTTCAATTAGGCAAGGCAACTTTAGCATTCTCAACCCAACTTTTCAATTAGGCAAGGCATTCTCAAATCAACCTTTCAAATAGGCAAAGCATTCACAAACCAACTTTTGAATTAGGCAAGGCAACTTTAGCATTCTCAAACCAACATTTCAAGTAGGCAAGGCAACTTTGGCATTCTCAAAGCAACTTTTCAATTAGGCAAGGTAACTTTAGCATTCTCAAACCAACCTTTCACTTAGGCAAGGCAACTTTAGCATTCTCAAACCAACTTTTCAAATAGGCAAGGCAACTTTAGCATTCTCAACCCAACTTTTCAATTCGGCAAGGCATTCACAAATCAACTTTTCAAATAGGCAAATCATTCTCAAACGCACGTTTCAATTAGGCAAGGCAACTTTGGCATTCTCAAACCAACTTATCAATTAGGCAAGGCATCTTTGGCATTCTCAAACCAACTTTTCAATTAGGCAAGGCAACTTTGGCATTCACAAACCAACTTTTCAATTAGGCAAGGCAACTTTGGCATTCTCAAGCCAACTTGTCAATTAGGCAAGGCAACTTTGGCATTCTCAAACCAACTTTTCAATTAGGCAAGGCAACTTTGTCATTCTCAAACCAACTTTTCAATTCGGCAAAGCAACTTTGGCATTCTCAAACCAACTTTTCAATTAGGCAAGGCAACTTTGGCATTCTCAAACCAACTTTTCAATTAGGCAAGGCAACTTTGGCATTATCGAACTAACTTTTCAATTAGGCAAGGCAACATTAGCATTCTCAAACCAACTTTTCAATTAGGCAAGGCATTCTCAAATCAACTTTTCAATAAGGCAAGGCAACTTTAGCATTCTCAAACCAACTTTTCAAATAGGCAAGGCAGCTTTAGCATTCTCAACCCAACTTTTCAATTCGGCAAGGCATTCTCAAGTCAAATTTTCAATTAGGCAAGGCATTCTCAAATTAACTTTTCAATTAGGCAAGGCAACTTTAGCATTCTCAAATCAAATTTTCACTTAGGCAAGGCAACTTTAGCATTCTCAAAACAACTTTTCAAATAGGCAAGGCAACTTTAGCATTCTCAAACCAACTATTGATTTAGGCAAGGCAACTTTAGCATTCTCAAACCAACTTTTCAATTAGGCAAGGCAACTTTGGCATTCTCAAACCAACTTTTCAATTAGGCAAGGCATTCTCAAACCAAATTTTCAATTAGGCAAGGCAACTTTGGCATTCTCAAACCAACTTTTCAATTAGGCAAGGCAACTTTGACATTAACAAACCAACTTTTTAATTAGGCAAGGCAACTTTGGCATTCTCAAACCAACTTTTCAATTAGGCAAGGCATTCTCAAATCAACTTTTCAATTAGGCAAGGCAACTTTAGCATTCTCAAACCAACTTTTCACTTAGGCAAGGCAACTTTAGCATTCTCAAAACAACTTTTCAAATAGGCAAGGCAACTTTAGCATTCTCAACCCTACTTTTCAATTCGGCAAGGCATTCTCAAATCAACTTTTCAAATAGGCAAAGCATTCTCAAACGCACTTTTCAATTAGGCAAGGCAACTTAGGCATTCTCAAACCAACTTATCAATTACGCAAGGCATCTGGCATTCTCAAACCAACTTTTCAATTAGGCAAGGCAACTTTGGCATTCTCAAACCAACTTTTCAATTAGGCAAGGCAACTTTGGCATTCTCAAACCAACTTTTCAATTAGGCAAGGCAACCTTGGCATTCTCAAACCAACTTTTCAATTACGCACGGCAACTTTGGCATTCTCAAACCAACTTTTCATTTAGGCAAAGCAACTTTGGCATTTTCCAACTTTTCAATTAGGCAAGGCAACTTTGGCATTATCAAACTAACTTTTCAATTAGGCAAGGCAACTTTGGCATTCTCAAACCAACTTTTCAATTAGGCAAGGCAACTTTGACATTATCAAACCAACTTTTCAATTAGGCAAGGCAACTTTGGCATTCTCAAACCAACTTTTCAATTAGGCAACGCATTCTCAAACCAACTTTTTAATTAGGCAAGGCAACTTTGGCATTCTCAAACCAACTTTTCAATTAGGCAAGGCAACTTTGGCATTCTCAAACCAACTTTTCAATGAGGCAAGGCAACTTTGGCATTCTCAAACCAACTTTTCAATTAGGCAAGGCAACTTTGGCATTCTCAAACCAACTTTTCAATTAGGCAAGGCAACTTTGGCATTATCAAACTAACTTTTCAATTAGGCAAGGCAACTTTGGCATTCTCAAACCAACTTTTCAATTAGGCAAAGCAACTTTGGCATTCTCCAACTTTTCAATTAGGCAAGGCAACTTTGGCATTCTCAAACAAAATTTTCAATTAAGCAAGGCAACATTGGCATTCTGAAACCAACTTTTCAATTAGGCAAGGCAACTTTGGCATTCTCAAACCAACATTTCAATTAGGCAAGGCAACTTTGGCATTCTCAAACCAACTTTTCAATTAGGCAAGGCAACTTTAGCATTCTCAACCCAAGTTTTCAATTCGGCAAGACATTCTCAAATCAACTTTTCAAATAGGCAAAGCATTCTCAAATGCACTTTTCAATTAGGCAAGGCAGCTTTGGCATTCTCAAACCAACTTATCAATTACACAAGGCATCTGGCATTCTCAAACCAACTTTTCAATTAGGCAAGTCAACTTTGGCATTCTCAAACCAACTTTTCAATTAGGCAAGGCAACTTTGGCATTATCAAACTAACTTTTCAATTAGGCAAGGCAACATTAGCATTCTCAAACCAACTTTTCAATTAGGCAAGGCATTCTCAAATCAACTTTTCAATTAGGCAAGGCAACATTAGCATTCTCAAACCAACTTTTCAATTAGGCAAGGCAACTTTAGCATTCTCAAACCAACTTTTCAATTAGGCAACTTTAGCATTCTCAACCCAACTTTTCAATTAGGCAAGGCATTCTCAAATCAACCTTTCAAATAGGCAAAGCATTCACAAACCAACTTTTGAATTAGGCAAGGCAACTTTAGCATTCTCAAACCAACTTTTCAAGTAGGCAAGGCAACTTTGGCATTCTCAAAGCAACTTTTCAATTAGGCAAGGTAACTTTAGCATTCTCAAACCAACTTTTCACTTAGGCAAGGCAACTTTAGCATTCTCAAACCAACTTTTCAAATAGGCAAGGCAACTTTAGCATTCTCAACCCAACTTTTCAATTCGGCAAGGCATTCACAAATCAACTTTTCAAATAGGCAAATCATTCTCAAACGCACGTTTCAATTAGGCAAGGCAACTTTGGCATTCTCAAACCAACTTATCAATTAGGCAAGGCATCTTTGGCATTCTCAAACCAACTTTTCAATTAGGCAAGGCAACTTTGGCATTCACAAACCAACTTTTCAATTAGGCAAGGCAACTTTGGCATTCTCAAGCCAATTTTTCAATTAGGCAAGGCAACTTTGGCATTCTCAAACCAACTTTTCAATTAGGCAAGGCAACTTTGTCATTCTCAAACCAACTTTTCAATTCGGCAAAGCAACTTTGGCATTCTCAAACCAAATTTTCAATTAGGCAAGGCAACTTTGGCATTCTCAAACCAACTTTTCAATTAGGCAAGGCATTCTCAAATCAACTTTTCAATAAGGCAAGGCAACTTTAGCATTCTCAAACCAACTTTTCAAATAGGCAAGGCAGCTTTAGCATTCTCAACCCAACTTTTCAATTCGGCTAGGCATTCTCAAGTCAACTTTTCAAATAGGCAAGGCATTCGCAAACCAACTTTTCAATTAGGCAAGGCAACTTTGGCATTCTCAAACCAAATTTTCAATTAGGCAAGGCATTCTCAAATTAACTTTTCAATTAGGCAAGGCAACTTTAGCATTCTCAAATCAAATTTTCACTTAGGCAAGGCAACTTTAGCATTCTCAAAACAACTTTTCAAATAGGCAAGGCAACTTTAGCATTCTCAACCCAACTTTTCAATTCGGCAAGGCATTCTCAAATAAACTTTTCAAATAGGCAAAGCATTCTCAAACCAACTTTTCAATTAGGCAAGGCAACTTTGGCATTCTCAAACCAACCTTTCAATTAGGCATGGCAACTTTGGCATTCTCAAACCAACTTTTCAATTAGGCAAGGCAACTTTAGCATTCTCAAACCAACTTTTCAATTAGGCAAGGCAACTTTAGCATTCTCAACCCAACTTTTCAATTAGGCAAGGCATTCTCAAATCAACCTTTCAAATAGGCAAAGCATTCACAAACCAACTTTTGAATTAGGCAAGGCAACTTTAGCATTCTCAAACCAACTTTTCAATTAGGCAACGCAACTTTGGCATTCTCAAACCAACCTTTCAATTAGGCACGGCAACTTTGGCATTCTCAAATTAACTTTTTAATTAGGCAAGGCAACTTTGGCATTCTCAAACCATCTTTTCAATTAGGCAAGGCAACTTTGGCATTCTCAAACCAACTTTTCAATTAGGCAAGGCAACTTTGGCATTCTCAAACCAACTTTTCAATTAGGCAAGGCATTCTCAAATCAACTTTTCAATTAGGCAAGGCAACATTAGCATTCTCAAACCAACTTTTCAATTAGGCAAGGCAACTTTAGCATTCTCAAACCAACTTTTCAATTAGGCAAGGCAACTTCAGCATTCTCAACCCAACTTTTCAATTAGGCAAGGCATTCTCAAATCAACCTTTCAAATAGGCAAAGCATTCACAAACCAACTTTTGAATTAGGCAAGGCAACTTTAGCATTCTCAAACCAACATTTCAAGTAGGCAAGGCAACTTTGGCATTCTCAAATCAACTTTTCAATTAGGCAAGGTAACTTTAGCATTCTCAAACCAACCTTTCACTTAGGCAAGGCAACTTTAGCATTCTCAAACCAACTTTTCAAATAGGCAAGGCAACTTTAGCATTCTCAACCCAACTTTTCAATTCGGCAAGGCATTCACAAATCAACTTTTCAAATAGGCAAATCATTCTCAAACGCACGTTTCAATTAGGCAAGGCAACTTTGGCATTCTCAAACCAACTTATCAATTAGGCAAGGCATCTTTGGCATTCTCAAACCAACTTTTCAATTAGGCAAGGCAACTTTGGCATTCACAAACCAACTTTTCAATTAGGCAAGGCAACTTTGGCATTCTCAAGCCAACTTGTCAATTAGGCAAGGCAACTTTGGCATTCTCAAACCAACTTTTCAATTAGGCAAGGCAACTTTGTCATTCTCAAACCAACTTTTCAATTCGGCAAAGCAACTTTGGCATTCTCAAACCAACTTTTCAATTAGGCAAGGCAACTTTGGCATTCTCAAACCAACTTTTCAATTAGGCAAGGCAACTTTGGCATTATCGAACTAACTTTTCAATTAGGCAAGGCAACATTAGCATTCTCAAACCAACTTTTCAATTAGGCAAGGCATTCTCAAATCAACTTTTCAATAAGGCAAGGCAACTTTAGCATTCTCAAACCAACTTTTCAAATAGGCAAGGCAGCTTTAGCATTCTCAACCCAACTTTTCAATTCGGCAAGGCATTCTCAAGTCAAATTTTCAATTAGGCAAGGCATTCTCAAATTAACTTTTCAATTAGGCAAGGCAACTTTAGCATTCTCAAATCAAATTTTCACTTAGGCAAGGCAACTTTAGCATTCTCAAAACAACTTTTCAAATAGGCAAGGCAACTTTAGCATTCTCAAACCAACTATTGATTTAGGCAAGGCAACTTTAGCATTCTCAAACCAACTTTTCAATTAGGCAAGGCAACTTTGGCATTCTCAAACCAACTTTTCAATTAGGCAAGGCATTCTCAAACCAAATTTTCAATTAGGCAAGGCAACTTTGGCATTCTCAAACCAACTTTTCAATTAGGCAAGGCAACTTTGACATTATCAAACCAACTTTTTAATTAGGCAAGGCAACTTTGGCATTCTCAAACCAACTTTTCAATTAGGCAAGGCATTCTCAAATCAACTTTTCAATTAGGCAAGGCAACTTTAGCATTCTCAAACCAACTTTTCACTTAGGCAAGGCAACTTTAGCATTCTCAAAACAATTTTTCAAATAGGCAAGGCAACTTTAGCATTCTCAACCCTACTTTTCAATTCGGCAAGGCATTCTCAAATCAACTTTTCAAATAGGCAAAGCATTCTCAAACGCACTTTTCAATTAGGCAAGGCAACTTAGGCATTCTCAAACCAACTTATCAATTACGCAAGGCATCTGGCATTCTCAAACCAACTTTTCAATTAGGCAAGGCAACTTTGGCATTCTCAAACCAACTTTTCAATTAGGCAAGGCAACTTTGGCATTCTCAAACCAACTTTTCAATTAGGCAAGGCAACCTTGGCATTCTCAAACCAACTTTTCAATTACGCACGGCAACTTTGGCATTCTCAAACCAACTTTTCATTTAGGCAAAGCAACTTTGGCATTTTCCAACTTTTCAATTAGGCAAGGCAACTTTGGCATTATCAAACTAACTTTTCAATTAGGCAAGGCAACTTTGGCATTCTCAAACCAACTTTTCAATTAGGCAAGGCAACTTTGACATTATCAAACCAACTTTTCAATTAGGCAAGGCAACTTTGGCATTCTCAAACCAACTTTTCAATTAGGCAACGCATTCTCAAACCAACTTTTTAATTAGGCAAGGCAACTTTGGCATTCTCAAACCAACTTTTCAATTAGGCAAGGCAACTTTGGCATTCTCAAACCAACTTTTCAATGAGGCAAGGCAACTTTGGCATTCTCAAACCAACTTTTCAATTAGGCAAGGCAACTTTGGCATTCTCAAACCAACTTTTCAATTAGGCAAGGCAACTTTGGCATTATCAAACTAACTTTTCAATTAGGCAAGGCAACTTTGGCATTCTCAAACCAACTTTTCAATTAGGCAAAGCAACTTTGGCATTCTCCAACTTTTCAATTAGGCAAGGCAACTTTGGCATTCTCAAACAAAATTTTCAATTAAGCAAGGCAACATTGGCATTCTGAAACCAACTTTTCAATTAGGCAAGGCAACTTTGGCATTCTCAAACCAACTTTTCAATTAGGCAAGGCAACTTTGGCATTCTCAAACCAACTTTTCAATTAGGCAAGGCAACTTTAGCATTCTCAACCCAAGTTTTCAATTCGGCAAGACATTCTCAAATCAACTTTTCAAATAGGCAAAGCATTCTCAAATGCACTTTTCAATTAGGCAAGGCAACTTTGGCATTCTCAAACCAACTTATCAATTACACAAGGCATCTGGCATTCTCAAACCAACTTTTCAATTAGGCAAGTCAACTTTGGCATTCTCAAACCAACTTTTCAATTAGGCAAGGCAACTTTAGCATTCTCAAACCAACTATTGATTTAGGCAAGGCAACTTTAGCATTCTCAAACCAACTTTTCAATTAGGCAAGGCAACTTTGGCATTCTCAAACCAACTTTTCAATTAGGCAAGGCATTCTCAAACCAAATTTTCAATTAGGCAAGGCAACTTTGGCATTCTCAAACCAACTTTTCAATTAGGCAAGGCAACTTTGACATTATCAAACCAACTTTTTAATTAGGCAAGGCAACTTTGGCATTCTCAAACCAACTTTTCAATTAGGCAAGGCATTCTCAAATCAACTTTTCAATTAGGCAAGGCAACTTTAGCATTCTCAAACCAACTTTTCACTTAGGCAAGGCAACTTTAGCATTCTCAAAACAACTTTTCAAATAGGCAAGGCAACTTTAGCATTCTCAACCCTACTTTTCAATTCGGCAAGGCATTCTCAAATCAACTTTTCAAATAGGCAAAGCATTCTCAAACGCACTTTTCAATTAGGCAAGGCAACTTAGGCATTCTCAAACCAACTTATCAATTACGCAAGGCATCTGGCATTCTCAAACCAACTTTTCAATTAGGCAAGGCAACTTTGGCATTCTCAAACCAACTTTTCAATTAGGCAAGGCAACTTTGGCATTCTCAAACCAACTTTTCAATTAGGCAAGGCAAACTTGGCATTCTCAAACCAACTTTTCAATTACGCACGGCAACTTTGGCATTCTCAAACCAACTTTTCATTTAGGCAAAGCAACTTTGGCATTTTCCAACTTTTCAATTAGGCAAGGCAACTTTGGCATTATCAAACTAACTTTTCAATTAGGCAAGGCAACTTTGGCATTCTCAAACCAACTTTTCAATTAGGCAAGGCAACTTTGACATTATCAAACCAACTTTTCAATTAGGCAAGGCAACTTTGGCATTCTCAAACCAACTTTTCAATTAGGCAACGCATTCTCAAACCAACTTTTTAATTAGGCAAGGCAACTTTGGCATTCTCAAACCAACTTTTCAATTAGGCAAGGCAACTTTGGCATTCTCAAACCAACTTTTCAATGAGGCAAGGCAACTTTGGCATTCTCAAACCAACTTTTCAATTAGGCAAGGCAACTTTGGCATTCTCAAACCAACTTTTCAATTAGGCAAGGCAACTTTGGCATTATCAAACTAACTTTTCAATTAGGCAAGGCAACTTTGGCATTCTCAAACCAACTTTTCAATTAGGCAAAGCAACTTTGGCATTCTCAAACTTTTCAATTAGGCAAGGCAACTTTGGCATTCTCAAACAAAATTTTCAATTAAGCAAGGCAACATTGGCATTCTGAAACCAACTTTTCAATTAGGCAAGGCAACTTTGGCATTCTCAAACCAACTTTTCAATTAGGCAAGGCAACTTTGGCATTCTCAAACCAACTTTTCAATTAGGCAAGGCAACTTTAGCATTCTCAACCCAAGTTTTCAATTCGGCAAGACATTCTCAAATCAACTTTTCAAATAGGCAAAGCATTCTCAAATGCACTTTTCAATTAGGCAAGGCAACTTTGGCATTCTCAAACCAACTTATCAATTACACAAGGCATCTGGCATTCTCAAACCAACTTTTCAATTAGGCAAGTCAACTTTGGCATTCTCAAACCAACTTTTCAATTAGGCAAGGCAACTTTGGCATTATCGAACTAACTTTTCAATTAGGCAAGGCAACATTAGCATTCTCAAACCAACTTTTCAATTAGGCAAGGCATTCTCAAATCAACTTTTCAATTAGGCAAGGCAACATTAGCATTCTCAAACCAACTTTTCAATTAGGCAAGGCAACTTTAGCATTCTCAAACCAACTTTTCAATTAGGCAACTTTAGCATTCTCAACCCAACTTTTCAATTAGGCAAGGCATTCTCAAATCAACCTTTCAAATAGGCAAAGCATTCACAAACCAACTTTTGAATTAGGCAAGGCAACTTTAGCATTCTCAAACCAACTTTTCAAGTAGGCAAGGCAACTTTGGCATTCTCAAAGCAACTTTTCAATTAGGCAAGGTAACTTTAGCATTCTCAAACCAACTTTTCACTTAGGCAAGGCAACTTTAGCATTCTCAAACCAACTTTTCAAATAGGCAAGGCAACTTTAGCATTCTCAACCCAACTTTTCAATTCGGCAAGGCATTCACAAATCAACTTTTCAAATAGGCAAATCATTCTCAAACGCACGTTTCAATTAGGCAAGGCAACTTTGGCATTCTCAAACCAACTTATCAATTAGGCAAGGCATCTTTGGCATTCTCAAACTAACTTTTCAATTAGGCAAGGCAACTTTGGCATTCACAAACCAACTTTTCAATTAGGCAAGGCAACTTTGGCATTCTCAAGCCAATTTTTCAATTAGGCAAGGCAACTTTGGCATTCTCAAACCAACTTTTCAATTAGGCAAGGCAACTTTGTCATTCTCAAACCAACTTTTCAATTCGGCAAAGCAACTTTGGCATTCTCAAACCAACTTTTCAATTAGGCAAGGCAACTTTGGCATTCTCAAACCAACTTTTCAATTAGGCAAGGCAACTTTGGCATTATCGAACTAACTTTTCAATTAGGCAAGGCAACATTAGCATTCTCAAACCAACTTTTCAATTAGGCAAGGCATTCTCAAATCAACTTTTCAATAAGGCAAGGCAACTTTAGCATTCTCAAACCAACTTTTCAAATAGGCAAGGCAGCTTTAGCATTCTCAACCCAACTTTTCAATTCGGCTAGGCATTCTCAAGTCAACTTTTCAAATAGGCAAGGCATTCGCAAACCAACTTTTCAATTAGGCAAGGCAACTTTGGCATTCTCAAACCAAATTTTCAATTAGGCAAGGCATTCTCAAATTAACTTTTCAATTAGGCAAGGCAACTTTAGCATTCTCAAATCAAATTTTCACTTAGGCAAGGCAACTTTAGCATTCTCAAAACAACTTTTCAAATAGGCAAGGCAACTTTAGCATTCTCAACCCAACTTTTCAATTCGGCAAGGCATTCTCAAATAAACTTTTCAAATAGGCAAAGCATTCTCAAACCAACTTTTCAATTAGGCAAGGCAACTTTGGCATTCTCAAACCAACCTTTCAATTAGGCATGGCAACTTTGGCATTCTCAAACCAACTTTTCAATTAGGCAAGGCAACTTTAGCATTCTCAAACCAACTTTTCAATTAGGCAAGGCAACTTTAGCATTCTCAACCCAACTTTTCAATTAGGCAAGGCATTCTCAAATCAACCTTTCAAATAGGCAAAGCATTCACAAACCAACTTTTGAATTAGGCAAGGCAACTTTAGCATTCTCAAACCAACTTTTCAATTAGGCAACGCAACTTTGGCATTCTCAAACCAACCTTTCAATTAGGCACGGCAACTTTGGCATTCTCAAATTAACTTTTTAATTAGGCAAGGCAACTTTGGCATTCTCAAACCATCTTTTCAATTAGGCAAGGCAACTTTGGCATTCTCAAACCAACTTTTCAATTAGGCAAGGCAACTTTGGCATTCTCAAACCAACTTTTCAATTAGGCAAGGCATTCTCAAATCAACTTTTCAATTAGGCAAGGCAACTTTAGCATTCTCAAACCAACTTTTCAAATAGGCAAGGCAACTTTAGCATTCTCAACCCAACTTTTCAATTCGGCAGGGCATCCTCAAATCAACTTTTCAAATAGGCAAAGCATTCTCAAACGCACTTTTCAATTAGGCAAGGCAACTTTGGCATTCTCAAACCAACTTATCAATTACGCAAGGCATCTTTGGCATTCTCAAACCAACTGTTCAATTAGGCAAGGCAACTTTGGCATTCTCAAACCAACTTTTCAATTAGGCAAGGCAACTTTGCCATTCTCAAATGAACTTTTCAATTAGGCAAGGCAACTTTGGCATTCTCAAACCAACTTTTCAATTAGGCAAGTCCTTCGCAAATCAACTTTTCAATTAGGCAAGGCAACATTAGCATTCTCAAACCAACTTTTCAACTAGGCAAGGCAACTTTAGCATTCTCAACCCAACTTTTCAATTAGGCAAGGCATTCTCAACTTTTGAGTTAGGCAAGGCAACTTTAGCATTCTCAAACCAACTTTTCAATTAGGCAAGGCAACTTTGGCATTCTCAAACCAACTTTTCAATTAGGCAAAGCAACTTTGGCATTCTCAAACAAACTTTTCAATTAGGCAAGGCAACTTTGGTATTCTCAAATGAACTTTTCAATTAGGCAAGGCAACTTTGGCCTTCTCAAACCAACTTTTCAATTAGGCACTGCAACTTTGGCATTCTCAAACCAACTTTTCAATTAGGCAAGGCAAATTTGGCATTCTCAAACCAACTTTTCAATTAGGCAAGGCAACTTTGGCATTCTCAAACCAACTTTTCAATTACGCAAGGCATCTGGCATTCTCAAACCAACTTTTCAATTAGGCAAGGCAACTTTGGCATTCTCAAACCAACTTTTCAATTATGCAAGGCATTCTCTAATCACCTTTTCAATTAGGCAAGGCAACATTAGCATTCTCAAACCAACTTTTCAATTAGGCAAGGCAACTTTAGCATTCTCAAACCAACTTTTCAATTAGGCAAGGCATTCTCAAACCAAATTTTCAATTAGGCAAGGCAACTTTGGCATTCTCAAACCAACTTTTCAATTAGGCAAGGCAACTTTGACATTATCAAACCAACTTTTTAATTAGGCAAGGCAACTTTGGCATTCTCAAACCAACTTTTCAATTAGGCAAGGCATTCTCAAATCAACTTTTCAATTAGGCAAGGCAACTTTAGCATTCTCAAACCAACTTTTCACTTAGGCAAGGCAACTTTAGCATTCTCAAAACAACTTTTCAAATAGGCAAGGCAACTTTAGCATTCTCAACCCTACTTTTCAATTCGGCAAGGCATTCTCAAATCAACTTTTCAAATAGGCAAAGCATTCTCAAACGCACTTTTCAATTAGGCAAGGCAACTTAGGCATTCTCAAACCAACTTATCAATTACGCAAGGCATCTGGCATTCTCAAACCAACTTTTCAATTAGGCAAGGCAACTTTGGCATTCTCAAACCAACTTTTCAATTAGGCAAGGCAACTTTGGCATTCTCAAACCAACTTTTCCATTAGGCAAGGCAACTTTGGCATTCTCAAACCAACTTTTCAATTAGGCAAAGCAACTTTGGCATTCTCAAACAAACTTTTCAATTAGGCAAGGCAACCTTGGCATTCTCAAACCAACTTTTCAATTACGCACGGCAACTTTGGCATTCTCAAACCAACTTTTCATTTAGGCAAAGCAACTTTGGCATTCTCCAACTTTTCAATTAGGCAAGGCAACTTTGGCATTATCAAACTAACTTTTCAATTAGGCAACGCATTCTCAAACCAACTTTTTAATTAGGCAAGGCAACTTTGGCATTCTCAAACCAACTTTTCAATTAGGCAAGGCAACTTTGGCATTCTCAAACCAACTTTTCAATGAGGCAAGGCAACTTTGGCATTCTCAAACCAACTTTTCAATTAGGCAAGGCAACTTTGGCATTCTCAAACCAACTTTTCAATTAGGCAAGGCAACTTTGGCATTATCAAACTAACTTTTCAATTAGGCAAGGCAACTTTGGCATTCTCAAACCAACTTTTCAATTAGGCAAAGCAACTTTGGCATTCTCCAACTTTTCAATTAGGCAAGGCAACTTTGGCATTCTCAAACAAAATTTTCAATTAAGCAAGGCAACATTGGCATTCTGAAACCAACTTTTCAATTAGGCAAGGCAACTTTGGCATTCTCAAACCAACTTTTCAATTAGGCAAGGCAACTTTGGCATTCTCAAACCAACTTTTCAATTAGGCAAGGCAACTTTAGCATTCTCAACCCAAGTTTTCAATTCGGCAAGACATTCTCAAATCAACTTTTCAAATAGGCAAAGCATTCTCAAATGCACTTTTCAATTAGGCAAGGCAACTTTGGCATTCTCAAACCAACTTATCAATTACACAAGGCATCTGGCATTCTCAAACCAACTTTTCAATTAGGCAAGGCAACTTTGGCATTCTCAAACCAACTTTTCAATTAGGCAAGGCAACTTTGGCATTATCGAACTAACTTTTCAATTAGGCAAGGCAACATTAGCATTCTCAAACCAACTTTTCAATTAGGCAAGGCATTCTCAAATCAACTTTTCAATAAGGCAAGGCAACTTTAGCATTCTCAAACCAACTTTTCAAATAGGCAAGGCAGCTTTAGCATTCTCAACCCAACTTTTCAATTCGGCAAGGCATTCTCAAGTCAACTTTTCAAATAGGCAAGGCATTCTCAAACCAACTTTTCAATTAGGCAAGGCAACTTTGGCATTCTCAAACCAACTTTTGAATTAGGCAAGGCAACTTTGACATGTTCAAACCAACTTTTCAATTAGGCAAGGCAACTTTGGAATTCTCAAACCAACTTTTCAATTAGGCAAGGCATTCTCAAACCAACTTTTCAATTACTCAAGGGAACTTTGGCATTCTTAAACCAACTTTTCAATTAGGCAAAGCAACTTTGACATTCTCAAACCAACTTTTCAATTAGGCAAGGCAACTTTGGCATTCTCAAACCAACTTTTCACTTAGGCTAGGCAACTTTGGCATTCTCAAACCAACTTTTCAATTAGGCAAGGCAACTTTGACATTATCAAACCAACTTTTCAATTAGGCAAGGCAACTTTGGCATTCTCAAACCAACTTTTCAATTAGGCAAGGCATTCTCAAATCAACTTTTCATTTAGGCAAGGCAACTTTTGCATTCTCAAACCAACTTTTCACTTAGGCAAGGCAACTTTAGCATTCTCAAACCAACTTTTCAAATAGGCAAGGCAACTTTAGCATTCTCAACCCAACTGTTCAATTCGGCAAGGCATTCTCAAATCAACTTTTCAAATAGGCAAAGCATTCTCAAACGCACTTTTCAATTAGGCAAGGCAACTTTGGCTTTCTCAAACCAACTTATCAATTACGCAAGGCATCTGGCATTCACAAACCAACTTTTCAATTAGGCAAGGCAACTTTGGCATTCTCAAACCAACTTTTCAATTAGGCAAGGCAACTTTGGCATTCTCAAACCAACTTTTCAATTAGGCAAGGCAACTTTGGCATTCTCAAACCAACTTTTCAATTAGGCAAGGCAACTTTGGCATTCTCAAACCAACTTTTCAATTAGGCAAGGCAACTTTGGCATTCTCAAACCAACTTTTCAATTAGGCAAGGCAACTTTGGCATTATCAAACTAACTTTTCAATTAGGCAAGGCAACATTGGCATTCTCAAACCAACTTTTTAATTAGGCAAGGCATTCTCAAATCAACTTTACAATAAGGCAAGGCAACTTTAGCATTCTCAAACCAACTTTTCACTTAGGCAAGGCAACTTTAGCATTCTCAAACCATCTTTTCAAATAGGCAAGGCAGCTTTAGCATTCCCAACCCAACTTTTCAATTCGGCAAGGCATTCTCAAGTCAACTTTTCAAATAGGCAAGGCATTCTCAAACCAACTTTTCAATTAGGCAAGGCAACTTTGGCATTCTCAAACCAACTTTTCAATTAGGCAAGGCAACTTTGAAATGTTCAAACCAACTTTTCAATTAGGCAAGGCAACTTTGGCATTCTCAAACCAGCTTTTCAATTAGGCAAGGCATTCTCAAACCAACTTTTCAATTACTCAAGGGAACGTTGGCATTCTCAAACCAACTTTTCAATTAGGCAAAGCAACTTTGACATTCTCAAACCAACTTTTCAATTAGGCAAGGCAACTTTGGCATTCTCAAACCAACTTTACACTTAGGCAAGGCAACTTTGGCATTCTCAAACCAACTTTTCAATTAGACAAGGCAACTTTGGCTTTCTCAATCCAACTTTTCAATTAGGCAAGGCAACTTTGGTTTTCTCAAATGAACTTTTCAATTAGGCAAGGCAACTTTGGCCTTCTCAAACCAACTTTTCAATTAGGCACGGCAACTTTGGCATTCTCAAACCAACTTTTCAATTAGGCAAGGCATTCTCAAACCAACTTTTCAATTAGGCAAGGCAACTTTGGCATTCTCAAACCAACTTTTCAATTAGGCAAGGTAACTTTGACATTCTCAAACCAACTTTTCAATTAGGCAAGGCAACTTTGGCATTCTCAAACCAACTTTTCAATTAGGCAAGGCATTCTCAAACCAACTTTTCAATTAGGCAAGGCATCTTTGGCATTCTCAAACCAATTTTCAATTAGGCAAGGCAACTTTGGCATTCTCAAACCAACTTTTCAATTATGCAAGGCAACTTTGGCATTCTCAAACCAACTTTTCAATTAGGCAAGGCATCTTTGTCATTCTCAAACAAACTTTTCAATTAGGCAAGGCAACTTTGGCAATCTCAAACCAACTTTTCAATTAAGCAAGGCAACTTTGGCATTCTCAAACCAACTTTTCAATTAGGCAAGGCAACTTGGCATTATCAAACCAACTTTTCACAGGCAAGGCAACTTTAGTATTCTCAAACCAACTTTTCACTTAGGCAATGCAACATTAGCATTCTCAAACCAACTATTCAAATATGCAAGGCAATTTTGCATTCTTATCCCAACTTTTCAATTCGGCAAGGCATTCTGAAATCAACTTTTCAAATAGGCAAATCATTCTCAAACAAACTTTTCAATTAGGCAAGGCAACTTTGGCATTATCAAACGAACTTTTCAATTAGGCAAGGCAACTTTGACATTCTCAAACCAACTTTTCAATTAGGCAAGGCAACTTTGGCATTCTCAAACCAACTTTTCAATTAGGCAACTTTAGCATTCTCATCCCAACTTTTCAATTCGGCAAGGCATTCTCAAATCAACTTTTCAAATTGGCAAAGCATTCTCAAACAAACTTTTCAATTAGGCAAGGCAACTTTGGCATTCTCAAACCAACTGTTCAATTAGGCAAGGCAACGTTGGCATTCTCAAACCAACTTTTCAATTATGCAAGGCATTCTCTAATCACCTTTTCAATTAGGCAAGGCAACATTAGCATTCTCAAACCAACTTTTCAATTTGGCAAGGCAACTTTGGCATTCTCAAACCAACTGTTCAATTAGGCAAGGCAACTTTGACATTCTCAAACCAAGTTTTCAATTAGGCAAGGCAACTTTGGCATTCTCAAACCAACTTTTCAATTAGGCAAGGCAACTTTGGCATTCTCAAACCAACTTTTCACTTAGGCAATGCAACATTAGCATTCTCAAACCAACTATTCAAATATGCAAGGCAATTTTGCATTCTTATCCCAACTTTTCAATTCGGCAAGGCATTCTCAAATCAACTTTTCAAATAGGCAACTCATTCTCAAACAAACTTTTCAATTAGGCAAGGCAACTTTGGCATTATCAAACGAACTTTTCAATTAGGCAAGGCAACTTTGACATTCTCAAACCAACTTTTCAATTAGGCAAGGCAACTTTGGCATTCTCAAACCAACTTTTCAATTAGGCAACTTTAGCATTCTCATCCCAACTTTTCAATTCGGCAAGGCATTCTCAAATCAACTTTTCAAATTGGCAAAGCATTCTCAAACAAACTTTTCAATTAGGCAAGGCAACTTTGGCATTCTCAAACCAACTGTTCAATTAGGCAAGGCAACGTTGGCATTCTCAAACCAACTTTTCAATTATGCAAGGCATTCTCTAATCACCTTTTCAATTAGGCAAGGCAACATTAGCATTCTCAAACCAACTTTTCAATAAGGCAAGGCAACTTTAGCATTCTCAAACCAACTTTTGAATTAGGCAAGGCAACTTTAGCATTCTCAAACCAACTTTTCAATTTGGCAAGGCAACTTTGGCATTCTCAAACCAACTGTTCAATTAGGCAAGGCAACTTTGACATTCTCAAACCAACTTTTCAATTAGGCAAGGCAACTTTGGCATTCTCAAACCAACTTTTCAATTAGGCAAGGCAACTTTGGCATTCTCAAACCAATTTTTCAATTAGGCAAGGCAACTTTGGCATTCACAAACCAACTTTTCAATTAGGCTAGGCAACTTTGGCATTCTCAAACCAACTTTTGAATTAGGCAAGGCAACTTTAGCATTCTCAAAACAACTTTTCAATTCGGCAAGGCAAATTTGGCATTCTCAAACCAACTATTCAATTAGGCACGGCAGATTTAGCATTCTCAACCCAACTTTTCAATTCGGCAAGGCATTCTCAAACCAACTTTTCAATTAGGCAAGGCAACTTTGGCATTCTCAAACCAACTTTTCAATTAGGCAAGGCAACTTGGCATTATCAAACCAACTTTTCAATTAGGCAAGGCAACTTTGGAATTCTCAAACCAACTTTTCATGTAGACAAAGCATTCTCTAATCAATTTTGAATTAGGCAAAGCATTCTTAAATGATCTTTTCAATTAGACAAGGCAAATTTGGCATTCTCAAACAAACTTTTCAATTAGGCAAGGCAACTTTGGCATTCTCAAACCAACTTTTCAATTAATCAAGGCAACTTTGGCATTTTCAAACCAACTGTTCAATTAGGCAAGGCAACTTTGGCATTATCAAACCAACTTTTCAATTAGGCAAGGCAACTTTGGCATTCTCAATCCAACTTTTCAATTAGGCAAGGCAACTTTGGTATTCTCAAAAGAACTTTTGAATTAGGCAAGGCAACTTTGGCCTCCTCAAACCAACTTTTCATTTAGGCACAGCAACTTTGGCATTCTCAAACCATCTTTTCAATTAGGCAAGGCAACTTTGGCTTTCTCAAACCAACTTTTCAATTAGGCAAGGCAACTTTGGCATTCTCAAACCAACTTTTCAATTAGGCCAGGCAGCTTTGGTATTCTCAAATGAACTTTTCAATTAGGCAAGGCAACTTTGGCCTTCTCAAACCAACTTTTCAATTAGGCACGGCAACTTTGGCATTGTCAAACCAACTTTTCAATTAGGCAAGGCAACTTTGGCATTCTCAAACCAACTTTTCAATTAGGCAAGGCAACTTTGGCATTCTCAAACCAACATTTCAATTAGGCAAGGCATTCTCCAATCAACTTTTCAATTAGGCAAGGCAACTTTAGCATTCTCAAACCAACTTTTCAATAAGGCAAGGCAACTTTTGCATTCCCAAACTAACTTTCCAATTAGGTGGCAACTTTAGCATTCTCAACCCAACTTTTCAATTAGGCAAGGCATTCTCAAATCAACTTTTCAAATAGACAAAGCATTCTCAAACCAACTTTTGAATTAGGCCAGGCATCTTTAGCATTCTCAAACCAACTTTTCAATTAGGCAAGGCAACGTTGACATTCTCAAACCAACTTTTCAATTAGGCACGGCAACTTTGGTATTCTCAAACAAAATTTTCAATTAGGCAAGGCAACTTTGGCATTCTCAAACCAACTTTTCAATTATGCAAGGCATTCTCAAATCAACTTTTCAATTAGGCAAGGCAACTTTAGCATTCTCAAACCAACTTTTCACTTAGGCAAGGCAACTTTAGCATTCTCAAACCAACTTCTCAAATAGGCAAGGCAACTTTAGCATTCTCAACCCAACCTTTCAATTTGGCAAGGCATTCTCAAATCAACTTTTCAAATAGGCAAAGCATTCCCAAACAAACTATTCAATTAGGCAATGCAAATTTAGAATTCAGAAACCAACTTTTCAATTAGGCAAGGCAACCAGCATTCTCAAACCAACTTTTCAATTAGGCAAGGCAACTTTGGCATTCTCAAACCAACTTTTCAATTAGGCAAGGCAACTTTGGCATTCTCAAACCAACTTTTCAATTAGGCAAGGCAACTTTGGCATTCTCAAACCAACTTTTCAATTAGGCAAGGCAACTTTGGCATTCTCAAACCAACTTTTCAATTAGGCAAGGCAACTTTGGCATTCTCAAACCAACCTTTCAATTAGGCAAGGCAACTTTGGCATTCTCAAACCAACTATTCAATTAGGCAAGGCATTCTCTAATCAACTTTTCAATTAGGCATGGCAACTTTAGCATTCTCAAACCAACTTTTCAATAAGGCAAGGCAACTTTAGCATCCTCAAACCAACTTTTCAATTAGGCAAGGCAACTTTGGCATTCTCAAACCAACTTTTCAATTAGGCAAGGCAACTTTGGCATTCTCAAATCAACTTTTCACTTAGGCAAGGCAACTTTAGCATTCTCAAACCAACTTGTCTAATAGGCAAGGCAACTTTAGCATTCTCAACCCCAATTTTCAATTTGGCAAGGCATTCTCAAATCAACTTTTCAAATAGGCAAAGCATTCTCAAACGAACTTTTCCTTTAGGCAAGGCAACTTTGGCATTCTAAAACCAACTTTTCAATTAGACAAGGCAACTTTGGCATTCTCAAACCAACTTTTCAATTAGGCAAGGCAAATTTGGCATTCTCAAACCAACTTTTCAATGAGGCGAGGCAACTTTGGCATTCTCAACCCAACTTTTGAATTCGGCAAGGCATTCTCAAACCAACTTTTCAATTAGGCAAGGCAAATTTGGCATTCTCAAACCAACTTTTCAATGAGGCGAGGCAACTTTGGCATTCTCAAACCAACTTTTCAATTAGGCAAGGCAACTTTAGCATTCTCAAACCAACTTTTCAATTTGGCAAGGCAACTTTGGCATTCTCAAACCAACTGTTCAATTAGGCAAGGCAACTTTGACATTCTCAAACCAACTTTTCAATTAGGCAAGGCAACTTTGGCATTCTCAAACCAACTTTTCAATTAGGCAAGGCAACTTTGGCATTCTCAAACCAATTTTTCAATTAGGCAAGGCAACTTTGGCATTCACAAACCAACTTTTCAATTAGGCTAGGCAACTTTGGTATTCTCAAACCAACTTTTCAATTAGGCAAGGCAACTTTAGCATTCTCAAAACAACTTTTCAATTCGGCAAGGCAAATTTGGCATTCTCAAACCAACTATTCAATTAGGCACGGCAGCTTTAGCATTCTCAACCCAACTTTTCAATTCGGCAAGGCATTCTCAAACCAACTTTTCAATTAGGCAAGGCAACTTGGCATTATCAAACCAACTTTTCAATTAGGCAAGGCAACTTTGGAATTCTCAAACCAACTTTTCATGTAGACAAAGCATTCTCTAATCAATTTTGAATTAGGCAAAGCATTCTTAAATGATCTTTTCAATTAGACAAGGCAAATTTGGCATTCTCAAACAAACTTTTCAATTAGGCAAGGCAACTTTGGCATTCTCAAACCAACTTTTCAATTAGGCAAGGCAACTTTGGCATTCTCAATCCAACTTTTCAATTAGGCAAGGCAACTTTGGTATTCTCAAAAGAACTTTTGAATTAGGCAAGGCAACTTTGGCCTCCTCAAACCAACTTTTCATTTAGGCACAGCAACTTTGGCATTCTCAAACCATCTTTTCAATTAGGCAAGGCAACTTTGGCTTTCTCAAACCAACTTTTCAATTAGGCAAGGCAACTTTGGCATTCTCAAACCAACTTTTCAATTAGGCCAGGCAGCTTTGGTATTCTCAAATGAACTTTTCAATTAGGCAAGGCAACTTTGGCCTTCTCAAACTAACTTTTCATTTAGGCACGGCAACTTTGGCATTCTCAAACCAACTTTTCAATTAGACAAGGCAACTTTGGCATTCTCAAACCAACTTTTCAATTAGGCCAGGCAGCTTTGGCATTCTCAAACCAACTTTTCAATTAGGCAAAGCAACTTTGGCATTTGCAATCCAACTTTTCAAATAGGCAAGGCAACTTTGGCATTCTCAAATGAAATTTTCAATTAGGCAAGGCAACTTTGGCCTTCTCAAACCAACTTTTCAATTAGGCACGGCAACTTTGGCATTGTCAAACCAACTTTTCAATTAGGCAAGGCAACTTTGGCATTCTCAAACCAACTTTTCAATTGGGCAAGGCAACTTTGGCATTCTCAAACCAACTTTTCAATTAGGCAAGGCAACTTTGGCATTCTCAAACCAACATTTCAATTAGGCAAGGCATTCTCCAATCAACTTTTCAATTAGGCAAGGCAACTTTAGCATTCTCAAACCAACTTTTCAATAAGGCAAGGCAACTTTTGCATTCCCAAACTAACTTTCCAATTAGGTGGCAACTTTAGCATTCTCAACCCAACTTTTCAATTAGGCAAGGCATTCTCAAATCAACTTTTCAAATAGACAAAGCATTCTCAAACCAACTTTTGAATTAGGCCAGGCATCTTTAGCATTCTCAAACCAACTTTTCAATTAGGCAAGGCAACGTTGACATTCTCAAACCAACTTTTCAATTATGCAAGGCATTCTCAAATCAACTTTTCAATTAGGCAAGGCAACTTTAGCATTCTCAAACCAACTTTTCACTTAGGCAAGGCAACTTTAGCATTCTCAAACCAACTTCTCAAATAGGCAAGGCAACTTTAGCATTCTCAACCCAACCTTTCAATTTGGCAAGGCATTCTCAAATCAACTTTTCAAATAGGCAAAGCATTCCCAAACAAACTATTCAATTAGGCAATGCAAATTTAGAATTCACAAACCAACTTTTCAATTAGGCAAGGCAACCAGCATTCTCAAACCAACTTTTCAATTAGGCAAGGCAACTTTGGCATTCTCAAACCAACTTTTCAATTAGGCAAGGCAACTTTGGCATTCTCAAACCAACTTTTCAATTAGGCAAGGCAACTTTGGCATTCTCAAACCAACTTTTCAATTAGGCAAGGCAACTTTGGCATTCTCAAACCAACTTTTCAATTAGGCAAGGCAACTTTGGCATTCTCAAACCAACCTTTCAATTAGGCAAGGCAACTTTGGCATTCTCAAACCAACTATTCAATTAGGCAAGGCATTCTCTAATCAACTTTTCAATTAGGCATGGCAACTTTAGCATTCTCAAACCAACTTTTCAATAAGGCAAGGCAACTTTAGCATCCTCAAACCAACTTTTCAATTAGGCAAGGCAACTTTGGCATTCTCAAACCAACTTTTCAATTAGGCAAGGCAACTTTGGCATTCTCAAATCAACTTTTCACTTAGGCAAGGCAACTTTAGCATTCTCAAACCAACTTGTCTAATAGGCAAGGCAACTTTAGCATTCTCAACCCCAATTTTCAATTTGGCAAGGCATTCTCAAATCAACTTTTCAAATAGGCAAAGCATTCTCAAACGAACTTTTCCATTAGGCAAGGCAACTTTGGCATTCTAAAACCAACTTTTCAATTAGACAAGGCAACTTTGGCATTCTCAAACCAACTTTTCAATTAGGCAAGGCAAATTTGGCATTCTCAAACCAACTTTTCAATGAGGCGAGGCAACTTTGGCATTCTCAAACCAACTTTTCAATTAGGCAAGGCAACTTTGGCATTCTCAAACCAACTTTTCAATTAGGGAAGGCAACTTTGGCATTCTAAAACCAACTTTTCAATTAGGCAAGGCAACTTTGGCATTCTCAAACGAACTTTTCAATTAGGCAAGGCAACTTTGGCATTCTCAAACCAACTTTTCAATTAGGCAAGTCAACTTTGGCATTCTTAAACAAACTTTTCAATTAGGCAAGGCAACTTTGGCATTCTTAAACAAACTTTTCAATTAGGCAAGGCAACTTTGGCATTCTCAAACCAACTTTTCAATTAGGCAAGGCATTCTCAAATCAACTTTTCAAATAGGTAAATCGTTCTGAAACCAACTTTTCAATTAAGCATGGCATCTTTGGCATTCTCAAACCAACTTTTCAATTAGGCAAGGCAACTTTAGCATTCTCAAACCAACTTTTCAATTAGTGAAGGCAACTTTGGCATTCTCAAACGAACTTTTCAATTAGGCAAGGCAACCTTGGCATTCTCAAACAAACTTTTTAATTAGGCAAGGCAACTTTGGCATTCTCAAAACAACTTTTCAGTTAGGCAAGGCAACTTTGGCATTCTCAAACCAACTTTTCAATTAGGCAAGACATTCTCAAATCAAGTTTTCAATTAGGCAAGGTAACATTAGCATTCTCAACAACTTTTCAATTCGTCAAGGCAACTTTTACATTCTCAAACCAACTTTAGCATTCTCTTTTTTTTTTTTTTTTTGTTTTTTTTTTTTGTTTGTTTGTTTATTTTATTAGAAGTTAATACAATACAAAACAATACAGTGGCACCTAATTTTAGGTGCCAACTATGTCATAACGTAATGCATTCTATGTACAACCTCTAGTTTTATGTTTTTGAAAAGGAGGTAAAAAATAAAAATAAAGAAAGAAAAAAATAGAGAAAAGAAAGAGGAAAAATAAATAGTAGAAAATTGAAAAATGTGAAGTGTGTATATAAGAAAAGAAAAAATAGAAAGTAGAAATAGTAGAAAAAGACCCTTAAAAAAGAAATTTTCAAATCTTTGTTTGGAGATGTAAATCTATCCACGACCTGACCTGAAATCAGTAATCTTTACGGTAGTGCTGCATCACATGATTCCAAAAAGTCGATGAAAGGAGACCAACTCCTTAAGAATTGGTCATATTTATCTATTAGGCGGAGTCTCATTTCTTCAAGGTGTGCTATGTCCGTCATATTCCTAATCCACATTTTAATAGTTGGTATAGCTGTATTTTTCCAAAATTTAAGTATCAATTTCTTTCCAATTATTAACCCAGAATTAAAGAATACTTTTTGGTCTTTGTTTAAATTGATATCTTCTAATATTATTCCAAATATAATCCATTCCATATTAGGTTCTATTCTTGACTTGAAGAGCTTTGTAAATATATCAAATATATCGCTCCAAAATGTATTCAACTTTGTACATCCTACAATTGAATGTGTTATATTGGCATTTTGAAACAAACATTTATCGCATCTGGGAGAGACATTTGGGTAAAATGTATTCAACCTCGTTTTTGAATAATATAGTCTATGTAATAATTTAAATTGAATTAAATTATGTCTTGCATTAATGGAACAATTATGTGTATTCATCAGATACTTTTCCCATTTATCTTTCGGGATCTTTATCATTAGTTCATGTTCCCAATCTTCTCTTAGTGCCTCTGTTGAGGGTAATTCTCTATTTAATATACTATTATAAAAATATGATATTAGTTTTTCTGAATCAGCCTTAATATTCATTGCTTCTTCTAAAGGGTCTAAAAATATAGTTTGAAATCTATGTATATATTTCTTCATAAAGTCACATATCTGTATATATTTAAAATATTGATTATCATTCAGTTTAAATTTTAATTTTAATTGTTGAAATGATAACAATTTGCCCAGTTCATACATATCTCCTACTTTCCTAATCCCCAATCTATCCCATTGTTTATATGTTTTATCGATAAGAGATGGTTTGAATGCAGGATTATTCAGAATTGGGGTTAATACTGATAGATTATTTAATTTCAAGGATAATTTTATTTGTTTCCAAATTCTTATTGTATTGTGAATAATTGGGTTCTTCTTATATATTATACTATTCAATTTTATTGGTGAGAACAAGATCGTTCCTATATCGTACGGGAAACACTCCTCTTTTTCCATTCTTATCCACTCCGACTGGTGAGTTGAACTATCCAACCAGTACATTATGTTCTTAATATGCACTGCCCAGTAGTAATACGTAAAGTTAGGTAGTGATAAACCCCCAACTTCTTTCGGTTTACACAAATGCTTTCGTTGAATTCTGTGTGCTCTATAATCCCATATAAAATTAGTGATATTAGAATCTAGTTTTTTGAAAAAATATTTCGGAATATATATTGGGATCGCTTGAAACAAATATATTAATTGTGGTAAGAAAGTCATTTTTATAGTGTTAATTCTACCTATCAATGAGAGTGGGAGCGGTTTCCAAAATGTAATCAAAACATTCAATTTATTTAATAGTGGCATAAAATTGGCGCTAAATAATGATTTGTGTCTTCTCGTAATTTGAATACCTAAATACTTGAATTTTTCTGTTGCAATTTTGAAAAGGAATTTTAATAAGTGTCTCGCATCCTGTGGTTTTAAAGACATGATTTCGCTTTTATTCCAATTTATTCTATATCCTGAAAAAGAACCAAATTCCTCAATTAGTGTTAATAAGGTGGGAATACTCGTTTGTGTATTAGTAATATATAAAAGAATATCATCAGCATATAATGAAATTTTATTCTTTGAGTCCTTGGTATTATATCCGTGAATATTCGGATGATTTCTAATCATTTCAGCCAGTGGTTCTATCATAAGGGCAAATAGCAATGGTGATAAGGCACAACCCTGCCTATTACCCCTTGATAAATAAAATGTTGAAGATAACATATTGTTAGTTAATATTCTTGCCGTAGGTTTATCATAAAGTAGTTTAACCCATCTAATAAAATTCTCTCCCGTATTAAATTTTTCGAGTACCTTATATAAATACTGCCATTCTACCTGATCAAATGCCTTCTCTGCATCCAGCGTAACGACTGAAATATCTTCAATGTCCTCTTTGTGAGAGTACATTATATTGAAAAGCCTTCTCAAGTTATTAAATGATTGTCTTTTGGGTATAAATCCCGTTTGATCCGGGTTTACCAATTTATTAATATAATTATTCAGTCTTCTTGCTTGAATCTTTGCTAAAATTTTCTGATCCGTATTTAAAAGTGATATAGCTCTGTAAGAACCCGGTTCATCTAAATCTTTATCTTTTTTTGGTATAAGCGTTATTGTTGATTCTGCTAAAGTTTCTGGTAGTTTATTTTCGGTATAAGCCTGCGTGTATAAGTTGAGTAATCTTGGTACAAGTGACTCCTGAAAGCGTTTATAAAATTCATTACTAAAACCATCTGGTCCTGGGGTCTTCCCAATTTTCAATGAGTTTATTATTTGTTTTATTTCTTCACTAGTAATCCGTGCTCCTAATTCCTCTTGTTCTAAACTATCCAATTTAGCATTCTCAACCCAACTTTTCAATTAGGCAAGGCATTCTCAAATCAACTTTTCAAATAGGCAAAGCATTCTGAAACCAACTTTTCAATTACGCATGGCATCTTTGGCATTCTCAAACCAACTTTTCAATTAGGCAAGGCAACTTTGGCATTCTCAAACCAACTTTTCAATTAGGCAAGGCAACTTTGGCATTCTCAAACGAACGTTTCATAGGCAAGGCAACCTTGGCATTCTCAAACAAACTTTTCAATTAGGCAAGGCATTCTCAAACCAACTTTTCAATTAGGCAAGGTAACATTAGCATTCTCAAACCAACTTTTCAATTCGGCAAGGCAACTTTTACATTCTCAAACCAACTTTTCAATTAGGTAAGGTAACTTTAGCATTCTAAAAACCAACTCTTCAATTAGGCAAGGCAACTTTAGCATTCTCAAAACAACTCTTCAATTAGGCAAGGCATTATCAAACTAACTTTTGAATTAGGCAAGGCAACTTTAGCATACCTAAACCAACTTTTGAATTTGGCAAGGCATTCTCAAACCAACTTTTCAATTAGGCAAGGCATTCTCAAATCAACTTTTGAATTAGGCAAGGCAACTTTTTTATTCTCAAACCAACTTTTCAATTAGGCAAGGCAACTTTAGCATTCTTAAACCAAATTTTCAATTAGGCAAGGGAATGTTAGCATTCTCAAACCAACTTTTCAATTAGGCAAGGTAACTTTTGCATTCTCAAACCAACTTTTCAATTCGGCAAGACAACTTTTGCATTCTCAAACCAATTTTTCAATTAAGCAAGGCAACTTTAGTATTCTCAAACCAACTTTTCAATTAGGCAAGGCAACGTTGGCATTCTCAAACCAGCTTTTCAATTAGGCAAGGCAACTTTTGCATTCTCAAACCAAAAAACACTTTTGCATTTTCAAACCAAAAAGCACTTTTGCATTTTTTAACTACATTTTCAAACCACATTAAGGGCACTGACAGTTCAGTAAAACCACTCACAGTTTAGTAGACATGTGTTCAGTGTTATTCACAACTCAGAATGAGAATTGCAATCTCTCGCTCTCCCATCTTGTAGAGTGCTGAGGCACCTCCACACTTCCGGGTTTTATAGTCCCTCCGGAAGGGGCGAGGCCTTCAGGAGAGAGAATCTCAACATTTTTCAAACATTAATAAATCTTTTATTTTTCATCGATAGGAAAAATCCTCTTGTCCTGACCAGCGGACGGGGACTCTTAGTAAGATGGCCAAAAATCACAGCCGTAAGTGGCAGCGTTTTTTCTAAAATCAATATAGAGTGCAACAGGAAGTGGTCATGATGAGACTTTTAGTAATATAGATGATAACATTCACAGTCCTCGGTAGGTACACAGTGGGCACAAGCATCGAACAATAAAAATCAGAGCGATGATTAAAAAAGATAGTACCATAATGTAACACATTATCCCAGAGTCCACCAATCCAACTGAATGGCCACCAGCTTCCACTTCCTTCATTGTACCCATGCATGTCACTGCCAACCTTACTGATCATTTTGATTTCTTGGGAAAAATGGGTAGAAAGGTCTGTGATATTAGAGGTCTCATTGGGGATATAGGTGCAACACTCTCGTGTTATTATAGCACAGGTGCCTCCTTGTTGATCTTTATGATCAACATTATAGTAAGAAAGGATTTTAATATTTTCTCTCATTATTCAGTTGCAAAAATGGAGGCGTACGTGTCCGATTGTAATTTGGTTGGAACCAGTTCTCGAGTTTTATTAAATGGAACGGCAATCATAACTCATAGACAAAAAGATATAGTCCAGGCCACCTGGGCCATTCCCTGGACACTGAGGAGAGTTATTAATTTTATTTTCCGTTTTCCAGTTTCCAATTCTTTTGCAATTGGTTAGGTATATCCAACGGGGATGATTTTCGACTTTCACTGCTGTAGGTGTAGTTCTTGGAAGGGCCCCTTCCACCGTTCTCCCAGTTTCTTATTAGTACGTAGCCTCCTGGTTGTAAGGATTCATCGTTATGATCAGCTGATAATGGTTTCTGCATTTCCAATACCTGCGAATGTAAGACTGACAAGGTTCGGGTCAATTGCTGTGCATATGTAATTAATTAATCACTAAGGTCCTGTAGGTCAAAACTAACTTCCGCTCTAGCTGGGGTTGTTCTGAACCGTCAGAATGGCTGGGAATACCTTAACTCATTCCTGTCCAGTCTCAGTCAAGGCTTTACTTAAACTCTTTCATGTCCTATTCCAATCTATCCCTCCAAATTCACAATTTCAAATTAACAGGGTTTTTTTCTGAGATAAAGGCATTTCTAATCTCAACCAACACCTCAATCTGGATTGCACATGGCCAGTGTGCAATTCAGATCTCTCTTAAACTCAATTAAAAAGGTAAGAAATAGGAAGAAATCAGGCTTAAAATACTGACAAGGTCACCAATCCTAATGCCAGGCCATGCAGCGAAGAAAATAAAGTCTCTTTGCCACATCCGCTGTTTAATAAAAGTTGAGAAGACAGAGAATAAACAGTTAATTTCCACATAGATAGCCAATGCATTTCCAAAGAACAAAGGAAAAGAAAATAACTGTGTTTGGCTCCACCCCCACACAACTGCAACTTCTTAAAGAGACACTACCTCTTAAAACACATGAGACTCTACAAAGATTTATCATGTAAAAAAGCAAGCTCATTCAATGTTTGCACCCTGTTTCATCTGAATTACAGGATTAATTCAACATTAACCCAGAACCGGTTCCACAAACAAGTAACAGTCTTTAAACTCACTCGCTCTACACCCTCTTTTCTGTGACCTTCACACAAATTTCCGCACATCATGCAATATGCTGAATCTCAGATATTCACACTTTAAAACAATAAAATTCTCACTCAAGAGTAAAACACAGTTATACACTTCTCAAGGAAATCATGCAAACTTAAAATTTTGATATACCCAAATATGTTCATACTTTATTAATAAATACAACACATACTGAAGGATGGTCTTGACCCGAAACACACATTTACACATCCCTTATATCCCACTCGACACTCTCTCTCTCTGCTGCTTCCCCCCCCCTCCCCCTTAGACACGGGCCATTTCCTCCTTACCAGCAGGTGTAAGGGAGTGTATATCGTATATAAGAACGGGCAGAAAAATATCAGGTACTCAAATTTGTCGAGAGCAGTGAGCCAGAGTGGCGCAGCCCCCTCATTTCCAAAAATTATGTTCTGCAGTAAAGGCTTGCCCCTGTAATTCCTGAACCTCCCTCATGTCTGGCAAGACCATTCTGTCTATTAGAATGTTTGGTTCTGTGGGGACCAGTGTGCAGAATTCGCAAGTTGCCGTGCGGGCACTACTGTCAGCTAAGGCATTCCCCTGGGAGGCTTGATATAGGGCATTCCCCTGGGAGGCTTTGTAGTCTCGGCCCGTATGGGCATTGCACTTAGAAATATCAGCTGGACTGGGAGGGCTGTAGGTTCGTCACATAAAGTGGCTGGTGAATTGTGAAAGTCTTCTTCGTATTGGAATGAGAGAGTGAATTCAAATTGAATTGCTGCGGTGCCTTGGCAGTGGCACAGGCGACAGTAGTTTTGTGTACAATGCCACGTCAGGGATTCCCTGCCGGCAGAAATTAACCAAGCGCAGAAAAGCCCTCATCTGCTTAGGAGTGGGGTGCTGTCTGTGTTGAGTTTGCACGTTCTCCCTGTGAATGAATGGATTTCCTACAGGTGCTCATCCCAAAAACGTGCGAGTTTGTTGGTTAATTGGCCTCTGTGAAATTGCCTCTAATGTGTAGGGAGTGGATATGAAAGTGGGATCAGATAGAACTAAAGATAATGAGTGATCGATGGTTGGCGTGGACCCTGTGGGCTGAAGGACCCATTTTCTTGTTGTGTCTTGTTGACTCAATCAAATAAGACGAACATAGATGGGCGTCTTAGTCGGCAGGAAGGTGTTTGGCTGAAGGGCCAGTTGCCGTGCTATATATGACTATAACTCTAAATGCAGAAAATATTGAAAATACTGAACATTTCCGGCAGCATTGTGTGGGTCATGGATGGTAATGACCCTTAATTAAAATTCATTTCAACAGAAATTGCTTTTATTTCAATTTCTGGTTCTGTTTATTTTATTTTCAATTATAAACAATAAAATTCTGTAAGTATTCAAATGTTAGGATCATGCTGAATATATATTGATAGTCTTATGATTCAATGAGAAAAGATATTCAAATCAGATTTAAAGTTGGTGTACAGTCACTAATTTAAAACCATGAAATTATGGAGATATCATTCATCTTTTTTTAAAAGAAATATGTAGTTTCAAGACTATAATATTTACTTACAAATCACACAAACAAAATATTCCAACTAGATTTCTCAAACAGTAAAATATTGGAACCAGGTCAATCACTGTCTATGGAAATAGTAAGAGTTAACGTTACAGATTGATGAACCTTCATCAGAACCATGTATATTGTAAGTTGGAAAAATAGTAGTTGAAGGAATAATATTTTTTAATATTTCAATCTGACTTAACAGTGATAATATTGTGTACAGCATTTGTTAAGCTATAACAAAACATGATAGTAGCGTTGCACCATGTAAGCCTTGTAGGTAAAGAGGTAAACTTTACTAAACCTCTGCTGTACACTGGTAAAATAAACCCCCCTTGTTTTTTGTTTTAACTAATCTTTTTCTCTTCACATATCTATAAAAGCTTTTGCAGTCAGTTTTTATGTTCCCTGCCAGTTTTCTTTCATAATGTATTTTCCCTTTCCTAATTAAGCCCTTTGTCCTCCTCTGCTAGACTCTGAATTTCTCCCAGTCCTCTGGTAGGCTGCTTTTTCTGGCTAATTTGTACGCTTCATCTTTTGTTTTGATACTATCCCTGATTTCCCTTGTTTTCCATGGATGCACTACCTTCCCTGATTTATTTTTTTGTCAAACTGGGATGAACAATTGTTGTAGTTCATTCATGCAGTCTTTAAATGCCTTCCATTGCATATCTACCATCAACCCATTAAGAATTAATTGCCAGTCTATCTTGGCCAATTCACTTCTCATACCCTCAAAGTTACCTTTCTTTAAGTTCAGGACCCTTGTTTCTGAATTAACAATGTCACTCTCCATCCTAATGAAGAACTCAACCATATTATGGTCACTCTTGCCCAAGGGGCCACGCACAACAAGACTGCTAACTAACCATGTGTTAAAGAAGGAACTGCAGATGCTGGAAAATCGAAGGTACACAAAAATGCTGGAGAAACTCAGCGGGTGCAGCAGCATCTATGGAGCGAAGGAAATAGGTAACGTTTCGGGCCGAAACCCTTCTGTCTGAAGAAGGGTTTCAGCCCGAAACGTTACCTATTTCCTTCGCTCCATAGATGCTGCTGCACCCGCTGAGTTTCTCCAGCATTTTTGTGTACCTGCTAACTAACCATTCCTCATTACTCAATACCCAATCTAGAATAGCCTGCTCTCTCGTTGGTTCCTCTACATGTTGGTTTAGAAAGCTATCCCGCATACATTCCAAGAAATCCTCTTCCTCAGCACCCTTGCCAATTTGATTCACCCAATCTATATGTAGATTGAAGTCACCAATTATAACTGTTTTACCTTTGTTGCACGCATTTCTAATTTCCTGTTTGATGCCATCCCCAACTCCACTACTACCGTTAGGTGGCCTGTACACAACTCCCACTAGCGTTTTCTGCCCCTTAGTGTTTCGCAGCTCTACCCATATCGATTCCACATCCTCCAAGCTAATGTCCTTCCTTTCTATTGCGTTAATGTGCTCTCTAACCAGCAACGCTACCCCACCTCCTTTCCCTTTCTGTCTATCCCTCCTGAATATTGAATATCCCTGGATGTTCAGCTCCCAGCCTTGGTTACCCTGGAGCCATGTCTCCGTGATCCCAACTATATCATAGTCATTAATAGCTATCAGCACATTCAACTCATCCACCTTATTACAAATGCTCCTTGCATTGAGACACAAAGCCTTCAGGCTTGTTTTTACAACACTCCTACCCCTTATACAATTATGTTGAAAAGTGGCCCTTTTTGATTTTTGCCCTGGATTTGTCTGCCTGCCACTTTTATTTTTCACCTTGCTACCTATTGCTTCTACCCTCATTTTACACCCCTCTGTCTCTACGCTCACACATTTAAGAAACCCTTTCCCTTTAACTCCATCCTCAACTATCCCATTCGACACCCCACCCCCCCTTATTCAGTTTAAAACCACCCGTGTAGCAGTGGTAAACCTGCCTGCCAGAATGCTGGTCCCTCACCTGTTAAGATGCAATCCGTCCCTTTTGTACAGTTCCCTTTTACTCCAAAACAGATCCCAGTGATCTAAGAATCTAAATCCCTGCCCCGTGCACCAGTTCCTCAGCCACACATTCAGGTCCCGTATCTCCCTGTTCCTGCTCTCGCCAGCACGAGGAACTGGAAGCAAACCGGAGATAACAACCCTGGAGGTCCAGCTTTTCAGCATTTTTCCGAGCTCTCTAAAGTCACGCTGCAGAATATTCATCCCCTTCTTTCCGATATCGTTTGTGCTGACATGCACTACCACTTCCAGCTGTTCACCTTCGCCCTTGAGGATTTTCTGCACTCTGTCCGTGACATCCTGGATCCTGGCACCAGGAAGGCAGCACATCCTCGAATCCTGTCTGTTGCCGCAGAAACCCCTGTCCGTACCTCTCACAATGGAGTCTCCCACTACAATGGCGTTGCCTGACTTTGTCCTTTTTGGTTTTGGCTCAACAGCCCTATTCGCATCGCAAGCCAGTCTGCCGCTCAGTGTTAAAACGTCTTCTGTCCCGACAGCTTCTAAGTGGGTGAACCTGTTCATAAGAGGTACAACACCCGGGGACGTTTGCATTCCATGCTTCCCTCCCTTTCTCACTCTCTCCCACCTTCTCTCTTCCAGTACCTTAGGGGTAACAATATTACTGTAGGACTTGTTGAGGAACGACTCCGTTTCTCGGACAAACCTGAGGTCATCCACTTGCTTCTCCAGTTCCCCAACACGGTCCTTCAGGAGCTGCACCTGGATGCACTTGTCACATTTGTAGCAGCCAGAGGCACCAGCAGTGTCATTGACCGCCCACATACTGCAAGCATCACACTGAATCAGCTTGCCTGACATCTCCTTCTTTCGTCTCTCCCTCTGCAGTGTTTTGCATAGCCTCCTCTCCTCAGCCTCCTCGCCGAAGACTCTCGAGGCAAAGACTCACACTTTACTCACAGGGCACTTCCCTCACAAGGCCGCTCCCTAAGAGCAGTCTAGCTTATATTGACTGATAAATTGCCTAATTTACCAATTTCCAATCCAAATTCCTCAGTTTTCAACTGTTTTCCCCACTCTGACTCACTTCTCTCCTCCCTCTTGGGCTAGAGCCAATCAGTGTTTTCTCTTGCTAATCTTCTCCTGCTGTTGCTTCCAAATCTACAGCAGCTCTGAGTAAAGTCTGCCTGTGCTTTGCCTCTCCTTTTCAACTGTTTTCCCCCCTCTGACTCACTTCTCTCCTCCCTCTTGGGCTAGAGCCAATCAGTGTTTTCTCTTGCTAACCTTCTCCTGCTGTTGCTTCCAAATCTACAGCAGCTCTGAGAACCATCTATTGTTCACAAGCAGAGCAAGTCCCCCACCTTTGGTCTTCCCACTCGCCTTTGAGTCTCTATCCACTCGTACCGTAGTGAAGCCGAGGAGATCCACACAGGAGTCCGGGATGTTGTCCGTCAGCCACGTCTCGGTAAAACACATGAGACTGCACTCACGGTAGACCCGCTGGTTCTTCATAAGGGCCTCCAACTCCTCACACTTGTTAGGAAATGAGTTGACGTTCCCCATAAGGATCGATGGCAGAAACGGCTTGCATCTCCACCTCCAGGCCCTTAGCCTGGCACCGGCACGGCAACCACAGAACGGCTTCTTCAGCTCAGACGGAATATGGTGTTTTATTCCGTAAGCTGTCCGTCGCCGCATAAGGAGTTCATCCCTCCTATACACAAATCTACACATGCTGTGTAAAAATTACTGCACAGCAACAACTGCCAACGCACAAAACACACTAAAGCTTTAAACAAAACTCGGAGCTACAAGGACTTGTATCCAAGTCCTTGTCCTTGACAAAAAAACTAAACCAAACTTACAAAACACTAAACAAAACTCACTAAAACACTAAAACACTAAAAACAAAACTCGGAGCTACAAGGACTTGCTGCCTCTCAGTTTGGTGCATATATATAATTACAGTCATATTTACAAGTCATATATACATATATATATATATAGGTATAATAATATATAGTTTAAATGGACTGCAACACGGAAATAGACTGCCCATGGTGTAATATGGGCATTGGCCAGTAGATGGTGGTTACTTTCCTGATCTCATTTTCTAATTAGTTTAATTAATTAATGTGCAACTTTCGGCACTGACGAATTATGACTTCCTTCTCAATTATATTTCATCTAAATCGGTGGAAAATTTCATGTAGTTCCATGATGTGGGTCACGAAATTTCTAGACACATTTTTGATGCTCGGCCCACAGCCTATGATGTTTGGTGCAGCAAATGCAAAGGCATTTCTGCAAGGGACTGGAGGAGCAGGGGCACGAGTTGAGGTCAACAGATCAACGAGGGTGGTTAAAACATTGAGAAAGAGGAACCATTCCATTGAGGTCAGGACAAGACAGAAAGAGCAGGGTGTTGCTTAGCAGAAGAGCTGAGTCAAACCTCCTTAATGCAAACTTATCAGGGTCATTTTGCAGCAGCAGTCTGGACAAACAGCCTTTGCCATGCACCTCAGGCCTCAGAGACACTGCATAATTTGGCCAAATGCTCCATTGAAGATCTCAGAAATGTCATTTGGGCACGTACAGCATATTGGTGAAAATGACATGCCCAGACTCCTCATTGTGTCAGCATGTTGGCTACATGCTGGACTGAAACTCAAACTGCAATTTGCATGAAATTCCCAGTTTGATTCAGAGCTATACAGCATGGAAACAGACTTCAATCCAACTCTTCCATGCTGACCAAAGTAGCATACTGAGCGAGTCACATTTTCCTGCATTTGTCCCATTGGCCCTCTAACATCTTCCGGTCCATATATTTGCTCAAATGTCTTTTAAAAATCATAATTTTATTCGCTTCTCTAGCTTCTTCTGACAGCTCGTTCAAAATACAATCTATCCTCTGAGGGAAACATTTGCCTGAGGTCCCTCTTAAATCTCTCCTCTCACCTGAAGACTATGTACTCTAATTTTAGAATCCTCTTCTCTGGGAAAATGACCGTGTGAATTCATTTTATTTATGCCTTTCATAATCATGTAACCTCAATACGATCACCCTCAACCTCCTGTTCCAAAGAATAAAGTCCAAGCCTATCTGACCTCTCCCATAATGCAAACTCACATTCCATTGCTTTAACATTTTGATTTTATACACATCTGTTGACATTAAATTGTGTTTTTAGAACTCATTCTGCAGTTCAACTCACTGGGCTCAGCTCACCTCAAAGGTAAGAGAATAAAAGTGTAAAAAACAAATGGGATTAATTCATTCTCCCCTTTCTTGTGCTTATAGCAGTATATTAATGGTTTAAAACATCATTTAAGTAATTCAAGAGGTATTGAATGTGATGCCCATCAGGGAAATGAACTGATATCAGTCTAAAGACCTTGTTTGGAGCTTGGCTGTTAGTATAATGCATAGGGCACCTCAACAGAATAAACATTAGTTTTCACCCATTGTTTTGCGTGAAACAGCGAATGCCCCTTACGCAAATCTTCCAACGGGTTTCAAATTGAGCTGTTTTATGTTTTCTTAATGCTTATATTAAAAATATTTTGTTCCAAGTTTACTATTAGTATAATGCATTAGTATAATGTGCCATCATCTACTAAAGCATGGACTAGAAGAATGAAGATGATGCAGATAGACATGTAGCTGAGGAAC
Source organism: Malacoraja senta (assembly GCA_038087875.1). NCBI lineage: Eukaryota > Metazoa > Chordata > Chondrichthyes > Rajiformes > Rajidae > Malacoraja > Malacoraja senta. Next base: position 155,424,444 of record CM075978.1, on the reverse strand, counting down.
TGGTGCAGGGAGAGGGCTTCACATACATGGAGCATTGGCCTCTCTTCCAGGGACAGTGGGGCTTATACAAGAGGGACCAGTTGCACCTGAACTGGAGTGGCACCAATATCCTGGCAGGGAGATTTGCTAATGCTACTCGGGAAGGTATAAACTAGTCTGGCAAGAGAGTTGGACCCAAAGCAATCACATGGCAGATGGAGAAATATACACCAATATAGATGTTAATGTAAATAGATTGAGCTGCATTTATTTTAATATATGAAGCCTTATGGATAGAATTCTTGATTAGAACGGGTGTCAAGGGTTATGGGGAGAAGGCAGGAAAATGGGATTTGGAGGCAGAGATCAGTCATGATTGAATGGCGGACGAGACTCGATGGACCGAATGGCCTAATTCTACTCCTATAACTTGTGAATATGAACTTGTCAACTCAGGGCATGGATTGCTACATGGGATTGGGTAATTATAGACATAGACATAGTTGCTGGAGGGGCAGGAATGGCAGCTCAATGTTCCAGGGTACAGGTGTGATAGGGCTGCAGGTATGAGGAAGGGGAGTTGCTTCTTTGATTAGGGAGCACTTCATGACGGAGCAGAATTGGTCCATTCGGCCCATCAAGTCTACTCCGCCATTCAATCATGGCTGATCTATCTCTCCCTCCTAACCGCATTCTCCTGCCTTCTCCCCATAACCCCTGACACCCGTACTAATCAAGAAGATTACATAAAGAATATAATCATGGGGAATACTCCAGTGAGGCTGTCTGGTTGGAACTTAGGAATAGAAACATAGAAAGTAGGTGCAGGAGTAGGCCATTCGGCCCATCGAGCCATTCAATATGATCATGGCTGATTATCCAGAATCAGTACCCCATTCCTGCTTTTCTCCCCATATCCTATGATTCCATTAACCCTGAGAGCTATATCCAAATCTCTCTTGAATACATCCAGTGAAGTGGCCTCCACTGCCTTCTGTGGCAGAAAATTCCACAGATTCACAACTCTCTGGGTCTAAAAGATTTTCCTCATCTCAGTCCTAAATGACCATCCCCCCTATTCTTAAACTGTGACCCCTGTTCTGGACTTCCCCAACATCGGGAACATTTTTCCTGCATCTAGCCTGCCCAATCCCTTAAGAATTTTATATGTTGCTATCAGACATCCTCTCATCCTTCTAAATTCCAATGAATACAAGCCCAGTCGACCCATTCTTTCATCATATGACAGTCCCGCCATCCCGGGAATTAACCTCGTGAACCTACGCTGCACTCCCTCAATAGCAAGAATGTCCTTCCTCAAATTAGGAGACCAAAACTGCACACAATACTCCAGGTGTGGTCTCACCAGGGCCCTGTAAACTGCAGGACCTCTTTGCTCCTGTACTCAAATCCTCTTGTTATAAAGGCCAACATATCATTAGCTTTCTTCACTGCGTGCTTACCTTCATGCTTACTTTCAGTGACAGATGTACAAGGACCCCGAGGACTCGTACTCCTCCCCTTCTTCTAATCTGACACCATTCAGATGATAGACACAAAATGCTGGAATAACTCAGCGGGACAGGCAGCATCTATGGAGAGTAGGAATTAGCGACGTTTCGGGTCGAGACCCTTCTTCAGACTGATGTCAGGGGAGGGGGCGGGACAAAGAAAGAAAATAGGCGGAGACAGTAAGACTGGTGGGAGAACTGGGAAGGGGGAGGGGATGGAGATAGAAAGCAAGGGTTATCTGAAGTTAGAGAAGTCAATGTTCATACCGCTGGAGTGTATACTACCCAAGCGAAGTATGAGGTGCTGTTCCTCCAATTTGTGCTTGGCCTCACTCTGATAATGCAGGAGGCCCAGGACAGAAAGGTCAGATTTGGAATGGGAGGGGGAGTTGAAGTGTTGGGCCACCGAGAGAGGGGGAGGGGGTGTGGGGGAGGGGGGAGTGTGGGAGAGGGGAGTGTGGGTGTGGGAGGGGGGTGTGTGGGGGAGGCTGTGGGGGAGAGGGTGTGGGGGAGGGGGTGTGGAGGAGGGGGTGTGGGGGAGGGGGAACCTTCAAAACCTTCATAACTTTTGTACTTTTTCACTGATCGGAACAAAACTTATTTGACTTGCAGCAGAGGAGAATGGTGAGTAAAGGGCCTGTCCCACGGGCATGCGACTCCATGCGGTAAGTGTGACCTAACCGCAAGCGGAGGCTGTGCGGGGGCCGCGCGGAGGTCACGGGGCCGGTCCCACTTCAATCGCCGGAGCTGGTCCGAAAAACTAACACTGTTCAAAAATTCCGTGCGGCAACGGCCTGCCGCCCCGCAGCCGCATCGAGGCCGTGCGCGCCGCATCGACGGCCGTGCGCACCGCCTCGACGCCGGACGCAGCTACATCGAGGCCGAGTGCACCGCTTCGCCGCCGTACGCACCATCTTGACGTCACTCGACCTCCGCGCGGCCCCCGCTTCCAATTTGGTAGTGCTTACCACATGCAGCCGCATGCTGGTGGGACCAGCCCTGTACGGGGATCACCCGACCTCCGCGCGGCCCCCGCTTGCGGTTAGGTCGCGCTTGCCGCATGGAGTCGCATGCCCTTGGGACAGGCCCTTTAGGTGGTGAAAAATCGTAGCTCTATGGGGGATCGTTTTTGCGCAAATGTAATTACAACACAGACTGGAAGTGGTCAAGATAAGAGTTTAAGTAATGTATATATATATAGTAGATATATAGAAATAGATAGATATAGAAGATATAGACCCAGCACTGAGCCTTGCAGCACCCCACTAATCACTGCCTGCCATTCAGAAAAGGACCCGTTAATTCCAATTCTTTGCTTCCTGTCTGCCAACCAGTTATCTATCCATGTCAATACCCTATCCCCAATACCATGTGCTCTAAATTTGCACATTAATTTCTCGTGTGGGACCTTGTCAAAGGCTTTTTGAAAGTCCAGATACACCACATCCACTGGCTCTCCCTTATCCATTCTACTTGTTACATCCTCAAAAAATTCCAGAAGATTAGTCAAGCATGATTTCCCTTTCATAAATTCATGCTGTGACCAATCCTGTCACTGCTTTCCAAATGCGCTGCTATAACATCTTTAATAATTGATTCAACCATCTTCCCCACTACTGATGTAAGGCTAACTGGTCCATAATTCCCTGTCTTCTCTCTCCCTCCTTTCTTAAAAAGTGGGGTTACATTAGCTACCCTCCAGTCCACAGGAACTGATCCAGAGTCTATAGAACATTGGAAAGTGATCATCAATGCATCCACGATTTCTAAGGCCACCTCCTTGTACTCTGGGACGCAGACCATCAGGCCCTGGGGATTTACCTGCCTTCAGTCCCAACAATTGACCTAATAATAAGGGGATGATCATTTTAATAGGGTTATATTTTAGGTCCCCGAGCAAGAGCAGGTATTAAATGAGCAAAGATGCAGGGAGATCGCAAGTAGCTGTAAGAATAATAGGACCATAATAGGTGACTTTAATGTATCTCCTATTGACTGGGAATCCCATAGTCTAAAGGGCTTGGATGGAGTGGAATCTAAGTGTGTTCAGGAAAGTTTTCGAAACCAATATGTTGGGCGCTAGTAAAGACGGCGGGACACGGGACCTACTATTGGGGAATGAAGTAGGGCAAGTGACTGAAGCTTTAGGAGGGGAACACTTTGGGACCAGTGACCATCATTCTATTAGTTTTAAAGTAGTTGTGGAAAAAGGTAGGATTGGTCCACAAATTACAGCCCTAAATTTGGCTGGCTAATTTTGAAGGGATTATACAGGAATTTACAGAGGTTGATTGAGAGATGCTGTTTACAGGTAAAGGAATGGTTGGTAAGTGGGAGGCTTTTCAAAGATGAGATTGGGAGAGTTGATGGATAGCAGCTTCCTGTGAGAGTTAAGGGCAAGGCAGGCAGGTGTTTGAGAGGGTTCTACATAGCAGGTTGGTGCTAAAGCTTAGATCACCTGGGATGCAGGTGAGGTTGCCAACTGGATTTAAAATTGGTTTAGTGGATGGAGTCAGAGGGCAGTAGTGGAGGTTTGTTTTTCCTGATTGGAGGCCTCTGGTGTGCTTCAGGGATCTGTGCTGTCTCCACTGTTATTTGCCATCTATACTAACTATTTGGATGACAATGCAGTTAATGTGGTAAATTTGTAGATGATGTCAAAATTGGTGGTAAAGTGGGCAGTGAGGAAAGTTTTATAAACTTACAAAAGGATTTGGATCAACCGAGGAAGTAGGCCAAGGAAGATATAATTTAACTCTGCCAAGTGTGAAGAGATTCATTTTGCTCAGTCACACCAGGGCAGGACTTACCATGCAAGTCCTGACACCCCATAATGCATGACATCACACTGTCAAGAGTGTTGTAGATACCGAGGCATGCACTTCCCTGAAAATTGCAACACAGGTAGGCTGGGTCATGAAGGGCATACATCAGGTTAATGGTCACAATCTTTTTCCCAGGATAATACGAGAGGCGATAAGTTTAAAATGAATGGGGAAAGATAAAAAAAAACACTTCTAGAGCTAATTTCTTCACGCAGTGGGTGATGCATATATGGAACGAGTTGCCAGAGAAAGCTGGAGAGACATGTGACATTTGAGGGAGTGCAGCGTAGGTTTACAAGGTTAATTCCCGGGATGGCGGGACTGTCATATGCTGAGAGAATGGAGCGGCTGGGCTTGTATACTCTGGAGTTTAGAAGGATAAGAGGGGATCTTATTGAAACATATAAGATTATTAAGGGTTTGGAAATGCTAGAGGCTGGAAACATGTTCCCGATGTTGGGGGAGTCCAGAACCAGGGGCCACAGTTTAAGAATAAGGAGGTAAGCCATTTAGAACGGAGACAAGGAAACACTTTTTCTCACAGAGAGTTGTGAGTCTGTGGAATTCTCTGCCTCAGAGGGCGGTGGAGGCCAGTTCTCTGGATACTTTCAAGAGGGAGCTAGATAGGGCTCTTAAAGATCAGGGGATATGGGGAGAAGGCAGGAACGGGGTACTGATTGAGGATGATCAGCCATGATCACATTGAATGGCGGTGCTGGCTCGATGGGCCGAATGGCCTACTCCTGCACCTATTGTCTATTTAAAATAAATTTAGACCAGTACATGGATAGGAAAGATTTAGAGGAATAAAGGTAAATAGGACTAGCTCAGTTATAAAACTTGGTCAGCATGGACAATTGGGCGGAGGGTTAAGTTCCATGCTGTATGATTCAATAAGACTACAAAAGTCATCAAGATCCAGTTCATTATCTCTGGAACCTCAATGTTGGTACTAATATTTTTGAAGCATGTTCAAGTACATCTGCTTTACAATTTTAATCTCAATTTTGTCAGCTATTGAAAAGTAGAAATATTTACACAAAATGTACTCCGAACAGAATGTTAAACATCCATGATCTTACACATTGACATTATTCTGAATCAGTCTGAAGAAGGATCTTGATCCGAAACATCACCTATTCTTTTTCTCCACAGATGCCGTCTGACCCGCTGGGTTACTCCAGCTTTTTGTGTCGATCTTCGAAATTATTCTTAATTTACATTGATAAAAAATGATTAATTTTTCTGTACTCTTTTATTCAGATTTCCATTTGTTCCCTGACTTGTGCATTCAATATTTCCAATCTACTTAGATATGACTGATGGGAGTGGATGTGAAGAACATTATTGATTGCGCTCTTTCAATCCTAAAAAAAGGAATAGAAAATTGAAAATGTGATGTTTATTCGGGAGCTGAATGACCCCGAGTAGCTGATCTGACTTGTGAACATTGACACGGGAAGAATGGATATTTATGAACCTGTTTTTTCCCCAAAAGGTATTCGAAATACTGGATGTGGAAATATTATGTGGACTCTTTATCTGACTTCTGGATGACATTCAATTAAGTACTTATTTAAAGACCATTCAATGAAGTATCAGTTCAGAGGCTATTGAATGAAGTTGAAGCTCTTTGAAATTAAGGCCAATTATTGATCCATTTATGAAAATGTATGAGTGGCAGGAAGCCCAAATTCAGCATAATTTGTTCTAAAAGCCAGCATGTGCAAGTTGGCATCTCTGAAAGAGAAGTTTGGATTCTCCACTACTACATTCTCCACTACTACATTAACTTAGGTGATAATGTCCACATTTGCCTATGACACACAAATAAGCAATATAATCAGTATAAACAGAAGTAAAATTATTAACAACATTAATAGGATAGTCATGACGATAAGGTTTTAGAGTCCATCATAAAGTATGAGTTTTCCGTGTACTTCGAGGCACATAGGCAATGGTTTTGTGAAGGGGAGATCTTGCCAGACAAATCTGTTGGAATTCTTTGAGGTAGTAAATAATTGGATAGACAAAGGAGAGTCAGTGGATGGTACACAAAAATGCTGGAGAAACTCAGCGGGTGCAGCAGCATCTATGGAGCGAAGGAAATAGGTAACGTTTCGGGCCGAAACCCTTCTTCAGACTGATAGGGGGTGGGGAGAAGAAAGGAAAAAAGGAAAAAGGCGGAGGAGGAGCCCGAGGGCTGGGGGAGGGGAGGAGACAACCAGATGGCTGATGAAGGGGAGGGGACAGCAAGGGCTAGCAGAATTGGGAGAATTCAATGTTCAAGCCCCCAGGATGTAGACTGCCCAAGCGGAATATGAGGTGCATTTCCTCCAATTTACAGTGTTGCTCGCGGTGGCCATGGAGGAGACCCAGGACAGAGAGGTCAGATACGGAATGGGAGGGGGAGTTGAAGTGCTGAGCCACCGGGAGTTCAGGTTGGTTATTGCGGACCGACCGGAGGTGTTCGGCGAAACGATCGGCAAGCCTCCGCTTGGTCTCACCGATGTAGATCAGTTGACATCTAGAGCAGCGAATGCAATAGATGAGGTTGGAGGAGATGCAGGTGAACCTCTGTCGCACCTGGAACGACTGCTTGGGTCCTTGAATGGAGTAGAGGGGGGAGGTGAAGGGACAAGGGTTGCATCTCTTGCGGTTGCAAGGGAAAGTACCAGGGGAGGGGGTGGTATGGGAGGGAAGGGAAGAATTGACAAGGGAGTTACGGAGGGAGCGGTCTTTGCGGAAGGCAGACATGGGGGGAGATGGGAAGATGTGGCGAGTGGTGGGGTCACGTTGGAGGTGGCGAAACTGACGGAGGATCACTTGTTGTATGTGACGGCTGGTGGGGTGAAAGGTGAGAACTAGGGGGACTCTGCCCTTGTTGTGAGTGGGGGGATGGGGAGAGAGAGCAGTGTTGCGGGGTATGGCAGAGACCCTGGTGCGAGCCTCATTTATGGTGGAGGAGGGGAACCCCCGTTCCCTGAAGAATGAGGACATTTCAGATGCCCTGGTGTGGAATGCCTCATCCTGGGAGCAGATGCGGCGTAGACGGAGGAATTGGGAGTGGGGGATGGAGTCCTTACAGGAAGCAGGGTGGGAAGAAGTGTAGTCCAGATAGCCATGGGAGTCGGTAGGTTTGTAGTGGATGTCGGTAAGGAGTCTAACACCTGCGATGGAGATAGTGAGGTCAAGGAATGGTAGGGAAGTGTCGGAAATGGTCCAGGTGTATTTTAGTGCCGGATGGAAGTTGGTGGTGAAGCGGATGAAGTCAGTCAGTTGTGTGTGGGTGCAGGATGTGGCACCAAAACAATCATCGATGTAGCGGAGGTAGAGGTCGGGGATGGGGCCCTGGTACGCATTGAACAAGGATTGTTCTACGTACCCGACAAAGAGGCAGGCGTAGCTGGGGCCCATGCGTGTGCCCATAGCTACGCCTTGTATTTGGAGGAAATGGGAGGAGTCAATGGATGTCAGTGGATGTTGTTTATCAAGATTTTCAGAAGGCCTTTGATAAGGTGCCATACGTGAGTCTGCTAAGGAATGTGAGAGCCCACAGTATCAGAGGATAGATAGCAGGATAGCAGGTTGGCTGGATGGCAGGCAAAAGAGTGGCAATAAAGAGGGCTTTTTCAGGTTGGCTGCCAGTGGCTAGCGGAGTTCCACAGGGCTCGGTGCTGGGGCCGCTACTCTTCACAGCGTGTACCAATGATTTGGATAAGGGAATTGAAAGATTTGTGGCCCAGTTTGTGGATGATATGAAAAGAGGTGGATGGGGCAGGTAGTGTAGAGAAAGCAGGGACTCTGCAGAAGGACTTGGACAGGTTGGGAGAGTGGGCAGAGAAGTTTCAGATGGAATACAGCATTGCAAAATGTGGAGTCATCAATTTTGGTAGTAGAAATAAAGATGTGTTATTCTAAATGGGGAGAGGAATCAGAAACAGGAGGTGCAAAGGGACTTGAGGGTGATTGTGCAGGTTTCCCAAAACCTTACTTTTTAAGTTCCATCAGTAATAAGGATGGCAAATGCAACGTTAGCATTTATTTTGAGCATTGTGTACAGTTTTGGGCCGCATCTCTGAGGAAGGTTGTGAAGCAGGTTCAATAAAGACTGAGCCACTGGTACAAACCTGAGATCACTATCACCACCGTGTGGTCAAGCAAGACTGGGCTGCTGGGAAGAAGTCCAACTGCCAGTGCGTCTACTGAGGCTAAGACTGAGTGGCCAGAGCAAACTTGAGATTGCAGCCCACCTTCCTGCCCATAGACAATGAAGGACTGTGTCCACACACACACAGGCCCAGTGGCAATCTGCCAGGATAACCAGAGACCACCAGCACCGCCTTTTCAAGCCCAACACTAAGCCACCAGGATAAACCCGAGGCGGCCAGCGCCTCCTCTTGAGGCAAGGGTGAACTGCAGGGAGAAGCCTGCATTCGCCACACCTCCTTCTTTGAAGACCGGGACTAAGCTGCCAGGGTAAGCCCGAGATCACCAGCATCACCGCACATGTGCCCTGACAGTGAGAGACATCGCCCCCATGCTGTCCTGGACATTCTTACCACTGTAAATGAAATATACAGTGTGTTCACCCTACTGAGAGTGTCAGTGTGGTCATTGCCAATCCCTCATGCCTTGCATATCCAGGACTATTCTGAAGCCTCAAATGCCACTATTGTAACTGCCTCCAACACCACCACTGGTAGTATGTACAGGCACCCACAGTCCTCTGTATGAATAAAACTTGCCCTGTACATCTTATAGCTATGCCCCGTGGTCTGAGATATTTCTATCCTGGGAAAAAGATTCTGACTGTCTACCCTGCTTATGCCTCTCATAATGGTACCAAGGTTCTTGAGAGACTGGTATGCAAACATCTTTCCAGCATTACACTTGATCCTTATCAATTCGCCTACAGAGCCAACAGAAGTGTAGATGATGCAGTGTCCCTCTGTGTGCACTCCATCCTCCAACACCTGGAATCCAGATCCACATATGCTCGCATTCTTTTTGTGGATTTTAGCTCCGCATTTAATACCATCGTTCCTGTAAAGTTGATGCACACATTACAGGAACTGGGGGTCAACTCATCTCTATGTAAATGGATCTATAACTTTCTATGTGACAGAAAACAGGTGGTAAAAATTGGTAACCATGTCTCACTGGCTAGGTTCCTGAACATCGGCGCCCCCCAGGGTTGCGTTTTATCACCTCTTCTGTACTCTGTATACACACATTTTTGCTGTTCACACTCTGACTCTGTCTTGTTATTTAAGTTTGCAGATGACACATCTGTGGTAGGTCTTATTACCAATAACATCGAAACCGTTTACCGTAGGGAAGTAGAGGAGCTAGTAAGGTGGTGTGAGAACAACAACCTCATACTTAACATCTCAAAAACTAAGGAGCTGGTTGTTGATTTCAGAAAGAAGGCCACCCCCCTCCTCCCTCTCTTCATCAATGGAGAGGTGGTTGAGAGGGTCATCTTCTTTAAGTTCCTCGGGACCACCATACATCAATCCCTATCATGGGAGCTCAACACTAGTCTCATAATCAGTAAGTGCCACCAGCGACTCTACTTCCTGCGGCAGCTCAAAAAATTCAGGGTCAGTCGACCAGCCATGACCCACTTCTATAGGTCTACCATAGAAAGCATACTCACATTCTCCATGCTTGTCTGGTATGGTCACACAACCTCACAGGATAAGATTCGGCTGGAGAGAATAGTGCGCCGAGCTTCTAAGATCATCGGTTGCAGCACACTTCCCTCAGTGACATCACTTTACTCAACAAGACTCACCAGAAAGGCCAAAAAAATCATAGCAGACCACTTTCACCCGGCACATCACCTCTTTAATCTCCTCCCATCAGGAAGGAGATATAGAAGCATTAAAAGTAAAACATCTCGCTTCAGAGACAGCACCTACCTCCAAGCCATCAGATATTTGAATTTGCACTAATCACCTTGCATTTTCTTTTGCACTTGCACCTACGTTTAACATGACGCTGCTGGGTACTGTCCTTCCTGTATATATTGTCCTTCGTACGATATTGTCTGTATTATTTATTAATTATTGTGGTGTATGTGGTGGATGTATTGTACTGAATTGTATCTGTCTGAGAGCGAACCAAGACACATTCCTATCAACTTGTTGACATGGCAATAAACTTCTTGAACTTGAACTTGAATCACATCTCCCCTCAACCACTAGCACTCCAGTCCAAGTCAGTCCAACCTCTCCTTGTAGCTGGGACGCTGTAATCCATGCATCATTCTCATAAACCTCCTCTGTACTCTTTCCAAATCCTGCACATCTTTCCTGTACGGGGGCAACCAGAACTGCACACTATACTCCAAATGTAGCCTAATCAAAGTCTGATTAAGCTGCATTTTGATTTCCTGACTCTAATACTCAATTCCACAACCAATGAAGGCAAGCGTGCATGTGCCTCCTGTACCACTCTAGCTAATTACGTTGCCACTTTCAGGGAGTTATGGACTCCATGATCTCTTTGTACATCAATCCTTTTCAGGGTCATGCTATTAATTTTATATTTTCACTTTCGTTCGACTTCCCAAAGTGCAACACCTTACATTTGCTTGGTTTAAACTCCACCTGCCATTTCTCCACTCATGTTGGTAACTAATCTAAAGTATAGTTTGACAGCCTTCCTCCCAGCCTGTGACTCCAGCATCTTAATATCATCTGCAAACTCACTAACCAAACCATCTTCACTTCCGTCTAAGTCATTTATAAATGAGACAGAATCCAGTGAATTATTGCCGAGTGAGCCTCATTGGAGAGGATTCAGGATAGGATTTACTTGTATTTGGAACCGAATGGGTTGATTAAGGACAAAGTACGCAGCACATCATGTCTTAGTCACTTGGAGTTTTTTTTGAGGAGATGATGAAGGTGATCAATGATCATGGTCGGCTGATCCAAATGATTAAGCTTCACAGTGACTTCCTCAGTGATCATCAATAGAACACTGTCAATGAGAATAACCATCAGCAGAGAGCCACGACAAGGCTGTGCTCAGCCCCTGCTCTACTCCCGCTATACCCATGACTGTGTGGCCGGACAAGGTTCCAACATCATTTTTTAATTTGCAGATGACACCACCTTTGATGGATGAATGACGAATAATGATGAGCCAGAGTCTAGGAGGGAGATTGATTGTCTGAGGAATGGTGCCAGGATTCGCCTTGCTCTCAGTATCAGTAAAACCAAGCAACTAATTATTGATGCAGCAGATCCACAAACCTACCTTGATCGACGGGAGGGTGGTGGAGACAGTCAACAACTTCAAATTCCTGAGCGTACATATCGCTGAAGATCTGTCCTGGACCCAGCACATTGATGCAATCATAAAGAAACCCATCAACGTCCTGAGATGATTGAGGAGATTGATATGTTGAGGAGTGCTGTCTTAAACGTCCGCATGTGTACGGCAGAGGGCATATTGACCAGTTGTATCATGGCCTGGTTTGGCAATATGACAGCCCAGGAATGAAGGAGATGGACACTGTGGTATCACTGCCCGGTCCATCACGGGTACTCACCTACTGGAGGTACTGTCTCAAAACAGCAGCCAGCATCATCAAAGACCCACACCACCCTGGCCACGCTCTCATTTCATTCCTGCCATTGGGAAGAAGGTACAGGAGTCGGAAACTCTCACATCCAGGTCCAGAAACAGCTTCTTTCCAACAACCATCAGGCTATTGAACACTATGAACACCAACTAAACTCCAAACTACAAACTGTCGTGATTGTACTCCAGACTCAGGGTTTTGTTTTTATTTTTGCACTTTATTTTTCGTTTGTCTTTGTTATTGTGACTGAACTTCTTTTTGTTGTTGATTACAATGTCCATGGAATACTATATTTACATACCTGTTGTGTTGCCTCAAGTAAGAATGTCATTGATCCATTTTGGGAATAATGACAATAAAACACTCTTACTTGATTGTACAGATTCCTAACTGGCTTACTGACAGAAGACAGAGGGCTGTGGTGGACGGGCGTTGTTCAGGCTGGAGGTCTGTGTCCAGTGGAGTTCCGCGGGGATCTGTGCTGGAACCTCATCTGTGTGGAGATGCAAATGAGAACAGCGGAAAGAGAAACACTGAAGTTGCAGGAAATCTGAAGTAGAAAAGAATGCCAGCAATACCCAGCAATAGGCAGTCTCTGTGGAAGAGAAAAATAAAGTTAACATAATATGTTGATGACATTTCATTAGAACATAGAACAGAACAAGTATAGGAACAGGTCCCTTTGCCCATATTAAGATGTGCTGACCACAATGCCAATTTAAACATCCCCTTTTCATCTTCCCCCCCCCCACCCCCTCCCCCTTGTCCCTTACCTGAACTCATCTGGACACACACCCAATTCCCCCCTTCTACCAATATTCATTCCTCTGGCTTCACAATGTACGCCTCTTCTCTCCTTATCTCACACTATGTTCTTTGTCCAACCATCTGCCAATCAAAACCCCTCTCATCTGTATCCACCTTTCACAGTCTGGCCCTTGTGGCTAAAGGGATCAGGGGGTATGGAGAGAAGGAAGGTACAGGATACTGAGTTGGATGATCAGCCATGATCATATTGAATGGCGGTGCAGGCTCGAAGGGCCGAAAGGCCTAATCCTGCACCTATTTTCTATGTTTCTATGAAGGTCTCGACCCGAAACGTCACCCATTCCTTCTCTCCAGAGATGCTGTCGTCCCGCTGAGTTACTCCAGCATTTTGTGTCTATCTGTAGTTCTTCAAGATTGGCAGATGGAGTTTGATGCTGATAAATGTGAGGTGCTACATCTTGGCAGGACAAATCAAAATAGGACGTACATGGTAAATGGTAGCGAATTGAGGAATGCACTTGAACAGAGGGATCTAGGAATAACTGTGCATAGTTCCCTGAAGGTGGAATCTCATGTAGATAGTGTGGTAAAGAAAGCTTTTGGTGTGCTGGCCTTTATAAATCAGAGCATTGAATATAGAAGTTGGGATGTAATGTTAAAATTGTACAAGGCATTGGTGAGGCCAATTCTGGAGTATGGAGTACAATTTTGGTCGCCTAATTATAGTAAGGATGTCAACAAAATAGAGAGAGTACAGAGGAGATTTACTAGAATGTTACCTGGGTTTCAGCAACTAAGTTACAGAGAAAGGTTGAACAAGTTAGGTCTTTATTCTTTGGAGCGCAGAAGGTTAAGAGGGGACTTGATAGAGGTCTTTAAAATGATGAGCGGGTTAGACAGAATTGACGTGGATAAGCTTTTCCCATTGAGAGTAGGGAAGATTCAAACAAGGGGACATGACTTGAGAATTAAGGGACAGAAGTTTAGGGGTAACATTAGGGGGAACTTCTTTACTCAGAGAGTGGTAGCTGTGTGGAATGAGCTTCCAGTGGAAGTGGTGGAGGCAGGTTCGATTTTATCCTTTAAAAATAGATTGGATGGGTATATGGACGGGAAAGGAATGGAGGGTTATGGTCTGAGTGCAGGTAGATGGGACTAGGGGGAAGAAAGAAGAAAGAAGGGAGAAAAAATTAATCAATAAATAAATAAATAAATAAAGTGTTCGGCACGGACTTGAAGGGCCGAGATGGCCTGTTTCCGTGCTGTAATGGTTATATGGTTATATGGTTATTCAAGATTCAATTTAATAGTCACATGTACCAATTAAGTACAGTGAAATTTGAGTTACCATACAGCCATACTAAGTAAAATGCAACAAGATACACAGCCAAAATTTAACATAAACATCCACCACAGCAGAATCCACATTCCTCACTGTGATGGAAGGTAATAAAGTTCAATCATCCTCCTCCTTTGTTCACCGTGGTCAGGGCCTTTGATCCCTCCACAGTTCGCCGCTGCCAACGGTCCGAGCTCCCATGTCGGCCTCTTCTTACCGGAGACCGCGGGCTTCACGGTGTTAAAGTCCACAGGCCCCGCGATTGGAGCTCTGCACAATCCTCGGCAAAGGATCACAGCTGCTGATGTTGAAGTCCGTGCCGTGCCCACGGTTTGAAGCGCCGGGCCAGTCTCCAGGAAAGGCCGCCAACTCCACATTGTTAGGCTGCAGGGGAGACGGAGATGCGAGACGGAGAAAAATCGCATCTCTGTCAAGGAAAGTGACTGGAAAAAGTTTTCCCCGATTCCCCCCCCCCCCCACCCCCCACATAAAACAAACCATGAAACATTGAAACATACATTTAGGACATACTTAAAATAATAAAAACAGAGAAGGGACGAGACAGACAGTTTGCGAGGCAGCCATTACGGGCACCACCCAGTGGTTGGCAACCGGGAGATCATACTCCAAATGTGGCCTCACCAACATCATTTACAACTGTAACAACATCTCAACCTCTATACTCAATACCTTGACAGATGAAGGCAAATATGCTGGAAGCCTTCTAGACCACCCTACCGATGACGCCTCTTTCAAAGACCAATGCACCTGCACTCCTAGATTCCTCTGCTGCACGACACTCCCCAGAGCCCTGCCCTGGTTTGATTTCCCAAAATGCAACACCACTGATCTCCATTCCTCAGTTCACTTGGCCACCTGATCAAAATGCTGCTGAATTCTTTCATATTCATCTTTGATATCTACAATACCGCCCACTTTAGTGCCATCTGCAAACTTTCTAATTGTGCCTTGTACATTCTCATTCAAATAGTTGATATAAACCACAAACACCAATGGGCCCAGCACCAATCCCTGAGGCTCACTGCTAGTCACAGGCCTTCAGTCTGAAAAACAATTTTCCACATCACCCTCTGCTTCCTTCCATGAAGCCAATTCTCTCTCCAGCCGGCTAGCTGTCCCTGGATCTAACATTCCAGAGTAGTCTACCATATAGTCTACTTATCAAATGCCTTGCTGAAATTTTGATTACTTGATGACAAAATTAAATGAATAGAATGTGTGAATAGGTCTTAAACAGGTGTTAATCAGGGATTGCCCTGATGTATGCATACAGTTTTTGAGCCAATTTGGCAGCTATGGTAATACTGTTCAACATTGAGATGTGCGTAAAGGCTGGTTTCACTGACCTGGTGTTCCTCTAAATGACAGAGTTCATGCCAAAGGATTTTTTAAAAACATGTAGAAAAACATAATTTAGCAACCTTTGAGGAATTATTGTGAAACTTACATAAAATAATCTAGTCATTCATTCATTTGCTGTTCCTGTAATCGTGTGCAGATTAATGGTCATGTGCTATGTGCCATTTCCACTGCATTTTTTTAATTCATTACATAACCAAATCTTTGGTGCACCCTTCAGATAACTTGTTAAAACATTATGCAAATGAGTGCAAATTCTTTTAACCATGGCATATGTGTAGAACGTAAGTGCTCCAGGTTTTGATACCGCACTAAATATTGTCGTCCCAGTGGGTTCTCAACCCACCGGAAGAGACATTCCCCACGTATAGAGTCAGAGTGATACAGCGTGGAAACAGGCCCTTCGGCCCAACTTGCTCACACCGGCCAACATATCCCAGCTGCACTAGTCCCACCTGCCCACATTTGGCCCATATCCCTCCAAACCTGTCCTGTCCATGTACCTGTCTAACTGTTTCTTAAACGTTGGGATAGTCCCAGCCTCAACTACCTCCTCTGGCAGCTTGTTCCATACACCCACCACCCTTTGTGTGAAAAAGTTACCCCTCAGATTCCTATTAAATCTTTTCCCTTTCACCTTGCACCCATGTCGTCTGGTCCTTGATTCACCTATCCGGGCAAGGGACTCTGTGCATCTACCCGATCTATTCCTCTCATGATCTTATACACCTCTATAAAATCACCCCCCATTCTCCTGCGCTCCAGGGAATAGAATCGCAGTCTACTCAACGTCTCCCTGTAGTTCAGACCCTCTAGTCCTGGCAACATCCTTGTAAATCTTCTCTGTACCCATTCCACCTTGACAACATCTTTCCTATAACATGGTGCCCAGAACTGAACACAATATTCTAAATGTGGTCTCGCCAACGTCTGTACTCACACCATCAAGACTCAATGTTGGTTCAATATACTTAACTCTGAACTCTAGTTCTCAAAACACTTGAAATTGCCCAACAGGTATTACTTTTAAAGAGGACAGAGATGAAATTACCACCTTTTGCGGTCAATCTGGTTTTATACTGATCTACGGCATAAAATCTATTCAAGTCAAGACTCCAATGTGATTGCGCAGACATGTCATTAATTGTTTCTTTCCTGGTTTAAATATTACTTCACAATTTGTATAATAAAACTTTTTATTACATTCCTGTTGGAATTGCCATTGTGTTTGTAAATGATAAACTCAGTTCATTTAAGTGGGAGGTTCAAAGGTGAATTGCCTGTGCACTTACAGTACATGCTGAGTAGAAAGTTCCCATTTAACAACTGATTGACCAACGTTTAATATCTAAAAATACCGTATTTTTATTGAGCATTTGAATTTAACAAATTCTATTATTCAATACATTAACTAGGAAAAAGTAAAATGATGTACTAAAACAACCGCTTCATAGTGCTGATGAAGCTCTTTCAGCCTGAAATGTTAACCCGGTTCCTATTTCCACATTTGTTGCCTGATCTGCTGAGTGTTTTCTAGCATATTGTTTTTATTCCAGATTTGCAGCATCTGCAATTGATGAGACCACATCATTATTTGGCTTATTTGGATATTAAGAGTAGACAACAGCAATAAATTTCCACAAGTTTTTCACCTCTACATAATACCAAGCAGGAAGGTCACATTGTTCCCAAGCATCCTCTGTGTAGATTTTGCAACTATTTCCCCTATATTCCTTGGATTTCTGGTGAAATAAATGTTCTATCCACTGTTGGGCTCCCCAAAGTCAATCTGAACCAATCTTCATCTTCTCTTCAGTAGCCTCCAGTTTATTTGAATTCTTGCACAATTGCTGCTGGCCCAAAGCCAAAAGAAAGGATTCACAAGCATAGGATATCCAACTTTTATAAGATAAAGCAGTGTTTAAGAAAGAACTGCAGATGCTGGAAACATTGAAGGTAGACAAAAATTCTGGAGAAACTCAGACTGAAGAAGGGTCTCGATCCGAAACGTCACCTATTTCCTTCGCTCCATAGATGCTGCCTCACCCACTGAGTTTCTCCAGCATTTTTGTCTATCTAAGATAAAGCAGCACTATTTACACACATCACATGGTCATAATTGCCCAACTCTTAGAATGTGGTTGATCCAGCCCGCCTTCACTTTCCAATTGCAACTTATTGCCTGGCAGGCTGCACACTATTGCATATCCAGTTGGGGCCACAATGTATCCAGGCATATTTTTAATCAATTGCTTTAGTCTTACATTAGTGATTTATTATTTTCCAAGGATTCTCTTTGGGTTTTAATGACAAAATTGCCAAGCCTCACAATGTTCTGCAATTCATTCAGGTCACCCCTCAATCTCAGATGTTGCTAAGAAAACAATTCCAGTTTGTCCAACCACTCCTTAAAGCCAATACCCTTTAATTCAGGTGGCACTCTGGTAAACCTCTTCTGCACCCTCTCCAAAGCCTCCACATATGTCCTGTAATGGGGCGACCAGAACTGCACACAATATTCAAAATGCAGCCGTACCAATGTCCTACAATACTATGACATAACTTCCTGACTAATATTCAATGCCCTGTCCAATGAAGGCTTTCTTTACCACAACCTACTGGTGTTTCTACTTTAAGGCAGTGATAGAATTGGACCCCCACAAGATCCAGCTGCACATCAATGCTATTAAGGGTTTTACCATTAAGGTCATAGTCTTACAGCACAGAAACAATATGGGCCCATCTTGCCCAAGATAACTCATCTATGTTAGCCCCACCTGTCCAGGCTTGACCCATGACATTTGGAACCTTTCCTAACTATACACTTGTCCAAATGATTTTAAAATGTTATTATAGTACCTTTCTCAACTACCTCCTCTGGCAGCTCGTTCTTGTTCTATATACCCACCACCCTGTGTGTGTAAAAGATGCCCTTTGGGTTCCTATTCAATCTTTCCCCTCTCACCTTAAACCTATGCCTCCTAGTTCTTGATTCCTCGACTCCAGGTAAAAAAATGTGCATTCACCCTATCTTTTCTCCTCATGATTTTATACATCTCTTTGAGATCACCCCTCGGCCTCCTACATGGCAAGGAATGAAGTCGTAGCCAGCCCAATCTCTCCTTATAGCTGTAACATAACTGTACAGGGTTTGCAGTGCTGCATGGGTGGATATAAACTAAATAGCGGATGGAGGGGTTGACAAATTGGGAGTATAAGGATGGAGTTAAAGGGGAAGAGGGAACAGGAAAAGTTATGAAAGACACCCGAATTAATGGGACGGAAAGTTCAAGAAGGGATAAGAGAGTAAGGTCAGGTGAAAGAGGAACCGGTGTGAGAGGTGCCGTGAAGACTGAATTAAAAGTGTTATATATGAATGCGCGAAGTATATGAAATAAAGCGGCTTGAGGCTCAGTTAGAAATTGGTGAGTATGATGTTGTGGAAATTACAGAGACATGGCTGCAAGAGGACCAGAGCAGGGAACTGAATATTCAAGGGTATACATCCTATCGAAAAGACAGACAGGTCTTGAAATTCGGTCTCTTGGGAGGGGTGACATAGAGTCAGAAGATGTAGAGTCATTGTGGATAGAACTGAGAAATTATAAGGGTAAAAAGACCCTAATGGGACTTATCTACAGGCCCCCAAACAGTAGCCTGGAGATAAAGTGCAAGTTGCATCAGGAGTTAAAATTAGCATGTGACAAAGGTGATGCTACGGTGGTTATGTGAGATTTCAACATGCAGGTAGACTGGGAAATCAGGTTGGTACTGGACCCCAAGAAAGGGAGTTTGTAGAGTGCCTCCGAGATGGATTCTTAGAGCAGCTTGTACTGGAGCCTACCAGAGAGTAGGCAATTCTGGATTTAATGTTATGTAATGAACCGGATTTGATAAGGGAACTCGAGGTAAAGGAACCATTAGGAGGTAGTGACCATAATATGCTAAGTTTTAATCTGCATTTTGAGAGGGAGAAGGTAAAATCGGAAGTGTCGGTATTCCAGTTGATCAAAGTGGACTATGGGGGCATGAGGGAGGAGCTGCCCAAAGTTGACTGGAAAGGGACCCTAGCTGGGATGACAGTGGAACAACAATGGCAGGTTTTTTGGGAATAATCCAGAAGATGCAGGATCATTTCATTCCAAAGAGGAAGAAAGATTCTAAGGGGAATAAGAGGTGACCGTGGCTGACAAGGGAAGTCAAGGACAGTATAAAAATAAAAGACATATAAGATGAGCGGGAAGCCAGAGGATTGGGTAACTCTTAAAGAACAACAGAAGGTAACTAAAAAGGCAATACAGGGAGAAAAGATGAGGTAACGAAGGTAAGCTAGCCAAGAATATAAAGGAGGATAGTAAAAGCTTCTTTAGGTATGTGAAGAGGAAAAAAATATTTAAGACCAAAGTTGGACCCTTGAAGACAGAAACAGGTGGATTTATTCTGGCGAACAAGGAAATGGCAAAGTCGTTATAACTTTTTTAATTCCACAGGCATTCCTCCTGTTACAGCATACAGTAAAGGTGGTTTAAACATTGATTTTAACTTTAAACGTTCCAATACAAATCCTAATGTAACTGTTGTTACTATAAATGCTACCAACTCCACAGAAGAGGACATGATGGACTTTGTATTTCAATCTGCAGTACCAAAGGTATTTGTCTGGTTGAACCTACTCTTGGGCCAGGGTCCTTGCTGATTAGTAAAATGCCTTCATTGTTGTCCCATACCCGTGACTTCAGGGGGACAGTCAAAGGACGATTCATCAGTTGGAACAGGGATTTTGGAAAATTACAGACTATGTTTACATAAAACCTTGCATTCCATTGTATTTAAAGGATTTGCATGAAAATATTATGAAAGAACTCCCAATTGTTTTCTGTTCATTCTTGGAATTTGAGTCATGTAGCCAATAGAATATGGAAATGTAAAATGTTGCTATCCAACTTTGAACTGCTGCTGTCTATTTAGTGACGTTTCTGTGATAATGCTGATAATTATGATAGAAATTTACTTCACGAGAAATTCATTCAGTCCTGTAAGTACACGGTAGGCAAAGTGGACCTCGTCTTAATCCTTCGGTTTTTTGGTCCATTGCTTTGTGGTTTATGGATCCATGATCCTTGTGGTACTTTTTAAATCCAATGAAGGCATCTGCATGCACCTCTTCTTCTGGCAATGAATTCCAAACTTTAATTACACTATTTGACATGTGTGGAAAGTCCTTTAATCCTTCTAACCAGATCTAATCTCAGCCCCTTAGTGATTGTTTGAAGTAGTTATTTCCAATACAACCCATCTAGGCTCTTAAATATCCTTGGACATGTTAATCCAATTGTCCAAGGTTGTTCAAGGAAAACACCCAAACTCATCAGTCCCGTGTCACTATAATTCTCCAGCTCTGCAATATCCTTGTAAATATCCTCTGCATTCTCCATACTGCTATTACATTCTTCCAGTTGTGTGGTAACCAGCAAGAGTACACAGTACTAAATCTGTGGGCACAATGGCGTTTCATATAATTTTATCTTGATATTACTGTCCGTGCTTTTTATTAGAGAAGGCATTGTTACAAGAATCAAAAATGCACCTTTAGCATATTTTTAAACCTTCCTCATCTTGCAGGTTGACCTTAAATGCATTAATTTGCCGACCCTGGAATGTTCATTCCCTGATCTTGGAATAGAACAGTACAGCGCAAGAGGCCTTTCGGCCCACACTGCAGGACAGAATGCCAATTCATTGCTGTCTACACATAATCTATATCCCTCCATTCCTGCATATCCATATGCCTATCCAAATGTCTCCTAAATTAAACTATTGTACCTGCCTCAACTACCACCCCAAGTCGCAGCGCATTCCAGGCGCTTACCACCCTCCATATAAAAATAACTTGCCTCATACATCTCCTTTAAACTTTGCCCCTTTCACCTTAAAACTATGCTCTCTAGTATTTGATTTTTACATCTCACTGTCTTCCATGTCCTTCTCCTTGGTGAATAGTATGGGTGTCAGAGGTTATAGAAACACAGAAACATAGAAAATAGGTGCAGGAGGAGGCCATTCGGCCCTTTGAGCCAGCACCGCCATTCATTGTGATCATGGCTGATTGTCCCCAATCAATAACCCGTGCCTGCCTTCTCCCCATATCCCTTGATTCCACTAGCCCCTAGAGCTCTATATAACTCTCTTAAATCCATTATGGGGAAAAGGCATGAGAATGGGGTTAGGAGGGAGAGATAGATCAGCCATGATTGAATGGCGTAGTAGACTTGATGGACTGAATGGCCTCATTCTGCTCCTATCTCATGTAAAGTACGATACAAAGTGCTGGAGTAACTCAGGTGGTCCAAACTGTCATATCAGTGTCAAATAAGGTCTTCAATGATACCATTTGCAGGATGAAGCAGCAGCAAGTTATCTGGCTCATCGGAAAACCAGTGACCTCTATCACCTGGGATAAAATTAATAGGCACACCATTATCATCTTCCATCCTTGGAAATATAAGCATCCAGAAACTCCCAGCCAACGTCAGGGTGTATGTTCATACCGACTGTAGTAGTTTAAAGTGACTTTACATTACAGACCTACAATTCCACCTCACTATCGTATAACATGGCTGGTTAATCTTAATTTTCCTTTCCTTGAATGAGTCTTGGAACTCCTTGTTGAGCCCCGCCGGAAACACACACAGACACACACACAATTCTTGATAGAACCCAGAGGGTTGTGGTTGAAGGAGAACATTCAGGCTGGAAGTCTTTAACCAGTGAAGTGTAGCAGGGGGCATAGGGTTTAGGTGTGAGCAGCATAGTTTAAAGGAGACATGCGGGCATGTTTATTTACACAGTGCCTGGAACGTGTTGCTGGGGGTGGTGGTTGAAGCAGATACGTTAGTGGCATTTAGAAGACTTATGGATATGCAGGAATAGAGGGATATGGATTATGTTCAGTGATGTCTTGGCATCATATTCGAAACAACCATTGTGGGCCAAGGGACCTGTTATTTTGCTGTACTGTTTTATGTTCTCTGTCAGTTAATACCACTTTATATTAGGAAAATGTAAAACAACAAGTGATAAAAGAGGAATCAACTGCTTTGGAAGAAGTTGAAGGTGAAACAGACATTTGGGACGTGATGAGCTGTAACATTTGTGCCTTTTCAGCTTATCTCAGACGTTTATCATTTACACAAAGGTGAAACTTGGCTTAAAATATCTTGCATCAGCATCCTTGGATTTTTACACTATCAGTCCCCAATAACAACCTACCCAGTTACTGAAAAACCAAAGTAACTTTGTAATTACCTGGCAGCAAAAAGGCAACAGTTACAGAATCTCAATTATTTATTAACTGCACATGTAAATAATTAAATATGGGCTATTTACAAATAGAAGCTTCTGAAGACAATTTATTACTGTAAGAATGATTCAATTATCTCCTTGGAGATTTTAACAGTCATATTTACCGACAACGGAACAATTAAATTTGTACTTGCAGAAGCTCAACAGTATCTGAGATTCTAGGTTGGATCAGCCAAGTCGTGACATAGTAACATAACAGTACAGCACGGCTATGGGCCAAAGGGCCCACAATGTTTGTGCTGCACAGGATGTCGTTAAATTAATCTTGTCTGCCTGCATATAATCCATATCGCTCCATTCCCTGCACTTTCATGTGCCTATCTAAAAGCCTCTTCAACACCACTATCGTATCTGCCTCCACCACCAGCCCAGGCAATCATTACAGGTCCCCACTATGCTCTGTGTAGGAAAACGTGCCCCGCACATCTCAATGAAACATTCCCCTCTCACATCATGTCCAACCCTTTACATAGAAACATAGAAACATAGAAAATAGGTGCAGGAGGAGGCCATTCGGCCCTTCGAGCCGGGACCACCATTCATTGTGATCATGGCTGATAAATAACCCCAATCAATAACCCGTGCCTGCCTTCACCCCATATCCCTTGATTCCACTAGCCCCTAGAGCTCTATCTAACTCTCTCTTAAATCCATCCAGTGATTTGGCCTCCACTGCCCTCTGTGGCAGGGAATTCCACAAATTGACAACTCTCTGGGAGAAAAAGTTTTTTCTTACCTCAGTCTTAAATGGCTTCCCCTTTATTCTAAGACTGTGGCCCCTGGTTCCGGACTCGCCCAACATTGGAAACATTTTTCCAGGTCTCGCTGCACCTCCCCCTTACCTAACCTAACCCCATTGAGATAATAATCTGCCCCCTTGTTTTTGCCGCCAAAGTGGATGACCTCACATTTATCTATATTATACTGCATCTGCTGCGCATCTGCCCACTCACTCAACCTGTCCAGGTCCCCCTGCAACCTCCTAACATCCTCTTCACAGTTCACACTGCTACCCAGCTTTGTGTCATCCGCAAACTTGCTAGTGTTGCTCCTAATTCCCTCTTCCAAATCATTAATATATATGGTAAACAGTTGCGGCCCCAACACTGAGCCTGCGGCACTCCACTCGCCACTGCCTGCCATTCTGAAAAGGACCTGTTCACTCCTACTCTTTGCTTCCTGTCTGCCAACCAATTTTCTATCCATGTCAACACCTTACCCCCAATACCATGTGCTCTAATTTTAGTCACCAGTCTCCCATGCGGGACCTTATCAAAGGCTTTCTGAAAGGCTAGATACACTACATCCACTGGCACCCCTTCATCCATTTTATTTGTCACATCCTCAAAAAATTCCAGAAGATTAGTCACGCATGATTTCCCTTTCATAAATCCATGTCGACTTGGACTAATCCTTTTACTGCTATCCAAATGCCTCATTATTACCTCTTTATTAAATGACTCCAGCATCTTTCCCGCCACTGAAGTCAGGCTAACTGGTCTGCAATTCCACGTTTTCTCTCTCGCTTCTTTCTTGAAAAGTGGGATAACATTAGCTATCCTCCAATCTACAGGAACTGATCCTGAATCTATTGAACATTGGAAAATGATCACCAATGCGTCAACTATTTCTAGAGCCACCTCCCTGAGGACCTTGGGATGCAGACCATCAGGCCCAGGGGATTTATCATCCTTCAGTCACATTAGCCTACCCAATACTATTTCTCCCCTAATGAAAATTTCTTTCAGATCCTCTACCCCCTTAGATCCTCTGTCCTCCAGTACATCTGGGAGATTGTTTGCGTCTTCCCCTAGTGAAGACAGATCCGAAGTACCTGTTCAACTCTTCTGCCATTTCCTTGTTACCCATAATAATTTCACCCGTGTCTGCCTTCAAGGGACCCACATTTGACTTAGCTACTCTTTTTCCCTTAACATATCTAAAGAAGCCTTTACTGTCCTTCTTTATATTCCTGGCCAGCTTCCCTTCGTACTTCATCTTTTCAGCCCTTATTGCCCATTTTGTTTCCTTCTGTTGTCCTATGAAAGTTTCCCAATCCTCTGGCTTCCGGCTACTCTTTGCTGTGTTATACATCTTTTCTTTTAGTTTTATTCTATCCCTAACATCTCTTGTCAACCACGGTTGCCTCCTACTCCCCTTAGAAACTTTCTTCCTTTTTAGAATGAAATGATCCTGCGTCTTCCGGATTATGCCCAGAAATTCCTGCCATTGCTGTTCCACCGTAATTCCTGCTAGTATCCCTTTCCAACCTACCTTGGCCAGCTCCTCTCTCATGCCTTCATAGTCCCCTTTGTTCAATTGCATCACTGACACTTCCGATTTAACCTTCTCCTTCTCAAATTGCAGATTAAAACTAATCATATTATGATCACTACCTCCAAGCGGTTACTTTACCTCGAGTTCTCTTATCATATCTGGTTCATTGGACAACACTAAATCCAGAATGGCCTTTTCTCTGGTCGGCTCCATTACAAGCTGCTCTAGGAATCCATCTCGGAGGCACTCTACAAACTCTCTTTCTTGGGGTCCTGAACCAACCTGGTTTTCTCAGTCTACCTGCATATAGAAATCCCCCATCACCACAGTGGCATTACCTTTATTACATGCCAGTTTTAACTCCTGCTGCAACTTACACCCTATATCCGGGCTACTACTTGGGGGTCTGTAGATAACACCAATTAGTGTCTTCTTGCCTTTACAATTTCTCAACTCAATCCACAGTGACTCTACCTCGTCATTCGCTATGTCTTCCCTCGCAAGGACTGAATTCCGTCCCTCACCAGCAGAGCTACCCCCCCTCCTCTGCCCACCTGCCTGTCCTTTCTATAGGATGTATAACCCTGAATATTAAGTTCCCAGGCCCGATCCTCCTGCAGCCACCTCTCAGTAATCCCCACAATGTCATATCTACCAACCTCTAACTGAGCCTCAAGCTCATCTACTTTACTTCTTATACTTCGTGCATTCATATACAATACTTTTATTTCCTTAAACCCCTGTCTCACGGTGCGAGTTGACCCACGAGGTACCCCGAGTTTAAAACAAATGTAACTCATGGTAATCACGTACAATTAACGTAGCGGGAACGTGGGAACTCGTGGACGCAACTTAGCGACTCGTGGCGCTAACGGCAGGTGCCCGTGAAACTTGTTAACTCTTGAAAAAATTCAAACATGTTTAAAGTTTTCCACGAGTAAAATGTACTGCTGAAGTTAAAAATTGAAACATTTAAACTCGTTGTAAGAACGTAGTGGCCCGTGAGTTTACCTTAGTGACTCGTGAGTCTACCGTGGGCACTTTTTAACTCAGCGGGCAGGCAGCATCTCTGGAGAGAAGGAATGGGTGACGGGATGACGTTTCCAAATTTCTGCTGCGTCTTTGTGCTCCATCTCAGATGGTAAAGCTGCAACTTTAAACTGACATGACAATCTTAACTCTTCACATTTTACAGGATTGGATGCGAAATCAGTGATATTCTCAAGCGAAACATCCAACAGCTTCGTCAGGTTGCATGCGCCTGACTTCACCAGTTTGACCGCCTTTACTGTCTGTTTCAGGGCAGCCTCTGAAGCGACTCTTACAGTTTGTTCTCCTACGCAACGAGCTTTCCGACAACAAACTGCTGATTTGGAAAGAATCTAAAACACAACTCTGGCTGTATTTAGGAAATTTTGTAACAGAGTTTTACATCCCAGACATGAATTCTTTACTGAGACACATCTGTGTGACCTGGGAGTCTCAAGGGGGTGAGATAACAGTCTGGGTCAATGGGAGACACAATGGACGGAAGGTTGGTGGAAAGGGTCAGGTTGTGAAAGGGTCTGGTCAGTTTATTCTAGGTCAGGAACAAGACTCAGTCGGTGGAGGTTTTGACGCCAGTCAGTCGTTTGTCGGAGAGATAACTGATGTTCACCTGTGGGATCATGTTCTCCAACCCAATGACATAGAGATGATCAGTCAGGGTTGTTTCAGTAAAGGAGGGAACATCATTGACTGGAGATTAACAATGTTTACATCATGAGGGTACGTAAGAATTAAAGATAATAATGATTGCATGTTTTGACTTTTCTGGCTACAAAAACCAATAAAATGTGGAGAGGAAAACCCAATGTCCTCAAACTGCACTTGTTGAATATGACCTTGCTTTGCAATCTTTCCTCTCTAAACCAGATCAGCAGAAGTAGTGGTGACGATTCCAGAATAAAGGGCTGTTTACGTCGGGGTAAGGGACAACTCACTGTCCTTCCAGTTTCTCATCACCCTCACTGACAGGGTAATGGCTTCAAACTCAGTACACTAGAGTCTCGGCCATTCTCCGTCACACATTGAGAGAGGGACGGGGAGTGGGTAACCATGGTGGATGTCTACAGGGATCAGCAGGATGTAAACTCCAGGGCACTGCCCCACACACTGACCATTGACAGAAGCCCAGGGACTGCTCAGAACAGACAAGTCCGCCCTCTTTAACCTGACTCCCCTCCTCGTCCATTCTGCTGGAGCCCTTCCTCAAATCCCACCGGGAACAGTTGGGCATCCCAGTTAAAAGGTGCAGCAGTACAGAGCGGTGTACAGGGCATTTAGTGCCATCTCTCTGACACACACATGTAGACAAGAAAGCGTCAGGGGCATGGGGGTGGTGGTGATGGGCAGACACGGACTGTGGGAAAGTCCCTGTGTGGAGGCTGATCCTGTCTTGATTTAGATCGTGGGTTTTCTCCGAGATCCTCGGCTTCCTCCCACACTCCAAAGATGTTCAGGTTTGCAGGTTAATTGGCTTGTAAAAATTGTCCCTAGTGTGGGTAGGATGTGTTAATGTGCAGGGATCGTTGGCCGGCACAGACCCGGTGGGCTAAAGGGCCTGTTTCTGCGCTGTATTCTCTAAAGTATTTAAATAGACAAGGCAGGAAAAGGATAAGGACCTAATTTGAGCAAATGCGATAAGTGCGGATGGGTAAAAAGAATGTGAAGGGATGGTTCTGTGCTGTATGACTCTGTAATTCTATTATCAGGCAATGACCATCTACAACAAAAGAGATTGGTAACACTTTTCGAACAACATTCACTGACAGTCCCGGGTCCAATGATATGGGTTCCACCACGGTTGGGAGTCTCTCCCTGCTGCAGCCTTCTTCCACCTTCTCAGCCGCCGGCCAAACACCATCCTCGGCATGTTCTACTGAGGTCATCTTCTTGGGCCGCGCTTTGTCAGGGACCGCCGTCTCGACCTTCCTGCCATGAGGCCAGCTTACAGGATCTAAGGCACACGCATATGTCTCCACTACAAGGTGGTGACCCTCAGAGATGTCCCAGCCTCACAAACAACTCAACACAATAAATAATGTAAAGCAGCCTGGGGCAAGATGGTTTGCCCATGATTTAAATTTTAAACGTCATCCCGTCACCCATTCCTTCTCTCCAGAGATGCTGCCTGCCCGCTGAGTGACCATACTGAGGGAATTCCCACGTTTATGAAGCAGAGAGAAACGTGGGTTCTACACGGCTCTGCCCGACTTTTGAGAATGGATTCGGTGGTTTGTACCCACTCCCCCTCCCTGCTCACCCACCCACCCACCAAGCCAGCCAGCCGGACCCCTCCTCATTACAGCGGCGGAAGCGACATTTCCAAGAGAATGGGGCAGAGAGCTGGGGCAGGGCTGGGATGGGAGCAGGGCAGATGAGGCGCACCAAAGGAACAAACAAGTTCATGGTTGCAAGGGGCAGGCGGCAGAGGTCTTGTGCCCCAGCGAGGTAGACCGCTCTTCCCCCTGCTAATGCACACACAAAAGAGAGAGATGAGAGCAGAGAATGATCCCAGCCTAGCTCTGGCACTGGACGGTGCGCATTTTCCCTTTGTAGGTCATATCAATAGACGCGGCCGCGCTGAATTCTATCTTTAACTCAAAGCCGCAGGATGGAGCTGTCTTCTTTAACACTGTTGTTTTGCCGCCACCGCCTCCTTGTTGCACAATGGCAGCGAGTGCGGGGCCGAGATCCTGCCTAGTTTTTTAAAGTTCTGAAATTGAATAACTTTCAATACTGAATCAGAATATACTTACTGTATGAGATGCTGTCCAGCTCCTCTATTTGATACTTAAAACAGGCCTTCATTCACGGTTGGCTCAAGAGTAACTCGGGAGAGGAACTTGGAACATCGCAGAAATGAGAAGTAAACGGCAAACTTAGTCATACCCGTGGGAACTCGGTTAAACTCTTGATCATAAACTTGGAATCTCGTACACAACCACGAGTCTTTCACTCGGGGTCACTCGTGGGTCAACTCGCACCGTGAGACAGGGCCATTACGCATCTTACCTTTCACAACGATCCCTATTACACTTGGCCATACTCTCCTATCCCTTTGTGAGCTTTCTTTCCCGTTAATTTTGGGGTCATTAACTATCCCTTTACTCTCTTTCCCTTTAACTCCGTCCTTGACTATCCCATTTGACACCCCACCCCCCTTATTCAGTTTAAAACCACCCGTGTAGCAGTGGCAAACC
Organism: Malacoraja senta; assembly: GCA_038087875.1. Taxonomy (NCBI): domain Eukaryota; kingdom Metazoa; phylum Chordata; class Chondrichthyes; order Rajiformes; family Rajidae; genus Malacoraja; species Malacoraja senta. The sequence goes on along the minus strand of CM075978.1, from coordinate 155,395,159 downwards.
TGCCTGCCAGAATACTGGTCCCCCACCTGTTAAGGTGCAATCCATTCCTTTTGTACAGTTCCCCCTTACTCCAAAACAGATCCCAGTGGTCTATGAATCCAAATCCCTGCCCCCTGCACCAGTTCCTCAGCCACACATTCAGGTCCTGTATCTCCCTGTTCCTGCTCTTGTCAGCACGCGGAACTGGAAGCAAACCGGAGATAATCACCCTGGAGGTCCTGCTTTTCAGCATTTTCCCGAGCTCTCTAAAGTCACGCTTCAGAATATTCATCCCCTTCTTTCCGACATTGTTTATGCCGGCATGCACTACCACTTCCGGCTGTTCACCTTCGCCCTTGAGGATTTTCTGCACTCTGTCCGTGACTTTAGTGTTGTACATTTCCATCCTCGTTAGACGCTTCAGTCTACCCTATCTATGCCTCTCATCATTTTATATATTTCTATCATCCTCCCCAACCTGTGATGTTCAAGAGAAAACAATCCTCGTCTATCCAACCTCTCCCTGTAGTTAAAAAAAACCTCTAATCATTCTTGTAATGGAGCAACAAGAACTGCAATCAATACTCCAAATGCAGCCTAACCAGAGTCTTTTACTGTAGATCATCATGACCTCCCAACTCTTATACTCAATCTCCTAGCAATTAAGGCAAACATCCCAAATGATGCATTTACCACCCCATCTACTTGTTCTGCCACCTTCAGTGAGCTATGAACTTGGACTCCAAGATTCCTCTGCACATCAATGTTGTTAAGGGTTTTGCCATTAACTATACTTTCCCTTAACATTCATCTTTTCAAAGTGCTACATATAAATTTGCTCGGATTAAACTCTATCCACCATTTCTCTGCCCATTTCTGCAGCTAATCTATATCCCACAGTATCTCTGACAGCACTCCTCACTGTCTGCAACTCCTCCAATATTGGTGTTGTGGGTAAACTTACTCACCAACCAATGCACATTGGTCATTTATATACATCACGAATAGCAGAGGTCCCAGCACAGATCCCTGCAGAACTCCACTGGTCACAGACCTCCAGGTAGAATATCAACCTTCCACCACAACCCCTGTCTTCTATGAGTAAGCCAGTTCTATAAGACCATTTCATCGTGAATTCCATACATGAGGGACCTTTAAAAAGCCTCACTAAAATCCATGTACACATCATCCACTGCCCTATCTTCATCACTCTTTCGCTATCTCCTATACAAACTCAATCAAGCTAGTAAGACAAGGCCAGCTGCATACAAATCCCTGCTAGCTATCTCTAATTAGCCCATTCGTTTCCAACAGTTACATGGATAGGATAGATTTAGAGGGATATGGGCCAAGCAGGGGAAAAATGGGACTAGCTTCGATAGGGCATCATAGATCGCGTGGACGTCGGACTTAAAGGGCCTGTTTTTGGGCTGCATGACTACAACTCTGAATGCATTATAATAAAGTGGAAGTACAAATACATTTGTGTTTCACCCAGGATGACAGTCCAGGTTGATGGATGGTGGCAAGGGATGAGAATATGCAGGGATTGGGGTGCTTTGGGAAATGGCAGGTGTCTGTGAAAGACTGGGCTTCACTGGTGGTGACATCATAGGGTGGAGACCCATTTCTTGGTAATCATGTGACCCACCTGCCACCACTGAGTCTGGACCCCTGAAGAGATTTCTGTTCTGTTTCAATATACCAACGCTTGTTCTGTACCTATGATTGGGCAAAGGAGTTGCCTCCCATTGTATCTTCCCGCTGATATTTGTGATTGGTTTGTAGGGGTTGCCTCCCCCTGTACTTTCGCGCCGTTAGTTTCCCATCACTGTATAGGGGTAAAAAAGGGTGATCGTTTTGTTGGGGTGGGTCGGTTGTCTTTCCATCTGTTCTGTTTGCACGAGGCTGCTGAGGGCTCGATTGAGTGGATCCAAAACCGTCCCCGCGGTGAATACAAATAAAGGACTCTTTGGACTCCAGTGTTCGATTCAGTGTTATACTGACCCAGGACTTCTGGTGGTGCTATGGAGAGATAGTAGGCATTTCTAACTGGCTCTGCACCATGCCGAACAAATTACGTTAATAAAAGAACAAAAAGCACTCATCACTGATACGCCATCTTACACAGTAGACCGAAATATTAACAGCAAACGTTAACGGTAAACAGACCACAATTACACTCAAACAAAGGCTGAAAAAAGACGGAGAGGAAGGCCGCGCAGAAGGCCCGAGCTCGCCTGAGAAACAGTCCTGCAAAGAGACAGCAAACCAAACCAACCAAACCAACCTACAAGCCATTGAAATTCTTCAACGAGAACTCTCAGCAGCGAAGCAAGAAATATGTGCCAACTCTCGCATTGAAGAGGTAACCACGAACCTGAGAGGGGAAATTCTACGTCTGTAAACCAACATCAACCGTAAGCAGGAAAGTACTCCGGCTACCTCACTCGCCCACAGCAAGATTATCCGTGCACTGGAGGTAGCAGCTAAAGCTCGCTCTGATGCTACGGACGAGTTGAAAGTTGAAGTGGAGCGCATCTCCGGCTTGGTGTAAAAATTATCTGAAAAATGCCTGGATCTGGAGGGGCGTTCCAAGCGTCAGAATTTGAGAATAGCCAGAGTGAAAGAAGGTAAAGAACACAGTCAAAATGTCCGTGACTTTACAGCACAACTACTCAAAGACACACTTGCTCTGGATGAGAAGCACGTGCTCAACCGAGCACACAGAGCTCTGAGAACCCAGCCGGACGACAACCCGCCACCTCGACATCTGATCCTGGCACCATCGCCGCACTGATTGGCCGTGTCCGCTGTCAATCGGCTGGAGGTCGCCGTGGTGAAGGAGTGGCGCCGCCTCCGAGGAGCTGCGGCCGCGCAGTACCTGGCGGGGAGGGTGGTGCCGCGGGGACTGGGCTGGAACCAAGGATCAGCCTGGGTCCGGGGTCAGGAACGAGCCCGGAGATGAAGTCGGGGCCTGGACTGGAGCCCAGGCGGTGGTTGAGCTGAGGGCTGGAGTCATGCCCAAGCCCAGGGCCTGGTCAAGATGTACCAGCACCTCGGAGGCCGTCCGGCAGACGCCATCCTGCAGCACAGCCTCCAGTTCCTGCTCTGCGGGCAGCTCTGGCTCGGCCACTCGCCACCCTCACCGCGCCCTAGGCACAGCGAGCCAGGCTCCCTTGAGGCCCAGGTTCGCGAGTGCTTTGGCCGCCTACAGCCAGGGCCGGGTCGAGTACGAGAACTAGGCCGAGTTCCAGGCCCTGGCGCTGCTCTACGACATGGGTAGGTTCTGGAGCAGGGAATGGGAGCGAGGGGAGGAGGATGAGTGAAATGGGGAGGAGGGCGATGGGGTGATAGAGGGAGATGGGGAAGCAGCGCTGAGCCCTGCTGTCTACCCGCTGGTGAGGGACACCGCGGGTCCCAGGACGGACAGCACTCCAGCGGCTCCTGCCCGTGGGCGAGGACACCGGAAACGGCCCAAACGCACCGCACCGTTACATGGAGGGAGGGAGCGCCATAATCCGGCCCACAGCAAGGGGGGGGGGGAGAGGAATGAGGGATGAGGGATGAGGGAGGGGGAGAGAGGGGGAAAGAGGGAAGGATGAGGAATGAGGGAGGGAGAGGGGAGAGAGGGAGGGAGGGAAGCGGAAAGAGAGGGAGGGAGTGGGGTATAGGGGTGGTGGAGTGCAGGGGGGTAGGGAGGGGGGGTAGAAGGGATCCGGGGTGATGGGCAAGGTGGGATAGAGGGGGGGGGGAGTAGAGGGAGAGGGGGACAGGGAGGGGTGGATTTGATGTGAGGGGAAAAGGTGTGAGTGGTGGAATATTGCGTTGGGGGAACGGGTTTACGTTGGGGGACCAGATCTCCCGTGTGACAGGGACCCAACGGGTCCCACTTAGTCTAGTTTAATGATTACAATTTTTGTGTTAACCAAAAATAATGTAATCAATTATTAAAAATAATATTTACAGTACAATATAAAATGAAACAAAACCCACCACCTTAATACACATCAAACAAATATACAAAATAAACTATACAACTATATTACAATCCCCATCTAAGATGACTTCCACCCCCCATGGTGCCCAACGGTCCCGGAAATCCCGTGTGGAGCCCAGAGACCGCACCAAGTCCCTTTCTAAAACAACCTGGGCGCGGACATTACCCCCGTAAAGGGGCAAGCACTTGGCTCGGGCAATGCCCTCTTCCGCCTGGCGCCGTGACTCGCAGATGGCCAGCTTGGCCAGGCCCAGGAGCAACACAACCAGGACATCTTCAGCCCTGCCTGCTCCCTAGATCCCGTCACCAATCCTCCAGTCACTGACAGCAGAGCCTCTCCTCCCCTTGTGGACCCTAGGTGGAGTGGCGGTGCTCCTTGCCTTCCGGACCCTGGCTACAATGGACACACTACCGGTCCCTCTACCCTCAACAGGAACGCTGCTCTTGGTCTTGGCGTCCTTCTCCAGGTCATCCAAGAAGGACCTGAGGTAACGCCGGTCGTTCCCCTTCACCCCCTTGCCCCTCCCATTCCTTTTGAGGATGTGGTTCAGCGAGCTGGGGAGCCCGTGTAGGTTTGGCCACCGGAGGGAGGCCAGTCTGGGCTGATGTTGGGCTCCTTCGGTTGCCACGATGAACTCGTGGATTTCCTCCACTGGATTGAGTGGAGTGGCATCGGGGGGAGCGAGAACATCCATTGATTCATTGTCCAAGGAGTCCTCGTCCACCTGCTCACTGCAGATGGAGGCACCATCCCCATCCCCAGACACAACCTTAGTGCTCGATACTCCCGCCTCACCCTGTGCGGTGGTTGCTTCTTCCCCACCTGCTGGTCTCTCCTCCACCTCAGTCCCAACCCTGGGGCCAGTGGCAGAGGGGCCTTCCCCAGATGTACCCGGGGAGTCAAGACCATCGACAGTGGGGGTGATTATCCCTCCCCCAGTTAGGCCCAGTACTCCTCTCTCCCCTGGAGGTTTCCCATTCGGCCCCCTTCTACTCCTCCCTACAGAGATTCCTTCTCTTTTTCGATGGGGAGGAGCTCACAGACTCTGGGGTCACCTGAGCAACCTTCATCTGCGGCACCCCCTCCTCCCGCCCGATCCACTCCACCCTCGGTTAGAACATGGGGCTTGCGGACTCCCTAACGGGAGGTGACGGGATGGGTGGAACGTACGTGTCTCCGGGGGTTTCATTCCCCATTTGTTTAATCTTCTTTGCCACCTTGCCACCCCTTCTCTTGACCGTCTCCACCCCCTCCGCAGAACCCCAGGGTTCCCTGACTCAACTACAGGGAGGGTGGGAGAGAGGGGAGTTAACAGCCTGTCCCACCAGCATGCGATTGAATGCGTCTAGCGCGACCAAACGTGGTGGCTTGAGGCATACCGCCTCGCGGGGCCGGTCCCACTTCCAACCGCAGAGCCGTCTGGAGTTGTGCGGGGCTGGTCCCGACATCATACTCACCAATCAGCTGGGCAGGAGGCGGGCCGACTGAATTTGGACGTCGCACGGCATCGGGCGGTTATGTCATCGTGCAACGCCACGCGTTAGGCGTACGGCATCAAGACGCTGCGTACGCCCGTCGAGGCGCTGCATACGGCCTCAATGCGGCTGCGGGCCGACAGGCCGTTGTCACGCGGGATTTTTGGACAGTGCAAGATTTTTGGAGCCCCGCGCGATGTCGGGACCATCCCCGCACATCTCCATACGCCTCCGGCGATTGAAATGGGACCGGCCCCACGAGGCCATACGCCTCAAGCGACCACGTTTGGTCACGCTAGACGCATGCTATCGCATGCTGGTGGGACAGGCCCTTTAGTGGCACCAGAGCCGGATGTCCCCGCCCGAGATTTGTGACAATTCCTCCGAATATGCCCCACTTCCTTGCAGGATTGGCACCTTGGGCGCTCCGATGTCCAGTAGACGGTGAAATCACGCCCATCCTGCTGGACACAGAAGCGCCCGTCAACTACCTCCTCCTGCTCCAGCAACATCATCAGCTGGCACCGGAGGGAAAGAACATGCCGCAGCTCCTTCCTGCGGAACTCCTGGGATATCGGGGTGATGTCCGTGAGGACCCTCCCCAGGGTGTGAAGGTGGGGAAGGAGGGCCTCGTTTGTGATGCAGAGCGGGACGTTGGACAGTACCACCCGCTGCGCAGTGGTCACCAAGCGCTCGACCTGCAGGAATGTTCCCCCCCACTGAGATTCCTTTACTCACGGCCGCATTCACCCCCTCAACAGACTCGAGGAAGAACAAGGCCTTCCCAAATATCCTGCCCACATACAGAACACCTACGGGCTTGGCCCCCAAGGCCTCAGCAGCCTCATAGTCCTCCAGGTTCATCTGGGGGGACGGTAAGGCTGGCGCTGTCTTCTTGGACTTCACAGCTGCATATGATAATGTCTGGCTGCGCGGACTACACATGAAGCTTGTGGAAACCATCCCAGACAAGCACATGGTGAGCTTCATCATGGAGATGCTGAGCAACCGCAGCTTCAGGCTACACACCAGCAACGGGCAATGCAGCAGGGTGAGGAAACTTAAGAACGGCATCCCACAGCGCCCTGCAGACTGCCTCCGGATGCCTACGAGCCACCCCAGTAAACCAACTGCCCGTCCTAGCTGGCATAGCCCCAGCCAACATCAGATGAGAAGCAGCCACGCTGGCCCTCTCTCGAAAGGCACAGACCAGTGAATCCCACCTCCTCCATCAGATCGTCACAGAGACACCACAACGTGTGCGCCTCCAGTCACGGCGCCCCTTTGCCACGCAAGCCCAAGAGCTGCTCTGCACATCACCGGCTGACGCTTCCAAGGCCACCTGGTTCAAGACGAGATGGAGAGACCAGAGGAAATCAGCGGAACCATCTAGGCTACACCTTTACACCGATGACCCCATGGACGTCCCTGGCCAGGACCTGCCCCGAAAGCAGTGGACAACCCTCAACCGCTTGAGGACAGGCATCGGACGCTATGGAGTAGCGATGAAGAGGTGGGGCCTCGTGGACAGCGCCTCCTGCGAGTGTGGGGACCCAACACAGACAGTGGAGCACATAGTCACCAGTTGCCCCAAACACCGGCCACCGAATGGTGAACAAGGTCGGATAGACCTGGACGATGACACATTTGCCTGGCTCGCCTCAACGGAGCTGCAGGTCTAAAAGACACATGACAGAAGAAGAAGTAGATCTGGGGGGGCAAGTAGCACCTTACCTCATGCTCGAATGGCAGGTTCCTCATGGGGAACCGGGCCACAAGAGGAGCAGCTGAAGCAGCTGCCTTTGCATAGCTCCCGGAAGGCCCCGATCCCCCAGAACACTGTTGCTGCATGGTATCAGGCGCTACAATTTAAACATAGCACTGAAACAAAGTGCCAGACAGACACAGACAGTCCAAATGGCACGAGGCCGTCCACACACAAAAACAATATGGAACAGTTCGAGAGAAGGAGGCAAGTGGTTTGGAATAGTTTACAGATACAGTGCGGAAACAAGCCCTTCGGCCCACCGGGTCTGCGCAGACCAGCGATCCCCGGACATTAACACTATCGTACTCCCACTAGGGACTTTTTTTACATTTACTAAGCCAATTAACCTACAAACCTGTACGTCTTTGGGGTGTGGGAGGAAACCGAAGATCTCGGAGAAAACCCACGCAGGTCATGGGGAGAACGTACAAACTCTGTATAGACAGCACCCGTAGTCGGGATCGAACCCGGGTCTCCGGCGCTGTATTCGCTGTAACGCAGCAACACTCCCGCTGTGCCACTGTGACCATGACCACCGTGAGCGCAAACTGAGCGGAGAAGGAGTTGCAGCGGAACATGGAGTTGAAGTGGCTGAGTTACCGCGAACTGCAGCAGCTCGCCAAGCAGTGCGGCGTGAAGGCCAACCTGAAGGCAAATAAACTATGTAAACTCTTACAAGAATTTTACAATCAACATCTGAAAGACATCACTGAGTAAAGACACTGTCTTTACTCAGCCCAGTGCAAAGGACAACAAAAAATACTCAGTTATTGTGACAATATCCATGTAATTTATGCATATGAGCTGTACTCATTCTCGCACATGCTCAGTAAATCAGTCAGTGACCTTTGACTTAGAAATAAATCATTCCTGCTTTTGATATCAACACGAGTGTGTGTGGAGCCATCTTTCTCTGTCTAATATATGCTAGATTTACCTGTTTCATAAGCAAACACATATCAAAGCATGATGGCAGCGGTGAAAGTGAAGTGGATCAAATGAAAAGCTTTCAGGAATCAGTGTTTCAACGCTCAGTGACCGGACTAGAAACATAGAAAATAGGTGCAGGAGGAGGCCATTCGGCCCTTTGAGCCAGCACCGCCATTCATTGTGATCATGGCTGATCGTCCCCTATCAATACCCCGTGCCTGCCTTCTCCCCATATCCCTTGACTCCACTAGCCCCTAGAGCTCCATCTAACTCTTTCTGAAATCCATCCAGTGATTTGGCCTCCACTGCCCTCTGTGGCAGGGAATTCCATAAATTCACAACTCTCTGGGTGAAAAAGTTTTTTCTCACCTCAGTCTTAAATTACCTCCCCTTTATTCTAGGACTGTGGCCCCTGGTTCTGGACTCGCCCAACATTGGGAACATTTTTCCTGCATCTAGCTTGTCCAGTCCTTTTATAATTGTATATGTTTCTATAAGATCCCCCCCATCCTTCTAAACTCCAGTGAATACAAGCCTAGTCTTTTCAATCTTTCCTCATATGACAGTCCCGCCATCCCAGGGATCAAAATCGTGAACCTACGCTGCACTGTCTCAATCACAAGGATGTCTTTACTCAAATTAGGAGACCAAAGCTGTACACAATACTCCAGATGTGGTCTCACCAGAGCCCTATACAACTGCAGAAGAACCTCTTTACTCCTATACTGAAATACTCTTGTTATAAAGGCCAACATTCCATTAGCTTTCTTCACTGCCTGCTGTACCTGCACGCCAACTTTCAGTGACCGGTGTACAAGGACACCCAGGTCTCGCTGAACCTCCCCCTTACCTTACCTAACCTAACCCCATTGAGATAATAATCTGACGATATTTCAAAATGGAGCTGACCATACGAGACCAGATTCCAGGGGAAAGCATTGAATCGTATGTTGCAGAGCTGAAGGAGCTTGCTAAGACATGCAACTTCTGTGATTGCCAGAAAGGAAGCCTCATTTGGGATCGCATCGTCATTGGTATTGCAGACCAGTTAACAAGGAAGACACTCCTTCAGAAGAGCGACAAGAATGCAGGTCATCGCCGAAGAGCCAACAATACACAAGGTGGAATGATTCAAACGAAGGGAAAACAAGGTTGATTTTCCTTCGCAGAGCAAGAATCAGGGACTAGTCAAGTGCAAGTTCTGTGCGAGGATGCACAAGCGCAGGAAGGAGGACTGCCCAGCGTATGGGAAGAGCTGCAACAGATATGGACAAAACTACTTCGCCTGCTGCTGCAGAGGAAGGAGAGCACGCAGAAATGGGGTCTGCACAAGGTCGTAGAGATCTGACACAACGTCCATTTCCGACACAGGGTCTGTGAGTTGCATGGAGATCAATGCAGCTGGAAACAATTCCTCTTCAGGCCTATTTGCTGAGATGCAGGTCGGCACAGCAGCCATCAAGTTTCAGATTGACTCTGGTGCCAGTGTTAATGTGATTCCCAAGCATCTTGTACCCAACAAAGAGGACATTAGACGAGAGAAAATCACCTTAAAGATGTACAACGGATCCAAACTGCTGGCGGAAGGATGGACGAAAGTCATACTCCGGAACGAGACGAACAACAAGCAGTACCGTGTTCACTTCATAGTGGCAGAGGAAGGCTGGCTCACACCGCTGCTGAGCTCCTGACCATGAATGCTGTTAGCGAGGCTGGCTCATTACTCAAGAGCTACAATGATGTATTTGACGACGAAAGACCGGGGAGTCTACCAGGCAAGGTCAAGTTTGTAACGCAGACGGAAGGTGTGCCCCATCACAGTGTCCTGCAAAACCAGTACCTGTAGCCATGAAAGAGAAGGACAAGAATGGTCTCATGAAGCTGGTCGAGCAGGACATCTTGACTAAAGTCGAAGAACCAACTGAATGGTGTAGCAGGCTGGGGTTGTTACGGAGAAAAAGGACAGCACAGAGTTGAGGTTCTGCATAGATCCTAGACCCCTCAACAAAGTCCTGAAAAGAGAGATCCACAGACTACCAGTCATAGAGGACGTACTCCCTGTGCTGTCCAAGGCAAAGATTTTCTCCAAATTCGATCTGAAGTCAGGATATCTCCACTGAGAACTAGATGAGGAGAGCAGTTTCCTAACAACCATGAACACCCCCTTTGGGAGATATCGCTGGAAGAGGTTGCCATTTGGACTGAAAGTAAGTGCAGAGATCTTCCAGAAGAAGCTGCAAAGAGCCCTAGAAGGATTAAAGGGAGTGGAATGTGTTGCAGATGCCATCATCCTATTCGGAGTAGGGGACACCAGAGAAGATGCAGAAATTAATCACGATGCAAGACTGCAAGATCTTCTTCAGCGATGCAGAGACAAAGCATCAAGCTGAACCGGAAGAAGTCGGTAGTGAAAACTACTTGTATCACATTTCTCGGACATATAATTACAGATTGTGGCCTGAAACCGGATCCGAAGAAGATCCAAGCTATCCTAGAGATGCCCAACCCCACCAATCCAACAGAAATCCAAAGACTACAAGGCAGTGTAAACTACTTGGCAAGATTCCTGCAAATGTTGTCGGACACATTCGAGCCTTTGAGGAGATTGACCAACAAAGAAGTAGAGTGGGAATGGTCATCAGAATATGACATGGCAATGTCAAAGATCAAGGAGCTGTTGACAACGGGACCTATCCTGGCGTACTACTCACCAGACGAACAGCTGACCATACAATGTGATGCAAGTATGGCAGGTCTGGGTGCAACACTTATGCAGAAGGGACAACCACTGTCCTATGTGAGTCGAGCATTGACGCCAGCCGAGCAGAGATATGCTCAGATTGAGAAGGAGGCACTCGCAATAGTGTTTGCCCTCGAGCGCTTTCATCAGTACACCTACGGACAGAGAGTGATCATGGAGAGTGACCAGAAGCCATTGGAAGTCATAGACAAAAAGCCTCTGCATAGAGCACCAAGACGTCTCCAGGGCATGATGATGAGGATGCTACACTACGACATTGAGATCAAGTGGGTAAAGGGAAAATACATGCATCTAGCAGATATGCTCTCCTGAGCATACCTCCCTGACACCACAGGATCAACCAGATTCACTGATGTCAACGTAGTTAAGTCCTTGAGCATGGGAGAGGACAAGGTCAAACACATCCAAGCCCACACCAGGTAAGATGAAACACTACAAACCAGTTAAGAGAGTAATCCAAAATGGATGGCCAGATCACAAGGCAGAAGTTCCAGAGGCAGCACAACCGTACTTCAAGAGTGTGCAAGACGGCCTAGTATTCAGAGGAGAGAGAGTTGTAATCCCTGTCACACTACGTAGAGATATGAAGGAGACACTCCACACCACTCACCAAGGAGTAGAAGGGAACCCTCAGATGTGCTAGAGAATGCATTTTCTGGCCCGGAATGAACTCCGATGTGAAGCAGTTCATTTCAAACTGTGAAGCCTGCAGGACGTACGAACAACAGATCAGAAAGAAACTCTGATGCCTCATGACCTCCCAGATCGACATGGGAGAAAGTGGGAACCGATATGTTGAACTTGAGGGAAAGCACTATATAATCACAGTTGACTATCTATCTAATTTCTGGGAGATAGACAGACGGTACGACCTGAGCAGCAGGACGATTATTGTGAAACTCAAGAGCCACTTCGCAAGACACAGAATTCCCAGCACCGTGATAAGCGACAACGGGACACAGTTCTCATCAGAGGAGTTCGCCAAATTGCCAGGAAATGGGAATTTGACCACTACACAATTTTCTCCAAGACATAGCCAAGCTAACGGTAAGGTGGAATCGGCAGTCAAGGCAGCTAAGCGAGTGCTGAAGATAATACTCAATCCAAGACAGATGTCTACTTGGCAATACTGGAATTGCGCAACACCCTGCGCAAGGAGTGAACAGTAGTCCTGCACAAAGACTACATGGAAGGAGAACAAGAACGACACTTCCAACTACATCAAACCTCCTCAAACCACGTGGTGCTGATGATACTACAGAAGAGAGGAAAAAGATGAAGGATTTGCAAGGAAAACAGTCAAAGATCTACAACCAACATGCCAAGGATCTGCCAATCCTGGAAGAAGGTGCTGTCGTAAGACTCAAACCCGATAAACTAGGAGATACCAGATGGCAGAGAGCAACAGTTCAGAAACGACTGGATGGGAGATCATATGAAGTCGAGACAGTCAGATCTTCAACTTAATCGATTGGATCTGAAGAAAACCGGAGAACTACCCCCACACATAACTCCAGAGGAAACCACCATAATGTGGAGAAGACTGAGAAACCTTTGCAACCTCAGCTGACACAAGAAAAACCTACACAACATGCATCACCAGGAAAAGATGCGACTTGTGAAACTCATAACACAGAGAAAACTAAACAAAAACAAAGTGACACAAGAGATGAAACTAGGTGATGCACAGAATGTACACACTGTAAAGAAAGACACTTCGGAAAGAAACACCATCACAAAGACTAGGGCAGGAAGATTTGTCAGACCGCCAGAAAGATGCGGTGAGTATGTCAAGAAGTAAGGTGTTTTGTTGTGATGTACGTACATGCTTATGAGAAGAAAGCATGTGAACATTATTTTGTGTTATTGAAACAAGTCACAAGTGTGGCTATGGTTGAAATTGTGAAATAAGACAGAACAGTTGTTTTATTCAGTTAAGTTAAACCATAACTTGGAGAAGATGGAGAATATGATGTCTGAAAATAATCCATAGAATACAAGGTTCTCTGTTCACAATTATAAACCACCAACATTTGATGTTATGATATGTGTAATGTGCCTTTAAAGACTAAGAAAGTCCACGCATGCGCGGGGGTTCCAGGCATGCATAGGAGTTTTAATTGCTGGAAAAGCTTGTCCTTGAACATGGTGGTGCCTTAAAGAATCATCTTTCTGCCACAACCTGAAGCTCCCGGCTGGAACAGTTAGCAGCTACGGACTAGTGAAACTGTCAAGCACCGTAGGATTGGTGATTGAGCAGCTTTTAAGGCACGTAAAATATTCAAACTGCTGGAAACGACATGGCTACCCGAAGGGTGGGGCAGACGGCCGCTCAGCAGCGAGCCGAGTCGAGTGCGGACGAGGAGACAGGCGACCAGCGGCCTACGCAGACGGCCACCGGTAGTACTCCACAGCACGCTGCCGGTCCGCCACCCGTGAGCGGTATACGACCACTGACCCCATTAACCTCAAGTGATTGAGGGTTGGAAAACATGGCATTGCATGTGGACAAACTACAGCGTGGTCGCACAGCTAGACAGGCAAACACCAGCATACCAGACGGCATAGTTTCTCCATACAATTAGCCCATCAGGACTGGAGATTTACAACCGTTTTGTGTTCGCCAACGACAAGGAGAACCAAGAACTGGCCGATATTATTCGAGTGTTCGAGAGCTACGCCATTGGCGAGAAGAATGAGACCTATGAGCGATATCTCTTCAACAAGAGACAACAAGAAGCAGCTGAGAACTTTGAATTGTTCCTCGCTAGCCTGAGAACACTAGCAAAGTCCTGTAATTTCTGCCAGTAATGACGGACAGCTTGCTCCATGACAAGATTGTGTTGGGCATTAGTGACTCGCAGACGAGGAGACGTTTGCTGCAGGAAAGGAAGCACACTCTCAACGGATGTATCGACATCTGCAAGAGTGCCAAGACTGCTGAGTCACATCTCCAAGCTTTCACCAGAAGTAGCAGGTCTGCTGCTGCAGTCCACAAAATCAGGCAGCAGAGCGGCAAGAGAGGCACGGCTGTGCAATACCAACACAAGCAAAGCAAGTGGGCTAAGCCTAAGAACAGCCAAGGCAAACACAATCAAGAAGCGAAAGCGTGCATATATTGTGGCAAGGAGCATGCAATGGACAAACAGCAATGTCCAGCCTACGGACAGACATGTGGGGCACGCGGCAGTCGCAACCACTTTGCCAAAGTGTGCAGAAAGAAGAAAGTGCATAAAGTAGACGACCAGGCCGGAAGTGACACGAGCATTGAGTACATTGATAGTATCACGCTCACAATTAACATGGTGCGGCCTAGAGACGATGTCTGCGCATCGATGCTTGTCAATGGGAAGCAAGTCAACTCCAAGTGGACAGCGGAGCGAGCGTGAACATCTTGCCATGCAGATATTTATACGGCATAGACCACACACTAGCCCCATGTCAGGGGTGGGAGATTGCAACCTTCACGTGGTCCGCCCTGTTTCGACAAATGCAATCAACCTGGCGTGCACAATCAATTAAGATCAATAGAACAAGTTGTCCTACAACTTTAGGCTGTGCACGCCATATGCAAGAAGAAGTAGCCCCATGTCACAAGAAGCTCATGATGTGAATAAGTCTAAGATGGACACGGAAGGAGTTTGCCGGGTTAAGCTGCTCAACCCCAAGACCAAACCGCAAGTATTCTGTGGAGTTCATTGTGGTCAGTGATGGCAAGGGAGCAAAGCTAGTCAGTGAATGATGATTGTTTTGGTGCCACATCCTGCACCCACACACAACTGACTGACTTCATCCGCTTCACCACCAACTTCCATCCGGCACTCAAATACACCTGGACCATTTCCGACACTTCCCTACCATTCCCTTGACCTCACTATCTCCATCGCAGGTGATAGACTCCTTACCGACATCCACTACAAACCTACCGACTCCCATGGCTATCTGGACTACACTTCTTCCCACCCTGCTTCCTGTAAGGACTCCATCCCCCACTCCCAATTCCTCCGTCTACGCCGCATCTGCTCCCAGGATGAAGCGTTCCACACCAGGCAATCTGAAATGTCCTCATTCTTCAGGGAACGGGGTTCCCTCCTCCACCATAGATGAGGCTCGCACCAGGGTCTCTGCCATACCCCGCAACATGCACTGCTCTCTCTCCCCATCCCCCCACTCACAACAAAGGCAGAGTCCCCTAGTCCTCACCTTTCACCCCACCAGCCGTCACATACAACAAGTGATCCTCCCGTCAGTTTCGCCACCTCCAACGTGACCCCACCACTCGCCACATCTTCCCATCTCCCCCCATGTCTGCCTTCCGAAAGACCGCTCCCTCCGTAACTCCCTTGTCAATTCTTCCCTTCCCTCCCATACCACCCCCTCCCCTGGTACTTTCCCTTGCAACGCAAGAGATGCAACACTTGTCCCTTCACCTCCCCCCTCCCACTCCATTCAAGGACCCAAGCAGTCGTTCCAGGTGCGACAGAGGTTCACCTGCATCTCTCCAACCTCATCTATTGCATTCGCTGCTCTAGATGCCAGCTGATCTACATCGGTGAGACCAAGCGGAGGCTTGGCGATCGTTTCGCCGAACACCTCCGGTCGGTCCGCAATAACCAACCTGAACTCCCGGTGGCTCAGCACTTCAACTCCCCCTCCCATTCCGTATCTGACCTCTCTGTCCTCGGTCTCCTCCATGGCCACAGCGAGCAACACCGTAAATTGGAGGAAATGCACCTCATATTCCGCTTGGGCAGTCTACATCCTGGTGGCCTGAACATTGAATTCTCCCAATTCTGCTAGCCCTGGCTGTCCCCTCCCCTTCATCAGCCATCTGGTTGTCTCCTCCCCTCCCCCAGTCCTCGGGCTCCTCCTCCGCCTTTTCCTTTTTCCTTTCTTCTACCCACCCCCTATCAGTCTGAAGAAGAAGTTTTGGCCCGAAACGTTACCTATTTCCTTCGCTCCATAGATGCTGCTGCACCCGCTGAGTTTCTCCAGCATTTTTGTGTACCAGTGAATGAATTTGATCACTGTGAATGACGACACCTTTCACTGTGTACACACGTCGACGGTCGTAAAAGAGAAAGTGGGTAAGACTGAAGAACGCTATGCAGAGGTGTTCGACGGTAAATGAGGAGAGCTGCCTGGTGAAGCACACCTGCAGATTGACATGGAAGTGCAACCCACAGTCTTACCGCCACGACGTTTACCTCTTGTGATAAAGCAGAAGGTGGAGACGGAGCTAGAGCACATGTTAGAGCATCACGTGATCGCACCAGGTCACGAGCCGACAAGTTGGGTCAGCCAGCTCGTGGTCGCAGAGTAAAAGAATGGCGATCTCCCGGGTGTGCATTGATCCACAACCGCTAAACAAAGCGCTGAAGCGAGAACATTATCCGCTCCCAGTTATTGAGGACATCTTGCCAGATCTCGACCAAGAGAAGATCTTCAGTAAGCTAGACATGAGCTCAGCTTCCTGGCAGGTGAAACTTGACGATGAATCCTTCAATCTGACAACGTTCAACACACCTTTCGGGCGTTACCGGTGGCGCCGATTGCCATTCGGTTTAAGTGTATCGTCTGAAATCTTCCAGCAAAGATTACATCAAGCGCTCAAAGGGCTACCGGGAGTGATTGGCGTTGCAGACGACATCCTCGTCTATGGTAAGGGAGAGGTGATGGAAGACGCGGTCATCGACCACGACTCGAAGCTCGAGCAGTTGCTTCAGTGATGTGTACAGCAACACATCTAACTCAACAGAGACAAGTCTGTCTTCAGAGCAACTGAGATACCCTTTTAGGACATGGGATCACTGGCACAGGACTGCAACCCGACGCCAAAAAGGTCGCAGATGTCGTCAATAGCCAGTACCCTCAGATGTACAGTGGGTGCAGAGGCTAGCTGTATTTGTCAACTACCTGAGCCGTTTTCTACCCAGCCTGTCTGATACCCTGGAGCCCATCAGACAGCTTACGAGACCAGACATAGCATGGGAGTGGTCTGCTGAGCAGGACAAAGCGATGTCCAAGATCAGACAGATGGTATCTGAAGCACCGATCTTAGCATATACAATCCCAAGGAGGAGCTGACGATTCAGTGTGACACGAGCAACAAGGGACTGGGCGCAGCCTTACTCCAAAAGGGACATCCCATCGCGTATGTGAGCAGAGCAATAACTGACACCAAATTGCGATATGCCTCGATTGAGAAGGAGATGCTCGCCGTGGTATTTGCAATGGAGCGTTTCATCAGTACACATTTGGTTGTTTCACCAGCGTGATCAGTGATCACAAGCCGCTGGAAATGATAGCGAAGAAGCTGCTAGTGAAAGCGCCGAAGCGTCTACAAGGAATGCTACTCCGCCTACAGAGTTATGATTTCGGCATCAGCTACTGTCAGGGGATGTCCATGTACCTTGCGGGTAAACTGTCGCGTGCAGTTAGCGGTACTCCGAGCAGAGAGCAAGCATTCGAGGAGGTAAACATGGTATCACACTTGCCAATTCAAGATGATCATCTCGAGCAAATTCATGATGAAACAGTGAAAGAAGACACACTACAGATGCTGAAACGTGTCATCATCAGTGGGTGCCCGAGTGAACGAAATAGGCTACCAGAGCAGCTCATGCCTTATTACAGCTATAGGGATGAGGTCGCAGTCGAAGATGGTTTGATCTTCAAGGAGAGCGCATGATCATACCGATAAGCTTAAGAAGAGACATGAAAGAAAAGATACATTCTTCACATCTAGGCGTCGAATGCTGCCTGCGATGAGCACGCAAATGCCTATTCTGGCCTGGCTTGAATAGCGACATCAAGCAGTATATTGCTACATGTGATGTGTGCTGCACCTATGAGGTGAGCCAGCAAAAAGAGACACTCATGAGTCATGAGCTACCAACAAGGCCATGGGAGAAAGTCAGCACAGATCTCTTTACATGGGACGGGAAAGATTATCTCGTCACCCTAGACAACCATAGCAACTTTGTCGATGTAACGAGCAGTCCAACTGTGATTCGCAAGTTGAAAGCTCATTTTGCAAGATACGGCAGCCCGACACAAGTTGTGAGCGATAACGGGCTGCAGTACACATCAGTCGCATTTCACCAGTTCTCGAGGGAATGGGATTTTGCGCACCTGTGCAGCAGTCCCGGTAATAGCAAAGTGAACGTGAAATCAGCCGTCAAAACAGTGAACGAATCCTGACGAAGAGCAGCAAATCACGATCCGACCCCTACCAAGCGATGTTGGATCATCGTGATACACCTTCGCAAGGGCTGAGCACGTCCCGCTCAGCGCCTCATGAATCGTCGCACGCGTACACTTCTGCCGACGACAGCGAGACTACTTGAACCCAGAGTTGTGTACGAGCATGAACGCATGAAGCAGCGCGTTCAGCAGCAAGCTGACAATTACAATAAGTCAGCTAAATACCTTTCCACACTTCATGAGGGCGACACAGTGCGAATGCAACCCCTCGTACAAGGAAAGAAGAGTTGGGAGAAAGCCATCGTTCCTCGCCAGCTTGACGAGCGTTCATACGTGGTTCAGAGCTCATCTGGCCTATACCGTCGCAATCGTGTACATCTCCGCAAGACCTGCGAAAATCACCCAGACGAGCTAGTCTAGTCACACTTCAACACGCGAAGCATGGTCAGACCATCAAAGACCAGGGCGAATCTACTACACCGATCACAACTAACGTGACACAGGCGTTGAAACAGCAGCCAGCGCCTACTGAAAAGAAAACAGCTACTGAACGAACTGACAAATACAAGGACATTGACATAAACGAAAGTGAGAACTCGCTCAGGTCGAGCTGTGAGACTGCCTAAGTATTTCGGAGACTATGCGACCCATTGATTTTGTTCTTATCAATTGTGATGTCTGTATGGGGTTGCAAGTATGATAAAAACAAGTTTATGTTAATAAGATAATGAGAAGGAAAGGAAATGTTACTTTAGAAAAAGTGTTCTTTTCTCACTTGAACAGATATATACATTGTACAGCTGTACGTTTTTCTCTTTTGGAAAAAGAGGGGATGTTATGATAGGTGTAATGTGCCTTTAACGACTTAAAGTTCACTAATGCGTGGGGGTTCCAGGCATGCGCAGGGGTTCCAGGCATGCGTAGGGGTTCCAGGCATGCGTAGGGGTTCCAGGCATGCGTAGGGGTTTTACTTAATGGAAAAGCTTGTCCTTGAACACTCTGGCAATGCTACTCCTGGATCCAACAAGAGGTTTGACCTGCAAGCCAGCTTGTCACAGCCACTTCAATACAAGCCACACAAAGGACAATTAAAATGTTGGTGGGGGGGAAGAGAAGATGGAGAACGTGATGTCTGAAAATAATCCACAAAATACAAGATTCTCTGTCTGTTCACAACTATAAATCACCAACATTTCAGACAAGAGAAAATCCCCCCTGGAGGATTCTCATTCATCCCCCTTCCGCTCCTCACTAGAGAGATTCCTCCTCCTCTTTTTCGATGGGAAGGAGCTCACAGACTCTGGGGTCACCTGAGCAACCTTTGTCTGCGGCACCCCCTCCTCCCGCCCGATCCCCTCCGCCCTCGGTTGGACTATGGGGCTTGCGGACTCCCTAACGGGAGGTGAATGGATGGATGGAACGTACGTGTCTCCAGAGGTTTCATTCCCCATGTGTTTAATCTTCTTTGCCACCTTGTTCCCCCCCCCTTCTTTTCTTTTGACCCTCCCCACCCCCTCCGCACAACCCCCAGTGTTCCCTGACTGAACTACAGGGGGGGTGGGAGTGGGGTGGGGGGGGGGGGGGAGAGGGAGTTAGTGGCACCGGAGCCGGATGTCCCCGCCTGGGATTTGGGACAATTCCTCCGAATATGCCCCACTCCCTTACAGGCATGGCACCTTGGGTGCTCCGATGTCCAGTAGACGGTGAAATCACGGCCATCCTGCTGGACACAGAAGCGCCCATCAACTACCTCCTCCCGGTCCAGCAACATCGTCAGCTGGCACCGGTGGGAAAGAACGTGCCGCAGCTCCTTCCTGCAGAACTCCTGGGATATCGGGGGTGATGTCCGTGAGGACCCTCCCCAGGGTGTGAAGGGTGGGGAAGGAGGGCCTCGTATGTGAAGCAGGGCGGGACGTTGGACAGTACCACCGCTGCGGGGTGGTCGCCAAGGGCTCCACCTGCAGGAATGTTCCCCCCACTGAGATCCCTTTACTCACGGCCGCGTTCACCCCCTCAATGGACTCGAGGAACAACACGGCCTTCCCAAAAATCCTGCCCACGTACAGGACGCCTGGTGGCTTGGCCACCACGGCCAAGGCAGCCGTGCAGTCCTCCAGGTTCATCTGGGGGGGCAAGTAGCATCTTACCCCATGCTCGAATGGCAGGATCCTCATGGGGAACCGGGCCCTAAGAGGAGCAGCCGAAGCAGCCGCCTTTGCATAGCTCCCCAGAAAGCCCTGATCCCCCAGAACACTGTTGCTGCATGGTATCAGGCGCTACAATTAAACATAGCACTGAAACAAAGTGCCAGACAGACACAGACAGTCCAAATGGCACGAGGCCAAGTCCACACACAAAAACAATATGGAACAGTTCGAGGGAGGGAGGCAAGTGGTTTAGATTAGTTTAGAGATACAGTGCAGAAACAGGCCCTTCGGCCCACCGGGTCAGCGCCGACCAGCAATCATGCACATTAACACTATCGTACACCCACTAGGCAAAATATTTACATCTACTTACTGCACGTCTTTGGTGTGTGGGAGGAAACCGAAGATCTCGGAGAAAACCCACGCAGGTGATGGGGTGAACGTACAAACTCCATACAGACAGCACCCGTAGTCCGGATCAAATACGGGTCTCCGGCGCTGCATTCGCTGGAACGCAGCAACTCTACCGCTGTGCCACCGAGACCGTGACCACCGTGAGCGCAAACTGAGCGGAGAAGGAGTTGCAGCATAACATGGAGGTGAAGTAGCTGAGTTACCCCACTGAGTTAAATAGTTGGGGGGGGGGGGGGATTGACAAATTGGGAGTATAAAGATGGAGTTAAAGGGGAAGTGAGTAAAGGAAAAGATACAAGAGACTCCCAAATTAATGGGAAGGAAAGTTCGAGAAAGGATAAGAGGGTAAGGTCAGGGCCAATTGCGAGCGATGCGAGAGGGGAGGTGAATACTGAGGTCAAAGTGTTGTATATGAATGCGCAAAGTATAAGAAATAAAGTGGACAAGCTTGAGGCTCAGTTAGAAATTGGCAAGTATGATGTTGTGGGAATTACAGAGACATGGCTGCAAGAGGGCTAGGGCTGGGAACTGAATATTCAAGGGTATACATCCTGTCGAAAAGACAGACAGGTGGGTAGAGGGGATGGGGTAGCTCTGTTGGTGAGGAATTAAATTCAGTCCCTTGCGAGGGGTGAAATTGAAACAGGAGATGTGGTCAGTATGGATAGAACTAAGGAATTGTAAGGGTAAAAAGACCCTAATGGGACATATCTACAGACCCCCAAACAGTAGCCTGGATATAGGGTGCAAGTTGAATCAGGAGCTAAAATTGGCATGTAGTAAAGGTAATGCTACGGTTGTTATGGGAGATTTCAACTTGCAGGTAGACTGTGAAAATCAGGTTGGTACTGGACCTCAAGAAAGGAAGTTTGTGGAGTGCCTCTGTGATGGATTCTTAGAGCAGCTTGTATTGGAGCCTACCAGGGAGAAGGCAATTCTGGATTTAGTGTTATGTAATGAACTGGATTTGATAAAGGAACTTGAGGTTAAAGAGCCATTAGGAGGTAGTGACCATAATATGGTCAAGTTTAATCTACAATTGGAGAGGGAGAAGGGTAATTCCGAGGTGTCAGTGTTACAGTTGAATAAAGGGGACTGTGGAGCCATGAGGGAGGAGCTAACCAAAGTTGACTGGAAAGATACCCTAGCAGGGATGACAGTGGAACAACAATGGCAGGTATTTCTGGGAATAATACAGAAGGTGCAGGATCAGTTCATTGCAAAGAGGAAAAAAGATTCCAAGGGGAGTAAGGGACGACCGTGGATGACAAGGGACGTCAGGAACAGTATAAAAATAAAAGAGAAGAACGTAGCAAAGATGAGCGGGAAGCAAGAGGATTGGGCAATGTTTAAAGAGCAACAGAAGAGAACTAAAGGCAATATGGGGAGAAAAGATGAGACGAAGGTAAGCTAGCCAGGAATATAAAGGAGGGTAGTAAAAGCTTCTTTAGGTATGTGAAGAGGATAAAATTAGTTAAGACCAAAGTTGGACCCTTGAAGACTGAAAAAGGTGAATTTATTATGGGGAACAAGGAAATGGCAGATGAGTTGAACGGGTACTTTGGATCCGTCTTCACTAAGGAGGACACAAACAATCTTCCTGATGTACTAGTGGCCAGAGGATCTGGGGTGACGAAGGAACTGAAGGAAATCTACATTAGGCAGGAAATGGTGTTGGGTAGACTGATGGGACTGAAGGCTGATAAATCCCCAGGGCCTGATGGTTGACACCCCCAGGGTACTTACGGAAGTGGCTCTAGAAATCGTGAATGCATTGGTGATCATTTTCAATGTTCTATAGATTCAGGATCAGTTCCTGTGAATTGGAGGGTAGATAATGATATCCCACTTTTTAAGAAAGGCAGGAGAGAGAAAACAGGGAATTATAGACCAGTTAGCCTGACATCGGTGGTGGGGAAGATGCTGGAGTCAATTATAAAAGATGAAATAGCAGCACATTTGGATAGCAGTAACAGGATCGGTCCGAGTCAGCATGGATTTACGAAGGGGAAATCATGCTTGACTAATCTTCTGGAATTCTTTGAGCATGTAACTAGGAAAATAGACAAGGGAGAGCCAGTGGATGTAGTGTACCTGGACTTTCAGAAAGCATTTGATAAGGTCCCACATAGGAGATTAGTGGGCAAAATTAGGGCACATGGTATTGGGGGTAGAGTACTGACATGGATATAAAATTGGTTGGCAGACAGGAAACAAAGAGTAGGGATTAACGGGTCCCTTTCAGAATGGCAGGCAGTGACTAGTGGGGTACCGCAAGGCTCGGTGCTGGGACCGCAGTTATTTACAATATACATCAATGATTTAGATGAAGGTATTCAATGTAACATTAGCAAATTTGCAGATGACACAAAGCTGGGTGGCAGTGTGAACTGTGAGGAGGACGCTATGAGAATGCAGGGTGACTTGGACAGGTTGGGTGAGTGGGCAGATGCATGGCAGATGCAGTTTAATGTGGATAAATGTGAGGTTATCCATTTTGGTAGCAAAAACAGGAAGGCAGATTATTATCTAAATGGCGTCAAGTTGGGAAAAGGGGTTAGTACAACGCGATCTGGGGGTCCTTGTTCATCAGTCAATGAAAGTAAGCATGCAGGTACAGCAGGCAGTGAAGAAATCGAATGGCATGTTGCCCTTCATAACAAGAGGAGTTGAGTATAGGAGCAAAGAGGTCCTTCTGCAGTTGTATAGGGCCCTAGTGAGACCACACCTGGAGTATTGTGTGCAGTTTTGGTTCCCTAGTTTGAGGAAGGACATTTTTGCTATTGAGGGGGCGCCGCGTAGGTTTACAAGGTTAATTCCCTGGATGGCGGGACTGTCATATGCTGAGAGAATGGAGCGGCTGGGCTTGTATACTCTGGAGTTTAGAAGGATGAGAGGGAATATTATTGAAACATATAAGATTATTACGGGTTTGGACACGCTAGAGGCAGGAAACATGTTCCCGATGTTGGGGGAATCCAGAATCAGGGGCCACAGTTTAAGAATAAGGGGTAAGCCACTTACAACGGAGATGAGGAAACACTTCTTCACACAGAGAGTTGTGAGTCTGTGGAATTCACTGCCTCAGAGGGCGGTGGAGGCCGGTGCTCTGGATACTTTCAAGAACGAGCTAGATAGGGCTCTTAAAGATAGCGGAGTCAGGGGATATGGGGAGAAGGCAGGAACTGGGTACTGATTAAGGATGATCAGCCATGATCACATTGAATGGCGGTGCTGGCTCGAAGGGCCAAATGGCCCTCTCCTGCACCTATTGTCTCTTGTCTAATACTGCAAGCTGCAGCAGCTCGCCAAGCATTGCGGCGTGAAGGCCAACCTGAAGCTCAATAAACTATGTAAATTCTTACAAGAATATTACAAAAAACACCTGAAAGGCATCGCTGATGTGCAGAAATCACTAAACGGCCCTCGGAATAGTATGTCTTTACTCATCCCAGTGCAAAGGACAACAAAAAATACTCAGTTAACTACACCAGCCAGCCAATTTAAATTGCCACGGACCTCTGTTTGCCAACCATCTGTGCACTCAGTTACCAAAATGTATCAGTTTTCAGAGGTTACCAGAGACGATGAGGAAAAGCAATCTGCAACAAAAACTCCTGCCAAAATGTCACCATACACAGAACTATCCAGTGATCTTGGGACTGAAGAGGTGAAAATAAAAGTCTTCACTACCCATTAAATCCAAATATCACGGAGATCCCAGTACCATGGAACGTGCCCAGACTAAAGTGGTTACTCCGTAATGTATTCATACATATTCATGTTTATGTTCTGGGTTGGTGTTCAATATATGCAGGGAATGTTGGGTAATAAATCTCTCTCTCGTGATCCAGGCAACCAGCGTGTAAGTTGTTATTCATTCTGCCGCCCGGAATATAACAAAATAGGCGACGAGGATGGGATAGAGTTTGTGAACTCATCCTATAAATACAGTGCAGGACTGTTTTGCAACATGCAGTATTACATAGAAACATAGAAAAAATGTGCAGGAGTAGGCCATTCGGCCCTTCGAGCCTGCACCGCCATTCGATATGATCATGGCTGATCATCCAACTCAGTATCCCATCCCTGCCTCCTATCCATACCCCCTGATCCCTTTAGCCACAAGGGCCACATCTAACTCCCTCTTAAATATAGCCAATGAACTGGCCTCAACTACCTTCTGTGGCAGAGAATTCCACAGATTCACCACTCTCTGTGTAAAAAATGATTTTCTCATCTCGGTCCTAAAAGTTTTCCCTCTTATCCTTAAACCGTGACCCCTAGTTCTGGACGTCCCCAACATCGGGCATAATCTTCCTGCATCTAGCCTGTCCAACCCCTTAAGAATTTTGTAAGTTTCTATAAGATCCCCCCTCAATCTTCTAAATTCTAGCGTGTACAAGCCGAGTCTATCCAGTCTTTCTTCATTTAAAGTCCTGCCATCCCAGGAATCAGTCTGGTGAACCTTCTCTGTACTCCCTCTATGGCAAGAATGTCTTTCCTCAGATTAGGAGACCAAAACTGTACGCAATACTCCAGGTGTGGTCTCACCAAGACCCTGTACAACTGCAGTAGAACCTCCCTGCTCTTATACTCAAATCCTTTTGCTATGAATGCTAACATACCATTTGCTTTCTTCACTGCCTACTGCACCTGCATGCCTACTTTCAATGACTGGTGTACCATGACACCCAGGTCTCGTTGCATCTCCCCTTTTCCTAATCGGCCACCATTCAGATAATAGTCTACTTTCCTGTTTTTGCCACCAAAGTGGATAACCTCACATTTATCCACATTATACTGCATCTGCCATGCATTTGCCCACTCACCCAACCTATCCAAGTCACCTTGCAGCCTCCTAGCATCCTCCTCACAGCTAACACTGCCCCCCAGCTTCGTGTCATCCGCAAACTTGGAGATGTTGCATTCAATTCCCTCATCCAGATCATTAATATATATTGTAAATAGCTGGGGTCCCAGCACTGAGCCTTGCGGTACCCCACTAGTCACTGCCTGCCATTCTGAAAAGGACCCGTTTACTCCTACTCTTTGCTTCTTGTCTGCCAGCCAGTTCTCTATCCACATCAATACTGAACCCCCAATACTGTGTGCTTGGTTAACTTTTTAAACAGTAAATACGGAGTTGTGTCACAGTTGTTTGCGAGCTGGACATGAGAGGCCTGCAGATCCTTCTATGCATGGGGACTGTAGTTTAAAACAGCAGCTGGACAAATCGTCGAGAGTTTGTCAGGCTATCTCTATGTTGTGTCTACGTGGCAAGATGCCGTCGTTGGGATTGTATAAGATTTATTTTGTCGAGTTCCTCAAGCTGAATAGTCTTTGTACAGCTAAGTTTCAGGTGAATTGTTACACCAGAACAGATAGGAAATCGGGGTTTTTGAACGGACTTTAAAAAAAAAGAGAACAACACGATGGCAGCGTCCACGGGCTACATCGGAAACCTTGCACTTTTGACAAGAGTAGAGCCGTTCAGCTCCTATATGGAGAGAGAAAACATGTTTTTCACAGCAAACAACATAATGGAGATTAGTGATGAAGGAGAGGTAGTGACTGAAACAAATACGGCCGTTTGCGAACGCATGAAAGCGATTCCTAATGGAATGCCTAATCCGGGAGAGAAGGCAGCTCAAGAAGCAGTGGAGGAAGGCTTCTGATAGTGAGAAGGAGGGCATCAACATTCTCCAGGGAAACATCAAAAACCGTTTAGCAACCCTGAGGCGTGCAGAGTACCTGCGGAAATCACGAAAAAAGAAAGAACGAACGAGATCACGCTTCTTCAAGGACCCCTATAAGTTCGTAAAATCACTTTTCATCAAAGAAAAGGGAGGAAACCTGAAAACATCAAGGCAGGAGCTGGACGAGCATCTGGAAAGAATGCATGCGGATGACAAGAGACACCAGAAGACAGCTATTCCATCGGACATCCCACCAATTGAACAACCAGAGCATAAGATGGACATTAGTTCTCCAAAGCGGGGGGAGGTGGAACACACAGTAAAGCAGGCAAGAGCATCTTCAGCCCCAGGGCCAAATGGGGTTCCGTATCGACTCTACAAGGGTGCTCCTGATGTTCTTCGCTTCCTGTGGAGGCTAGTGAGAGTGGCTTGGGAGACGAGCGTCATACCCAAAGCATGGCGCAGGGCAGGAGGAATCCTGATTCCGAAAGAGAAGGAATCCACAGATATCAGCCAATTCCGCCCTATCAGTCTCCTCAATGTAGAGGGTAAGATTTTCTTCAGCATCATAGCTCAGAGGATGACCAGCTATTTAGAGAGAAACAACCTTGTGGATACAACAGTCCAAAAAGCAGGAATCCCATGACTCTCTGGATGTCTCGAACATACCAGCACGATTTGGCACCAAATCCAGACTGCAAGAAAAGAAACGAGAGATCTGCATGTCATTTTTCTTGACCTTGCCAACGCGTTTGGAACTGTCCCTCACAGTTTCCTCTGGGCATCCTTTGACTTCTTCAGGATACCAGAGACTATCACAAGCATTGTCAAGGTTTATTTTCAAGATCTGCAGCTCTGTTTCACCACGCCTGACTTCACGACCACATGGCACTGCATGGAGATTGGCATTATGGCGGGGTGTACCATCTCCCCATTAATTTTTACAATGGCTATGGAAGTCATCATAAGGGCCTCCAAGTGGGTGGTGGGTGGCGAGCGGCTGAAGTCTGGAGTCCGTCTACCACCCATCAGGGCCTACATGGATGACATGACAATCATAACAACAACAGCACCTTGCATCAGGCGCCTTTTAGGGAAGCTTCAAGAAAACATCACTGGGGTCAGAATGAAATTCAAGCCATCCAAATCAAGAAGCATTTCTATAATCAAAGGCAAACTGACAGATCAAAGGTTCTTCATTGATCAAGAACATATTCCAACTGTGTCAGATAAGCCAATCAAAAGTCTGGGAAGATGGTATAACTCTAAACTGAAGGACACTGATCAGGCGAACGAGTTTAGGCAAGAAGTCATCAAAGGTCTGGCGAACATCGACCGATCAATGCTGCCTGGAAAGCTGAAAATCTGGTGCCTGCAGTTTGGGTTACTGCCTCGCCTTATGTGGCCACTAACCATGTATGATATCACCCTCACAAGAGTCGAGAAGATAGAAAGAACAATCAGCTCTTTCGTGAGAAAGTGGTTAGGTGTTCCTCGGTGCCTAAGCAGCGTAGGCCTGTATGGTCAGGGGGTACTCCAGCTGCCTCTCTCTAGTCTCACAGAGGAGTTCAAGTGCACTAAAGTCAGACTAGAGATGACCCTGGCAGAATCAAGGGACACTGTCATCCGAGCTGCTGCTCCAACCCTGGCAACAGGAAAGAAGTGGACGGCTAAGAATGCGACACAGCAGGCAAAATCTGCTCTCCACCAAGGCGACATGGTAGGGCAAATCCAACACGGAAGAAGTGGCTTGAGGCTTGGCGGAAAGAAACCTTGCTGGAACAAGGCATCATCACTGGAGCGCCGGAAGTTGGTCGCGGCCGAAGTCCGCCGACAGGAGTTGAGTAGGTGTGCCAAGGCTGTGTCGCAAGCTAAACAGGGCCAGTGGATGAGATGGGAGAGTGTGGAAAAGAGGAAGATCAGCTGGAAGGACATGTGGGAGATGGAGGCGAGCAGGATAAGTTTCCTCATTCGGGCAACCTATGATGTCCTTCCTAGCCCAAAAAATCTCAACCAATGGCTGGGCATAGATCCATCATGCCCCCCTGTGTTCAACACCAGCCACACTTAGGCACATCCTCACTGGGTGTAAAGTAAGTCTCTCCCAAGGACGGTACACCTGGAGACATAATCAAGTGCTCAAATGCCTGGCAGCGACTCTGGAACGCAGGAGAACAGCCAACTGCCGTCCAGAACAACCAACCCAGTTAAGACAATTGCCTTTGTTCGGGGGGGGGGTGTATCATGTAAAATGTACTGACGTGACTATCAAGGAATATATGAACATTACAAAGCAGAATCTTTCATGGCAATGCACAAGCTAAACCTGAAGCATGTGGGGTGTGCAATGAGATGGTAATTAGCCGGCACAAGGGTATAGAATGTGATGGATGTCAAAGATGGATACATGCTGCATGCGGTGGAGTGGATGATGTAACATACAGCAGCTATGAAGGGAAAAATTGTGTCTGGATATGTCCAATATGTGAAATTATGAACATTTCTGATGACATTGTTTAATTCGTCATTTGAAAGTAATACTTCAAACCGTTTTTTAATCCTGAATGATGATGATGGAGGTGACACGTTTATTGGTAATATAACACCCCCTAAACCTCATAGAGTTCCGAAGACAGTTAAAAACAAGTTAACAAAATGTAAAGGCAGGAACTCACTAAAAATTATGGTGGTAAATTTTCAGAGCATTAGGAATAAAACCTCTGAAGTAAAGGAACTTTTGGATCAGTATAATCCTGATATTGTACAAGGTACAGAAACTTGGCTTTCACAGGACATTAATAGTAATGAGATTTTCCCGGATATATATGATGTCTATCGAAGGGACAGACGGGATGGAATTCATGGTGGCATTTTCATAGCATGTAAAAAGGATATTATTATGATTCGTAAAGAAGAGTTTGAAGTAGATAGTGAATTAATGTGGAACCAAATTGAATTGAAAGGACGGCACTCACTTTTAATAGGTACTGCTTATAAGCCCAGACACTGTGATAAACAGTTTGTAAGTGAACTTGAGAATTAATTTGAGAAAATATGCAATAAAGGCAAGGAATACAATATAGTACTTTCAGGCGACTTCAATCAGCCTAATATTAATTGGGAAGACTCAACAATAGTGCAGGATCAATCGGCATCCAAGGATACAGCTGAACTACTACTGGGGGCTTTAATGGGTTTTGGACTGAACCAACAGGTTAATAAACCAACAAGAAGAGGTAACATTTTAGACTTGGTATTCACAAATCACACCAGTCTTGTTCAGGGTACTAAGGTGGAACTAGGCAGAAGCGACCATGACATAGTTATTGTTGACCTGGATCTGACAGCCAAGTGGAAACGACAACCTAGAAGGAAATACTACGTACGGCGGAAAGCAAACGAGGAACTGATCAATGCAGACCTGGATGCTTTACGGGGCCATTATCAATCTTAATGGGGAATGCTTCTATTCATGAGAAGTGGGACACTTTTGAAACTGAAATAATGCAGATCGGACTTCCGGTGGCTGCTATGAAGCAGTAAAGACAGCTGCACAGAGCTCTGCTCCCGACAAATCGTGTATAAACTCGGTTCCTACGCCAGGATCGACTTAAAAACTCTTACCGGGATTGCTGAACGTCGTGGGTACTGACGTCATCAGACGGTGCCGGTGGAATCGGGATTTAAAACGATTTTACCGGTAAAAATCAGATGAAAAAGGGAAGAGGTCAGAGAGGACCCAAGAAGACTACAATCAGTCTCCAGCTCCAGCTCCAAAAAGCTCTGAATGAGCTTGAAACCACTCCTGAATCCACTTTTGAAAGTTTGGAAGAGGAGCTGGAATCTCAACAACCAACAGTCGAAATGGCTGCAAGAGCTGAAACAAAAGAGTTAAAAAGAAAGGGAGAAAGTAACGAAAAGCTGGGAAGAATCG
Organism: Malacoraja senta; assembly: GCA_038087875.1. Lineage (NCBI taxonomy): Eukaryota > Metazoa > Chordata > Chondrichthyes > Rajiformes > Rajidae > Malacoraja > Malacoraja senta. The sequence continues at coordinate 155,364,845 of CM075978.1, read as the reverse complement.
GTAAGAGTTAATATTACTAAAGACATTACTAAAGATCTTCAGAAGCAATTTGCTAAAATGAATTCTACAATGCAGAATCATTTTTCTACAATGGAGGATCATCTCTCTAAGAAAATTGACACTAATTGTGGAGAATTAAAGGAACTTTACGTATCCCTGAACCAGCAGTTCAAAGATTTGGAGTCGAGGACTGCTAAGGAATTGGAAAGAATGCAGAGAGATTATAACAATAAACATGACTCCCTGCTGAAGCAATTAACAAAGACGGAAAAATTGATGGAAGAGATGGAGGGTGAAATGCAGCAGATGGGCCAGGAAATAACAGGTTTGAAAAAAGAACACAACGCGAATTGGGAGCTTACGAATAAACTGAATGAGAAATATCAAGATTTGGATGCCAGGTCAAGGAGGCCGAATTTGATAATAATAGGAGTTAAAGAGGAGGCAAAGCACGGCTCTCAAATGCGTGATTTTATCACTAATTTACTTGAAGATGTTTTCAAACTGCCAGAAAAACCAAAGATAGATGTGGCTCATCGTGTTGGTCGCTTCCAAAGAGGAGCGAATGCTCCACCACGTCAAATTATCGTAAAGTTCTTAGACATTTTGACTTTGGAAAATTTATTAAAGAAGATATCCTATGGAGAAAATCTTACATTTGCTGATAATATTGTTAGATTTTACAGAGACTAGCCTCGGGAAATACTGGCAAAAAGACGCCAGTTTAAAAGTGCAAGCAGTATTTTACAAGGACATTCTGAAGTTCGTTACGGCATTATCTACCCTGCTGAGCAACGTTCATTCACGGATCCGGATTCAGCTTGCAAATATGCCCAGGAGATTTTAAATAAAATTCAAGGAAAAACGGAATAATGAGACACTACGCCCGCTGAACTTGTTTTTTACTTTGTTTAGACGGTTCTCAGACAGACTTATCTGGCCAGAATGTGTTTTTTAATAACAGAGTCCTAACTTTATCTTGAACTGAAAAACTGAGGCTCAACAGATGGAATGTTCAAGGTCGCAGGCTCTGCGCCAAGTTTTTCAGTCCTGATAATTATTAGACTGTTCTTTTTTGAATTTAAAACAGTCTTGTTGGTCTGCCTTTGTCTCAGTACTATATGATCTATTATTTAGATATACAGCATATAACTAACTAACTAACTATATATACGCAATAAACTTAATTAACGCTAAAGGTTTAATGTATTATACTAACATGACTAACTATATAGTAGGAAGGATGGGGGAGGTTGGACAGATATTCTAAATACTAATTACGAATCAACTAACATACAGGCTAATGAAAAGTGTGATTAATGACGAGGTACTTTAACCCATAATAATTCTATTTTATTTTATTGTAAATCTTCTAGCTTTTCTTCTATTTTATTTTAAATTTTTTAGCTATTAATTGACCTGACATGATAATTTTGGTTATAAGTGGAGGAAACCGACTAATGTTGGATGATATTTTACTAGGGGGGCAAAGCCCAGTGCATAATTCCATCGACGGAGGTCAATTTAAAATTAATCTTAGCCACCATAGATGGCTTTTTTGTAAGATATCACTTTTTTGATAACTTACACTCACTTTTTTTGTTTATTCACTATTATGAGTTGTATGATTTAACAATCTTTATGAACACTTCATTTTATGTTTTTCTCTTTCCCTTAATTATGTTTAATAGTGTCAGGAGATGTAAAACTAGTGCAGAAATTATGAAGGACAACCCTGGACTCGGGATTTTGAAGTACTTGGCTGCATCACATGAATTATACATTCTGGTAAGAATAGCCAATGCTAGATAATAGTCGAATAAACACCGGAGGTCTCACTTTTTGTAGTTGGAACATTAGAGGTGCGAATGAGCCAATTAAGAGGGGTAAAATTCTGGCACAATTAAAATCATTAAACATTGATATTGCTTTCCTACAAGACATGCATTTGAAACAACAAACTCAGATCAAATTAAGGGCAAACTGGATAGGTCAAACCTACTACTCCGCATTCAACTCTAAAGCAAGAGGCACGGCCATTATAATTCGGAAAGGTATACCTTTTAAATTAAAGAAGTCCATATCTGATAAAGAGGGAAGATACGTTATAGTCACGGGAGAAATTTATAATACACCATTAACTATGATAAATATTTATGCGCCTAATTTTGATAACCCCCAATTTTTAAAGAAAATAGTAGATATAATTGCAGAGCATAATTATCAAAATATAATAATGGGGGGAGATTTTAATTGTGTTATAGACCCATATTTAGATAAATCAATAAAGGTAGGGAAGCGTCTTCTTAAAACTAAGACCTGTGAATTTTTAAATACTTATATAAAAAATAATAACATAACTGATGTTTGGAGAATAGCAGTTATATTCCAAACCCAATTGGAAGGGAATATTCGTTTTACTCGTCGGCTTATAAAACTTATTCACGAATTGACTATTTCTTATTGGATACAAAATTAATCCCGTATACGATTAAACCATCATATCATAATAGTATTATTTCCGATCATTCACTACTGACTTTTATACTTAAAATCGAGGGAATGCCGGGTATAAAATCTTTTTGGAGATTCAACGCACAAATATTAAATAACCCGCAGGGTTATGAGTATATAAAAGAACAAACAAAATTTTTTTTTGAGACAAATAAGAGGCCGGGTATTTCTGTATCACTATTATGGGAAACCTTTGAGGCATACATTCGCGGTGCTATAATCTCTTATCAAAGTTATAAAAATAAAGAAAATAAAAGAGAACTTCAGAGGATAGAACAGGAAATAAAATTACTAGAACTGGACAATGCAAGTGACCCAACCATAGATAAACATAACAAGATAACCTTATTGAAATATTAACTCAATAGAATATTATCGGGAAGAGTAATAAGACTATTCCAAATTACAAAACAGGCACACTTCGAATTTGGGGATAAGCCACATAAATTATTAGCGAGGCAACTGAAGCAACAAGAAAAGGAAAATACTATCACTAAAATTAAATCTGATAAGGGTGAGCTTCTAACATTACCAAAGGATATTAATAAAAGGTTTGCCCAATTTTATCATAATTTATACACAACTAAAATAAATACAGATGATAGTAAAATTACAATTTTTTTAGATATTTGCAACCTCCCTAAATTGGATAGTTTAGAACAAGAGGAATTAGGAGCACGGATTACTAGTGAAGAAATAAAATAAATAATAAACTCATTGAAAAATGGGAAGACCCCAGGACCAGATGGTTTTAGTAATGAATTTTATAAACGATTTCAGGAGTCACTTGTACCAAGATTACTCAACTTATAGACGCAGGCTTATACCGAAAATAAACTACCAGAAACTTTAGCAGAATCAACAATAACGCTTATACCAAAAAAAGATAAAGATTTAGATGAACCGGGTTCTTACAGAGCTATATCACTTCTAAATACGGATCAGAAAATCTTAGCAAAGATTCTAGCAAGAAGACTGAATAATTATATTAATAAATTGGTAAACCCGGATCAAACGGGATTTATACCCAAAAGACAATCATTTAATAACTTGAGAAGGCTTTTCAATATAATGTACTCTCACAAAGAGGACATTGAAGATATTTCAGTCGTTACGCTGGATGCAGAGAAGGCATTTGATCAGGAAGAATGGCAGTATTTATATAAGGTACTCCAAAAATTTAATACGGGAGAGAATTTTATTAGATGGGTTAAACTACTTTCTCACTACTTTCTCACTACTCTTTCAGGTAACCACTTTACCCACTTGTGCTGATGGTTTTTCACCTATTCCTTCTGATTCAACTCAACACTTCTTTCCTTTACTCTACTCCTGTCATGATATGCTTTTTGTTTCTCCTGGTTCTCTACTACTGTTTGAGCCAAGTTTGGTTTCAACAGTGAAAACATTGTTATTGGTTTTCTCTTCAAGAACAGTTCAGCTGGCGTTTGACCAGTAGTGGTGTGAGGTGTGTTTCAATATATAATCAGAAAGTTAGCCAGTTTGTGAGACAGAGACAACTGTCTTTTCTTTAGATTTGGATCCAGCAATTGTTTCACTAGTGTATGCTTCACAATTTGCACTGTGCGTTCTGCTGCTCCATTTGAAGCAGGATGGTATGGAGCTATTCTAGTGTGTTTTACACCATCCCCTTTCATGAATTGTGCAAACACTTGTGAACAGAATTGAGGTCCGTTATCAGACACAATTTCCTCTGGAAATCCATAGGACGCAAACAATCCTCGCAAAATGTCTATCGTTTTGCTGGATGTCGTTTTGTTCATCGGAAACACCTCAACCCACTTGGAGTGACTATCAATCACAATGAACAATTGTTGTCCATCTAACTCTGCAAAGTCAACGTGTAATCTTTGCCACACTTTAGCCGGCCATTTCCATGGCTGTAGCGGTACTGTTGGTGGATTCTTTCCAACTGCTTGACATGTGCTACACTGTTTCACTGTTTGTTCTATGTCCTTATCGAGACCAGGCCACCACTTCTAGCTAGACTCTTTGTTAGACACATTCCCAAATGCTGATCATGAAGATCTCCTAGCAATTTTACTCCGTATCTTTCAGGGATTACAACTTTCGCTTCCCACATGACACACTCTTGGTCTACTGAGAGTTCATTCCTACGTACAAAGAATGGTTTCAGTTCTGCCTCTGAATCCGGCAATTCGTTTGGCCATCCATTTGTAACATACTCCTGCACTCTTGACAAAAGTCTGTCAGTGCGAGTAGCCTGCCGAATGTCCCCTGATGTGATAGGTAACTCATCTACATGAGAGAAATATAACATGTCCTCTGTGTTTGGGGTAACCTCCGATTCCAAAGGTAATCTAGACATGGCATCAGCATTGCTGTGCTCTGCTGCCTTACGATACTGAATATCATACTTGTATGCAGACAATATCAATGCCCATCTTTGCATTCCGGCTGTTGCCAGAGTTGGTATGTGTGCTTTTGGATTTAGGATCACTGTCAATGGCTGGTGATGTGTCTCGATTACAAACCTTCTACCATACAAGTATTTGTGAAACCTCCTAACGCCAAAAATCAATGCAAGAGCCTCTCGCTCGATTTGCGCAAAATGTCTCTCACTGGCATTGAGTGTTCTAGATGCAAATGCTATTGGCCTCTCCTCTCCATTTTCTAGCACATGAGAGATCACAGCACCAACATCATATGGTGAAGCATCACATGGTAACTTCATTGGATTACTGACATCGTAATGAACAAGCATTGTATTCTCTGCCAACTGAGCTTTACATGACTTGAAAGCTTGGTCACATTCACGTGTCCACTTCCATGGTACATATTTTCTCAAAAGCTCGTTCAAGGGATGTAAACAGGTGGACAGCTTTGTCATGAACTTCCCATAATAATGCATTAATCCTAAAAAGGATCAGATCTCAGAGATGTTTCTGGGAGTGGGCGCATTCTTGATCGCATTAACTTTACCCTTGGTGGGGTGTGGACCATCCTTGTCTATCTTATGACCCAAGTACTCTACCGAGTTCTGAAAGAACTCACACTTCTGTGCCTTCACTTTTACACTGTGTGTTTCAAGGCGTTTGAGTACCTCTTCCAACCTTTCATCATGTGTCTGCCTGTCCGGGGCTGAGATGAGGATGTCTAGAATTTGTGTCATCACCCCTTGAAAAATCCCTGGGGCTGATGAAATGCCAAATAGGAGCCTATTGTACTGAAACAATCCCAAATGCGTGTTGATAGTTGTAGATGGTTTATGCATGTAACCAATCACATAGCTACATCACCACTACTAACCCCGCCTTAGGTATCATTTATAATAACGCCTGCTTCTCCTTCTGCGCAGTACAGTAGCAGACTGGAGTCAGTGACTACTCATGTATCGTTTAACTCTGTATCCTGATTAAAGACTATTATAAAGTTACACGTGTGTAATGATCTATTTACATGGTGTCAGCTAGAGACAACTCGCGTCTCCTGTTTACCGGTTTTTATTTCTTTTGATACGTTTTTATTTTCATTTTGACAATGGCTTCCTCTTGCTGAAAGCCTGCTCAGCTCATCTTCGATTCGGACATCGCGGAGCGCTGGGCTACGTTCGAACTGGACTACCACCACTACATGACTATTGCACATCGGAACGAGCCCGATGAAGTCAAAGCCTCTCTACTTCTCAACCTTGCCGGCCCCGACGCCATGAGAAGAGCCAGGACCTTCAGTTACGCCCCAGCGGTCCTGGGTGCCAACAATCAGGTACTGGTACCCATGGAAACTGCCGACGACCCGCATGTCCTGCTACGCAAGTTCGGGGAGATTTGTGACCTGCCCTCTAATCGTATTTTAGAAAGGGCGCGATTCTTTACTCGCAAGCAGTTGCCCGATGAGCCTGTTGAGCGCTTCATCGCTGATTTACGTTACCTAGCCCAGAGGTGCCGGTTCGAAGCTATGACAGACCAGCTAACTAGAGACATTTTGGTGACAGGGATGCTCGATCAGAAACTGAGATCAGAGCTCCTCCGTGAACCCGATCTGACCTTAAATGAAGCCATGCACGCCTGCAGAATGGCTGAGGTCATTGACCCGCCAGACAGTCAGCGTGATTCGGACTCTAAATCTATCAACCTGACTGGGTTCAATAGACCGCGACCTCGAACGGATAACACAAAATTTGTGCCTTGGGCCAGCCCTGCATCTGGCGGTGAACCCCCCGAATGCCCGAACTGTAACTATATGCATCACAGGCAGTCGCCATGCCCTGCCTACGGTAAAGCCTGCAACTATTGCAAGAAGTTAAACCATTTCTCTGCTGCCTGTCGTTCTCGTGGGAAGGTGCCACAAGCTTCCAGACCTAACCTAAACATGCTGATGGAAGCTGATAACATGTATGGTTCTCCGTCCTTGCTCGACGCTGTCCACGCTGACGATCCAATTATTTCGCAAGGGGGGGCAAGTGTGTACTCACTCCTTCATGCACCTGGCCGGCTACCCGATCCAGCTGTTCTGATAACTGTCAACAATTCCGACTTTCACGCTAAGCTCGACACTGGGGCGAAGGTGAATGTATTGTCAATAAGCCTTTTCAAGAAGATAAGGAATAATGAGCTACTGACTGCAGACCGATCCACTCCGCATGCTTACGGGGGTGAGGTGCTGAGACCGCTGGGAAAAGCCACTTTCACTTGTGTGCTGAAAAAGACAACGCGTGCCTTGACTTTTTATGTTTTGAACTCTGACTGTGTGACTCTGTTGGGCAACCAGGCATCCCAGGATCGGGGACTGGTGTCGTTCGACAGAACGGTCCACAAGGTGATGATATCGGTGGACCCGGTAAAGGAATACCCAGACCTGTTTAATGATGAACTGGGCAAGCTGCCTATTACCTACAAAATTGCTATCGATCCAAAGGTGTCACCTGTTATTCGTGCACCGCACAGGGTGTCTCACGCCATGAAGGACAAAGTCGAGTCCATGTTGAATGACATGGTCACCATGGCGGTGCTAGAAGCGGTCAGTGAGCCCACCGAGTGGGTGTCCACCATGGTTGCCACATTAAAAAAGGACAAGAATGAAATTTGTGTGTGTATCAACCCTAAAGACTTGAACCTTGCCATCAGGCGCCCCCACTACCCCATGAGGACAGTTGAGGATGTTGCAGCTCAGGTCGGACAGGCCACCGTCTTCTCTGTCCTCGACGGAAAGAGCTCGTTTTGGCAGATACCGCTGGACAAGGGGTCTTCGGATCTGACCACGTTTTCGACACCGTTCGGCAGATTCAAGTTCCTGCGAATGCCATTCGGTATCAACTCTGCCAGCGAGGTGTTCCAGAGGACTATGGAACAGCTGTTTGCTGGCCTGCTGTGCGCCATCATTGTTGATGACATCCTGGTCTAGGAGAAAGACGTGGTGGAGCACGACCAGAATCTACGATGTGTCCTGGAGCGGGCACGACAGATCAACCTCAAACTCAACCCCAAGAAGTGCAGATTCCGGGTATCCGAGGTCACTTACGTTGGCCATGTCTTCACTCCCGCCGGACTCAAGCCTGATCCTTTGAAAGCTGCCGCTATCACTGAGATGCCGGCCCCCACCGACGTGCTCAGTCTACAGCGTTTCCTGGGTATGGTGAACTATCTTGGGAAATTTATTCCCACCCTCAGCGAACTGAGCTCGTCCCTGCGACAACTGACTAGAAAAGACACCGCCTGGTCCTGGTTCCCGCAGCACCAGCAGGCTTTTGATGCTTTAAAGTCTAAGCTGGTCAGCACTCCTACTAATGTTTTTCGACCTGAAGTGCCCCATCACCGTCACCTGTGAAGCCTCGCGATTCGGGCTCGGTGCAGCCTGCCTACAGTCCTCAGCAGATGGCTCTCTGTTCCCTGTCTCCTATGCCTCCCGTACCATGAACGACACCGAACAGCGCTACTCACAGATCGAAAAGGAGCTGCTTGCCGTCGTTTTCGCCTGCTGTAAGTTCAAGGACTTTCTTTTCGGGAATTCTTTCACGGTTGAGACTGACCACCAACCATTGGTGACCATCCTGAATAAGCCGATCCATGTCGCACCTGCCAGGCTGCACGTATGATGATGCAGCTCCAGCGTTTCGACTTCACCATTGTCTACAAAAAGGGTACTGAAATGCACGTTGCGGACACCCTCTCTCGCGCACCTCGCGCTACCTGTGATCGACACCCCTACGAACGGGAAGACCTTCTGGTGCTCGGTGTTGACTTTGTCCCCACTAAGCAGCTTCAGTGCCTAGCCGAGCATACTGCCGCCGACCCCGCTCTGCAGCGACTTTCTTCAGTGATAAAAGGGGGTTGGCCGCGCCAGCACGCCCGCAGAGACACAGCCTTTTTTCCTTGTTCGCGACGAACTGGTCATCCAAGATGGCGTTATTGTCAAGGGCCACAAGGTCGTGATCCCCTCCTCCCTGTATGACAAGTACTACAGCGTGGCCCACAGCGGGCACCCGGGCGTTGATGCCACGATCGCCCACGCACAATGCCAATTCTACTGGCCTGGAATGGCTAAGTACATTCGGGACTGTGTCTCGTCTTGCTCTACCTGCAACAGCCTTGCTCCCCACCAGCAAAGACAGCCCCTTTTGCAACAACCTGCGCCTGCCCTGGCCTGGACCTCGGTGGCCGCCGACATTTTCGAGTGGCGTGGTAAACACTACCTTGTCCTGGCTGACTCGTACTCGAACTGGTTCGAGGTTGACGTTCTGACCTCCCTCATGTCCGAGATGGTCATCCGTAAGCTGAGGAAACATTTTTCCAATTTCGGCTCGCCTGTCCGTCTGCAGACCGACAACGGCAGGCAGTTTACAAGCCAGGAGTTCAAGAACTTTGCCAACAAATGGAACTTCCTCCACTTCACGAGCAGCCCTGAGTACCCGCAGAGTAACGGGCTTGCTGAGCCAAACTGCTGATGGAGCAAGCGCGCCTGGCGAATTCCGACTTTTACCTAGACCTCCTGAACCTAAGGAACATTTCCAGGGACGCATCCCTGGGCTCACCTGCTCAGCGGCTGATGTCCAGAACGACAAGACCACCGATTCCGATTGCTCAACACAAGCTGCTGCCTAGAGTGATGGAGCCTGCCTCCGTCCAGACGCGCATTCAGGTTAAGCACGACATCCAAAGACAGTCACATGACAAATCGTGCAAACCACTCAAGCCTCTGCTGCCTGGACAGGCCATTCGTCTACATACTGCTAGCGGATATTCCCGTCTGGCCACTGTGGTTGGCATTGCCGACGTGCCTCGTTCGTACCTTGTGGACTTTGAAGGGACTGTTTACCGCAGGAGTCGTCAGCACCTGCTTGCAGTACAGGAGCCGCTCCTGCCGGCAGCTGGACCTTACGCTCCGCCGCTGCAGTTCCAGCCGTCCGCTGCTGATCCCGTTGCCGGCCCCTGCATGTCTCAGTTCCCTCGCGTGTTTTGTTCGCCACCGCGTGGGACGCCCGTTGCTAACCGTCGTGCCACCCCTCCTGCACGTTTGTCCCCCCTGCCGCTTTCTGTTTCCCCTTCGGCTCCGGGTCTTTCTGGTGAGGGGGGGAAGGGTTGGTCCGTACGCGCTCGGGCCGTGTCACCAAGCCACCACGGTATGGTGATTTTGTTTAATTCGTTGCCATGGTTATCCAACATGTTTCTTCTTCTAAGGGGAAGGATGTAGATGGTTTATGCATGTAACCAATCACATAGCTACCTCACCACTACTAACCCCGCCTTAGGTATCATTTATAATAACGCCTGCTTCTCCTTCTGCGCAGTACAGTAGCAGACTGGAGTCAGTGACTACTCATGTATCGTTTAACTCTGTATCCTGATTAAGACTATTATAAAGTTACACGTGTGTAATGATCTATTTACAATAGTCAACTTGGATTTAGATTCGTCATCTACACCTAACTGTAAGTAGGCATTGTGAAGACTTGGCCACCTGTGAGGGTGCTAAACAAATCCTCTGCCGTTGGTAGGGTATCTGGTATACTACCTACAAGTACCTGGTTTACCTTATATCCCCACAAAATCTAATACTACCATCAGGTGTAGGTACAACTACAATGGGTGTTGCCCATTCACTTCTTTCTACCTTACTGATAATGTTCTCAGCTTCAAGTCTTTTCAATTCTTTCTCAACCTTGTCCTTAAGTGCATATGGCATGGCCCGGGGTTTGCAATGCACTGGTGTCGCATCCTGCTTCACGCAGACGTTCGCCTTGTACCCCTTGACTGGCTCTCCCTGGTCACTGAACACCTTTGGATGTTGCTTGATTACATCCTCCGGACACTTGAATTCTTCGCGAACGAGGAATATCTCGTTCCAGTTTAGCTTCAAGATCTGCAAGCAATTTCTACCTAGCAAAGCAGGCTTATCACCCTTTACAACTACGAGAGGCAGCTCCGCCTGTTGCTCCTTATACCTAACTTGTACCTGTACACGTCCTAACACTGGAATCTTCTCTCCAGAGTAACCATGTTGCTCGATTCGCTTCGCTTCTCCCGATACACAGATTCTGGAATCACGCTCACAGATGCTCCTGTGTCGACTTCCATGAGGAAATGAGCTCCATTCAACTGGACTTGCACGAACACATTCTTTGTCTTCCGGTTTACTAGCTCATTGCTGCAGATGGTGTACATGTCGAGAGGCTCTTCCTCTGCCTGCAGTTGATCCACAGAATGCAGCTTACTTGTTGTTGAACCTTTTTTCTGCTTAGCCTTGCGTCAAGCCTTCGCTAGATGTCCCGTCTTGTGACATGAGTAACACTCCGGCCGTGGAAGAACGGACAAGGCTGTGCCAGATGTGAGCCCAAACAGCGATAGCATGACTTTGCAGTAGTCTTGCCACCCTTCCATGGATAACGATTCCCTGACGTCTTTGTTCGACTTATCCGTCTTTGGTTTGCTGGACTGCAGCTTGTTCAACTCTTCCGCTGGTTATCTAGAAGTTGTCCTGACTTCTCTAGAACCCCTCTCTGCCATATCCATTGACAGAGCAATTTTACAAGCTGTTTCAAATGTCATCAGCTTACTTCGGATCCGCTCACTTCTCAGTCCACACACAAAACTTTCTCTTAACGTCCGATTCTTGGAAACTTCCAAAATTTACAAATGAATTGATAACCTCATGAGTGCCACAATAAAATGACTAATGTCCTCCT
>CM075978.1:155258449-155352968 GCA_038087875.1 Malacoraja senta | reverse complement strand
ATTGTGAGTTCTTGTGAGAATATTATTTGGACACTAAGGCTATTTAAAATGTTAACCTTTTCTTAAGAAATTGATAGATGTTTAGATCTAGTAATTGAATTTTGTAATTAGGTAACTAACTAATTATATGCTTTAATTTCAGAACATCCAAGTAAGATTTTCATATTTGTTTCAGAATGCTTCAATCTATAATAACTGAAAATTTCATTCACTTCTCTTAATTTTTAAGAAAGTTATGGGCTTTTGACTGTCCTTGATCACAGCTTTTGAGTTAAGTCAATGGAAAAGCAATAGGGAACAAGATGCTAATTTCCGAGTATGAAAATGGCCATAACTTTTTTAATACTGAAGATATGAAAGTGAATTAGGTGTCAAATTAAACTTCTTTTATGCTTTATCTGATGGGATAAATTGCAGACTTGATTTTTAAAATCTCAAAATGTTGTAACATTGCTACAGACAGCATCTCTGAAAGACAATGTTACAGGTCAAGACCTTTCTTCAGGCTGATTGTAGTAGAGGGGAGAAAGCTGGAAAAAAGGTGGGCTTGGGACAAACCTGGCAAGGTAGATACAGGTGAGGGAGGACTTTTTCTTGGCAGATGGACGAGCAAAGGCAAGAGATGAAAAAGGGGACAAAATGGTGTCAGATGAGAGGAATTAAATTGAAAGCCAGTGTGAGGGATATAGGGGGAAGGGGACATGGGGAGGGGAGAGCAATGGAAGCACACCTGGGTGGGTGGTGCACAGGCAACAGATGTGGGGGGGGGGGGAAGAGAGAAGAGAAGTAAAGGAGGACTGAAATATAAAGCCAGAGGGAGATATACAAACTTAAATGGTGCTGGACCTGCAGGTTATCTGGGCAGTCGGACAGCATTCTATTAATACATCAACACACTTTAAATGAACATATTTTTAGATGTTACATAATTCCAACAGTCCCTTGTCTTCAATAAGCAGATTTTCATATTTTCAATTTGCTGTTTTGTCATTTACTGTATTGACACTCTCTCCTCTATTTTTACCATGGGGAAAGACATGAAGATTGGGGATCGTGCAAAAGTGAATGAAGATATCTTGAGCGCAGTCCATATAACAGTCGAAAAGGGGCTGCATGTCCTAAAATGTATGAAGGTAGATAAACCTCCTGGGCCTGATCAGATATATCAAAGAACCGTATGAGAAGTTGGAGAAGAAATTGCAAGTGTCCTGGCTATGATATATCAAGAATCATACAGCGAGGAAACAGGTCCTTCAGCCCAACTTGCATATGCTGACCAACATGCCCCATCTACACTCGTCCCACATACCTGCATTTGGCTCATATCCTTCCAATCCTATCCTATTCATGTTCCTGTCCAAATGTATTTTTTATATGAGATATATTAATCACGGGTCACACTACCACAGGGATAGAGTGTGTTGGCGTTCATCGAGACCTGGCTGTGTGAGTCGACCCAGGACAATGCTTCTGTACTAACCAGGACTGGTGCAGCAACATCACGGTAATGTCTAACTTCTGTTCTCTTAATCTGGAATGTATCTATACTATTACTAAAAGTCTTATCTTGACCACTTCCTGTCTACATTGTAAATACATTTTAGAAAAAACACTACCCTATATCGCTCTGTTTTTTTACCATCTTACTCACCATCCTTCTCTCCTCCAACTGCCCCAAGGTTTTTTCCGATCGGTGAAATAATAAAAAAGTTATGAATCTTTTAAAAATCGTGAGATCAGCAGATTGGTCTTCTCGCCTGTCAGTCACCATGATGAAGATAATGCCCTTCCGGGGGGCCAGGAGAATAACGCCCTGGAGGCCGGATGTAAGTCAGTCACCCCGGAAGACCGTGAGTGAGAGTTGAGTCCAGAACTGTGAGTCTACGCTGTGAGTGAACTGAACTGTGAGTCTGCACTGCACTGCATGAACTGAATTGAAGGGTCGGTCTGCGCTGTGCTGCTGGAACTGAATTGAAGGGTTGGTCTGCGCCGTGGTGCTTCAACTGAATCAAAGGGTTGGTCTGCGCGTGCTGCTTGAACTGAATTGACGGGTTGGTCTGCGCTGTGCTGCTTGAACTGAATTGAAGGGTTGGTCTGCACCGTGCTGCTTGAACTGAATTGAAGGGTTGGTCTGCAATGTGCTGCTTGAACTGAATCGAAAGGTTGGTCTGCACTGTGCTGCTGAACTGAATTGAAGGGTTGGTCTGCACTGTGCTGCTGAACTGAATTGAAGGGTTGGTCTGGATTCTGCTGCTTGAACTGAATTGAAGGGTTGGTCTGCACTGTGCTGCTTGAACTGAATTGAAGGGTTGGTATGCATTGTGCTGCTTGAACCGAATGTCATGCTCATTCCGGAAGTCCCGCTCACTGCGGAAGTCCAGCTCGGGGTAGAAGCCGCGCTCAACCGCATGAGTAGATTCAAGAGAGTTTTACTGTCGTATATATGTTGTGTGTGAGTGTGTGATGGATGGTGTGTGTGTGTGTGTGTGTGAGATGGTGTGTGTGTGAGGGTGTGTGTGTGAGCTGGTGGGTGTGTGATGGTGTGTGTGTGTGTGTGAGATGGAGTGTGTGTGTCTGTGAGATGGAGTGTGTGTGCGTGATGGAGGGTGTGTGTGTGATGGAGGGTGTGTGTGTGTGAGCCCACCAGCCGTGAGTGAGTCAACTGCCAGCCCACTAGTCGTGAGTGAGTCATCTGCCAGCCCACCAGCCATGAGTGAGTCAGCTGCCAGCCCACCAGCCATGAGTGACGGAGCTGCCAGCTCACCAGGCCGAGTGACTGAGCTGCCAGCCCACCAGGCCCTTGTGACTGAGCTGCCAGCCCAAGAATCCATTCGGCACACAATGTCCATACTAGCCCTCTGGAAACCAGTCCCTTCGGCCCACAACACCATTACTAGTGCTCTAGAAAGCCCACCCCCCCCCTCACCCCCAATATTGGAATTGGTGGCGAGGTGGAATATTGTGTTGGGTGACCAGGTCGTATATTGTAAAAGTTATCGAGGTTTAAATATCTTAATTAAGTATCTGCGTGCGCAGATTCCTGCAGTCAGCGCCATGCAGATTGGTCTCTTCTCCTGTCAGTCAATGCCACGGCCGGGATGGCGACGCCCCTTCCTGCCCCACCGGCGGCGGCCTGTCCCACTTCACTCACAAACTCCTCTCTCCCCTCCTCACAGAAACCTGTCTATCGTCTCCCCCATCACCGGCGGCGGCCGCGGGGGGGGGGGTTCAGTGGAGGCCCAGTGGAGGCCCTGGTCCTGTCTCTCTCTCCCTCATCACACACCCCTCTCCCCCGCCCGCCCTCTGCGGCAATGGCGGTCCTGTCTACCCGTCCCCCCGGGTCTGTCTCCTCTGCCACCACCGTGACGGTAACTCACCCTCACGGCCTTCTCGGAGATCTTCTCCACCAGCTCATCGAAACTCATGGTGCCACCATGACAAACACTGACTCTATGCCCCGCCCCACCCCCCCGGCATTGGCAGCGAGCAGGCAGGCGGGTGGGCAGGGAAGGGACGGGCCAAGCGGCAGCAGCAGGCTGTCGGACAGGACGGGGACGGGCCGAGCGGCGGCTGAGCTGGAGTGGGCAGAGGGAAGGAGGGAGAGTCGGGTTGCATGGTGGCGGAGCTGTTTGCGCGGAGTTTGAGCAACTCACACACACACACACAGCACGATGCAAACTAGTCCAATCATCAAGTTAACGGGATCTAAACCACAGCTAACAATGAATGACCTGTGGAGGAAGGAACTGCTGATGCTACTTTTTATGGATGGAGGGAGTGACTGAGGGTAGGGGAAAGGAGAGGGAGGGAGAGGTGAGGGAGGGATTGGGGGAGGGGAGGAGGAGAGGGGAAAAGATCCTGGGAACGTGAGGAGGGATAGTGGGGGGATTGAGGGAGAGGAAGGGGTAGGGGAGGTGAGGAGAGTGGGGGACGAGGGGGAATAGAGGGAGAGGAGGGCAGCGGGGGAGGTCAGGAGAGATAGTGGGGGGGATAGGTGGAGGTTCTTCTTCTTCTTGCGTATGCCGTGCACAGCCTAAAGTTGTAGGACAACTTGTTCTATTTGATCTTATTTGATTGTGCACGCTGGGTTGTTTGCATTCGTCGAAACAGGGCGGACCACGTGAAGGTTGAAATCTTCTACCCCAGGGGGAGGTGAGGAGTGGGGATAGAGGGATAGGAGGGGGGTAGGGAAGGGAGAGGAGTTATGGAGGGAGGGAGGGAGGCAGTGACTGAGGGTAGGGGAAAGGAGAGGGAGGGAGAGGTGAGGGAGGGATTGGGGGAGGAGAAGAGGAGAGGGGAAAGAAGAGGGTGAAGAGGAGGGGGAGGGAGTGCTGGGGGATGAGGGGAAATGAGCCGTGCCTGCACAGTTGGGGGCTATGCGTGAGTGGTGCAATATTACGTTGGGAGGACGGGTTGCATTGGGGGAACAGGTGAGTGGTGGAATATTGCATTGGGGAACGGGTTGCGTTGGAGGACCAGGCCTCCTGTGTGACAGGGACCCAGTCTAGTCTTTTTTTAATAAATTGCAAACCCTTTTATTCTCCGTGGGAATTTACCTCTGATTCTTGCTGGAGTTTACATCCCCCCCAAGCCTGCATACGTGAGCGGCTGGGCTTGTATACTCTGGAATTTAGAAGGATGAGTGGGGATCTTATTGAAACATATAAGATTATTAAGGGTTTGGACATGCTAGAGGTAGGAAACATGTTCCCGATTGTAGCGGCAGATTTTCATATCTTTCGGGAAATTAACTCTCTAGCCGCTAAATGGATGAGCAGGGATAAGGGGAATATCTTCGAAACGCATGTGAGCTGGCTCACAGAGACGTTCAGAGCTTCTTCTCAGATAAGTCTTCAAAAACACAGTCCTTTGATTAATAAATGCTTTATGGTTGATAGAAAACAGTAAGATACATCCAAGTTTCTTCCGACGTTACTGGAATCTTCATCGAACTCCAACTTATTACTTTAAACATTGGAAAACTCCTCGTGTCTCCGTAACACCGGGATGATCTCCTTTATGGCTCGCATGATCTCGCATGGTCAAAGGGTTAACCTTCTCCCTGCGCTCTCCAAACTACACTAAAAACTAAACTTCTGCGCAAGTATCTTAGCTCCAAACATGCCCAAAAACACGTCATAAATCCCACCTACAATATAACGGGCAGTCTAAAATTTAAAGGCACATGCCATCATCAATGACATGCAAAACAGGCCAAATGGCCATTACATACTGGCCCCTAATTGTTCTGAGTATATAACGAGGCAATTACTAATATACATTAAAAAAGTGGCCATAAAGGCTTAACATATCAAAAGCAAAAGGTCAGTGGCTCCTCGTCGGGAAATTGAACCCCGGTCTACCACATGACAAGCGGGGATATTAAGCACTAAACTAACGAGGAAAAAATAGCATGCCCTATATATCCGCAATCAGAATTCTTCATCGACTCTTCCATCTTCCAGCAATGATACAAAATTTTGAGATTTAAAAAATAAAGTCTGCAATTTATCCCATCAGATAAAGCATAAAAATAAGTTTAATTTGACACCTAATTCACTTTCATATCTTCAGTATTAAAAAGGTTATGGCCATTTTCATATTCGGAACTTAGCATCTTGTTCCCTATTGCTTTTCCATTGACTTAACACAAAAGCTGTGATCGAGGACAGTCAAAAGCCCATAACTTTCTTAAAAATTAAGAGAACTGAAAGAAATTTTCAGTTATTATAGATTGAAGCATTCTGAAACAAATATGAAACAATCTTACTTAGATGACATGAAATTAAAGCATATAATTAGTTAGTTACCTAATTGTAGCTAATTACAAAATTCAATTACTAGATCTAAACATCTATCAATTTCTTAAGAATAGATTAACATTTTTAAATAGCCTAAGTGTCCAAATAACATTCACACAAGAATTCACAATATAACATAATTTTAAAATCTCATTGTCATGAATTTACAGGCCAAATGGAAGGAATTGAATGTTTTAATGTGGGGGGGGTAAGGGGGAAACTATTTTCTAGGTCCCTACCTGGTCGGTGAGGCAGCTTTTTCTCCGGGCTGCCCCGTCGACCCGTCCTTGCGGCCTACCAATGGGCCTGGAGCGGCGTTTCCTGGCGGGGACTGCCCAGCACCTTCAGCTTCGGTGGCGGCATAGCGCTGGAGCGCTATCACGGAGCGGAGCGGGCGATGCCTTGCCTGGGTCGCCGCGCTGGATCGACGTGCTGGAGCTCCGGTGAGCTGTGACCACCGAGGTCAACACCTCCGGGCTGCGGGACTGCGGAGCGGCCAGCCGCGGGTGGCGGCGCCGACTCTATCTTCGACTTCAACATCGGAAGCCTGGGAGCTCCAAACCGGCGCGGCCTTGTCGGCTTCGGAAGCCGCGGCCTCCGGTCAGGAATGCGGCCGCTCCAGGTGGCCTAGCTGCTGAGAGGACTCTCCCGACACCGGGGCAACAGCACCCGGTGAGAACGGCCAGGAACATCGGGCCTCCGTAGAGGCAATAGCGGAGGCCTCAATAGGCCTGACTTTGGGAGAACTGGGGATGGGGACTGGACATTGTGCCTTCCCCCACAGTGGTAACCATTGTGGGGGGATGGTTTTTGTGTGTAGTGTCTATTTTAGTCTGTGTCCAAGATGGCGGTCGGAAGGGAGAGTGGACGCTGGCGCGGTTTAGCTGCCGCTGCTCTCTCTTCACATAGTGTTTCTGATTTTTTTGTCTTTGGATCGAATTCTGTCTTTAATTTGTGTATTGGTGATGTCTTTATAATTTATTTTACTCCGATTATATGTTTCTTACTTGTTAAATTCTGTAAGGTGTCCTTGAGACTTTGGTATAAGGCGCCCATAAATAAAATTTATTATTATTATTATTATTATCCATGAACTTCAACTCTTCATTCGACATCTCTTCAGATTCATTGCTGGTACTTTCATTAAAGTCATGATTGTATGGCTTCATCACCGGCTTTTCTAATTTATCAGTAAACATTTGATTAACAGCAATGGCAGGACAGTTCTTCCGATTTCCGATTTTGTGGTTCCTTTTCAAGGAGCCATAGATAACCCATCCAAGTCGGGTTTTCGTCGCATACGGTCCATCGCCTTGGCTCCTAACAATCTGTATAGGTTCCAAAGCCTTCGAAACATTCATTCCGATAAGTAGATCAACACTAGAATTTATTTCAGATATCTTGACCTCCTTCACGTAAGGCCATTGCTTCAAGTCTTCATGTCTTGGTATATTTTGACGACCAACAGGCATGGTTCCATGCGTAAACACTTCAGATATCGGTATAAAACTATCTTCATCCAAACTGGATATCTCCATACTCGTAATGTAATGACTCCTGCTCTCTTTATCTTTAGTCATGGTACGTAATCGAATCTTAGTCTCTTCTGTGATGTTCAATCTTCTTGACAGGTTTTCTGTGCAAAAGGTAGTCAAACTTCCATGATCCAGAAAAGCATATGTTTGCAACACTGTATTCGTTTTGCTATTCCTTACGTGTACTGGTAAGATAGAAAAATTACAAGCTTCAACCTCGGCCCCAATATGAGCAGTTACTTGAGGCGAGGTGATAGCATTTCTAGTAGTTGGCTTCTTCTTCTGTTCTGTTTGCTCCGGTTCATCCTCTTCTATTTGCTCTGGTAGCTCATCATCCGTTTGTTCCTTCTTCTTCCCAATGCTCTGGTAGCTCTTCTTCAGTGTGAAGTGCTTCAGGATGATATTGCTTGCACTCATAACAAATTATAGGACTCTTACAGTCTCTCACCACATGTCCTTTTTTCAAACATCCAAAACAGATTCCCTTCTCTTTCAAGAAATCCATCTTGTCTTCATATTCTTTCATCTTGAATCTTCAACACCATCTTATGTTGTGACCAACTTCATCACATAACAAACAAAATACTATTTGCTTGCTAGTAGGCACATTTCTTTTTCTTCCATCTGTCGTTTCCACAGGTATGGTCGTGATAGCAAAATTATTTCTCATAGGTTCTGATCTTTCTTCAATTTTCGTAAAGGTAGAAACTTTGTTAGTTGCAATCGGTTTGTAATCTTCAATAGTTCAGTAGTGGTTCTAACATGTTCCGTACTTCCCGTCCAAGAATTCCACCAGGTCTGGTAGCCTGGCTACTTGGTTCCTCTCATTTCTTATTTTGCCTGCTTCGTCTCTCCACTTTTCTCTCAGTCTTCTGGGCAACTTGCTCATAATGATTCTAGTATTACTTGGAAGATTCATTTCCTCCATGTGGCTGAGATTTATCATTGAGCTGCAACAATCTCTCAGAAATATTACATAATCACTCAATGTCTCCCCATCTTCCGGTTTGATTTCTTTCCAAGCATGGGCCTTCTCCATGTATGCGTTAGCAATCCTCTGTTCATCACCAAAACGTTCTTCAAGTAATTTTCTCGCCTTTTTATAGCCATGTTTGCCTTGCTCTTTCTGACAACTTTCTACAAGTACTTTAACACTTCCACTTGTGTACTTCATCAGAAATTGTAAACGCTCCTTTTCATCTGTAACTTTCGTTTCCAATATTTCTTCTAATGCCTTTACGAAGGCTTCATACTGCAAAGGATCTCCACCATATGAAGGAATTTCTAATGGTGGTAAAATGAGAGAGGTATTTTATCGAGTTATGATCTCGTTGAATTCAGTTTGCCTATTCAACAGTGCCAATAATCTATCCTGATAACTCTGGCTTGGCTCCACCTGTTGATAAACAGGCTTTTGTGGTTCAAATTGGCTTGCTCGAGCCTGTGCACCAGGTCTAAAAAAAGCATGGTTTGTCTCGAGCATCCACAGACGCTCCAATAGTAGTTGGTTTCGATGTAGCACTCATTTGCTTAGATGCAGTTTTACCCATCTTATTCTGTTCCAATGGGTTTTCAAAGCCTAGAAATCCGGTGGACCTCGATTGTGGAATTGATCCAACTGCTAATATAGTAGATATTATTTTCTGTATTAAATGTATCTTATATAATCTGTATTTAAAAGTAGTTTAAGAAGTGGGGCCATTCTCAGGTTACAGGCCATTTGGTCAGTCACAAACCACATGCTTTTTCTCAGGAGACATTCTGCAATACAAAGGGCTTAGCATTTACGACTGGCAATTGTTTACATTTAGATAGCACGGCATCTCTAGCAAGGCATCTCAGGATCTGGGAGCTACGTTTAATTATGCTCATGTTGGGTGGGGGGTATGTGACCTTTGTATGGTGGATTTATTTTGTTTATACAAACTGAGGGGACTAAGATGTTGAGAAAGAATAGTGTGGCTGGAAATGTGACAATCCTTAGATAATGTTGTCAGTATGATAGCAAAGTCGTAAAGAGGCCCATGGATGGGGTTGGAATGCCATCCCCCTAGAGATAACAAGAAAGGGGGAGGGAGTGTGAGATGGCCAAGGGACCATTATCGTTTGTCACCTGGGACAGTTTTACGACCCTTGCTATGCTGGCAAAATAGAAGGTATGTTTGCAGAGATAGAGTACATTCATACTTTAAAGTATATAATGTAAGATAATGTTAGTTTAAATACGATTTATAATGAGATAATATGGGAAATATATTGTGTTTTAGTTAGGATTGTAAATATTAGATCTTTGTGTTTGGATCTATAGTTTAAGAAGTTACATTCTTTCCCAAGATTATAGGTATAATGGGAACAAGGTCTTATATATATAAATTGGGCAACCACTGAATCACATGTAGCTTATTTTGAGGAGCGATCTTTGTGAATTGAGACCACTTTTCCTTTGATTTCACGTGGTTAAAATAAAGCATTTCAGAACAAAGGAAGAAGCCACGAGGCTAGCAAGGGGCCATAAAGGGGAGTCATGTGACTTATGACTGTGGTTATTGTGGCAAAGTACTGGAAAGAGGGGCATAAGAGGAAGCGAGTGAGTGGCTGGAAATAAGGGAATGCTGGCAAATGATTGGATATGGAGATAACAGGGGTGGGAGATGCAAATGTGAAAATAGTATAAAGAGTGATGATTGTTTGTAAAAGAGGGCTCCATGTGTTTTGATGATGTGGAGAACTCAAGCTTTTGTTTGCAAATAAAAGTTTAAACTTCTTGAAGAATTCTCCGCGTGATCTGAATTAATTTGAGTATTGAAAACCACAACACTAATTCACTTCGAGCAGTTTTTCTTCTTGGTCCAGAGCTCATGGACCTCGATGATCTACAGCTGCATCTTGACCCCTCACTTTCCAGTATCTCCTCCTTTGCTTTGGCCATCTTTGTGTCTATTTCCAGTTATTCCTTACGTCTTCTCAGCTTTTCATTCTGTCGCATCATCTCTTCTTGCTGTCGCGTCATCTCTTCTTGCTGTCGCTTCATCTGTCACGTCATCTGTTCTTGTTCTTCCTCAATCTCATGTTTCTTCTTCATGGCATCCGCCTCTATTGAGAGAGCAGCTAGCTCAGCTTTAGCTCCCAATCGAGCAGAAGCCCTCAAAACCGAACTGGCTGAAGAACCAGATTTATGTCTTGATCCTCATGAAGATATATTGGAGATATTATCTCGTCGTGTAATTTCATCTTCCATTCTGGCACCTTGTTGCTTCGCACTTCCAGCTACTAAGCTCGTAAGTTGTGACATCATTTCAGATAACCACTTCTCTGCCTTTTTCATGAAACCATTGAATATCTTCTTCTTGTCTTCATCCCACTGGGTGTGTCTTCTGCGTTCTTCCCCAGGCGGCTCTGAACACAGCAGTTTATCTTGTTTCTCGCCAACCTCCTGGTAGAGGTTCCATAGTTGGCTCATATTAGATTTCACCTTGATCACATTCTGTTCTGATTCCATTAGTTTCTTCTGTTTCTCAATTAATCTGGTAACCTGGTTCCATAATTCATTTTTCTCTTTCTCGGTTTCTCTCAAGCAGGCAGTATGTGTATTATCTGTTTCTTCTCGATACACGAGTTGTCTGTAGCTATCAATGGATTTGTTAACTTGCTCCCTTATCGAGTTTTCCTTTTTTGGGGTTTGTTTAAGTTGTCTAGCTAATCTTTCTTTACCACCACGTGGTTCTTCGGGCGTGGCACTTTCTTCATCTTCTGATTCATGATTTTAAAGAGGTCTTGGCAGATCGCCAAGTCTTTAAATTAATTGAACAGAGAGTTCTGCTAGTAGCTCTGGCTTTGTTTTGTCAACATTACCATCAAAACCATAACATACTGATAATGTAGAGAACACCTCAAACCCCTGGTGCATAAAGATGATGCTAATTCAAATGGAATGCGCTTATCACAAGATTGAAAACAATCCAAGGTCGGACTGGCTGGAATCTCCCCACTCCAGACAAATTGAAAAAACACTTTCTGACTTTGTTACATTTGCCGTTTAAAATTAAAGCATGCAGCTTCAAATACAAAGAATAATAATCGATTTCTACTCACAACTCCTGTGATATTGTCTTCAGATAAGTCTCGAAGCTGTTGATAGACCTCAAGGCCTCCTCTGGCCGAGATCTATTTTCTTCAGTTCCTCCTGGAACCCGTCCTCTGGCTAAGCCTCTCCGAGAATCTTAGCCATTCTTCTGTCCCAATCTCTGGGACTTGTTTCACCTCTGTAACAGAGGTCTCCTTCGACTTAATCTTCTGTCCCACTCCTTGGGACTGGTATTTAACCCCCCTGCCAGAGGTTCCCTTCGACTTAATGTAGCGCAGATTTTCATATCTTTTGGGAAATTAACTCCATAGCCGCTAAATGGATGAGCAGGGATAAGGGGAATATCTTCAATATGCATGCGAGCTGGCTCACAGAGACATTCAGAGCCTCTTCTCAGATAAGTCTTCAAAAACAGTCCTTTGATTAATAAATGCTTTATTTTTGATAGAAAGTCAGATACATCCAAGTTTCTTCCGACGTTACTGCAATCTTCATTGAACTCCAACTTATTATTTTAAACATTAGAAAACTCCTCGTGTCTCCGTAACACTGGCATGACCTCCTTTATGGCTCGCATGATCTTGCATGGTCAAAGGGTTAACCTTCTCCCTGCGCTCTCCAAACTGCACTAAAAACTAGACTTCTGCCAAGCATCTTAGCTCCAAACACGCCCAAAAACACGTCATAAATCCCACCCACAATATAACGGGCAGTCTAAAATTGTAAGGCACATGCCATCATTAACGACATGCAAAACAAGCCAAATGGCCATTACACCGATGTTGGGCGAGTCCAGAACCAGGGGCCACAGTTTAAGAATAAGAGGTAGGTCATTTAGAACAGAGTTGGGGAAAAACTTTTTCACACAGAGGGTTGTGAATCTGTGGAATTCTCTGCCTCAGAAGGCAGTGGAGGCGAATTCTCTGGATGCTTTCAAGAGAGAGTTAGATAGGACTCTTAAAGATAGCGGAGTCAGGGGATATGGGGAGAAGGCAGAAACGGGGTACTGATTGTGGATGATCAGCCATGATCACTGTGAATGGCGGTGCTGGCTCGAAGGGCCGAATTGGCCTATTCCTGCACCTATTGTCTATTGAGGAGCAAATGCAACTGGCTGACCAGATAATGAGAGTAGAGAGTGACTTCTCAGACTCCATGGTCATTGTTTTGGGGGATTTTAACAAGGCTAACGTCAGCCAAGAGCTTCCAAAATACAGACATCACGTTACCTGCCCCGCCAGAGGGGAGAGAACACTCGATCACTGTTACACTACAATCAGGAATGCATATCGCTCTGTTCCCCGTGCTGCTCTGGGACTCTCTGGTCATTGTCTATTTCACCTTATTTCGAACTACAGGCAGAAACTAAAATCTGCTAAGCCTGTGGTCAGAACAATCAAATAGGGGACAAACGAGGGCATTGAAAACCTACAGTCCTGCTTTGACTGCACTGATTGGAATGTGTTCAGGGAAGCAAACACAAGCCTCGATGAATATACAGACACCGTGACATCATATTTAAGAAGGAACTGCAGAAGCTGGAAAATCGAAGGTAGACAACAATGCTGGAGAAACTCAGCAGGTGCAGCAGCATCTATGGAGCAAAGGAAATAGGCAACGTTTCGGGCCGAAACCCTTCTTCAAAGTCTGAAGAAGGGTTTCGGCCCAAAACATGGCCTATTTCCTTCGCTCCATAGATGCTGCTGCACCCGCTGAGTTTCTCCAGCATTTTTGTCTACCGTGACATCATATGTCAGCTTTTGTGAGGACAGTTGCATTCCCACTAGGACCCGGATCTGGTTCAACAATGACAAGCCCTGGTTTACAGCTGAACTTAGTCAGCTCCGCCAGTCTAAAGATGAGGCCTACAGGAGCAGGGATGCTGACCTCTACAGGCAGGCCAAGTACAAGCTGAGAAGAGGAATCAGAGCTGCCAAGGAAAGGTACTTTCCTCAGGTACTACTCCTCAGAAGTTGAGGAGCAAGTTCTCAGCTAATGACTCTTCTTCAGTGTGGAAGGGCTTGCAAGAAATCAACAGCTACAAGTGGAAAACCCCCCGCTCCTTGGACAATTGTCAGCTGGCCAACGACCTGGACGAGTTCCACGGCAGGTTTGATAGACGGAAGCATAACCCCAGTAACCCCTCCCTCCCTCCCCCACCCACTCCTCCCCAATCACCACTTCACACCTACTTACAGCCTGACCCCAGTC
Source organism: Malacoraja senta (assembly GCA_038087875.1). Classification (NCBI taxonomy): domain Eukaryota; kingdom Metazoa; phylum Chordata; class Chondrichthyes; order Rajiformes; family Rajidae; genus Malacoraja; species Malacoraja senta. The sequence continues at coordinate 155,339,337 of CM075978.1, read as the reverse complement.
TGCAAAGACTGGGCCCTCATCCATTACCAACCCCCTCCTTGCTGCCCAACATCAGTCTGGCCACTTCTCCATCACTAACAATAGCAATTGAGGAGGTGGAAAAGCTATCTAGGAGACAAAAAAGCCGGAAATCTCCACGACCGTACAATGTTTCCCCCTTTACCCTCAAGTTCTGTGTCGAACAACTGGCACCGGTCTACACAGACATTTTCAATCGGTCCCTGCAAACCTGCACTGTCCCTGCCTGCTTCAAAGTCTCCATTATTGTTCCCGTACTCAAAAGGATTACTGGTCTTAATGACTACAGACCTGTCGCACTGACTTCTGTAAACATGAAGACCCTTGAAAGACTTGTGCTGGTCCACCTGAAAAATATCACACTGTTGCAGTTTGCATACCGGGCAAATAGATCAGTGGATTATGCAGTCAACCTAGGCCTGCACTTCATCCTCTAGCACCTAGACTGCCAGGGGACCTATGCAAGGATTTTGTTTGGTGATTTTAGCTCTGCATTCAACACCAGTGTGCCAGAGCTACTACACTCCAAACTCTCCCTGTTGACAGTGCCTGAACCCCTCTGGCAGTGGATCATCAACTTCCTGACAGACAGGAAGCAGCATGTGAGGCTGGGAAAGCACATCTCGGACCCGCAGACCCTCAGCATAGGAGCACCGCAGGGCTGTGTACTCTCCCCTCTCCTTTACCCTCTCTACACCAATGACTGCACCTCCACAGACTCCTCTGTCAAGTTTCTCAAGTTTGCGGACGACACAACCCTGATTGGACTGATCCAGGATGGGGAGGAATCTGCCTACAGATAGGAAGTGTCACAGCTGGCATCCTGGTGCCATCGCAATGACCTGGAGCTCAATGCTCTTAAGACGGTGGAATTGATTGTAGACTTTAGGAGAGCTCCCCCTCCCCTCCCCCCACTCACCATCAACAACACCATAGTCACATCTGTGGAGTCATTAAAGTTCCGTGGAACCATCATCTCCAGGGACCTTAAATGGGAGGCCACCATCGACTCCACAGTCAAAAAGGCCCATCAGAGGATGTACTTCCTGTGGCAGCTGAGAAAACACAATCTGCCACAGGCAATGATGGTCCAGTTTTATACTGCCATCGTAGTTTGTCCTCACCTTCTACATCATGGTTTGGTTTGGCTCAGCCACCAAGCATGAAATCCGGATGCTGCAGCGCATCGTTCGATCAGCTGAGAAGATTGTTGGCTGCAAACCCCATTGACGAACTGTACACTGCAAGGGCCAGGAAGAGAGCAGGTAAGATCATCGCTGACCCCTCTCACCCTGGATACAAGCTCTTTGAAGCACTTCCCTCTGGAAGGCGACTCCGGACTGTCAAAGCTGCCACAGCCAGACATAAAAACAGCTTTTTTCCCACGTTTCTACTCAACAGCCAAAAGTCTGTAGCCTCCTAGTGCTCTGGTATTTTATTTCATTCTTCACGTTCAAATTATAATGTTTTATTTTTAATTGTCTACTATATATCATGTTGTTAATTGCGAGCAAAGCACCAAGGCAATGTATGTATACATACTTGGCTAATAAAATGTATTATTATTATTATTATTATTAGTCAGAATATTGAGTATAGAAGTTGGGATTGTACATCACAGTTGAACAAGATGTTGGTGAGACCACATTTGATATACTGTGTTCAGTTTTGGTCACCCTGCTATAGAAAGAGTGTCGTTAAGCTGGAAAGAGTGTAGATAATATTTACAAGTATATTGCCAGGACTAGAGGGCCTGAGATAGGGAGAGGTTGGGCGGGCTGGGGCTTTATTCCTTGGAGTGCTGGAGGCTGGCGGGTAAGCTTATAAAGGTGTATAAAATCTTGAGATGAATAGATAGGGTGAAAGCAGTCTTTTACCCAGAGTAAGGGAATTAAGAACCAGAGGACATAGGTTTAAGTTGAGAGGGGAAAGATTTAATAGGGACCTGAGGGGAAACTTTTACACATAGGGTATATGGTATATGGAACATAGCTGCCAGAGTAGGTAGTTAAGATGGGTACTATAACAATATTTAAGAGATATTTGTACAGGTAAATTGATATAAAAGGTTTAGAGAAATATGGGCCAAACAGGGTAGGTGGACTAGCATAGATAGGGCATATTGGTCAGCATTGGCAAATTGGGCCAAAGGGCCTGTTTCCATCCTGTATGACAAAGTGCTGGAGTAATATCTAGCTGGAGTGCTGGATGTTTTGGGTCGTGACCCTTCTTCACCGATTGTGGTGGGGGGGGGGGGGGGAGAAGAAAAGGGGCAGGACAGAGTCTGGCAGGCGTGAGGTGAGGGGGGTTTGTGAATGGCAGATGGTTGGACAAAGACCACAGATGAAAAGTCAAAAGGTGTGAGACAAGGAGAAAAAACACAGAAGATGCGCAAATTGTGAACCCCGAAGAAGGAATATAGGGGGGAAAGGAAAAGTGGGTGTCCATCCAGTTGGGGTACAGGGAAGAGAGGAGTGATAAAAGGGGGGTGGGGGGTTATTAGTAGGTTAGTTACCTAAAATTAGAGAATACAATGTTCATACTGATAGGTTGTAAGCTAGCCAATTCTTCTGGTTTGTGACCATGGTTGATCAACCCCAATCAGTACCCCGTTCCTGCCTTCTCCCCATATCCCCTGACTCTGCTATCTTTAAGAGCCCTATCTAGCTCTCGCTTGAAAATATCCAGAGAACCGGCCTCCACCGCCCTCTGAGGCAGAGAATTCCACAGACTCACAACTCTCTGAGTGAAAAAGTGTTTCCTCGTCTACGTTCTAAATGGCTTACCCCTTCTTTTTAAACTGTGGCCCCTGGTTCTGGACTCCCCCAACATCGGGAACACGTTTCCTGCCTCTAGAGTATCCAAACCCTTAACAATTTTATATGTTTCAATAAGATGCCCTCTCATCCTTCTGAACTCCAGAGTGTACAAGCCCAGCCGCTCCATTCTCTCAGCATATGACAGTCCCGAATTAACCTTGTTATAAAGGCCAACATGCCATTTGCTTTCTTCACTGCCTGATGTACCTGCATGCTTGCTTTCATAGACTGATAAACAAGGACTGGGCTCGAAATTAGCGGTTGCCCGGGTGCCAATGACCACTTAAAGTGCCGCTGGGCAACCTAAACGGCGAGTCATTTTGCCCGGCTTGGCACTGCAGATACTGGTTTATACCGAAGATAGACACAAAAACCTGGAGTAACTCAGCGGGTCAGGCAGCATCTCTGGAGAAAAGGAATGTGACGTTTCATGTCGACGGCGGGAACAGCTGTAGTGCGGGTCAATGATACTAGGTGCGGGGTGACGTTGAATCGGAGCGAATGACGGGCCCTGTACAGCAGCAGCGACAGCGGCTCCTCCTGCCTCACCCTGCCCGTCCAGATAATGGCCGCTGCTTGCCACTCTGCCAGCAGCGCTTTCAAAACAAACCCTCACGCACGCCGAGGGAGCGAGTGGCCCCCTTCCGCCGTCTGAAGCGTCTGCACCGCTCGGCCCCGCACCATCGTGTTGGCTGGCGGAGTAGGGGAGACGGTGGCGAGGAGATCCCAAGTGCCTCCCCCTTTGGCGGCGGACAGGGACGGCCAAGGTAGCGGGGCAATGATGCCGGTGTTGTTTGAGGAGCGCTGACCTTCCTTCCTCCCCACCTCCTCTGTCTCCCTCTCCATCTGTCCCTCTCCCCCCTCCCCCTTCCCCCTCTGTCCCTCTCCCCCCCTCTCTCTCTCTCTGTCTCTCTCTGCCTCCCTCTGTCTGTCTCTCTCTGTCTGTCTCTGTCTGTCTCTCTCTCTCTCCCCCCCTTTATCCTGGGACCCCTCCTCTCAATCCCACATTGATCCCCATTCCCGCCTCTATTCAGTCCTCACTGATATCCCGTGTTCCCCTCCGCATCTACCCCCCCTCCCATCTTTTCATCCTGCACTGATCTCCCTATCCACCTCACATTGATTCTCCTGCCAGCCCCCATTCATCCTGCACTGCTCCACCATTCATCCTGCACTGCTCCCACCCATCCATCCTGTACTGATCCCCCCCATACATCCCATACTGACCCCCCCTCCATTTATCCTGCACCGATCCCCCATCCATCCTGTAGTGATCCACCCATTCATTCTGTAGTGATCTCCCCCATTCATCCTGTAGTGATCTCCCCCATTCATCCTGTAGTGATCCCCCCATTCATCCTGCACAGACCCTCTGATCCACACTGTACTGACCTCCCCCATTCATCCTGTACTGATCCCCCCCATTCAAGAAGAATGGGGGGGAATAGTCTGAAGAAGGGTCTCGACCCGAAACGTTGCCTTTCCTTCGCACCATAGATGCTCACCCGCTGAGTTTCTCCAGCATTTCTGTCTACCCCATTCATCCTGTACTGATCCACCCTTTCATCCTGTACTGATCCCCCCCCCATCCACCCTGCACTGATTCCCCCCCGTCCATCCCGTACTGATCCCCCTATTCAACCCCACTGACATCCCCCGCGCTCTCCCCTCACAATTTCATCTACTCCAACCTACACGCACTAATTCCCCAGCCCCAATCCATCCATTCTGCACCGATTGCCTTCTCAAACCCCCCCCCCCCCGCCAAATGTGTTTTAATTCCCAATGTTATTATTTGTTTTTAATCCATAAAGATGGATTTATAAAATTGTGAACACGTGAAACATTAATACCGCAGTGTTCGATTGTCACTGATACCGTTGACATGTTATTACAGAATTCATTTTACCGGCAAATCAATGCTCTTAATATAGAGTATCAGTACAGTAGTTATTTAATGAAAACATTCACAACTATACGTTGGATTTATCCAGATTTTACTTTTACAGTCGGTCATATACATCACAAATTTGGTCAGGAGATATTTCAGTTAAAATTTTAACATTAATTCTGAAGTGGGAATGATGGAAACAGCGTTTATCAATCATTTTATTTTAATCTGGTGCGTACAAACTGGGTATCTTCATTGCTGTTCATAACACATACATCTAATCTGAATGTCCGGTAATGTGGCGTTTTGACACCTTTAAACATATTATCAAAAGAACAGTTGCTGGGTATCTTTGTCCTTTGTCCTTTGACCATCTCTTGTCAGTTAGTGTGATGCTTAACCTGTCAGATGGGTATAGTCGGTTTTAACAGCTATTATCATAAAATGTAGTTTTGATATTTCCTTGCAACCTGTATATTTTGTTGTGGATAAATTATGTGGGAAGCGAGAGTGTTTCTGTACCAATAGCAATAACGACCCATGTTATGGCCATGTCAGAATAATTTTTGGTCCTTAACAGAGAACATGCTTGCATCAATCTGTAGTGTGCATGGTTAAGCATATATGTTACCATGGTTCAGGATTTATTGGCACAGGTTGATCATACGCTGAATAATCCAACCATCGCTGGCAACAGGGAAAAAAAGTTAAGTGAGAGCCCTGAAGGACTCCCAGATCCCATTGTACTTCCCCTTTTCCCAACTTGATGCCATTTAGATAGTAATCTGCCTTCTTGTTTTTGCTACCAGTGGATCACCTCACATTTATCCACATTAAACTGCATCTGCCATGCATCTGCCCACTCCCCCAACCTGTCCAAGTCACCCTGCATTCTCATAGCATCCTCCTCACAGTTCACACTGCCACCCAGCTTTGTGTCATCTGCAAATTTGCTAATGTTACTTTGAATCCTTTCATCTAAATCATTGATGTATATTGTAAATAGCTGCGATCCCAGCACCGAGCCTTGCGGTACCCCACTAGTCACTGCCTGCCATTCTGAAAGGGACCCGTTAATCCCTACTCTTTGTTTCCTGTCTGCCAACCAATTTTATATCCATGTCAGCACTCTACCCTCAATACCATGTGCCCTAATTTTGCCCACTAATCTCCTATGTGGGACCTTTTCAAATGCTTTCTGAAAGTCTAGGTACACTACATCCACTGGCTCTCCCTTGTCCATTTTCCTAGTTATAGCCTAGAAAAATTCCAGAAGATTAGTCAAGCATAATTATTTCCCCTTTGTAAATCCATGCTGACTCGGATCGATCCTGTTACTGCTATCCAAATGTGCCGCTATTGCATCTTTTATAATTGACTCCAGCATCTTTCCCACCACCAATGTCAGGCTAACTGGTCTATAATTCCCTCTTTTCACTCTCCCACCTTTCTTAAAAAGTGGGATAACATTAGCTACCCTCCAATCCACAGGAACTGATCCTGAATCTATAGAACATTGGAAAATTATCACCAATGCATGCACGATTTCTAGAACCACTTCCTTAAGTACCTTGGGATGCAGACAATCAGGCCCTGGGCATTTATCAGCCTTCAGCCCATCAGTCTACCTAACACCATTTCCTGCCTAATGTGGATTTCCTTCAGTTCCTCTGTCATCCCAGATCCTCTGGCAACTAGAACACCAGGAAGATTGTTTGTGTCCTCCTTAGTGAAGACGGATCCAAAGTACCTGTTCAACTCATCTGCCATTTCCTTGTTCCCCATAATAAATTCACCTTTTTCAGTCTTCAAGGGTCCCTTTGGTCTTAACTAATTTTACCTAGCTTACCTTTGTACCTCATCTTTTTTCCCCGTATTGCCTTTTTAGTTCTCTTCTGTTGCTCTTTAAACATTACCAAATCCTCTTGCTTCCCGCTCATCTTTGCTACGTTGTACTTCTCTTTTATTTTTATACTGTCCCTGACATCCCTTGTCAGCCACAGTCGCCCCTTACTCCCCTTGGAATCTTTCTTCATCTTTGGAATGAACTGATCCTGCACCTTCTGTTTTATTCCTAGAAATACCTGCCATTGTTGTTCCATGGTCATCCCTGCTAGGGTATCTTTCCAGTCAACTTTGGCACCTCCTCCCTCATGGCTCTATAGTCCCTTTTATTCAACTGTAACACTGACTCCTCCGATTTACCCTTCTCCCTCTCCAATTGTAGATTAAACTTGACCATATTATGGTGACTACCTCCTAATGGCTCCTTAACCTCAAGTTCCTTTATCAAATCCGGTTCATTACATAACACTAATTTCAGAATTGCCTTCTCCCTGGTAGGCTCCAATACAAGCTGCTCTAAGAATCCATCACGGAGGCACTCTACAAAGTCCCTTTCTTGGGGTCCAGTACCATCCTGATTTTCCTAGGTAAGGCTATCAAAAAGGTCAAAAGGATGAGGCGGATGTTCGGCAACTGTGGCAGGGCTTGAATGCCATCACCTCCTACAAGGCGAAATCAGGAGGCGGCTCAAACGACAGCGAAGCATCACTCCCTGATGAGCTCAATGTGTTCTATGCATGGATCGATAGGGAGAACACTGATGTGTCTTCCCGAGCCCCCATTCGCCCTGACGGTATTACAGTCACAGTCACAGAGGCCGACATCAGTAGATCCTTCAGGGGGGTGAACCCTCGGAAAGCGCCTGGACCTGATGGTATACCCGGTCGAGTTCTCAAGACCTGTGCAGACCAACTGGCGGGGGTTTTTGCGGACATTTTCAACTTCTCACTTCTGAGGTTCCTACCTGCTTTAAGAGCGCATCAATAATACCGGTGCCCAAGAAGAGTAAGGTGATGTGCCTCAATGATTATCAACCAGTGGCACTAATGTCTGTGGTGATGAAGTGCTTTGAGAGGTTGGTTATGGTGCACATCAACTCCCACCTCGACAAGAACCTCGACCTACTACAGTTCGCATACCGCCACAACAGGGCAATGGAGGATGCAATTTCACTGGCTCTCCACTCCGCATTGGACCACTTGGACAATAAAAACACCTACGTCAGGCTGTTGTTTATAGACTACAGCTCGGCGTTTAATACCATCATTCCTTCCAAGCTGGTTACCAAGCTCACGGAACTGGGTCTCTGCAATTGGATCCTCGACTTCCTCACCCACAGACCACACTCTGTTTGAATTGGCAGAAACACTTTATCCTCTGTAACAATCAGCACGGGAGCACCTCAAGGCTGTGTGCTCAGCCCCCTGCTTTAGTCAAACTATACAACCGGACATAGTGCGAACTCCATCATCAAGTTCACCGATGACACCACTGTTGTTGGACGAATCACAGATGGGGACGAGTCAGAGTAAAGAAGTGAGATCGACCGACTGAACAAATGGTGCCAGCACAATAACCTGACTCAACATCAGTAAGACCAAGGAACTGATTGTGGACTTTGGTAGAGGAAGGATGAGGACCCACAATTCTGTTCACATCAATGGGACGATGGTGGAGAGGGTCAAAAACTTCAAATTCCTGGATGTGCATATTTCCAAAGATCCTGGACCCAGCACACAGATGCACTTATAAAGAAGGCACATCAGCGACTCTACTTCCTGAGAAGATTACGGAGATTCAGCATGTCGAAGAGGAATCTCCTAAACTTCTACAGGTGCACGGTAGAGAGCATTCTGACTGGTTGCATCGTGGCCTGGTTCGGCCACTTGAACGTCCAGGAGCGAAAAAGACTACAAAAAGTTGTGACCACTGCCCAATCCATCACCGGCTTTGACCTCCCCTCCGTGGAAGGGATCTTTCGTAGTCGCAAAAAGGCATCCAAAATCATCTAGACCCACACCATCCTGGCCACACACTCATCTCACCTTTGCCATCAGGAAGAAGGTACAGGAGCCTGAAAACTGTAACGTCCAGGTTCAGGAACAGCGTCTTCCCTCCAGCCATCAGGCTATTAAACACAACAACGAATAAGCTCTGAGCTCTCAACTGCAAAATACTATATTATTATATTATTATATTTGTTATTTATTGAACTTTCTCTCTTTTTTTTCTCTTCCCCTGTTATGTACTGTTTACCTATTCACATATTCTGTTGTGCTGCAGCAAGTAAGAATTTCAATGTCCCATCCGGGACATCTATATTATTACTAAAAGTCTCATCTTGACCACTTCCTGTCTACGTTGTAAATACATTTTAGAAAAAAAGCTACCCTATATCTCTATGATTTTTTTGCCATCTTACTCACCGTCCTCCTCTCCTCTAACCGCCACGAGGTCTTTTCCGATCGGTGAAATAATAAAAAAGTTATGAATGTTTAAAAAATCGTGGGATCAGCAGATTGGTCTTCTCGCCTGTCTGTCACCATGATGAAGGTAACGCCCCTTCCGGGGGTCCAGGAGAATAAAGCCCCGGTAGCCGGATGCGAGTCAGTCAGCCCGGAAGACCGTGTGTGAGAGTTCAGTCCAGAACTGTGAGTCTACGCCGTGAGTGAACTGGACTGTGAGTCTGCACTGTGTTGCTTGAACTGAATCGAATGGTTGGTCTGCACTGTGCTGCTTGAACTGAATTGAAGGGTTGGTCTGCAATGTGCTGCTTGAACTGAATCGAAGGGTTGGTCTGCACTGTGCTGCTTGAACTGAATTGAAGGGTTGGTATGCAATGTGCTGCTTGAACTGAATTGAAGGGTTGGTCTGCACTGTGCTGCTTGAACTGAATCAAAGGGTTGGTCTGCACTGTGTTGCTTGTACTGAATGTCGCCCTCATTCCAGAAGTCCCGCTCACTGCGGAAGTCCCGCTCAGGGGAGAGGCTGTGCTCAACCATGTGAGTGGATTCAAGAGTTTTACTGTCATATGTTGCGTGTGAGAGTGTGTGATGAATGATGTGAGTGTATGTGAGATGTGTGTGTGAGATGATGGGTGTTTTTGTGAGATGGAGGGTGTGTATGTCAGTGTGTGTGAGATGGAGGGTGTGTGCGTGAGATGGAGGGTGTGTGTGTGAGATGGAGTGTGTGTGTGTGTGATGGAGGGTGTGTGTGTGATGGAGGGTGTGTGTGTGATGGAGGGTGTGTGTGTGAGCCCACCAGCCATGAGTGAGTCGGCTGCCAGCCCACCAGCCGTGAGTGACTGAGCTGCCAGCTCACCAGCAGATGACACAAAGCTGGGTGGCAGTGTGAAATGTGAGGAGGATGCTATGAGAATGCAGGGTGACTTGGACAGGTTGGGAGAGTGGGCAGATGCATGGCAGATGAAGTTTAATGTGGATAAATGTGGGGTTATCCACTTTGGTATCAAAAACAGGAAGGCAGATTACTATCTAAATGGCGTCAAGTTGGGAAATGGGGAAGTACAACGGGATCTGGGGGTCCTTGTTCATCAGTCTATGTAGGTAAGCATGCAGGTACAGCAGGCAGTGAAGAAAGCGAATGGCATGTTGGCCTTTATAACAAGGAGTCGAGTATAGGAGCAAAGAGGTCCTTCTGAAATTATACATGGCCCTAGTGAGACCACAGCTGGAGTATGGTGTGCAGTTTCGGTCCCCTAATTTGAGGAAGGAAATTCTTGCTATTGAGGGAGTGCAGTGGAGGTTTACAAGGTTAATTCCCAGGATGGCGGGACTATCATATTCTGAGAGAATGGAGCGGCTGGGCTTGCATACTCTGGAATTTAGAACGATGAGAGGATATCTTATTGAAACATATAAGATTATTAAGGGTTTGGACACGCTAGTGGCAGGAAACATGTTCCCGATGTTGGGGGAGTCCGGAACCAGGGGCCACAGTTTAAGAATAAGGGGCAAGCCATTTAGAACGGAAACGAGGAAACACTTTTTCTCACAGAGAGTTGTGGGTCTGTGGAATTCTCTGCCTCAGAGTGGTGGAGGCCGGTTCTCTGGATACTTTCAAGAGAGAGCTAGATAGGGCTATTAAAGATAGCGAAGTCAGGGGATATGGGGAGAAGGCAGGAACGGGGTACTGATTAGGGATGATCAGCCATGATCACATTGAATGGCGGTGCTGGCTTAAAGGGCCGAATGGCCTACTCCTGCACCTATTGTCTATTGTCAGCCATGAGTGACAGAGCTGCTAGCCCACCAGGCCCGAGTGACTGAGCTGCCAGCCCAACAGGCCATAGTGACTGATCTGCCAGCCCAAGAATCCATTTGGCCCAGTGTGCATACTATCCCTCTGGAAACCAGTCCCTTCGGCCCACAACACCCATACTAGAACTCCAACCCAACCCACCCCCACCCCACTCACTGGCCACCAATATTGGAATTGGTGGAGAGGTGGAATATTGCGTTGGGGGACCAGCCCTCCCGTGTGAACGTGGGTCCCACCTAGTCTAGTATGACAATAAAATAGGGAGGTTTCACGGCAGTCGTGTCACGACCCCATGACCCGTACTGTTGCTACGCTACGCCAAATGGATTACACGCGATGAACTGCGGGTAATCACTTACCATTATTTCCAGCGTAGCGGGCCCGTTAAACCCCACCGAAATTGTCAATTTTTGCGCTGTAAATAATTATGGAAATCGGGATAAGCGTGGGAGACATTTAGCCAACTTCAGAATTCAAAAAGTGAGGAGAAATGACGGCAGATAGAAGCGAGAGCTGAAAGGGACAACAACCAAAGTGCTTGGCGAACATTGGCCGTTTGCTCACTGCATTTCATCAACTAAGGCATTATTTGTGTTTTTTCTTGATTCCTTTGGCATCCAAAAAGTTTCAGAAGGGATAAACCTGGCTGTAAAATTTTAAAATCGCCCATGGTTCTCAAGTGGGTTTTTACATACAAAAAGAAAACGCCTCTGAAGCAAAATTTACAACCAGATTTACCACTTCTGAGACTTTTCAGATACCAAAGAAATCAAGAAAAAAAAAAAATAATGCCTTACTGTTGATGAAATGCAGCGAACAAACGCGATAAATCCCGATATTTTCAATTCCGATATCTGCACGGCCAATGTTCGCCAAGCACTTTAGCTGTTGTTGTCCCTTCAGCTCTCGCTTCTCTTCACCTTCATTTCGCTTCACTTTTGGAATTCTGAAGTTGGGTACATGTCTCTCACACTTACCCCGACTTCCACAATTTTTTACAGCGAAAAAATTCAACATTTTGGCGGTTTTTAACAGGTAGGAAAGTACGCGTTTCTTGTATTAATAACATATACCGGAAGTGACGGATGTCTTCCAGATGGATTGAGCGGCTCCGTGCGTCAAGCCCTATGACCCGGTGACCTTACGTGCAACCCCCCTATACTCTTGACTCTCTCTTGAATAGTTAGAAAAACAGGAAAATTAGAAATATTAATTGCTAATAATCTATTAATCGTAATAGGTTGTAAATGTAAAGGCAATCTTCAACGACTGTGCTTAAATAATAAAAAACCAATGCTAATTATTGTAACTATCCGTTTAAAAAACCCCATGATGAATTGCAGCAAGAAACAGGAAACTGAGAAAGCTTTTGACCTTCAGCCGAACTACCGTCACCTCGAGCCACGTGACCACGCCTGTGACTCGCCCTTGGGACGTCATCAATGATTGCCACGAGTAAGTCCGCAGCACTCCTTTCCTATTTAGATCACATCCACGCTTAAAAATACTCCGATTCTCCATATGAAGCGAACTCATTCAATTCTCCGCCAAAAACAAATAACATAATTGTTGTTTAATCACGTAATTGTTTTGCTCTTCTGAGGTTATTGGAATTAATCTGCAGTCTTCGTGAGATTTTCCCAAAGGACTATTTTCCGGAAAGAAAGTCAGCGTAGTTCTCCGCTTCCGGTGGAGTGGTGAGGCTGGAGGCCGCCATTTTGAATGTGAGCTGCGGGCGCCGGGTTCCCCTGTTCGAGGAGCAGCTGCTCTACGATCGCTCCGGCTGGTAGGTGGCCCGTCCTTCACCCCAGAATTAACCGTCCATTATGCTTCCTTGAAACGGGTTCAGCGTTGTGATCGAACTCACGACGATACTTACCCTGCCTTGGTGTTGAAGTGTTTCCTTACTGAGAGGCTGGGCAGGGCAGCGACTCAGCGAGGGCCTGCCGCCGCCGATGCTACTGCTACTGCAGCCGCTGCTGCTGATGCCGCTGCTGCCACTGCCACTCGATTTGTTTATTTCTGCAGCTCGATCGGTTTCCCTGCTCCTTTCCCAAATGTGAATGCTTTCAACCGCATTATGAACAAGAAACATGTATCTCCAGGTTGTATCGCACAACTTCTTCACAGTGCGATATTTGTCCTTCAAGGATAATTCTAGAGTGGTTTTACATCTGCAATGTTTACGCTATCAGAGTCCCACTTGGTTGTTTTTTTCTGAAAATGGTATGCCTAGAGTGGTTTTAGAGAATATCAGAGTGGATTATCAAGATGTAGCTATAATAGTACGAAGTGATCTAATTATTTTGGAAGATCTTTTATTGTAACCTATGTTTGCAGTTTTATTGAGAAAGTTTTAACGGTATAGTCAGAGATATCAGATTTGGATATTTTTGACTTACAACAAATTACTATAAGATTATCGCATTATGATTTTGGAAGAAGATGCTTGAACTCAATGAAATGCTGGCGGTTCTATGAGTCAAGTGAAGATTATAAACTATTGTGATAGTAAAACCAAAGCTTATAGTTGACTATCATAGTGACATTTATAGTTATTCTGAAGTGTAGCACACTGGCTCCACATTTTGGATCAATAAATAATTTAAGGCTATGAAATTATCTTGTGCTGTGGAGCTAACTAGATGATAATATGGCAAGTATAAGCCATTACACCATTGCTAACAGTAAACTATCTTTATCAAATTTATCTATAAAAAATAAAGAATGAATGTATAAAGTATTGTCAGATAGGTTAGATAGATTGTTACAAATTAGCAATGTTAAGTTATGAATTGTTTCTGTACATCTGTTAACTTCCCCAGTTTGTATTCAGTTAATTGAATTCAGCTTGGTTATTATTATTCCAATTATTAAATATTTACTGGCAGTCACAATTTTATAAGTGAACACTCCATGTGTGCTAATTCAGAAGTGACAGTTACTTGTAGGGAACCTGTGAATTTATCTATTATTACTTTGTATTTCACTATTGATGTTATTTTAGATATTGGAACAATCTATTGACCTGGTTGCTGCTGGATTGATTTGAATAATATGCAGGTTAGAGAGTGCAAAATACATCTTTATAAAAGTAGAAGATAAGTAATATTTCTTATTAAAATTAGTTTATATTTAGAAAGTTACTAGAGAGTATTCGGAGGTATAGGCTACACAGGCATCTAGACGGACAAAGGCTGATTAGGGATAGTCAGCAGGGTTTTGTATGTGGGAGGTTGTGTCTCACAAATTTGAGTTGTTTGTAGTCGTGACCAAAAAGGTTGATGAGGGCAGAGCTGTAGATGTGCAGTGCATTCAGAAAGTATTCATAACCCTTCACTTTTTCCACATTTTGTTACGTTACAGCCTTATTCTAAAATGGATTAAATTCATTTTTTTTTATCATCAATCTACACACAATGCCTCATAATATAAAAGCGAAAACAGGCATTTAGAAATTTTTGCAAAGTAATTGAAAATAAAAAGCAGAAATATCACATTTACATAAGTATTCAGAGCCTTTACTATGAAACTCAAAATTGAGCTTCGGTGCATCTTGTTTCCATTGATTATCCTTGAAGTTGTTTCTATAACTTGATTGGAGTCCACCAGTGGTAAATTAAATTGATTGTAGATGATTTGGAAAGGCACATACCTGTCTATATAAGGTCCCACAGTTGACAGTGCATATCAGAGCAAAAACCCAAGCCATGAAGACAAAGGAATTGTCCGTAGACCTCCGAGACAGGATTGTGTCGAGACGAAGATCTGGGCATGGGTATAAAACAATTTCTGCAGCATTGCAGGTCCAGAAGAGCACAGTGGCCTCCGTCATTCTTAAATGGAAGAACTTTGAAACCACCAGGACTCTTCATAGAACTGAGCAATCGGGAGAGAAAGGCCTTGGTCAGGGAGGTGACCAAGAACCCGATGGTCACTCTGACAGAGCTCCAGAGTTCCTCTGTGGTGATGGGAGAACCTTCCAGAAGGACAACTATATCTGCAGCACTCCACCAATCAGGCCTTTATGGTAGTGTGGCCAGACGGAAGCCACTCCTCAGTAAAAGGCACATGACAGCCTGCTTGGAGTTTGCCAAAAGGCACCTAAACAAGATTCTCTGGTCTGATAAAACCACGATTGAACTCTTTGGCCTGAATGCCAAGCGTCACGTCTGGAGGAAACCAGGCACTGCTCGTCACCTGGCCAATACCATACCTACGGTGGCAGTATCATGCTGTGGGGATGTTTTTCAGCAGCAGGAACTGGGAGACTAGTCAAGATCGAGGGAAAGATGAACGGAGCAAAGTACAGAGAGAGAGAGAGCCTTGACGAAAACCTGCTCCAGAACATTTAGGACCTCAGACTGGGGCGGAGGTTCACCTTCCAACATGACAACGACCCTAAGCACACAGCCAAGACAAAGCAGGAGTGGCTTCGTGACAAGTCTGTGAATGTGGCCCGGACTTGATCCCGATCAAACATCTCTGGGGGGACCTGGAAATAGCTGTGCATCGATGCTCCCCATCCAACCTGACAGATTGAGAGGATCTGCAGAGAAGAATGGGAGAAATTACCCAAATACAGGTATGCGCAGCTTGTAGCGTCATACCCAAGAATACTTGATGCTGTAATCGTTGCCAAAGGTGCCTCAACAAAGTATTGAGTAAAGGATCTGAATACTTATGTAAATGTGATAGTTATTTATTTTTAATTACTTTGCAAAAATGTCTAAACACCTGTTTTTGCTTTTTTGTCATGGGGTGTTGTGTATAGATTGATGGTAAAAAAATGAATTTAATCCATTTTAGAATAAGGCTGTAACGTAAGAAAATGGCTACTGCTCCTGAAGGTTAGATCGCATGGGATCCAAGGAGAGAATGGATATCAAATTGGCTTCATGGAAAGAAGCAGAGATGGAAGGTTGCTTCTCGGACTGGAGGCCTGTGACTGGTGGTGTGTCCCAAGGTTTGGTGCTGGGCCCGTTACTGTTTGTCATTTATATCAATGATTTGGGTGAGAATGTACATGGCAAGATTAGCAAGTTTGCTGATGATATGCAAGTGGATGGATCTGCAGAAAGTGAAGATGGTTGTGAAAAACTCCTCCAACCTCATCTATAGGGAGGTTGCACGGCAGTCGAGGTCGTGACCCGTACTGTTGCCACGCAACACCTTCTGGAGTACAAGCGGTGAACTGCAGGTAAACACTATGGCTTCCAGTGCAGTGGCAGGGCTCGAAATTAGCGGTTGCCCGGGTGCCACTGACCACTCAAAGCGCCGCCGGGCAACCTAAACACCGAGTCATTTTGCCCGGCTTGGCAACCAGATACTGGTTTGTACCGAAGATAGACACAAAAAAATGGAGTAACTCCGCGGGTCAGGCAGCATCTCTGGAGAAAAGGAACGTGATGTTTTGTGTAGGTGGCGGCTGTGCGGGGAAAAGATACTAGGTGCAGGGTGAGGAAGGGTCGGAGCGAATGACGGGCCCCGCACAGCGACAGCAGCGGCCGCGAACAACAGCTCCATCTCCTCCTCCCGCCCCCCCGCCCGCCCTGATAAGGGCCTCTGCTTGTAAATCCGCTAACGGCGATAACCGCTTTCAAAACAAACCCTCCCGCACTCCGAGGCTGGGAGGAGGGAGGGAGGGGGAGGCCTCGGCGTGCGGGAGGGTTTGTTTTGCGCCATTACCGGATTTACAAGCAGAGGCCCTTATCAGGGCGGGCGGGGGGCGGAAGGAGATGGAGCTGCTGTTCCATTGACATCACTGACATCCCCGGTGCTCTCCCCTCACAATTTTACCTACTCCAACCAGCACGTACTAATTTACCTCAATCCATCCATTCTGCACCGTCTGCCTTCTAACCCCCCCCCCCCACCTCCGCCATCTATCCACTGATTCACACACACCCCCCTCCCTGACCCTATTGTGCTGGAAATGTCTTCAGGGCAAACATTGACTATGTTTGATAACGGAATGCATTCAAATGTGTTTTAATTCCCGATGTTATTATTTGTTTTAATCCATAAAGATGGATTAATTAAATTGTGAACACGTGAAACATTAAAACCGCAGTGTTCGATTGTCACTGCTGCCGTTGACACGTTATTACAGAATTCATTTTAATGGCAAATCAATGCCCTTAATATGGAGTATCAGTACTGTAGTTATTTAATGAGCGACATTCACAACTATATGTACGCATATATGTTACCATGGTCCAGGATATATTGACACAGGTTGATCATACGCTGAATAATCCAACCACATTTTTGTTTGGAAGTGGAAAGAACTAATATAAATTGCATTAATTGCAATGTGTAAAAAGAGTTGAGATACTGTCTTATTTTGCTGCATGTCATTGTGGGATATATCATGTCTTGATTGGTGAATATGTTTAGTTTGTGACTTTATTTAAAGCAGAAATAATATGTGAATGCTTCATTGAGTATAATTCCGACTGGTAACTACGCACTTCGTCCGAGCACATTATCGCACGCGTCATGCAAGCCATCTTAAATAACCACCTAAACTGTCATTTGGCAACCTAAAAAGCTGCCAAGGTTGCCCGGCTGGCAACAGGGAAAAAAAGTTAAGCGAGAGCCCTGAGTGGGCCTGTCTTCTGTCCCAGCATCCGTTCAATTGTTGGAGGTATGCGTCCAATCTAGCAAAAAAATGGTTTTGCCCAGATTTTAGGCTCCTCCCAAAATCAAAAAGAAAAGTTCCCAAAAAGAAATAAACTGCAACTGTTGTGCTGAACATGTTTCTCATAAATACCAAGTCTAGCATTTGTATACCACGTTAGCCTTGCACTGCATAAAACCACATAATAGGATATTTTGTGGTCATTTTAACGTCTCTTTTTCAAACTAGCTTTTTTTGTCTACACGATAGATTAATTGATTCTATAAGAGATTAAAGGAGCTATACAAATGCAAGTTGGTTGTCTTTTGACAAAGAACACCAATAAATCTCAAAGGTAGACAAAAATGCTGGAGAAACTCAGCGGGTGAGGCAGCATCTATGGAGCGAAGGAATAGGCGCCGTTTGGGGTCTCAAAGTACACTCGGAGCACATGAAAAAGAATAAAATAGGAGTAGGCCACCAGGGTCCTCATGCGTGCCCCACCATTTAATACAATTATGGCAGATCTTTGCTGACATAATTCCTCGTTTGCTCCATTTCTTCATACCCCTCTTCCTTGATCTCTCAAATATTTATCTACCTACTTTTTAAATATTTGTCAATATCTGCCAAAGCAGAAAATTCCAGAGATTCATCAGCCTCTGGGAGACTTAATTTTGATATACCCTGGTTATAAATGATAGGTTCCATATCTTGTAGTTATATCCCCTTGTTCAAGTCTGTCCCACTTGTGAAAACATCCCAACATCAACCCTGTTAATTCCTCTTGAATCTTGCATGGTTGAATAAGATCACCCCTCATTCTTCTAAACTTCACAAAATACAGGCTAGGACAATCTTTTCCAGGGACTAGAATGGAGAATCTCTACTGCCTCCAATGTTACCATATCTTTTGGATAAGAGGACCAAAACTGTAGACTGTATTCCAGGATGCCAACACCCTAGGCAATTGCACTTGTGTTGCAATGAATGTTAAAATGCTATTTACCCGAAGTAGTTGGGCTTGTATGCTAACTTTTTGCGAATCATGTACCAGAACACTACATTTGCTCTGTACTTTACTCGGTTTTCTCTCTCCATTTTGGTGATTTGTCATTTAGATTTTGGTAAAGGTCTATGTGTTGATAAATCCTAATTAGAAGGGCAGAGTTTGAGTGGCTGCAAAGAATATTTTGTAATAGTGGGTGAATGTGCAAAAATCTCAGCACAGTACATGGAATAATTTGATTAAATAACTTGACAGGATAGATTTGGTTCTCATAATCTTTTTGTAGTGATCCCACTCATTTTGAACCTACCCCCATAAATTTAAAGAGTCATATTGATGTAGTAATGACCGATTAACTTATTTTGTTGTCGCCAACAAGATTGCTATTAAATCACGACTAATACTGAGTCTTTAATATGAAAAATAATTTTGCTAACCTTTCCACCTAGCATAGTTATCAAGAATTATGAGTTTGTTGCTAAATATTGCGGAAGATTGTTAAAAGCTAACTAGTGCAGGAGATTTTATTGAATAATAATAATAATAATAATGGATGGGATTTATATAGCGCCTTTCTAATACTCAAGGCGCTTTACATCGCATTATTCATTCACTCCTCAGTCACACTCGGTGGTGGTGAGCTACTTCTGTAGCCACAGCTGCCCTGGGGCAGACTGACGGAAGCGTGGCTGCTAATCTGCGCCTACGGCCCCTCCGACCACCACCAATCACTCACACACATTCACACGCAAGCAAAGGTGGGTGAAGTGTCTTGCCCAAGGACACAACGACAGTATGCACTCCAAGCGGGATTCGAACCGGCTACCTTCCGGTTGCCAGCCGAACACTTAGCCCATTGCGCCATATGTCGTCCCCGAATATGCTGCTCGTGCAAAAATTGAGACAAGTACAATAACATTTAAAAGACACCTGCTCTTAAATGTCGACTTAGAGTGCATGTATCAAGGTATTTGTATTATAGCTCATGATACAGCCCAAAGTATTGTTGGAAGGAATTAGTAGATGGAAAAACAGAATGAAAAGTCATAGACGGCAATATCCAGTATTTTGTGACATCCAAAAGAGGTGATAATAGACAATAGGGGCAGGAGTATGCAATTCAGCCCTTCGAGCCAGCACCGCCATTCACTGTGATCATGGCTGATCATCCACAATCAGTACCCTGTTCCTGCCTTCTATCCGTATCCCTTGACTGCTATGTTTAAGAGCTATCTAACTCTGTCTTGAAAGCATCCAGAGAATTGGCCTCTACTGCCTTCTGAGGCAGAGAATTCCACAGATTCACAACTCTCTGGGTGAAAACGTTTTTCCTCATCTCTGTTCTAAATGGCCTACCCAGAGCTGCCGAGTAGTATGGATTTTCCGTATTTTGTATGGAAATGCGATAAGAATACTCAATTTGGTGTAGTTAAATACGGATTTTAAATACGGAGTTCAGTTCAGTCTGAAGAAGGGTCTCGACCAGAAACGTCACCCATTCCTTCCCTCCAGAGTTGCTGCCTGTCCAGCGCCAGGTTTAAACAGCGCTGTCAGTTTAACGCGTGGGAATTAAAAAGGACAGCTGTCGGCTGCACGCTGTGGGTTCTAAATATAGCACTACCGGCTGGAGCGCTATGGGCTTTAAACATAGCGCTATAGCCACAGCGCTATGGGTCACAGACTGTTCAGGAAAATTCTCGTATAACAATGAGTCTTTGGAATTCATTTTGAGCCTTTGATTATTTTTCAAGCAGTGGTAGAATTCTGGATAAGCCTAGTGGTGAAAGGTTACCAGTGGGATTGAGTTACATTGGGACTGGCCTTGATTTTACAGAACGGTGGGTGGACTCAAGGGGGAGGGGTGGAGAGAGGAAGAGGGAGGGAGGGAGAAAAAAAAAAGGAGAGGGGAAGAGAAAGGGAGGGTGGGAGGAAAATGGGGAGAGAGGGAGAGAGAGGCTTCCAAAATGGCTTCCATGTCATCATCTGGTGCTAAAAGCAGGAAGCAGCCGTTCAAACAGCAGTATACAAAGAGATGGCAATGAATGCACTGTCAAGTAAGGTGCGTAGAAGTCGTGTCAATTGGTAGCAAAGTTATGCATTCTTGTACTCTTACATGGGTATGACTGCACATAAAAAATAAAAACATTTTCAGTAAAATGGCACCGCGTGAAAATACTGATTTCCTCAGCAAAATACTGTTTTTCAGAATACTGAAATGCTCTGACAAAACTTGGCAGGTCTGCCTACCCCTTATTCTTAAATTATGGCCCCTGGTTCTGGACTCTCCCAATAATCGGGAACATGTTTCCTGCCTCTAGCGTGTCCAATCCCATAATAATCTTATATGTTACAATAAGATAACCTCTCATCCTTATAAATTCCAGTGTATACAAGCCCAGACCCTCCATTCTATCAACATATCACATTCCTGCCATCCTGGGAATTAACCTTGTGAACTTACGCTGCACTCCCTCAATAGCAAGAATGTCCTTCCTCAAATATGGATACCAAAACTGCACACAATATTCCAGGTTTGATCTCACTATGGCCCTGTACAACTGCAGAAGGACCTCTTTGCTCCTATACTCAACTCCTCTTGTTATGAAGGCCAACATGCCATTTGCTTTCTTCACTGCCTGCTGTACCTGCATGCTTACTTTCATTGACTGATGAATAAGGACCCCCCAGATCCTGTTGTACTTCCCCTTCTGGTTGGAGGTCTATGACCAGGAGTTCAGCAGGGATCTATGCTGTTTGTGATACATATAAATGACTTGGACGTAAATGTAGATGTGTTGGTAAGTAAGGTTACTGATGCCATCATAAATTGGAGGAGTTGCAGACGGTGAGTAAGGCTGTCAGAAGATGCAGCAGGATAGAGATCAGTTGTAGAAATGCCCGTAGAAATTGAAGATGGAGTTTAACCCGAGGAAGTGGGAAGGTGTTGCAATATGGGAGGTTGAATGTAAGGGGAAAGTATACAGTTAATGGCAATAGTCTTAACAGCATTGTGTAAGAAAGAACTGCAGATGCTGGTTTAAAACGAAGATAAACACAAAAAGCTGGAGTAACAGGCAGCATCTCTGGAGGGAAGGAATGGGTGACGTTTTACATCGAGACCCTTCAGACTGGTTAGGGATAAGGGAAACGAGCGATATAGACGGTGATGTGGAGAGATAAAAAACTGAATGAAAGATATGCAAAAAAGTAACGATGATAAAGGAAACAGGCCTTTGTAACCTGTTTGTAGGGTGAAAATGAGTAGCTAGTGTGACTTGGGTGGGGTAGGGAAAAAGATAGAGAGGGAATGCCGGGGCTATCTGAACTGAGAGAAATCAATATACCATTGGGCTGCAAGCTGCCCAAGCGAAATATGAGATGCTGTTCCTCCAATTTGCATTTAGCCTCACTCTGACAATGGAGGAGACCGAGGACAGAAAGGTCTGAGTAGGAATGGGAAGGACAATTAGTGTCCAGCAACCGGGAGATCAGGTTGGTTTAGGCAGGCTGAGTGAAGGTGCTCTGCGAAACGATTGCCCAGTCTGTGTTTGGTCTCGCTGATGTATGAGTCCACATCTTGAACAATGGATACGGTAGATGAGGTTGGAGGAGGTGCAAGTGAACCTCTGCCTAACCTGAAAGGACTGTCGAGGTTTGGGGGTTGCCTTCCCCGTCACATGGAGTACTGGTTTCCTACGCCACCGCTAGAATGCAAGCTGTCCCCACGCCGCCCCCAGCTTGCATCACCTCTCCGGATAGACCTGCCGGCTCATGCAGCTTCCTCAGCTGCTTTCAGACTGTTCCTGCCATTGCCACTGCTGATCCTTACCTGCACTCTGTTCACCAGTGGGCCATGACCATTGACTCTGCCGATCCTCTCCTCTGGCCACCAACTCACCTGGATTGGGTCTGAAATAGGTTCCAGCACACCTTTGGAATGTGGAACGGAACAAGAGCATCCAGAGAAAGCCCATGCGATCAAAGGGAAAAGGAGCAAACCATAAAGGCAGCACCCATATTCAGGATCAATTCCGGGGCTCTGGCACCTTTAGGCAGCAACGTTATGGCCAATGTACTGCCCCATAGTCTTGAACTGAATTGAAACATACTGTAGCTGTAAAGGGGGACATAGCGTCACTTAGATTTAAGACTGAAAATGGATAGTTTCTTGTTTTTAGTAACCAAAGTTATCAACGTATAATTTTTTGTGTGTTGGAAAACAAAATATGGTGGCACAGCTGGTAGACTTGCTGCCTCGCATGCCAGAGATCTGTGTTCGATCCTGTCCTCGGGCACTGTCTGTGTTGAATTTGCATATTCTCCCTGCAAGCATGTGTTTCCTCCCACATCCCAAAGACGCATTGGCTTTGTAAACTTGTCTCTGTAAAATTGCCCCTAATGTGTAGGGAGTGGGTGAGCAAAGTAGGATAACTGAACTTGTGTAAATGGGTAGACAAAAATGCTGGAGAAATTCAGCGGGCGAGGCAGCATCGCTGGAGCGAAGGAAATAGGTGACGTTTCGGGTCGAGACCCTTCTTCACACTGATGTGATGTGAGGGTGGGGAGGGACGGGAAGAAGAAAGGAAGAGGCGGAGACAGTGGGCTGAGGGAGAGCTGGGAAGGGGAGGAGAAAGCAGGGGCTACCTGAAATTGAAGAAGTCATTGTTCATACCGCTGGGGTGTAAACTGCCCAAGCGAAATATGAAGTGCTGCTTCTCCAATTTACGGTGGGCCTCACTCTGGCCATGGAGTAGGCCCAGGACAGAAAGGTTGGTTTCGGAATGGGAGGAGGAGTTGAAGTGCTGAGTCACCGGGAGATCAGGTTGGTTATTGCGAACCGAGCGGAGGTGTTGGGCGATGCGATCACCAAACCTACGCTTGGTCTCACCGATTTAGAGTAGCTGACACCTAGAGCAGTGGATGCAATAGATGAGTTTGTGGAGGAGGTGCAGGTGAACCTCTGCCGCACCTGGAAAGACTGCTTGGATCCTTGAATGGAGTCAAGGGGGAGGTAAAGCAACAAGTGTAGCATTTCCTGCGGTTGCAAGGGAAAGTGCCAGGAGACGGGGTGGTTTGGGTGGGAAAGGATGAATTGACCAGGGAGTTACAGAGGGAGCGGTCTCTGCAGAAAGCCGCCAGGGGAGGAGATGGAAAGATGTAGCCAGTGGTGGGATCCCATCGTTGACAAAAAAGCTGGAGAAAATCAGCGGGCGACGCATCATCTATGGAGCGAAGGAATAGGCGACGTTTCGGGTCGAGACCCTTCTTCAGACTGGGGGGGTGGGAAAAAAAGGAAGAGACGGAGACAGTAGGCTGTGAGAGAGCTGGGAATAAGAGGGGAAGGAGGGAGAAAGCAAGGACTGCCTGAAATTGGAGAAGCCAATGTTCATACCGCTGGGGTGTAAACTACCCAAGTGAAATATGAGGTGCTGTTCCTCCAATTTGCGGTGGGCCTCACTCTGGCCATGGAGGAGGCCCAGGACAGAAAGATCAGATTTGGAATGGGAAGGGGAGGTGAAGTGTTGAGCCATCGGGAGATCAGGTTGCTTATTGCGAACTGAGTGGAGGTGTTGTGCGAAGCGATCGCCAAGCCTGCGCTTGGTCTCACTGGGGTTGATCATACGCTGAATAATCCAACCACATTTTTGTTTGGAAGTGGAAAGAAATAATAGAAATTGCGTTCATTGCAACATGTAAAAAGAGTTGAGATACTGTATTGTAATTTTGCTGCAAGTCAGTGGTATATATCATGTCTTGATTGGTGAATATGTTTAGTTTGACTTCATTTGAAGCAGAAATAATATAAGGATGCTTCATTGAGCATAATTCCTACTGGTAACTACGCACTTCCGAGCACATTATCGCATGTGTCATGCAAGCCGTCTTAAATGACCACCTAAACTCATTTGGCAACCTAAAAAGCTGCCTAGGTTGCCCGGCTGGCAACAAGGAAAAAAGTGGAGCCCTGTTATACCACCAACCCAAGCTTTTAAATTACTTATTTATTATACATTGGATTTCTTCCTCATCGGCATAAAAACGTTTTCTCGACTACCTTTACTCCAGCCAAAGAAATACTCCACGATTTACTGGATTAATCTTCAATCAAGCCCATTTAAGATTACCTGTCAGTAATTCCTTGCTCCAGTTTGCTCATGAAAAATGGAAAGATATGGCAAAACAAGGAACCTGGGGATAGGGACTGGGGAGGAATGTTGCCTGGGTCCCAATAAACTAGTCAGAGTTTTGTCAGGTAATATTGGCCTGCACGGGCTATTTCTGCTGTTCATGTACAGCTAGAACAGTGGTATCTATTTCACAATGATTTGGATGAGAACATACAGGGCAAGATTAGCAAGTTTGCTGATGATACAAAGTGAGTGGTTTTGCAGATAGTGAAGATGTTTGTGAAAATTGTAGCAGGATCTGGATCGATTGGCCATGTGGGCAGAGGGAATGGTTGATGGAATTTAATACAGAGAAGTGTGAGGTGTTGCATTTTGGGATGTCGAACAAAAGGCAGGACCTACACAGTGAATGGTAAGGCCTCTGGGGAGTGTTGTAGAGCGGAGGAATCTAGGAGTGCAGGTGCATGGTTCCTTGAAGTTCGAGTCGCAGGTAGATAAGGTGGTCAAAAAGGCCTTTGGCACTTTGAGTATAGAAGTTGGGAGGTCATGTTGCAGTAGTATAAGATGTTGGTGAGATCGAATTTAGAATATTGTGTTCAGTTCTGGGCACCATGTTATAGGAAAGATATTGTCAAGCTTGAATGGGTTCAAAAAGGATTCATGAGGATGTTGCCAGGACCAGAGGGTTTGAGCTATAGGGAGAGGTTGAGTAGGCTGGGTCTCTAGTCCATGGAGCACAAGAGGATAAGGGATGAGTTTAAAGAGGTGTATAAGATCATGAGAGGAATAGATTGGGTAGATGCACAGTCTTTGCCCAGAGTATGGGAATCGAGGACCAGAGGACATAGGTTCAAGGTGAAGGGGAAAAGATTTTAGGAATGCGAGGGGCATCTTTTTTACACAAAGGGTGGTGGGTGGATGGAACAAGCTGACAGAGGAGGTAGTTTAGGTTGGGACAATCCCATCATTTAAGAAACAGACAGGTACATGGATAGGACAAGTTTGGAGGGATATGGACCAAGCGCAGGCATGCGGGACTAGTGTAGCTGGGCCATGTTGGCCGGTGTGGGGCGAGTTAGGCCGAAGGGCCTGTTTCCACACTCTATCACTCCATGACTATGGCAATAGCTTGCAACCCAATGGTATGCACGTTAAATTCTCCAAATTTAATCTCACCCACCTTTTCCCTCCCCTTTTCCTCACCCCCTTCTGCCTCTATACCTTCCAATGGTTTCACATTTCACCTCTCTCCATCCTACACCCCTTATGTTTCCTACTTGCTACTAGCCTTTGTCCACCCATCTGCTAATAAAAAAAAAAACTCACCTGTACCACCTATCACTTGCCAGGCTTCGTCCTGCCTACCTGCTCTTTTCCAGTTTTCTCCCTCCACAACCATCAGTCCGGAAGAAAGGTCCTGATCCAAAATTTAATTGATCCATGTTCTCCAGCTGAATGACCTGCTGGCTTACTCCAGCACTTTTTTTTGTGAACCAGCATCTGCAGTTCCTTGTATGTACTGATTCAGATGGAATGGGTGGATCAAATGCTGCTGGTAAGGTATTCTGGGTGTCTTTAATGTGCATGTGAAGCTGATGTGGATGATTGTGAAACTGAATGTGGATGATCAGCCATGATCACATTAATAGATTTTATTTTAAGGGTGCCTATACAGAAGTCTCTAGGACACCTTACAATTTAACAAAGAAACATATAAACTTATAATCAGAGTAAAATAAGTTATAAAGACATCACAAATACATAAATTAGAAACAGAAATTTGATCCAAAGAAGACAACAACAAAATTCAGAAAACAATATGAAGGAGAGCAGCGGCAGCCAAACCGCGCCAGCGTACACTCTCCTTCCGACCGCCATGTTGGACATAGACTAACACAGACTAACACAGACACTTAACACTACACACAAAATCATCCCCCCACAATGGTTACCACTGTGGGGGAAGGCACAATGTCCAGTCCCCAACCCAGTTCTCCCAGAGTCAGGCCCATCGAGGCCGCCACAGTTGCCTCTACGGAGACCCGATGTTCCTGGCTGTCGGGAGAGCCTCGCAGTGGCTGGAACAGCCCGTTTCCCAGCGGAGTCCATGGCACCTGAAGCCGACAGGGCCGTGCCGATTTGGAGCCACGAGGCTCCCGATGTTAAAGTCGGCCGCCGCCGCCCGCAGCTGGTCGCTCCGCAGACCGGCAGCCCGGAGGTGTTGATCTCGCCGGTCATCGCATACTGGAGCTCCAGCGCGTCGATCCAGCGCGGCGACCCAGGCAAGGCATCGCCCGCTACGCTCCACGATAGCGCTCCAGCACTGTGCCGCCGACCGAAGCTGAAGGTGCTGGGCGGTCCCTGTCAGGAAACGGTGCTCCATGCCCGCTGTTAGGCCATGAGGACGGGTCGACGGGGCAGCCCGGAGAAAAGCTGCCTCACCGACCAGGTAGGGACCTAGGATATAATTACCCCATTCACCCTACACTTAAAAGTAGAATACTCCCACACACTGGACAATGGACACACCAAAACTATTTTAAAAAAAGGTGATTTAAGCGGACGGCTGCTGGAGCAGCCGTTCCCCAACAAGACTCCTCCTCCATTGAATGACTATGCTGGCTCGAAGGGCCGAATGGCCTACTCCTGCACCTATTGTCTATTGAAGCTGACATAGTTTATCAGATATTACTGAGGAGCTATATATAAAGGGCAGTCAGTGGCGCAACGGTAGAGTTGCTGTCTTACAGGAAAATGCAGCGGAGGAGACCCAGGTTCTATCCCGACTATGGGCGCTGTCTGCACGGAGTTGGTACGTTCTCCCCATGACCTGCGTGGGTTTTCTCTGAGATCTTCGATTTCCCCCCACATTCCAAAGACGTACAGGTTTGTAGGTTGATTGGCTTGATAAATGTAAAAATTGACAGTGTAAAAAAAAATTGTCCCACTTCCAGTATAGTCCCTGGTGGACTGTTCGGAAGGTACAAGGTAAATGATAAATAAAGATTAGATCTCTCTGGGTTCCATGGGATCTCGAGCAAATCGATTGGATAGAAATGGCTTCATGGATCGAAGCAGTAGGTGTTAGTGGTCGGCTGTTTTTCGGCCTGGAGGCCTGTGACTAGTGGTGTGCCTCAGAGATCGGTGATGGGTCCATTGATTTTTATGGTTTATATCACGATTTTGGATGATTCGTAAGCTAGAAGATCACTAAAGTGTGAAGGGAAGGAAGGTACAGCAGATGCTGGTTTATACCGAAGCTGAAGTAACTCAGAGGGCCAGGCAACATCTCTGGAGGACAGGAATTAGTGGCGTTTTGGATCAGAACCCTTCAGACTGAAAGATGGAGATGGCCACAACAAAAGAGGGCTGGCAAAGGATGCCCTCAGGAATGGTGAAAACCATAATGGCCCATTGTTGGCTGGGGAAGAAGTGCTGACAACAGGGATACAGTCATGTCAACGGGGGGGGGGGAGGAGAAACAAATGCAGGATGTGCTTGAAATGAGAGATATCAATATTCATATCTCTGGGTTGTAAGCTGTCCAAGCTAAAATGAGGTGCTATTCTTCCAATTTGCATGTGCCCTCACTCTGACAATGGAGAAGTGCCAAGACAGTAAGGTCGGCGTGGGAAGGGGAATTAAAATGTTTGGCAACTGGGAGATCGTGTAAGAGGGTGCAAATAAACCTCTGCTCTCCTTGTACCTCCTCCCTCGGCTTTATCCAGGAATCCAGGCAGAGGTTTACTTGCACTTCCTCCAACCTCATCTAATGTAAATTGGGTTCCCAGTGTTGCAGGGCTCTCGCTTAACTTTTTTTCCCTGTTGCCAGCCGGGCAACCTCGGCAGCTTTTTAGGTTGCCAAATGACAGTTTAGGTGGTCATTTAAGACGGCTTCCATGACGCGTGCAATAATGTGCTCGGATGAAGTGCGTAGTTACCAGTCGGAATTATGCTCAATGAAGCATTCACATATTATTTCTGCTTCAAATAAAGTCACAAACTAAACATATTCACCAATCAAGACATGATATATACCACAATGACATGCAGCAAAATTACAATACAGTATCTCATCTCTTTTTACACGTTGCAATGAATGCAATTTCTATTATCTCTTTCCACTTCCAAACAAAAATATGGTTATTCAGCGTATGATTAACCTCGGTGAGACCAAGCGCAGGCTTGGCCATCGCTTTGCCCAACATCTCCACTCAGTTCGCAATAACCAACCTGATCTCCCGGTGGCTCAGCACTTCAACTCCCCTTCCCATTCCGAAACCGACCTTTCTGTCCTGGGCTCCATGGCCAGAGTGAGGCCCACCGCAAATTGGATGAACAGCACCTCATATTTTGCTTGGGTAGTTTACACCCCAGCGTTATGAACATTGGCTTCTCCAATTTCAGGTAGTCCTTGCTTTCTCCCTCCTCCCCCTCCCATTCACAGCTCTCCCACAGCCTACTGTCTCCGCCTCTTCCTTTCTTTTTCCCGCCCCCACCCCTCCCGACATCAGTCTGAAGAAGGGTCTCGACCCAAAATGTCGCCTATTTCCTTCGCTCCATAGATGCTGCCTCACCTGCTGAGTTTCTCCAGCATTTTTGTCTACTCATTCACACAAGTTCTGTTATCCCACTTTCCTCACACACTCCCTGCACATTAGGGGCAATTTTACAGAGACAATTTAACCTACAAAGCCAATGCGTCTTTGGGATGTGGGAGGAAACCCACATGCTTGCAGGGAGAATGTGCAAATTCACAACAGGATCACACCAGGATCGAACACAGATCTCTGGCGTGTGAGGCAGCAAGTCCACCAGCTGTGCCACTATATTTTATTTTCGAACACACAAAAAATTATACGTTGATAACTTTGGTTACTAAAAAAAAAGAAACACTCCATTTTCAGTCTTAAATCTCTAAGTGACGCTATATCCCCCTTTACAGTTACTGTATGTTTGAATTCAGTTCAAGGCTATTGGGGCAGTACATTGGCCATAAATTTGCTGCCTAAAATTGCCAGAGACCCGGAATTGATCCTGAATATGGGTGCTGTCTGTATGGAGTTTTCTTTTCTCATTTATAACATTGTTTACAGAGTACTATGTTTACATATTTCTGTTGTGCTGCTGCAAGTAAGGATTTCATTGTTCTAACTGGGACGTGAGAGAATAAAACACTCTTGATTTACGTCGCTGATGTGTGGGATAGAACTAGAGTACGGGTGATCGGTGGTCGGCGTGGACTCGGTGGGCCGAAGGGCCTGTTTCCACGCTGTATCTTTAAATTAAACTAAAACCACTAAAACCAGAGGAAATGTAAAGAAGGGATTCTACCCGAAATGTCACCCAATTTTTTCTATCCAGAGATGCTGGCTGCTCCATGAAGTTCCCCCGCACAATTAAAGCATGGAATAGTCTTCACCCTACCATAGGTACCAACCAGACGCAACTAAATTTAAGGTAGCTTTTTTTCCCCCCAAGAACCCTATTTTGCTTGTCCAAGTCCGAGAGTTTTATTGTCATGTGTCCCAGATAGGGCAATGAAATTCTTGCTTGCTGCAGGCACAACAGAATATGTAATCATAATACAGAACAGGGAGATAAAAGTTCAGTGTGTCTATATACTATAGACCATATATATACACAATAAATAAACAGATAAAATGCAATAGGCTGTTATTTTCAGAGTTTGGAGTTGGCGGTGATGGGTCCACCAGTTTAAATTCCATTTCGAATATTTTTGGAGGACCAGGAAACCAAGAAGCAAGAGTTACTCCAGGGAGTTACTGCAGCTCCAGGGAGTGATTCTGCGTTGTTTTTCAGTGGTCGCGGTGAGGCAGCGACCGGACAGCAATGGTGGCCAGAACTCCTACAATGCAAAGGGAGGAGAAAGTGGCCGACGCCGATCAGTTGCCGTGGCAGTGCGCATGTGCAGGGCCGCACATGCGCACAACCACGGCCGATGATGTGCTGGCCGTGGCAGTGCGAGAGCCGAGCCGAGAGCTAGCGCCGAGAGCTAGTGGAGAGCCGGACACGGATGGCGGGCGGGTGTCCCGGTTGCTTGCCAAGCCGGGCAAAATGGCATGGCTTTTAGGTTGCCCGGCGGGACTAAGTTGCCATTGGCACCCGGGCAACCACTAATTTCGAGCCCTGTGTTGGTTCTTATACATTGGGGAGATCAAGCGTAGACTTGGCGATCATTTCACTAAACACTTGCGCTTAGTCTGCCTTGGCCTATGTGATCACCCTTTTGCACCTCTGCACCCTCTCTAAAACTTCCTGAAATGGGATGACTAGAACGGCACATTTTACTCCAAAATCAAATTAACCAAGGTCCTATAGAGCTGAATCACGACTCCTGACTCTTATATCCTATATCTTGTATCCTATAAATCCTATCTTGATTATTTTTTCTCAAATAGTTTCCCCAGCACTCACTGGTCTAAAGTTCCCCAAATTCTTTCTTCTTTTCTTAAAGGAACAACATTCTCCAGTCCTCTGGGACCTTGCCTGTAGCTTAGAAGAAATAAAGATCCTCATTAAGGCCCTACCAATCTCCTCTCTTGCTTCCACAATAGCCTGGGATTGATCCCATCAGGCCTTGGGGACCTATCCACCTTAATGCTCTTCAAGAGCCTTCACCTCCTTCTCAATCTCATATTTGTATTTCCGCTCTGATCTTTCTCTCCAAGTCCTTCTCCTCGGTGAATACAGCTGCAAAGTACTTGTTTAGTACCTTGCCTATAATCCTCTGACTCCAAGCATAGTTGCCCTTTATCCTTGAGCAGTCCTACCTTTTCCCCTGGCTACCCTCTTGTTTTTGAATGAATGAATAGTTTATTTCGGTCATACATTAAAAAGAACAAAACTTTACAATCTGTGTGAATATGAACCAACACTGTATCCATTTCACACAACGTTCACATAATCAATGACCGAAAAAGGATAGGCTGAAGCCACAAAAGCTTATTTTTGCCTATCCTATACAATCCATAAGATAAGATAACCCAGAATATCAGCATTACAAAGGAAAAAAAAAATTACTCTAAATTGTAATCCTTACTTATTTTACATTTTAATCATTTTACATTATAATCCTTAATTATTTTACATTTAAAGGCTTTTTGAAACTCGACAGAGAGCTACAAAATTTCAACTCATCACTAAGCCCGTTCCATAATTTGACTCCCAAATCTGAGACATCTATATTTTACATTGGTTCTCACTTTACATGTTTGAAAAATACACAACCCTCTTAAATTATAATGTCCTTCTCTTCATTAAAAAAAAATTTGAATACTAACTGGAAGGCTTTTATTCCTAACTCGGAAAAGTATTTCTAATGTCTTTACATGCACAATATCTAATTTTTTTATCCTTTATGAATAATGGATTTGTAGTTTCACGGTAAGAAGCTTTATGTATTCTAATAGCTCTTTTCTGGGGTTTTAATTATAGGGTCTATATTTGTTTTATATACATTTCCCCAAACTTCAACACAATATGACATATATGGCATTATAAGCGAGCAATACAATATATACAAACACTTCTTATTAACAGATCCTTTGTTTTGTAAAGAATAGCAATGGATTTAGATAATTTCCATTTGATGTATTCTATATGTGGCTTCCAACAAAGTTTATGATCTATAATCCTCCCAGGAATTTTGTTTGATATACTCTTTCAATTTCAACCATTTAAATTCAATTTTATTTCACAATTAACCCTGTCACCACCAAACACCATAAATTTTGTTTTATTTCATTTAGGGATAAGTTAATTAATATCAAACCATTTTTTTAGTACTATCAATTCTCTTTCTGCTGTTTTCATAGTTCTTTTATATCATTCCCTAGAACAAAATACATTTGTATCATCCGCAAACGTAACAAACTTCATCGTATTGGATACTTTACAAATATCATTTAAATAAAGTATAAATAACTTGGGTCCCAGTACCGAACCTTGTGGAACACCATAGGTTACCCTTCTTTTTTACACACTGAAACCTATTACTTAAATAACTTCCCAACCAATTTTGTGTGACACCTCTTATACCATAACGTTCCAATTTCTGCAAAAGTAAGGAATGATCAATTGTATCAAATGCTTTACGTAAATCAATAAATACACCCACAGTGTGTAGTTTCTTACCTATCGCTGTTGCTATATTTTCTACAAAATCCATGACCGCTAAAGATGTCGATCGATTACTCCTAAACCCATATTGATGATCACTCAATAACTCATATTTCTCAAAGTCATCAAGTCTATTCACAAATAGCTTTTCAAGTATTTTAGAAAATTGAGGTAGCAAAGACACGGGTCTACAATTTGATACAATATGTTTGTCACCATTTTTATAGATTGGAACCACCTTAGCCATTTTCATTTTATTGGGAAAAACACCTTTTAGAAAGGATTTATTGCATACTAGACCAAGTGCAGACCCGTTGGGTCTGGACACCGAACTTGCTTAAGACCCCGGGGTGTGAGATCCTGAACGTGCTTCTGACCCCGGGTTGAAAATCATTAGCGGAAAAAAACAACAGCTTTTTTACAGACCCCGGGGTGAAAATGCAGAACGTGCTTCAGACCCCTGGACACTGAACGTGCTTCAGAACCCGGGGTTTTAGAGTCTGAACGTGATTCATACCCCGGGGTGAAAATCGCTAGGTAAAAAAAGATGGCGTCGTTTTCGGAGCAGAGGCGGTCGACAGCAGCCGTTATGGTGGCTGACCAGCAGGAGGAGACAAAATGAGTGAATGGGGGGGTGGATTTTATTAAAAAATGTGTACATAAATACGACGATATGTAATGAGGAGTGGCTAATCGTAAAGAAAAATGAAATGTCTACCGAAATGGAAAAAAATATCGGCGTTTCTGCGTGCGGTTTTGGCGTAGCGGCAGGCTAGCACAAGTCGAGCAGACACACACAGAGTTTTAATATTATACTAGACACCGAACGTGCGTTTGCGGGGGGGAGGGGGGGGAGTGTGGCATCACACTCACACTAACCACCCCCCAAAACACAGGCGGGGGGAGGGGGGGAGAGGAAGACGGGGTGGGGAGAGAAGAGGGGAGAGGGAGACGGGGGTGGGGAGAGAAGAGGAGAGGAGGAGGGAGGGGAGAGGGGGAGGAGGAAAGGGGAGAGATTGGTGAGGGAGAAGAGAGCAGGGTGGGGGAGGGAGGGGGAGGAGAGTGGGGAGTGCGAGGAGAGCGGGGAGGGCAGGAAGGGGGGAGAGGGGGCGAGGGGATGTTAGAGGTGGAGAGAGGGGATGAGGGGAAGGGGAGAGGAGTAGGGGGAAGAGAGGGAGAGAGGGAGGGGGAGGGAGAGTGGGGAGTGAGGGACAGGGGGTAGCGGAGAGTGGTGCAAGAGAGAGAGGGGAAGGGGATGGGGGTGAAGAGGGGTGGTGGAGGGGGAAGAGAGGGGGTGGGAGGGGAGGGAGGGAGAGACGGGAAAGAGTGGGGAGGGAGAGTGGAAGTAGGAGGGGTAGGGACAGTCCATCTGTTCCCCATTCCCTATCACCCCCAATCCTCTTTCTCTATTCCCACACACGTGACGACGCCCTTCGACACAGGGTGGGGGGGAGGGGCTGGGGCTGCTGCAAAGGCATATGTAAATGGATCCATTCCGATTGGACATCTGTGTGCATTGGGCATTGTGACATCACACACGGAACCTTAACTAACATTCTATGGCTGAGAGCTGTTTTTTTAAACATTTTGAAAAGGTGGGGGGGGGGGAGGGGGAGAAGTATTTTATTTTAAAAAGTGTACATAAACACGTCGAAATTTAATTAGGAGTGGCTATTCGTAAAGAAAAATAAAATGTCTTTAGAAATGGAAACAAATATCAGCGTTTCTGCGTGCGGTGTGGGCGTAGGGCAGTATCAAAGGGGCTGGGTGGCACAAGTCAGGCAGCCGGACGGACGGACGGATGGCAGCCACAGAGTTTTAATATTTGGTTGGGTCTCGACACCGACCGTGCGTTTGCTGTGGGGGGGGGGGGGGACTGTGGCGTCACACTAACCACCCCCTGTCCTCTAAAGCACGGAATCTGGCACCCACAAACACACACACATCACACCCCTTGATATTATCTTAATTTTTTAATTTGCTTCTTTAATCCCATCTCCACCCTATCCACTTACGAATAGCCCTCACCTCTCAGGTGCGTCTAGAGGGGGGGGGGCAGAGAGAAAATTTAATTTTTGGAAAAAAAAATTGAAGAGGGGGAGGAGGAGGGGGGAGAGAGGAGGGTGTGGAGAGAGGAAGGAGAGGATGGGGGAGAGAGGTGAAGGGGGGGTTTGGAGCGGGCGTGCATGAGTCGAGCTGCGGGCTGTGAAGAGAGAAGGGCAGAGTGAGAGAGAGAGAGAGAGGGGAGAGACAGAGAGACTGGTACACAAATAAAAGCTGGAGAAACTCAGCGGGTGCAGCAGCATCTATGGAGCGAAGGAAATAGACAACGTTTCTGGCCGAAACCCATCTTCAGACTTGTTTGGTCCCGAAACATTGCCTATTTCCTTCGATCCATAGATGATGCTGCATCCGCTGAGTTTCTACAGCATTTTTTTGTGTACTTTTGATTTTCCAGCATCTGCAGTTCCTTCTTAAAGACAGAGAGACTGTTGGCGGGCTGTTTCTCCAACGCACGTTTGGGGGGGGTGGGGGTGGGCTGCGGCTGCGGCATCACACTCACACTAACCACCCCCCAAACACACAGGCGTGGGGAGGGAGACGGGGTTGGGAAGAGAAGAGGGGAGGGGGGGAGAGGGAGACGGGGTGGGGAGAGAAGAGGGGAGGGGAGGGAGGGGAGAGGGGGAGGAGGAAAGGGGAGACATTGGGGAGGGAGAGGAGAGCAGGGTGGGGGAGAGGGAGGGGGAGTGGGAGGAGAGCGGGGAGGGCAGGAAGGGGGGAGGGGATGTTAGAGGTGAAGAGGGGATGAGGGGAAGGGGAGAGGAGTAGGGGGAAGAGGGAGGGGGGGGGAGAGAGGTGGGGGAGGGAAAGGTTAATTTCCTTTGCCAAATTTGGGCCTACATTAACAAAGAAATCATTCAACTCATTAGCAATGAGTTGGAAAATCCATTTTACTACTATTTTTAATTATATTAAGTACACTCCAAGTAGCCTGAATATTATGTTTATGTTTTTGCAACATTTGATCATAATAATCTTTTTTTTGTGATCTCATAATTAATGGCAGTCTATTTTTATATTTTTTGTACTTGTCCTCCTTTTCCTTTGTTCGATATTTAATAAATTCCCTATAAAGCCTATTTTTCTTTTTAAAAGCTTTTTCCATCCCCTTTGTTAACCATGGTTTCACCCTCTTTTTGGAATTGTATCTATACTCTTTCAATGGACAATGGACAAATTGTCAAGAATGTCTCTAAAAATGCTTCATATGATTCATTAATATCATCTACAAAACTTCTTCTTTAACATGTGTATAAACAATTCTTCGACTCGCCTATGGCACATCATGGCCACTTTTGGCACTTCTAATCGCCCACTTGAGTTCTGATACCACCTTCTTAAACCTGACATGCACTTCCTTTTTCTTCCTGACCATGTTTACAACCACCTTACTCATCTACCTTGCTGTCCTTGTCTCTCCTTATTGGAATGTGCTAATCCTGCACTTTCACCAGTCGGCTTTTAAATGACTCCCACATGTCATCAGTGCATTTACCCAATAACAATTGATCCCAATCTACCCTCCTTTGTTCTTCCTAATTACATTGTAATCTGCCTTGCCCCAATTATGTACCCAGAGCTGCCAAATGGTACGGATTTTCCGTATTTCGTACGGAAATGTGATAAGAATACTGAAATATGATTCATAGATAATTGTAACGAGTCACCGCCGTACCAGCCAAGGTGCAGCAGGCAGGTGGGAACAACTGAGATCGGCCCGACTTCCTGTTTCATTAACATACCACTCGCCAATGGAAAAGTAATAACCTGGTGAAATTGATAAGATTTTGCTGCTTAAAAAATACAAGGATATAAAAAGTCATACTGTACCTCTAAAAATGATAGCAGATTAAATCTATTAGTATTTTAAATGTCAAGATCTGGATGATTATTCTTGTAAGCGTTGATCTACCACGGTGCTTGGGGTTAAGAGGCTGGAATCTCTATCTCGTTCTCTCTCCCCTCCCCTCTCGCCCCCCTCTCCCCCCCGTATCTCTCTCTTTCACTCTCTCCCTCCCTCCCTTTCTCTCTCGCTCTCTCACTCCCTCTCACCTCTGCATTCCCGGAATCATTTGTCGTTTTGCAAAGGCAACTCCATCTACAGTTCCTTCCTATTGAAGAAGAACCCTGGCCCAAAACAACTCGTAATCCATTCCCTCCACAGATGCCGCCTAGCCCGCTGAGTTCCTCCAGCACTGTACTTTTTTATTTAACTCTGAAATTGAAGATAGACACAAAGCTGGAATAACTCAGCGGGACAGACAGCGACTGGAGAGAAGGAATGGGTGACGTTTCGGGTCAAGGCTCATCTTCAGACTGAACGTCGGTGACAGTACTTGAGAGAGAGAGAGAGAGAGGGAGGGGGGGAGAGAGAGTGTGAGTTGGACAAATGCCAGAAATCAGCTTTCAAAAATACTGATTTCCTCAGCAAAATACTGATTTTTAGGTACTACAATACTGAAATGCTGTGACAAAACTTGGCAGCTCTGTGTACCTTCCCCCCCCAACATACACCCCTGTCCCTATTCAAAACAATCTCAAATCTTATGGAGTGGTGATCACCATCTCCATTATCTCCAAAATGCTCTTCCACTCTGACCTCCAGTCACCTAGGCTAGACTTGTTTCCCAATAAACTGTCCAGCATGGTCACTCCACATACTGTGTACGGAAGCCTTCTTGGATATTCCTAACACATTCTACCCCATCTAATGTTCTTGCCCTGAGTTAGTATCAGACAATATTGAGGAAGTTAAAGTTACCCATTAGGTTCTTGCATCCTTCTGTAGTCTGTCTACATTATCCGATCCTCTTCCTGCCGCTGGCTTTTGAGTGGTCTATAATATAGTCTCATTAGAGTAATTGTTCCTTTCTTATGTTTGAGCTCATCGCACAATGCCTCGGTAGATGTACCCTCCAGTATGTCCTCTCAGAGTATCACCCTGATATTCTCCCTGATTAGTAAAGCAACTCCACCTCTTTTACCCACTTCTTATCACGTCTGAAACATCAAAACCCAGGCACATTTAGCTGCCAGTCATGTCTCTCTTGCAACCAAGCTGTAATGGACAACATCATAATTCCCAGCACTAATAGTCAGCTTTACCCACAATACACCTTCCATTGAAGTGAACACACTTCAGCCCTTCATTATCTCCATATTCGAGAACCTCTCCTGACCTGTCTTCTTTGAGACTTATTCATAACCTTCACATCCTCATCAGCTCTTCAATTTGCTGCTCTGGTTCTCAGCTGGCCAAACGTAGGCAGTTGGACTAGCAGAGATGGGGCACCTTCTCAGCATGGGCAAGTTGGGCCAAAGGACCTGTTTCTGTGCTATATGACTCTGAGAATGGATTTTTTTTTAAAGCACTTGTTCACATTTGTGATAATAATGAAAGCAAAAGCCGCAGTAACCAAAGATCCTATAGACCATTCCTGCTAAATGCAATGGGCTGACGTGTAGTACGCAGCGGAGCCTTTTTTTCAACCATTTCCGTAACCTGACCCGACCGGACTCGCAGTGTAATCAACGTTGCGGGGGAACAGTTTGTGTTGTTAAATTTAAATTCTGAAAATGAGAAGATTTTTACCAAATAACTTATTTTTACGAGGATGTTTCCGTAACCGGCTTCCGTCTCCGCACTATTATCCTATAGGACCTTTGGTGCGGAGATGGAAGCCGGTTACGGAAATGGGGCCTTAAATTACCCATGAATCTGCCCATGACCGTGCTACGTCTTTTTTGTCGAGTGGACTATCTTGCTCGCTATAGGATCTTTGGCAGTAACTACATAGGTGAGAATTGAAGCAGCTGGGCGTGGTTCCACCTAGCTGTACGGTGAAGAGTTGCTGGAGGAGGTCAGTGAACTCAGCCATACAAACTCTAAACTAAGGTAAGTTGGGTCGGGGATGGGTTGTGAGGAGGAAGTTTGAACTACGAAAAGGGAAGACAGAAGCAGTGGGTCTTGGTTAGAACCAAAGATACTAGAAGAGCCAAGATAGACCACTCCTACAAAATCCAATGGACTGACGTGTAGTACGGATCGGAACGCAACGGAACATCACTTCCGCCATTTTTAGGAATAATACCCCGATCTCCGTTATGCCTCTCGCAGTTTAATCCACGACAGTCCATTGAATTTTGCAGTTTATCTTGGTCTCTTAGCCTTTCATGTTAGACCATTATTATCTTTGTTGATAATAAATAAGGTGCTCCTTTAAAAAAAATATATATATATTAAAAAGGGAAGCTCCGTATAAAATGAGCAACAATGCGCAATGAAAGGTCTCTGGACCATATGAATTCTATGATCTTTGGTTTAATCAGTGTTGTGGGGCAACGGTATGTGTGTGTTTCTGTGTGAGTGGCAAGATAGAGATAATATATTTCAAAGTTCCTCATGGATCAGAAGCAACTTTGATTTAAAGCAACTCATGATGTACATAAGCCATAAAGGCAATTATATTTGCCTTTATATTTTGCTATAAGATAAGGAACATAAGCCATAAGCCAATATATTTGCCTATATTTATATATTACTAGACCAAGTGCAGACCCGTTGGGTCTGGTCCCCGAAAGTGCTTCACACCCCGGGGTGTTGTTCCCGAACGTGCTTCAGACCCCGGGGTGAAAATATGCGGAAAAAAAGATGGCGTCGTTTTCGGGAAAAATCGGAGACAATCGGCGAAAAAAAGATGGCGTCGTTTTCGGAGAAAATTGGCGAAAAAAAGATGGCGTCGTTTTCGGAGAAAATCGGAGACAATCTGAGAAAATCACATGGGGGTGGGGGGGGGTGGATTTTATTAAAAAACGTATACATAAACAGGACCGAATTTAATCAGGAGTGGCTATTCGTAAAGATAAATGTCATCTCTTTGGAAATGGTAAAAAATATGGGCCTTTCCACGCGCCGTGTGGGCCAGGGGCGGTATCAAAGGCGGTGTACGGACGTACAGACGTACAGACGGACGACAGCCAGAGAGTTTTAAAAGTATATACTAGACCAAGTGCAGACCCGTTGGGTCTGGTCCCCGAAAGTGCTTGACACCCCGAAATGTTTTTCCCGAACGTGCTTCAGACCCCGGGGTGAAAATCGTTGAAAAAAAGATGGCGTCATTTTCGGAAAAAATCGGAGAAAATCGGCGAAAAAAAGATGGCGTTGTTTTCGGAGAAAATCGGCGAAAAAAATATGGCGTCGTTTTCGGAGAAAATCGGCGAAAAAAATATGGCGTCGTTTTCGGAGAAAATCGGAGACAATCGGAGAAAATCACATGGGGGTGGGGGGGGGGTGGATTTTATTTTAAAAAACATGTACATAAACAGGACCGAATTTAATCAGGAGTGGCTATTCGTAAAGATAAATGTCATCTCTTTGGAAATGGTAAAAAATATGGGCCTTTCCGCGCGCCGTGTGGGCCAGGGGCGGTATCAAAGGCGGCGTATGGACGTACAGACGTACAGACGGACGACAGCCAGAGAGTTTTAAAAGTATACTAGACCAAGTGCAGACCCGTTGGGTCTGGACACCGAACGTGCGTTTGCGGGTGGGGGGGGTGCTGTGGCGTCACAGTAACCACCCCCTTTGCTCCAAAGCACGGTTGCGGGGTGGGAATCTGGCACCCACGAACACACACACTCATAACAACCCTTGATATTATCTTAATTTTTTAATTTGCTTCTTTTATCCCATCTCCACCCTATCCACTGACGAATAGCCCTCACCTCTCAGGTGCGTCTAGATGGGGAGGGGCAGAGAGTGAAAATTTAACGTTAGAATTAAAAAAAATTGAGGAGGGGGGAGAGGAAGGGGGAGAGAGGAAGGGGTGCGAGGAAGGGGGATAGATAGGAGCGTGTGGAGGGAGTAAGGAGAGGATGTTGGAGATAGGTGAAGGGGGTTGTTTTGAGCTGGTGTTCATGAGTTAAGCTGCGGGCTGTGAAGAGAGAAGGGCAGAGAGAGAGAGAGAGAGAGAGAGAGGGGAGAGACAGAGAGACTGGTACACCCAAAAAAGGTGGTGAAATTCAGCGGGTGCAGCAGCATCTATGGAGCGAAGGAAATAGGCAATGTTTGTGGCCGAAACCCATCTTCAGACGTGTTTTGTTATGAAACATTGCCTATTTCCTTCGATCCAAAGATGCTGCTGCACCCGCTGAGTTTATACTTCATTTTTTTGTTTACCTTGCGTTTGGGGGGGGGGGGGGGGGGCTGCGGCTGCGGCATCACACTCACACTAACCACCCCCCAAACACACAGGCGGGGGGAGTGGGGGAGAGGGAGACGGGGTTGCGGAGAGGAGGGGAGGGGGAGAGAAGGAGACAGGGTGGGGAGAGAAGAGGGGAGGGAGGGGTGGGAAGAGGGGGATGGAGGGGAGAGGGGGATGGAGGGGAGAGGGGGAGGAGGAAAGGGGATTGGGGAGGGAGAGGAGATCAGGGTGGGTGAGAGGGAGGGTGAGGAGAGTTTGGAGTGGGAGGAGAGCGGGGAGGGCAGGAAGGGGGGGAGGGGATGAGGGGAAGGGGAGAGGAGTACGGGGAAGAGAGGGAGGGTGGAGGGAGAGAGGTGGGGAGGGAGAGGGGAAGAGTGGGGAGTGCAGAGCAAATGCAGACCCGTTGGGTCTGGACACCGAACGTGCGTTTGGGGCGGGGGGCTGTGACGTCACACTAACCACCCGTTGGGTCTGTACCTCCAAAGCAGGGTTGCGGGGTGTGAATCTGGCACCCACAAACACACACACTCATCACACCCCTTGATATTATATTAATATTTTAAAGACAGAGAGACTGTTGGCGGGCTGTTTTCCCAATGCGCGTTTGCGGGAGGGGGGGGGGTGGGCTGCGGCATCACACTCACACTAACCACCCCCCAAACTCACACTAACCACCCCCAAACACACTCGGGGGATGGGGGGAGGGGAAGGAAGACGGGGTGGGGAGAGAAGAGGGGAGAGGGAGACGGGTGGGGAGAGAGGGGGAGAGAGGAGAGGGGTGGAGAGAGGAAAGAGGATGGGGAGAGAGGTGAAGGGGGGGGGGTTGGAGCGGGCGTGCATGAGTCGAGTCGCGGGCTGTGAGGGAGAGAGAGAAGGGAGAGAGAGAAGGGAGAGAGAGAGAAGGGAGAGAGTGAAAGGAGAGAGAGAAGTGGGAGAGAGAAGGGAGAGAGAGAGAAGGGAGGGAGAATGGAGAGAGAGAGATAAGGGAGAGAGAGAAGGGAGAGAGAGAAAGGTGAGGGAGAGAATGGGGAGAGAGAGAGAGAGAGAGACCAAGTGCAGACCCATTGGGTCTGGACACCGAACGTGCGTTTGCGGGTGGGGGGGGGGGGTGCTGTGGCGTCAAACTAACCACCCCCTTTCCTCCAAAGCACGGTTGCGGGGTGGGAATCTGGCACCCACAAACACACACACTCATCACAACCCTTTTAGTTTGCTTCTTTTATCCCATCTCCACCCTATCCATTGACGAATAGCCCTCAGCTCTCAGGTGCGTCTAGAGGGGGGGGGGGGCAGAGAGAGAAAATTTAATGTTAGAATTTAAAAAATTTGAAGAGGGGGAGGAGGAAGGGGGGAGGAGGAAGGGGGGAGAGGAAGGGGGAGAGAGAGGAGGGTGTGGAGAGAGGAAGGAGAGGATGTGGGAGATAGG
The DNA here is from genome assembly GCA_038087875.1 of Malacoraja senta. Lineage (NCBI taxonomy): Eukaryota > Metazoa > Chordata > Chondrichthyes > Rajiformes > Rajidae > Malacoraja > Malacoraja senta. The sequence continues at coordinate 155,296,892 of CM075978.1, read as the reverse complement.
TGAAGGGGGGGGCTTGGAGCGGGCGTGCATGAGTCGAGAAGGGCAGAGAGAAGAGAGAGAGAGAGGGGAGAGACAGAGAGACTGGTACACCAAAAAAAGCTGGTGAAACTCATCGGGTGCAGCAGCATCTATGGAGCGAAGGAAATAGGCAACGCTTTGGGTCGAAGCCCATCCTCAGACTGGTTTTCTACCGAAACGTTGCCTATTTCCTTCGATCCATAGATGCTGCTGCACCCGCTGATGATATACAGTTTTTTTTTGTGTACCTTCGATTTTCCAGCATCTGCAGTTCCGTCTTAAAGACAGAGAGACTGTTGGCGGACTGTTTTCCCAATGCGCGTTTGCGGGAGGGGGGGGGCCATCACACTCACACTAACCACCCCCCAAACTCACACTAACCACCCCCAAACACACTCGGGGGATGGGGTGAGGGGGGTAGTGGAAGACGGGGTGGGGAGAGGAAGACGGGGTGGGGAGAGAAGAGGAGAGGGGAGGGAGGGTGGAGAGGAAGGGGGAGAGAGGAAAGAGAGGATGGGGGAGAGTGGTGAAGGGGGGGGGGGGATTGGAGCGTGCGTGCATGAGTCGAGCCGCGGGCTGTGAAGAGAGAAGGGCAGAGAGAGAGAGAGAGAGAGAGAGAGAGAGGGGAGAGACAGAGAGACTGTTGGCGGACTGTTTTCCCAACGCGCGTTTGCGGGAGGGGGGGGGGGCTTCGGCATCACACTCACACTAACCACCCCCCAAACTCACACTAACCACCCCCCAAACTCACACTAACCACCCCCAAACACACTCGGGGGGAGGGGGAGAGAAGAGGGGAGAGGGAGGCGGGGTGGGGAGAGAAGATGACAGGGGGAGGGAGGGGAGAGGGGGAAGAGGAAAGGGGAGAGATTGGGGAGGGAGAGGAGATCAGGGTGGGTGAGAGGGAGGGGGAGGAGAGTTTGGAGTGGGAGGAGAGCGGGGAGGGCAGGAAGTGGGGAGAGGGGGGGAGGGGATGAGGGGAAGGGGAGAGGAGTAGGGGGAAGAGAGGGAGAGAGGGAGGGGGAGAGGTGGGAACAGTGGGGAGTGAGGGGCAGAGGGGTAGCAGGGAGTGGTGCAAGAGAGAGGTGAAGGGGGTGGGTGGGAGATGGGGGTGAATAGGGGTGGTGAAGGGGGAAGGGAGGTGGTGGGAGGGGAGGGAGGGGGAGAGGAGAGAGGGGGAAGAGTGGGGAGGGAGAGTTGAAGTAGGACGGGTAGGGCAGTCCATCTGTTTCCCATTCCCTATCACCCCCAATCCTCTTTCTCTATTGCCACACACGTGACGACGCCCTTCGACACAGGCTGCGGGGGTGGGGGGGAGGGGCTGGGGCTGCTGCAAAGGCATATGTAAATTGGTCCATTTCGATTGGACATCTTTGAGCATTGGGCATTGTGACATCACAAAACGGAACCTTCATTTACATTCTATTGCTGAGCTGTTTTTTTAAACATTTTGAAATTTCCCCATTCCCTATCACCCCCACAGATGCGGCGACGCCCTTCGACACAGGCTGCGGGGTTGGGGGGGGGGGCTGGGGCTGGGGCTGCTGCAAAGGCATATGTAAACGGATTCATTCCGATTTGTCACACGTGTCGCAGGGCGTCGCCACGTGTGGGGGTGATAGGGAATGGGGACATTTCAAAATTTTAAACAAACAGCTCTCAGCAATAGAATGTTAATGAAGGTTCCGTTTTGTGATGTCACAATGCCCAACGCTGTGGGGGTTGGGGGGGAGGGGCCGGGGCTGGGGCCGCTGCAAAGGCATATGTAAATGGATCCATTCCAATTGGACATCTGTGACCATTGTGCATTGTGACATCACACAACGGAATCTTTACTAACATTCTACGGCTGAGCTGTTTTTTTAAACATTTTGAAATGTTTGGTTTGGGGGGGGGGGGGGGGGAGAGGTATTTTATTTTAAAAAGCGTACATAAACACGACCAAATTAATCAGGATCGTCTATTCGTAAAGATAAATGTAACCTCTTTAGAAACGGTAAAAAATATCGGCGTTTCCGCGCGCTGCGCGGGCGCGGGTCGGTATCAAAGGCGGCACAGGTCAAGCAGAACGTTGGACGTACGGACGTACAGACGTACAGACGGACGACAGCCAGAGAGTTTTGTATAATAGATAGATAGATAAACACATATATATTATATATATGATACACACACATATATACATGTGATATTGATGTATATAATTATATAACACATACATATTTCTCTTGTTTCTTATATATATATAAACACATATATTCTATATATATATATATATATATAATGCGTATATGTGTGATATATATGTATATAAATATATAACATACACATATGTATGTTTCTCTAGTTTCTTTCTTGTGATCTCCTAATTTTGTTGAACTTTTTTTTCTTTCATTCAACCTCTCTCTGAAATCCTAATATTGTGAATAAATATAAATGAACAGATGCCAAGATATTTTTTCATTCTATATTAGTGTAAAGAAATATAGTGTATACATACCTACATTGATGCAGAAGTGCGAGCATTAGACATGAAAACTGTGCATTGCTACCATAGTTTAGTTTTTAATTTAACATATATTTGGGGGAAATCTACATATATTTGAGGGAAATGAGTTACCGTATTTCCCAGCAATGAAGACGCACCACCATTTGAGGTGCTAAATTTTGAAAAAAGGATGGCGGGACAGGATCGAGGGTTTGCTTTAGTCCAGGGGTCCGCAGCCTTTTTTGCATAGGGGCCAGGACCCTCCGGGACTAGCTGCAGTTCCCAGGTCACCTGCGAGCCCCGGGTCTAGCTGCGGTTCCGCTGTCCGGGCCCGGCGACCGCTCACAGCCACCCGAGCTCTGAGTGAGTTTTTAAATGTGAATATCTCATAACTAAACATTTGTGAGTTAGCAGTAAATTGCATCAATCCACTCAATTTTAAATCATTTCTACAACAAAATTCATAAACAAGGATAACACTTTTTATTTCTGTCATTTATGGTAAGATTTACATAGTTTATTGTTTTATGTGTGAGATATACAGGGTGTTCAGAACAAAGACGGCAGTTCTTTGACAAGTACTCCGTAGGAGATCTTATCAACGAGTATTCTGGACCCACTGTCAACATCTGAAATTACAGTAAAATATCATATAGAATGAACTTATAAGAACAATTCTGATTATAACTACATAACTGCAGGATGGATGATATGTCACTTAAATGCAATTGTTTTCAGGGGTGGGGAGAGACGTGTATATTGAAGATGCATTTTTCCTCTAGTAGGTCAATTTATGCCTACTGAATAAATTGTGTATTCATGCCTACCATATTCTGTTGTGCTGAAGCAAAGCAAGAATTTCATTGTCCTATCTGGGACACATGACAATAAACTCTCTTGACTTGACTTGATTTATCTTGAATGTAGAAGAGCTTACAATACCATGCATGCCTTACGACAAGAACAAAACCCAAAATGTACAGCAGTGTGAAAATTGATACCTTTATTATTGTTTAAGGAGGAACTGCAGATGCTGGAAAATCGAAGGTAGACAAAAATGCTTGAGAAATTCTCCAGTATTTTTGTCTACCTTTATTATTGTGCTAAGTCTAGATCTATAAAAGAAGACTTTCTAATAACTTGCTCATGTACCAAAAAATGTCTTGTATAATATAATACATTGTCGGGATCATAAGAATAGAATTATATATTAGTCATCATTAAGGAAATTAAGGCTTTAATGTGTGCTCCTCGTGGCATGTCGTTGTTCCCTATAACTCTATTTATCATGTATTTTAAACACCATTGATCCGTGTACATGCGTATATTTAATACCATTTATCATGTATTTTAAACACCATTAATCCGTGTACATTGTGTATATTTAACACCATTTATCCTGTATTTTAAACACTATTTCAAACCGGCTTAAACACAAGCCGATTCGACCTCCGCTGCTTGGAGGTCCTGAATCGGCCGCCTCCTACTGGAGACCGGGGCTTCATGATGTTATAGGCCGCGGGCCGGCGGTCGAAGTTTTTCTCCGGCGAAGAATCCCAGATTCCGCGAGGGAAAGTGCACGCTGCCCCCGCGACTAGAAGCTCTGCATACAGAGTTTTATTGACCGCGGGCTAGCGAGTAGAGCAATTCTTCTGGTGACCAACGGCTCCGCGATCTGAGCTATAGGAAGAGATCGGCCTCAAGACAAAGTTATAATTTTTTTCTTACCTTTCGTTTTTAGTGGGGAACCTGAAGAAAGACTGCTATAAAGTGCTTGAATTGCTTACATTGGCGATTCGAGCACCATAGCAGAACGGCTCGCTACGCTGGTAAATGTGGACGCCATGACAGAAGCCCATTTAAAAAAAAAACTCATATATATGATTCCCAAAATGGCGCGAAACAAATTACCCATGAGCCCATGACCGTACTACAGCTTTTTCGTCGAGTGGTTTATCTTGGCTCCTCTAGTATCTTTGGTTAGAACTCACCATTGACGAGGTTGAAGGAAGCAAAGTTTATGATGTTATTATGTAGAATAGAAACCAAGGGTTCTAGGATTATGATGGAATAATGATACATTTTAATAGACCAGAGCAGACTCGTTCTGTATTATGTTTACATATTCTGTTGTGCTGCAGCAAGTAAGAATTGTCCTATCTGTTGCAATGTTACAAGATTTTGAGATTTTAAAAATCAAGTCTGCAATTTATCCCAGCAGATAAAGCATAAAAAGAAGTTTAATTTGACACCTCATTCACTTTCATATCTTCAGTATTAAAAAAGTTATGGCCATTTTCATACTCTGAAATTAGCATCTTGTTCCCTATTGCGTTTCCATTGACTTAACTCAAAAGCAGTGATCGAGGACAGTCAAAAGCCCATAACTTTCTTAAAAATTAAGAGAACTGAATGAAATTTTCAGTTATTATAGATTGAAGTATTCTGAAACAAATATGAAACAATCTTACTTGGATGACGTGAAATTAAAGCATATAATTAATTAGTTACCTAATTGTAGCTAATTACAAAATTTAATTACTAGATCTAAACATTTATCCATTTCTTAAGAAAAGGTTAACATTTTTAAATAGCCTAAGTGTCCAAATAACATTCACACAAGAAATCACAATATAACATGATTTTTAAATCTCATTGTCATGAATTTATAGGCCAAATGGAAGGAATTTAATGTTTAATTCCCGTAAATTAATGGGCATTTTAATCATCTTGCGAGTGGGTTTTTGTGGAACGCGATCGATTGGAACGTGCGGTTGCAGTGAATTTGAACCCCATATCGGCAGGAAAAACACTGCCGGTTCATATGGGGCCAAAATCACATTTTCGCCAATGAAATTTGGATTAAAGTCATCCTAAGAAGCAAATTTATATTTAAAATAAACCACTTACCTTAGGTTTTGTCCCCTACGTGAGACCCGTCCCATTGTAGGCGTTGACGGCGTTAGAAGTAGCTTTTTATTTTACTCCAGGGATTAAATTGTCCCGCGGATTTAAAAAAAAACTTCCGAGAACGGAAGTCGGAACGATTTTTCTGCAGCAGCTGAACAGCCTGAGAAAGTTCGACTCCGCAGGCAGGAGAAAATGGCATTTTAATCCCGCCCCCCCCCCTCAAAGGCGCCAAAGTCGTGCGCACGGCCAGTGGCAGAACTGCAGCACCGCTGAAGGTGAGTATTGTAACATCGCTACTATCTGGGACACATGACAATAAAACTATCTTGACTATTGACCATGATTTGTAATTTGTGTCGTCCAGATGTGGCGGTGAATAAATAAATCACTTGTTGCCATGTTGCCAAAGATTAATAGAAATATACACACGAAAAGCTGGAGTAACTCAGCGGGCAGGACAGGCAACATCTCTGGAGAGATGGAATGGGTGACGTTTCGTGTCACGACCCTCCTTCAGACAGATTAGGGATAAGGGACGAGAGATATAGACTGTGATATGGAGAGATAAATAACAATTTTTGAAAGATATGCAAAAAAGTAACGGTGATAAAGGAAACAGGCCATTGTTAGCTGTTCGTAGGGTGAAAATGAGAAGCTAATGCGACTTGGATGGGGGAGGGATAGAGAAAGAGAGGAAATGCCGGGGCTACCAGAAGTGAGACGAGCTAAGTGAAGTGAAAAGGAGATGAGCAGGTCATGTTTTTTATACAGGGTGAAGGCAGATACAATAATGGAATTTAAGATGCATTTAGATAGCCTATGGATATGTAGGGAATGGAGGGTTATGGATAACATGCAGGCAGAGGAGAGTAGTTTAACTTGGTATCATGTTCGGTACGGACAATGTGGGCCAAAGGGCCTGTTCTTGCACTGTACTGTTTTATTGATGCAGAAACAAGCCTCAATTGCCTCCTCCCTGCGGTTCCTCCTGCGCTTCGTTTTATTCAAGGTCCCAGCATCTGCAGTTCCTTGTGTCTCCATTCTGGAATGCCATCTGGGCAACTTCCTCTACATTCCCTTTTCTCAAGTTAGCTCATTAAAAAAATTGAGCAATTTATCCAAACAGATTTGGCCACGTTTCTCTTCGCTCCTTTACCACTGCTAAGGTTAAATGAGCTGGCACACACTGGACACATTCCACTGAAATGATTTCGAAGACGGTTTATGATTAAATGCTAGATATGTAAAGTTTTCTAAAAATCTTTAATATTCTTATTTTTTTAGAGGTATGCCTTAACCACACAAAGAAATGTTCAACACAGAATGAAACTTCTTGCAGGACCAGAGGGCACAGTCTCATAATAAAAGGACAAACCTTTAGGAAGGAGATGAGGAGGAATTGCTTTTGTCAGAGGGTGGGGAATCTGTGGAATTCATTGCCACAGAAGGCTGTGGAGGCCAAGTCAACGGGTATTTTTAAGGTGGAGATTGACAGATTCTTGATTAGTAAGAGTCAGGGGTTCTGTGAAGGCAGGAGAATCGGGTTGAGAGGGAAAGATAGATCAGCCATGATTGAATGGTGGAGTGCACTTGATGGGCCGAATGGCCTAATTCTACTCCTATCACTTACGATCTTATGTCTTTTCATTTCCATATCTCTTGGGCAAGAGGGAGACCAAAGCACAGGCAAAGTTGCGGTATTCACTTTTGTCTTCAGCCAGAATTACTATACAGCTTTCATTGAAATGATGAACCTAAATGCAGCAAAAAAAGTTAAACGTTCAAAAGGGCATGTATATCGGCATTAATAAGATTTGCATTGTTGGAGCAGTAATCAATTTTAAAGCAGAGACTGAAGAACTGGAGATTGCATTGATATGAGCAGCATCAATGAGAAGTTTATTTTTTTGTATAAGAGCCTAAATTACTGGAATTTAAGCTAAAAGTTTCCTATCAATTTCCCTCCGGGGATGAATAAAGTTTTATCGTATCGTTATCGTTGATCAAAAACTTAAAGAAAATGCTTGTGCTTAAGATGTAAATGTTACACCAAATATGGGCAATTTATTGTGTAGGAAGGAACTGCAGATGCTGGTTTAAACCGAAGATAGACAAAAAAGCAGGACAGGCAGCATCTCTGGAGGGAAGGAATGGGTGATGTTTCGGGATGAGACCCTTCTTCAGATGTCTCGGGTTTCAACCCGAAACGTCACCCATTCCTTCTCTCCAGAGATGCTTCCTGTCCCGTTGAGTTACTCCAGCATTTTGTGTCTATCTAAGGGCAATTTATTATCTGGCTATGTTTTTATTTGCTCCTGTTTCTTAGCCTTTTGCCCAAAAACAAGACATGTATCCCAACTAAGAGATTAATTTGACAAGTAGTACTCAGGTGGGCATAATGGCAAAATAGGAAAAAGGCAAGATGAAGATGATTTATTTATAGTTGATGGATGATGGTGATTCTTGAGAATTCAGTTATCTTTCACTTTTAGAACCTGGGTTCAAATGTATTGTAGAGTAATGGATCCAAATTCAAACGTGTTTGATTCTGTTGTACTCCACTTCTTGATAAGAAACAATGCGTACTAGTAGTACCTTCATTTTGTCTTAAGGCGAGTGATGTAAAAAATAGGGAAAAGTGCAATTTTGCTGTAGTAGCATTTGTGGATGAAAGTCGAGAAAAGGAACTTTTGAGCCATACTGTAATTTGTTGACATAAAGTACCTAAAGCTGGCAAGATTCTATTCCCATGCACCAAGATCCCAGGCCTTGTGGGCATCTGTAGTTAAAATAAATTAAAAACATAACTAAAACATGTGCTTTTTAAAGTTTTAATTCTTAAATTATTTCCAAATTGCCAATTGGATTTAAATTACTATATCAATGTGACTTAAAGTAACTCTAGTCATAGTACCATAGATTCATACCGTACAGAAACAGGTCCTTCGGCCAAATTCGTCCATGCCAATCAAGATACCTCATCTCAGTTGGGTCCATTTACCAGCTCCTGGCCCATATCCCTCTAAACCTATCCATGTATCTGTCTAAATGTTTTATATGTTGTTATTGTGCATATCTCAACTACTTCACCTGGCAGCTCATTCCATATACCCGCCACCCTCTGTGGAAAAAAATTAGCCCTTGGCTTGCTATTAAATCTTTTCCATCTTACCTTAAACCTAAGCTCTCTAGTTCTGGGCAACCTGACACTGGGAAAAAGACTGCATCCATTCTATATATTACCCTCATGGCTTTATATGCCACCTCTAAGATTATCCCTTGGCCTCAAGCCGTCTCAGGAATAAAGTCCTAGCCTGTCCAATTTTGCCCTCGTGTCCTGTGAGATGTGAAGTTCAACTAGTGTGAGGTGAAAATTGAAGTTCTGTTTTATCTTTCCCTTCAATGTTTCGTGAAGGGAAAGATGCTCAGATTTTCATTTTTTAATGTCGGGTATGTCATTGTGCCAATAATGGAGGTGGCCTGGTGAGATTTTCCAACAAAGCTCTTTCCAGTTCTTAATGTTCTTCAGCGGAGTTGTCTTTGCAATAAAGGTCAACACCCCCCAGTTTAGCTTTAGTATGAAGCCAGAATCAATTTGCCATCTATGTCAAGGATTATAAAACACATTGAAGATGTACCACGCATTTAAATTTGAGTTTATTTCTTTGATACATCCTATGTTTGCGTCATATTACAGTTCATTTTTCTGTTGAAGCTGAAACTAGAGAATAGTTCTCAGTGAAACAAGGAACTGCAGATGCTGGAGCTAGAGCCAAACACACTGTGCCGGAGGAACTCAGCGGGTCAGGCAGTATCTGTGGAGAGAAAGGCTAGGCAACATTTCTGTCGGGACCCTTCTTCAGACTGATTGCAGTGGAAGGAAGCAAATAGGTCGGGGCGGGCCAAAGCCTGGCAAGTGATAAGTGGATGTAGGTGAGGGGGTTTGATTGGCAGATGGGTGGACAAAGGCTGGAGATGAAAAGGACACAAAGGTTTTAGTGGTTCAATGGTACTTTATTGTCACATGTACCTTGGTCCAGTGAAATTACATTTTTGCATTCAGTTCAGTAAAAATCTTGCTGTGCATAGGTATAATCATATTCAGTGCTTCGAGAGTGTGGCGATGGCATGCATTAACTCCAGTGTTTAAAAAAGAACTACCGATGCTGGTAAAATCGAGGGTAGATTTGTACCTACATTAGATTTTGTGTCTACATTAACTCCAGCCTCCCAGCCAGCCTTGATCCACAGCAGTATGCTTCCTATTGCAACAGGTCAGACACCATCACTCTGGCCCTAAATTTCTCTCAGGAAAACCTGGACAACAATCCCTGTTAAGTTAGACTTCTATTTAGCTCTGCCTTCAGCCAAATATGACTAATTCTATCTACAAGTTTGCAGGTGATATCAGTGTGGTGGACCACATCACAAACGATGATGTTATGGTGTACGGAAAAGAGATAGAGAACTTAGTGATAAAGGTGTCAGGACCATAACCTCTCCCTCAATGTCAGCAAGACGAAGAAGCCAGTTATTGGCATCACGAAGAATGGTGTAGTATATGCCCCAATCAGGATCAATGTTGTGGAAATGGTTGAAAGCTTCTATTTCCTTGTTAATATTACCAGTATTACTAATATTGTAGGTAGGCACAGTGGCGCAGTTGATGGAGCTGTTAAACTGAGGTCTTTTGTCAATCTAAAGTCAACTTGACTCAAACACTTGTTACTGTTGAAATCAATTCTTTATTCAGCTGAGAATAGTCTCTTGAACCTTCCAACACAGAGCTGATGCTCTGGGGGCGGGTCCAGAGAGGAGTAACTTTGATAGAACTCATGTCATTTATATAGGTATTAGACATTTCAGATACAGAGGGTATGACAAGCTAGTAACCAATCATCTGAGTCCTTCTGGTGATTTACAACATCAGTCACATGATCCCCCTTCCCTGGCCTCACAACCTTCGTTTGCCTGTGGAAAACTTTGCTTTAGAATTATATTATTTCAACACAGCAAAACCCCAGTAGGCTCAATTATCAAAGACCACTCCTCAAAATATAAGATACATATGTAGTACAATGATCACACAAATCATACACACTTTCCCTACCAAATAGAAAGATATTTCTATAAATCTAAACAATTTCTATAAGTCTAATGTTTACATTCCTACTAAGACAATACATTTCATAATTTGTTTCACTACAATTTTACTATTACATATGTATTTAAAACATTAATTATATGAGTTTGCCGAATTACAGTTTCTAAGTTCAAAACCCCCAATCTACCAACCAAGCATACATGGGTCGTAAATCTGTCAACTTAGTTAATAAGTGTTTGGTGCCAGGATACAGCTTCATACTAATTTGCAGCCCCTTTTCCTCCTATCTCTGGGAGCTGTATTTCCAATCTCTCTACAAGGCCTTTTACAAATATTACAGAACAAAGCGTAAATTCACAACTCAGACCATTACATCAGAATTGCATCTGCTTCTTCGACTTCCTATAAACATATCCATCAATCAAATTCTCTTCTCCAAGCAACTACTCCCCTTCACATACATCCTATCCCTTATCACAATTTCATTATAATCTAACATAGCCAAGGCTAACTACAGGGTCTATTATCTCTCAGCTTTGAATTCTGTCTCAAACTCAGCATAACCCTCACAGCTTAAGAATGTACCATAGAGAACGAGCAGTTGACCTCTGGCCTAAGAAGAGGCCCCTATTCAGCTATCCATTCTCCAACACAATCATACCAAATACAATTTCCTCCAGCGTTATAATTGCGTCAAAGCAATAAACTAAGCAGGTTCAGGTTCAGGTTCAGGCCTCCATGTTTTGATTCATCTTTCCCTGTGTGTATGTGTCTTTATACTTTATTTCATTAGGAAAACCTTAAACTTTTCTTTTGCAAATTAGCTTATATAAAAGTCATTATCCGAGCGGTTCTATTATATAATACTTCCTCAGAGCTGCTGTCTCACAACTCCAGAGACCCCGGTTCATCCAACCTTGGGTGCTGTCTGTGAGGAGTTTGCATATTCTCCAGTGGCCTCTGAGAGTTTGAGTTTTCTCTCACATCCCAAAGACATGTGGGCTTAATTGGCTTCTGTAATATCATTCCGAGTATATAGGAAAGTATTGATGGTCAGCATTGACAAGTGTCGAAGAGTGTTTTATTGTCAGATGTCCCAGATAGAACAATGTAATTCTTACTTGCAGCAACACAACAGAATATGTAAACATTGTACATTGTACCCATTATTTCTGCCTGCGCCTGTCCAACTGAATTCATTTCCACATACCTCAACTGCACCCCACTAATCCAGTCTCTCCCGACCTATGTCACACGCCCTTCGTTTCTTCAATGACTTCTGTTTTCCAGGCCCCCACTCCCTCATCTTTATTATGGATGTTCAGTCACTCTACACCTCCATCCCCCTCCTGGAAGGCCTTAAAGCTCTCTGTTTCTTTCTCGACCATAGAACCAGCCAATTTCCCTCTACCAACACCATGCCCCACCTGTACTCACACCAATTTCTCCTTGCCCTCTCCACTACATTCCTTCCACTGGCTTCACAATCTGCAACTCTCCAATATGCTGGGTCCAGGAAAGATCTTCAGAGATATACACGCCCTGGAATGTGAATCTTTTGACTCTCCACTATTGTCCTGTCTATATAAACAGGTCTGTGGGTCCTCATCCTTCCTTTTCCAAAGTCCCCAATCAGTTCCTTGGTCTTACTGACATTGAGAGCCAGGTTGTTGTGCTGACAATATTTGGTCAGTGGATCAATCTCCCTCCTATACTCTGACGCATCATCAGCTGTAATTCGTCCAACACCACTGGTGTCGTCGGCGAACTTGAAGATGGAGTTCTCTCTCTGGCTACACAGTCGTGGGTATAGAGTGAGTAGGGCAGCGGGCTGAGCATGCAGCACAGCCTGGAGCTGCTTCTATACAGATGGTTATTGGGGAAGTGTTGCTGCCAATTCATACAGATTGTGTCGTCTGTTGATGAGGAAGTCTCCAGTTGCAGAGGGATGCGCAGAGACCCATTTCCGTGAACTTGATAACCAGCCTGGAGAGGATGATAGTATTGAACGCCAAGCTGTAGTCTATCAGCAACAGCCTGACGTATGTGTTTTTATTGTCCAAGTGGTCCAATGTAGAGTGGAGATGGGATATAGGGCCTGTTTCCACGTTGTATCTCTAAACTAAATTCTGGACAATGATCTGTCATGGACCAACCACATTGATGTGACGGGTAAGAAGGCATACCTCTACTTTCTGTGGAGACTGAGAAAATTTGGCATGTCTCCAGTGACTTACAAACTATTACAGATGCACTATAGAAAGCAATTCAAGGTGCAAAGTTGTGGAGTAAGAGCAGGGCAGGCAGCATCCCGGGAGAATATGGATAGGTGATGTTGGGACCTTCTTCTGATTGTAGGGGTGTGGGGGCAGGAATGCTGGAAGTGAGGATGGGCAGGACAAAGCGAGGCATGTATTAGGTAAACATGTGGGGTGGGGAGGATCTTTGATAGGCAGATGGATGGACAAAGGACAGAGATGAAAAAACAAAAGGTGTGAGACCAGAGTATTGGAGAGTTGCAGATTGAAGCCAGTGGAAGGAATGTAGTGGAGAGGGCAAGGATAAATTGGTGTGAGTCCAGGTGGGGAATGGTGGAGGGAGGGGGGGGGGGGTGTTGTAGGAGGCTGCAGGGTGACTTGGATAGGTTGGGTGAGTGGGCAGAAGCATGGCAGATGCAGTATAATGTGGATAAATGTGAGGTTACCTCCTTTGGTGGCAAGAACAGGAAGGCAGATTATTATCTGAATGGTGTCAGATTAGGAGATGGGGAGGTGCAACGGGACCTGGGTGTGCTTGTACACCAGCCACTGAAAATAAGTATGCAGGTACAGCAGGCCATGAAGACAGCCAATTGGCCTTCATTGTGAGAAGATTTGAGTTTAGAGCAAGGAGGTCCTTCTGCAGTTGTACAGGGCCCTGGTGAGACCGCACCTGGAGTATTGTGTGCAATTTTAGTCTCCTAATTTGAGGAAGGACATTATTGCTATTGAGGGAGTGCAGTGTAGGTTCAAGAGGTTAATTCCCAGGATGGCGTGACTGACGTATGATGAAAGAATGGGTAGACTGGGCTTGTATTTGCTGGAAATTAGAAGGATGAGAGGGTATTCTTAGAGAAATTTATAAATTTTTTAGGATTGGATAGGGTAGATGCAGAAAAAATGTTCCTGATGTTGGGGGTCACAGTTTAATAATAAGGGGTAGGCCATTTAGGACTGAGATAAGGAAAAACTTTTTCACCCATAGGGTTATGAATCTGTGGAATTCTCTGCCACAGTAGGCAGTAGAGGGCAATTCACTAGACATTTTCAAGAGAGAGTTAGAGTTATCTCTTGGGGCTAAGGGAATCTAGGGATATGGGGGAAAAAGCTGGAACAGGGTACTGGTTTTGGATGATCAGCCATGATCATATTGAATGGTGGTGCTGGCTTGAAGGGCCGAATGGCCTACTCCTGCACCTATTTTCTATGATTCTATATGATACTGTTTTGCAGAGCACTCCGTCAAGGGTTATATGGTCTTTTGATTGCTGGCCATTTTAACTCCCCTTCCCATTCCCATACTGACCTTTCTGTCCCGTTTGCATTTAGTACTTTCAACAGATGCTCTTTATGGGTCGCTTTCACTTTGTGGCATAGAAGTCAGAGTTAAGATGGAGGTTTGGTGGCAATGCATATAATCTCTTCCACTGCTGGCGTCAACAGAGTCTTGAGAGTCAAAATACCAAAGGTTAAAATGCTTCTTCCATAGAAACATAGAAACATAGAAACATAGAAAGTAGGTGCGAGAGTAGACCACCAGGCCCATCGAGCCCGCACCGCCATTCGCTCATGGCTGAACACTAAACAGACACCCTTACCCACAAACAGTAGACACAAGACACAGAACACAAGACACTACCCTCCCCTTTATATCGCTATCACCCCTCTCCACCCCAAGAACCGCGTGATCTCCTGGGGGAGGCAAAAAAACGGATAAAAACCCAGGTCCAATTCGGGAAAAAAATCCGGGAAATTCCTCTCCGACCCCAATCCAGGCGATCGACACTTGTCCAGGAGATCACTCAGGTCTTACTATACTAACCATACCTAGGTCCATATCCCTGCCCTCTCCCCGTAGCCCCTTATCCCCTTGGCAGCTAAAAAACCATCTATTTTAGATTTAAATATATTTAATGTTTCTGCTTCCACTGCTCCCTGGGGCAGTGAATTCCATAAATTAACCACCCTCTGGGTGAAGAAGTTCTTCCTCATCTCAGTTTTAAAAGAGCCCCCTCTTATTCTACAACTATGTCCCCTAGTTCTAGTTTCCCCGATCATTGGGAACATCCTCGGTGCATCCACCCGATCAAGGCCCCTCACGATCTTATATGTTTCAATGAGATCGCCTCTCATTCTTCTAAACTCCAAAGAGTAGAGTTCCAGCCTACTTAACCTTTCCTCATATGTCAATCCCCTCATTGCAGGAATTAATCTTGTAAACCTTCGCTGCACTGCCTCCAGGGCCAGTACATCCTTTCTTAAGTATGGACCCCAGAACTGTACACAGTATTCCAAATGTGGTCTCACTAATACTGTGTACAGCTGCAGCAAGACCTCCGTGTTTTTATACTCAATCCCCCTAGCAATAAAGGCCAAAACTCCATTGGCCTTCCTGATTGCTTGCTGCACCTGCATACTAACTTTTAGTGATTCATGTACTACTACCCCTAGATCCCTTTGCGTTGCATTACAACGCAGCTCCACCTCATTTAGAAAATAACTTGCCCTATCATTTTTTTTCCCAAAGTGAATGACTTCACATTTATTAGTATTAAATTTCATCTGCCAAGTTGTTGCCCACTCACCTAGCTTATCTATATCCTTTTGCAGACTCTTCCTATCCTACTCATCCCCTACTTTTCCTCCCATTTTTGTATCGTCTGCAAATTTTGATATATTACACTTGGTTCCCTCCTCCAAATCATTTATATAAATTGTGAACAACTGGGGTCCCAGCACCGACCCTTGCGGAACCCCGCTAGTTACCGGTTGCCATCCCGAGTATGAACCATTTATCCCCACTCTCTGTTTCCTATTTGTTAGCCAATCCTCTACCCATGCTAATATATTACCCCCAATCCCATAATTTTTTATTTTTAGCAATAGTCTCTTATGTGGCACCTTGTCAAAAGCCTTTTGGAAGTCCAAGTATACCACATCCACCGGTTCCCCTTTATCCACCCGGGTTGTTACTTCCTCAAAGAATTCGAGCAGATTCGTTAAACAGGACTTCCCCTTCACAAAACCATGCTGGTTCTGTCCGATGAAGTCATGTTTATCCAAGTGCCCCGTTAGTGTTTCTTTAATAATTGTCTCTAACATTTTACCCACCACCGATGTTAGACTAACCGGTCTATAGTTACCCGCCTTCTGTTTACTTCCTTTTTTAAATATAGGTGTTACATTGGCCATTTTCCAATCCACTGGGACCGTTCCTGCCTCCAGGGAGTTTTGGAAAATTATCACCAATGCATCCACAATCCCCACCGCTATCTCCCTCAAGACCCTTGGATGTAATCCATCAGGCCCAGGGGATTTATCCTCCTTCAGTCTCATTAATTTCCCTAATACCACCTCCTTGGTGATCTTAATAGTATTTAGCTCCTCCATTCCTACCGCCCCCTGTTTATGCAGCGTTGGAATATTTTTTGTGTCTTCTATGGTGAAGACTGATACAAAATACTCGTTTAATGCCTTTGCCATTTCCATGTTCCCCACAAACAACGCTCCAGTCTCACCCTCCAATGGACCAACGTTCACCTTAGCCACCCTTTTTCTTTTTATATAGCTATAAAAACTCTTACTATTAGTTTTTATGTTGTTCGCTAAATTCCTTTCATAGTCTATTTTCCCCGTCTTAATTAATCTCTTAGTTATTTTTTGCTGACCTTTAAATGCTTCCCAATCCTCTACCCTCCCACTATCTCTAGCTACCTTATATGCCCTTGCCTTCAGCCGAATACTATCCTTTATAGTTTTACTGAGCCATGGCTGACTGTTCTTTCCCTTACCCCTTTTTTTCTTCATAGGAATAAATTTTTCTTGAAGGTTATACAGTAGATCCTTAAACGTACACCACTGCTCATGTACCGTCTTATTCTTGAGTCTGCTATCCCAGTCAACTTTGATCAGCTCAGTCCTCATACCTTCATAATCCCCTTTATTTAGACTAAGTACCCTAGCCTGAGTTTCAACCTGCTCTCCTTCTATTTGAATATGGAATTCGACCATATTGTGGTCACTTGTTCCCAACGAGTCCCTAACTATGACATTTTTAATTAATCCTGCTTCATTACACAGGACCAGATCCAAGATTGCCTCCCTCCTTGTCGGTTCTGTGACATACTGTTCTAGGAACCCGTCTCTAATACATTCTATAAACTCTTCCTCTAGTCTACCCTGCCCAGTTTGGTTTGCCCAATTAATATGAAAATTGAAGTCCCCCATGATTACAGCAGTTCCCTTTTTACATGCGTCAACTATTTGCAGATTTATGTTCTGACTAACAGCGTCACAGCTATTTGGAGGTCTATAAATTACACCCACTAGTGTTTTTTTCCCCTTGTTATTCTCTATCTGTACCCAAGCTGTTTCACTATCCTGATCCTTCAACGCAATATCCTTCCTCTCTATTGCCGTTATTCCCTCCCTTATTAAAAGGGCCACCCCTCCTCCCTTTCTTTCCTGTCTATCTTTTCTAATTGTCGAGTACCCCTCTATATTTAACTCCCAATCCTGATCCCCTTGCAGCCATGTCTCCGTAATGGCCACGATATCATAACTATATGTACTTAATTGCACCGTTAATTCATTTATCTTATTTCGAATACTCCGTGCATTTAGATACAGCACTTTCAGATGATTTTTACTACCCTTCCTTTCTGTTTTTGCCCCTTTTACATCTAGAGCTTTATCTTCACACATTCTGGATCCTCCTGTCACATTTTGATTTTCCGTTTCCCCACTGATACCCTGCTCTATTTCCTCTACCCCTGCCGTTATTACCCCCCTTGATACCTCCCCCCCGCTACTTAGTTTAAAGACCTCTCTACTGCCCTAGTTATATGATTTGCCAGGACCCCAGTCCCAGCACCGTTCAGGTGAAGTCCGTCCTTACAGAACAGATCCCCCCTGTCCCAGTACTGGTGCCAGTGGCCCAAGAAACCAAACCCATTTTTCCCACACCAGTCTTTGAGCCACGCATTCAGCTTTTTAATTTTTCGTACCCTCGCCGATTTGGCCCGTGGCTCAATTTATACCAATTATGCTTTAGTGTTTTTTTTTACTAAATTATTTAAATTTGTAAATTAAATAATTTAGTCGAGTATGGCTGCCCTGCCTGCAGCTGTCTGTCCTTTCACCCTTTTTTTAATTTTTAGTGTGTTAAGTTTTTGTTTTGGAGGTCTAGTCTTTTTATGTGGGAGGGGGGGGGGGGGAGAAAGGGAGAAACTGTATTTCTCAGTCCCTACCTGGTCGACGATGCGGCTTTCCTCTGAGCCGCATCTTCGCCCCTTCCTCGCGGCTGACCAACGGGACTGGAGCGGCGTTTCCTGTCGGGACTGGCCTGAACCTCAGCTTCAGCGGTGGCACAGCACTATCGCGGAGTGGGCGATGCCTTACCGGGGTCGCCGTGTGGTAAGCTCCGCAATGCTGAGACCCCCGACTCATACATCGCGGAGCTGTGGTCGCAGAGCGTCCAGCTGCGGGCGGTGCTGGGTTTAAACACCGCGGAGCCTAGGATCGTTCGCTGAGATCGCCAGTGCCGCGGTCTCCGGGGAGGAAGCAGCCGTTCCAGACACTCCAAGCCACTGAGAGTATTCTCCCGACGCCGGAGCTCCATCATCCTGCGAGAGGGCCTGTAACATGGGGCCACCATCGCAGCGACTGCGGAGGCCTCAATAGGCCCGACCATGGGTGAACAAGAGGAAGAGGACTGGACTTTGTTGCCTTCCCCCACAGTGGGAACCATTGTGGGGGGGTGTTTTTTTATGTTTAATGTTAAATTCTTTAATGTTGTGTTTTATTCTTATTGGTGTGCTGCAAATGGCAACTCAAATTTCACTACACCAATTGGTGTATGTGACAATAAATGTCCTTTGTATTTAAATCCTTCAATGAAGAGTCCTGGTGGTTCCAAAGCTCTTCCATTTAAGAATGACGGAGGTCACTGTGCTCTTCGGGACCTGCAATGCTGCAGAAATTGTTTTATACCCTTCCCCAGATCTGGGCAATCGGGGGAGAAGGGCCTTGGTCAGGGAGGTGACCAAGAACCCGATGGTCACTCTCCCATCTCGCCAGAGTTCCTCTGCCGAGATGGGAGAACCTTCCAGAAGGACAACTATATCTGCAGCACTCCACCAATCAGGCCTTTATGGTAGTGTGGCCAGACGGAAGCCACTCCTCAGTAAAAGGCACATGACAGCCCGCTTGGAGTTTGCCAAAAGGCATGAGAAACAAGATTCTCGGGTCTGATGAAACCAAAATTGAACTCTGTGACCTGAATGCCAAGCATCATGTCTAGAGGAAACCAGGCACCGCTCATCACTTGGCCATACCATACCTACGGTGAAGCATGATGGTGGCAGCATCATTGCTGTGGGGATGTTTTTCAGCAGCAGGAACTGGGAGACTAGTCAGGATCGGGGGGAAGATGAATGGAGCAAAGTACAGAGAGATCCTTGATGGAAACCTGCTCCATCAAGGATCTGGACCTCAGACTGGGGCGGAGGTTCACCTTCCAACAGGACAACGACCCTAAGCACACAGCCAAGACAACGCAGGAGTGGCTTTGTGACAGTCTATGAATGTCCTTGAGTGGCCCAGCCAGAGCCCAGACTTGAACCTGATTGAACATGTCTGGAAGAACCTGAAAATAGCTGTGCATCGACACTCTCCAGCCAACCTGACAGAGCATGAGAGGATCTGCAGAGAAGAATGGGAGAAATTACCCAAATACAGGTGTGCCAAGCTTGTAGCGTCATATCCAAGAAGACTTGAGGCCAAAGGTGCCTCAATGAAGTACTGAGTAAAGGGTCCAAATACTTATGTAAATGTGATATTTCAGTTATTTCTTTTTAATTACTTTGCAAACATTTCTAAACACCGGTTTTCGCTTTTTTATTATGGGGTATTGTGTGTAGATTGATGATACAAAAAAATGAATTTAAACAATTTTAGAATAAGGCTGTAACATAAAAACTTAAGGGTCTGAATACTTTCTGAATGCACTGTAGAAGCTGTACTTGGGATTCTGTTGTGGGAGGTTTTCAAAATGGTTAGAAAATCGCAACACAAATTAAAGAGGCCTTGGGATGATACAAGCCAGGACATCTTTTAGCCCTTTCAATCATTGTTTGCAGTTCAGTATAACTACTTTTTTTCTGGTACTCTTTGAATATTGCTTCTGAACCTGCTTCTCACCACCCTTGACAGCAGTGCTTCTTTTGCCGATTTTCTTGCAGTCGAATCTGTGTCCTGATTACCAGCAGATTTTTAGTTCTTTCTTGAGTTTTATTGATTTTCCAGCGGGGTTAAAAACTCCTCACAAAGAGGATATGCATTTCAGATTCAGATTCAGATTCAACTTTATTGTCATGGTGCAGTGTACAGTACAGAGACAACGAAATGCAGGGTTGTCTGTGTTGCATTTGAATGTATTTCAATACTTTATGTTTAAGAATTAAACGCTTCTGCAATGATATGTCCATAAAGAAAATATTTTCAGTCCTGTATGTTTGCATTGATCTCCATGTGCTTGTGCCTTATTGGTTTGGTGTATGTATGCACTGTGATTCTTTTAAATATTAATACAAAATGCTATTGGTATATAAAAATCATCATTTTATATATAAGTATGCAAAATAATTTTTTGTATTTCAGTTCCCATACTTTGTATTATAAACATGGTATTTATGTTGTGGTAAATTTATATAGGAAACGATACGATAGAACTTTATTTATCCCGGAGGGAAATTGATATGATGAATGTTAAGATCTGACCATCAATGCAAAGTAGAGAAAGAACACCTCAAAATTTGCCTGGATAGCCTACTATCCAAAGATGAAAACCGAATTTCAGGCAACCCTCTCCTTTGTTTCTGTTCACGCTCATGCTTTTTTGTATTTTTTTTTGTCACCTTTCCCACACCCCATACGATGTTGCTATTTCCATTCACCAACTACGCACTTGTATCAGCCTCTGCTCTCTTTCTCCCCTCCTTAACTCCCATCTAGTTGTGGTTCCGTCTGCACCAATGTGGCTATAAATCACCACTATTCCTCTCTTTATACTGATCACCTCTCTCCACTCTTAGTTGTGATGCAAGGTTTTGGCCCATAACGTCAATGATTTTCCCCAACCCCTACCCCCCCACAGATACTGCTCAACCTTCTGAGTTCTTCCAGCAGACTGCTTATTGCTCCAGATTCCAGCATCTGCAATCTCTTGTGTCTCCTCTTTATAATGCCTACCCGTCAATGCTAGTCTATTGGTCTATTGCATCAATATTTTTAATTGGTGAAACTGGTACCTGGATGGAGTATTATTAAAATGTGTATAATTATGAAATTGTCATAATTTATCCAAAATGATTTGGTTTTATAAAAAAAAGTTGGATAAATTAGAATATTGTTTGATGCGCCTATATATTTTTAAACCCTAGAGGATGCCAGCCCCCATCAGATTAAGGGAGCTAATCCGGACTATCCGGACAGCCAGGACGCAGGCTGAGGAACGGGAGATGATACAAAAGGAATGTGCTTCAATTCGTTCTTCATTCAGAGAAGAAGATAACACCTATCGTTGTCGAAATGTGGCAAAACTATTGTATATGCATATGCTAGGATATCCTGCACACTTTGGACAGGTAATCCAGGAATATCCAGGGATAAAGTATGGGTGTAGTTGTATTAAGAAATAAGTTAAATTTATTACATGTTCTGATTAGCAAGCAATAAATATTTGGGTAAATAGTTTTGTTCTTGTGTTTATTTCTGAAAAGCTCTCGTAGATTTAAGAAATGTTGCTATATGAATTAAATGAGTTACACAGGCTAAGATAGCCACAGGAATGTACAAAGCATAATACAAGATCAATATTCATTAGGGGTTTTAGGGTTCTGGTGTCTAAACATGAGCACTGACTCATTATACCACAAGCAAATTTCAGTGTTCTGCAATTATTCTGTGAAACAATTATAATCAATATTTCAGTTAGTCATAGAGTGATACTGCATGGAAAAAGGCCCTTTGGCCCAACTTGCCCACACCGGCCAACATGTTCCAGCTATGCTAGTCCCACCTGCCTGTGTTTGATCCATATCCTTCCAACCTTGTCCTATCCATGTACCTATCCAACTGATTCTTAAACGTTGGGATAGTCCCAGCCTCAACTACCTCCTCTGGCAGCTTGTTCTATACACCCACCACCCTTTGTGTGAAAACGTTGCCCCTCAGATTCCTATTAAATCTTTTCCCCTTCACCTTAAACCCATGTCCACTGGTCCTTGATTCCTCTACTCTGGACAAGAGACTCTGTGCATCTACCCGATCTATTCCTCTCATGATTTTATACACCTCCATAAGATAACCCCTCATCCTCCTGCACTCCAATAATAGAGTCACAGCCTACTCACCCTCTCCCTATAGCTCAGATTCTTGAGTCCTGGCAACATTCTCGTAAATTTTCTCTGCATCCTTTCCAGCTTGACAACATCTTTCCTATAACAATACTCTAAATGTGGCCTCACCAACGTCTTGTAAAACTGCAACATAATCCATTGTTGTATTGGAGAGCCCAGAACCTAAAATGTTGTTGCTGGAATTGGGGACGAAGTTTAAACTCTATGTTTCATCTGAATGTTTAAGCATTGATATTGTGATGTATAAGTAGTCTGAGGAACGTTTTTTTTTCAGTTGGAGTGCCTAAAATTGATAGCCTCACAAAAGTTTACAGACAAGCGTATTGGTTACCTGGGTGCGATGTTATTGCTCGATGAACGGCAAGATGTCCACTTGCTCATGACAAATTGTATTAAAAAGTAAGTACTGATTTTTAAGTCATTTAACTAAATATTCTAATGTTTACAATGCAATGTTTGTGTATTTGCTGTTCATTTTGTTGTCTGACTGAAATTCTGTATATAACTTCATACTGTTCGATTCATCTAAAAATGTTGAGCAGTGTCAATGCCTTGACTATGTTCAATTGTTATTCCTTTTGATCTAACCATTTCTGAAATGAGTTTCTATTTGCAAATATTAAGTCAACTTTTGCTCGTATATTTAATATTAACTTAACTGTTTGATTTGTACTTATAAAGTTCATAAGTTCTAGGAGCAGAATTATGCCATTCGGTCCATCAAATTACTCTGCCAGTCAAACTTGGCTCATCTATTTCCCTCTCAACCCCATTCTCCTGCCTTCTCCCCATATCCTCTTACACCATTACTAAGCAAGAATCTGTCAATCTCTGTATAAACATATCCATTGACTTAGCCGCCCGCCACAGCCGTCTGTGGCAATGAATTTCACAGATTCAGCGCCCTCTGACTAAAGAAATTCTACCCCATCTCCTTTCTAAAGGTACGTCCTTTTATCCTGAGGCTATGGCCTCAGGTCCAAAACATCCTCTCCACATTAACTCTATCCATGCCTTTCACTATTTGGTAAGTTTCAATGAGGTCCCCCCCGCAACCTTCTGAGCTCCAGCGAGTACAGTCCCTGTGCTGTCCAACGCTCATCATATGTTAACCCAATCATTGCTGGGATTATTCTCGTAAACCTACTCTGGACCCTCTCCAGAGCCAACACATCCTTCCACAGATATGGGGCCCAAAACTGCTCACAATACTTCAAATGTGGTCTGACCTGTGTCTTGTAAAGCCTCAGCATTGCATCCCTGTTTTTACACTCTAGCACTCTCAAAGTAAAAGCAAATTACATTTACCGTACTACCGATTTGACTTGTAAAGTGACTTTTTGGGAATCCTGCACCAGCACCCCCAAGACTCTTTGCACCTCCGATTTTGCATTTAGAAAATTGTCTACACCTTTATTCCTAGTACCAAATTGCATGACTCCCCACTTTGCTGCGCTGTATTCCATGTGCTGCTTCTTAGCCACTCTCCCAACTTGTCCAGGTTCTTCTGCAGAGTCCCTGCTTTCTCTACATTACCTGCCCCTCCATCTATTCGCATCATCTGCAAACTTGGCCTCAAAGCCTTCAATTCCCTCATTGATATACATTGTGAACAATAGTGACCCCAGCACCTACCCCTGTCCCTGTGGAACACTGGCAGACAACCAGAAAAAGCCCCCTTTATTGCCACTCTTTGCCTGCAATTCAGCCAACCTGCTATCTGGTTGGTCGATGGGGGCGCTGCGGGCCAGCTGCCCTGCCAGCAGCATGTTAGTCATTTTCTACTTTTTTAGTATGTCCCAATGTGTGATTTTAATGTTTTTCGGTGTGTCTTGTGTGGTGGGTGATGTGGGGGGGGGTAAGGGGGAAACCGCTTTGGTCGCCTCCTCCACGGAGAGGCGACTTTTTCCTTTTGCCTAACACAAAGGATCGGTGCGGCCTTTCCCGGAGATGGGCCCGGAGCTTCAGCAGCGGGCGCAGCGTGAACTTTTTCATCGTGGAGCGGGCAAGGCCTCGCTGGGGGTCGCCAGAAGGGAGTGCTCCGATCGCTGGCACGCGGCAGCCTGAAGCCGCGGTCTGCGGAGCTCCAGCTGGGACCTCGTTGGGGACCCCGGAGGAGAAGAGCTCCGATCGCCGGCCCAGGGCCTACATCAGCCTGAGGCCGCGGTCTGCAGTGCTTTTAGCCGCGGGCTCGGCGTCCGGAGCTTGGAATCCCTCATTGGTGAACCCCGGAGGAGAAGAGCTCCGACCGCCGGCCCACGGCCTACATCAGCTTGAAGCTGCAGTCTGCGGTGCTTCTAAGCGCGGTCGCGGCGGGGACTTACCTCGCCGGGGATCCCTGGAGAAGAGCTCCGACCGCTGGCCTGCGACCTACAACATCTTTTGAAGTGTGCAGTGCTTCTAACCGTGGTGTGGCGGGGACTTTAGATCTTTGACCGCCGGCCTGCGGCCTACACCATCTTGAAGCCGCGGTCTCCGGTAGGGAAGCACCAATTCAGGACTTACCTTCTGCACATCTGGCCGCCCGCAGTGGCGACTGCGGAGGGTTGTGGACCCGACCACGGGGGAAAATGGAGGAGAAACATTTGGCCCTTCGAGCCATTCATTGTGATCATGGCTGATCATCCCCAATCAATAACCCATGCCTGCCTTCTCCCCATATCCCTTGATTCCACTAGCCCCTAGAGGAGGTCTGACTAAACTTTGTGCCTTTCACCACAGTGATGAATGCTATGGTGAATGTTTATGTTAAATTTTTATTGTGTATTGTGTGTTCTTTTTTTATTGTATCGCTGCTGGCAAGTTCATTTTACTGCACTTTGTTGTGTATGTGACGAATAAATCTGACTATTGACTACTATATTGACTATCCATAGTATCTTCCCTCTGATACCATGGGCTCTCATCTTTAGCAGCCTCACGTGCAGCACCTTATCAAAGGTTTCTGAACTCCAGGTGAACTACATCACTGATCCTCCTTTGTCTATCCTGCTATTTACTTCCTCAAAGAATTCCAACAGATTCATCAGGCAAGATCTCCCTTTCATAAAACCATGCTGACTTCAGCCTATTTTATCGTGTGCTTCTAATTACTTGGAAAGCTCATCCTTTATAATGGACTCTAAAATCTTACAAACCACTGAAGTCAGGTTAACCAGCCAATAGTTTCCACTTTGCTCCCATCTTCTTCTTCGCTCCCATCTTGAACAGCAGAGTAATATTTGCAATTTTCCAATCGTGTGGAACTATTCCTGACTCTCGTGATTCTTAATAGATCACAATGTATGCCTCTATCTCTAAAGCCACTTCTTTCAGAACACTGGGGTGCAATCCATCTTGTCCAGGTGACTTATCCACCTTCTCCTTAGCAATAGAACGCTAAATTCCACCCCCTGACTCTTAAATTTCCGGCACGTTGCTGGTGTCTTCCATTGTGAAGATGTGCAAAAAACGTGTTCAATTCACCTGCCATTTCTTCACATTTTCCATTATCACTTCTCCAGCAATATTTTCTTGCGGTTCAATGACCACTCTAGCCTCTTTCTTGCACTTTATATATCCAAAGAAACCTTTGCAATCCTCATATCTAGCATGCATTCATATTTCATAATTTCTCCTCGTTTTGCCTTTTCAGTTATCTTCTGTTTTTTAAAAACTTCTCAATCCTCTAGCTTCCCACTAATCTTTGAAATGTTATATGCCTTCTCTTTCAGTTTTATGCTGTCTTTGACTTCTCATGTCAACCACAGTCACCTCATTCTCTCAAAAAAATCTTCCTATTTGGAATGAAAAGTCTTCCAAATTGTACCCAGAAATTCCTGCCATTGCTGTTCCATCGTCATTCCTATGGGGTCTATTTCTATTCAACTTTAGCCAGCTCCTCCCACATGCCTCTAGTTACCTTTGTTCAACAGTAATATCAACACATCTCAATTCATCTTCTCCCTCCCAAATTTTCAGGTTGAATTTCATCATATTCATCTAGTTTAGCCGCAGAGTCCGGACCAGTCCACTGACTCAAAACAGTCGCAAAGGATCTTGTCTGTTTACTCAGACGAGCACTTCACGACTCTCTGTACTATATGGTGTAACTGTAGAGCAATACTTGTTATTTTGAGATTTGGCACGTCTCCAATTACTCTAACAAACTTAGTGAACTGTAGAAAACATCCAGACTGGTTGCATCATGGTCTCTTATGGCAATTTCAAGAGGCTGCAGAGTGTGATGGATTCAGCCCAATCTATCAGGGCACAGCTCTCTCCTCCATCGTTACCTCCAGAAGAAAACATCTATCATCAAAGATCCCCACCATCTGGGCCTTGCCCTCTTATCGTGCCAGAGATACAGAAGCTTGAAATCCCAACTAAAAGGTTCACGAACAGTTAGCTTCCTGCGACTATAGGGTTCTTCAATAAACGTGCATAATCCCTACTTCAACAACGGAAAACTACAGCCCACTTCTTGCACTACAACGGACTTGGTTTTTTATTACTAATTATGTTTTTGTGTGAACATGTTTTTTGCAGTGTCCTTTGGAATTTTATGTAAATAATTTTTTGTCTGAGTCAATGTGCTTGTGCTGTTGAAAGCATGGTTTTTCATTGTACATGTCCCTCACTGTACTCATGCGCATGACAAACTTGAACTATAGTTAAACATTGAAGATAGCATTTGAAGTTGAAGTACTGAGATTGCTCTGTTTATGGGTTGTAGATTAAGTTATGTTCCATCGTACATTGCTGTTTGATTTTCCACAGTTGGATGTTAGTGAAGTTCTTGATTTTTATTTGTGCACAAATGTTCCGCATCTATGGTTTGTGAAGATGGGTTCAGAGATTACAACAACCCATGTGGGGGATCAAAGATATGGATGCTCCTATTCACTCTCAATTCACCCGCCTATGATGCAAGGGATTCACGGGACTTGGTCGTAAGGATTCGGAACTAGCTTATTTACAGAAGACATGGTTGCAGTGGAAGGGAGACCTTTTAAAGTTCATCACGTGGTCCTTTGAGAATTGCTACTCCAGTCTCAGTGGTTGCTGAGAAATTGGACTTCATAACTTCAAGTAATTATTCAGAATTAAATGCCGATAATAGCAAATAACAATGATGCTGCAGTAAAGCTGCTGTCTCACAACACCGGAGACCCGGGTTCGATTTTGTAGGTTCTGACTGTGACTACGTGGGTTTGATAGGGAAGTGATAGGTAGGTAGAGGTAGATAAAACGGCCAAAAAGACTTTTAGTACATTGACCTTCTTCAGTCGGAGTATTGAATAAAGAAGTTGGGAGGTCATGATGCACTTGTATAAGATGTTGGTGAGGCTGCATTTAGAGTATTTTGTTCAGTTCTTGGCACCATGTTGTAGGAAAGATGTTGTCAAACTGGAAAGGGTGCAGGGAAGATTTATGAGGATGTTGCCAGGACTCGGGGGTCTGAGCAATAGGTAAAGGTTGAGCAGGCTAGGACTATTGTTTGGTGTGCAGGAAGCTGAGGGTTGATCTTATAGAGTGCATAAAATCATGAGGAGTAATAGATATGGGGAACACAGTCTTCAACCCTGGGTAGGGCAATCGAAAACAAAAGGAAATTTTTACAGTGAGAGGGATCAGATTTAATACATAACTGAGGGGCAACTTTTTCACTCCCAGAGTCATGGAACGAGCTGCCAGAGGAGATAGTTGAGGCAGACACCAACAGAATTTAAAAGACATTTGGATAGGTGCACTGATAGGAAGGTTTTAGAGTGATGTGGGAAAAATGCACATTCCTTTTCCTTTTCTCCAGAGATGTTGCCTGACCCGCTGAGTTACTCCAGCATTTTGTGTCTATTTTTGGTGTAAACCAGCATCTGCAGTTCCTTACTACACATGGGGCATCTTGGTCAACACGGATGAATTGGACCAAAGGGCCTGTTTCTGTGCACTATGACTATGATTAAATACCAAGACTAGCAAACCAAACCATGCCTCGTGGTGCATGACTTTGATGATTAATTGTGATTATTGCAAAAATGCTCAGCGGTGGAGTTGTAATTGGGGGAAAAAAGGAAAGGGGAAGGTAGAAAGCTGGAGGAAAATGAAATGAAGCCAGCATTCATTCTAAATTGATTATACTTGACTCTTGTTGGACAAATTATCATTATGCTGCAAAATTCCTGTTAACTTGGTTTAATTTTGTTTTGAAAGCCTAAACCAGTATTAAAGAGTTAAATATCATTCAGAGCTGCCACTTTGTCTCTGACTATTAACTGGATGCTCAGCTGAGGGAGCAATCAGTATTGACATTGCCAATGTCTTGTGCACCCTCTGATCAAAGAAAAGGATTAACTACCCTCACTACATCATTCTATACTGGGCCTTTTAATTTTGTTTTGCAGTGATTTGAATCATAGTACTCAATATGTTCAAGGTCTGGCACTCTGTACACTTGGCTGCATGGGATCATCAGAGATGTGCCGAGATCTTGCAGGAGAAGTGGAAAAACTACTAAAGACCTCCAACTCATACCTAAGAAAAAAGGTAAAGACCGTTTATTTTTGGGTCTTACTACAGTTAGATGTGATATTTAATCTTGAATTCAAAGTCGTGCTAGATTTCTTTCATCAATTCGCATTTGTCCAAGTTCAGGTGGTGCTAACATTGCTATTTGGTCAACAATGAGGATGAATGCCACAGATTTTCAGAAGATGTTGATAGGTAGAAAGGGGAGCACAAAAAAGTGCACGGTAATCAATTGTACAGAGAGCTAGCAAGGCATGGCATAATGTAAAATGGCAAAATACTGGAGTAACTCAGCAGCTCAGGCAGTATCTCTGGAGAACATGGATAGGTGAGAAAGAGAAGTTGTTGAGGGTGTGGACAAGTTCTGCCAGGTGGGGGAGATTGTTAGTGGAGAGAAATTGATTTGATCTCTGTTAGTGGAGGACCTTGAGACCTTCTTGGTGGGGGATGGAGATGTGGAGCGACTGGGCATCCATGGTGAAGATAAGGCCAGAAATTGAAAGTAATTGAATCGTTGAAGGGCGTGTGAGGATTCTTAGATGTAGATGGGAAGGGACTGGACAAGGGAGGCATGTAGCGATGAGTTCAGTTTGCAGGAGCAGGCTGAAGTAATGGGTCTGCCGTGCCAGTCAATTTTGTGGATGTTGGGGGGGGATGTAGAAGCGCAGTGCGGGGATTTATGGGAGGCCACATCGGAAACACCAAATGCAGAAGAGGAGGATAGAGGAGGTGTCCGTGAGCCTCGGTCTCACCTGGAAGGACTACTGGGATCCCTGGATGGAGGCCTGGGGGGAGGTACAGCAATAGGTGTTAAATCTCATGCTTTCTCGCATCGGTGCGACCAAACATAGATTCGGTGACCGTTTTGTGGAACACTTAAGCTCGATCCGTCAAAGCCGACTGGATCTCCCGGTTGCTAACCATTTTAACTCTTCCCATTCCCTATACTGACCTTTCTATCCTGGCCGCCTCCATTGGCAGAGTGAGGCCACACGCTAAAGGGCCTGTCCCACTGTACGAGGTAATTCAAGAGTTCTCCCGAGTTTTCCCCTGAATCGAACTCGGAGAATGTCCGTCGCGGGTCCGTAGGAGTTCGTGGATGTCTTGTAGCGGCTCGTACGAGTAAACAGTAACAATTTTTTTCATCACGAGTATTTATTTACTCGACATTTTTCACAGTGTTGAAAAAACGCCACGAGTTTACCGGATTTCCCGAGTACCTACCGTTACTCGTACGAGCCACTACGAGACATCCACGAATTCCTACGGACCCGCTGCGGACATTCTCCGAGTTCGAATCAGGGGAAAACTCAGGAGAACTCTTGATTTACCTCGTACAGTGGGACAGGCCCTTACCTGGTGGAACTGGTGGCCTTGCCCGAGGTAGTGCGAAGTGTAGATGGAAACAGCACATCATATTGGATAGTTTGCAACAATGTATGAATGCTCCAATTTTAGTTTTTATTATTATTTTATTTTTGTCACATGGGCTGAGGTACAGTGAAAAGCTTTTTGTCATGTGCTATCCAGTCAAAGAAAAGGCTATACACTATTACAATTAAGCTGTCTACTGTTTACAGATAAAGGAAAAAAGGTATAATAGACAATAGACAATAGGTGCAGGAGTAGGCCATTTGGCCCCTCGAGCCAGCACCGCCATTCAATGTGATCATGGCTGATCATCCCCAATCAGTACCCCGTTCCTGCCTTCTCCCCATATCCCCTGACTCTGCTATCTTTAAGAGCCCTATTTAGCTCTCTCTGGCCCGCTACTATTTTTAACTCTACTCGGAGGGACTTTGGGGTAGATGTACCACTGTTCACTAAAGGATTTTTAATGGGCAGATAAAGGGGTTATGGCATACGAGATACTAACAGGATTCATTTGCTGTTGAAAAGTAGTGATTGATCAGTGACAGTAGTGATCAGGATTTGTTGATGGGACTAATTGGTCTGTTGGTCTGACTAATTTAAATGAGTTATAAGATAGACACAAAATGCTGGAATCTCAGTGGGAAAGGCAGTATCTCTGGATAAAAGGATTGGGTGATGTTTCGGGTCGAGACCCTTCAGACTGAGTCGGGGCGAGGGAGACACGGAGAGGGAGATAAGGATGGGTAAGATGTGAAAACGAGACATCAAAGGGGATGAGGTTCATGGAAAATGAAGAATAGATCATTGTTAGCTAGGAGTAGGTGACAACGAAGCATACAGAGATAAAATTTAATTGAGGACATCAGACTGGAAGGAGAATTAGAAAGGGGGAGGGATGGAGAGGGAGAGGGAAAGCCAGGGTTACTTGAAGCTACATAAGTCAATATTCATACCGCAGGGGTGTAAGTTGCCCAAGCGAAATACGAGGTGTTCCTCCAATTTGCATTGAGCCTCACTCTGATAGTGGAGCACATTTTCGCCACCTCCAACGGGATCACACCGCTAGTCACATCTTCCCAGGCTGTGTTTATTTTCCTGAGAGCAGAGGACGGTGAAAGGTTTACAACATTGAGAGGCATAGATAGGGTAGATCGTAAGAAACCTTTGCCCATGGCATAGGTGTCTAAGGCTCAACGATGTAGTTTAAGTGAGTACAAGGTTAGAGGGGAGCTGAGAAAAGCATTTCTCACCCCGAGGGTAATGGAAGCATACTGCCTGAGTAGGTGGTGGGGGATGGCACTCTTACAACATTTAGGAAATGTGTGGTCAAACACATGAATCACCTGGGCACAGTAGGCTATGGGCCAATTGCTGCAAAATAAGACAATGGTAGATCAGTACTTGGCGTCATAGACATACAGCATTGGAAACAAGCCCTTCAGCCCAACTTGCCCATGCTGTTCAAGATGCCTCATCTACACAAATCCAACTGCCAGCGTTTGCCCCATATCCCTCTAAACCTTTCCTATCCATGCGCGTGTCCACATATTTTTTTAGACATTGTGATATAACCTGCCTCAGCTACCTCCTCTGGCACCTTGTTCCATATACCCACCCTCTGTGTGAAAACAATTCTCCCCTAGTTCCGATTAAATTTTTCCCCTCTCACCTGAAACTTATGTCCTCTGGTTCTTGATTTTATCTATTCTGGGTAAAATAATCAGTGCATTTACACCATCTGTTCCCCTCATGATTTTATACACCTCTGTAAGATCACAACTCGTCCTCGTGCACGCCAAGGAATAAATTCCTAGGGTACCCAACCTCGTCCTAATGCTCAGGTCCATTTTTGTACATCTTCTCTGAACTCTTTCCAGGTCAACAATGATGTCTTTCCTATAGCAAGGTCACCAAAACTGGATACAATACCTCAAATGTGGCCTCGCCAATGTCTTGTACAACTGTAACATAACAGCTCAACCTCTATACTCATTATGCCAACTGATGAAGGCTAATATACCGAAGGCCACCATGACCACCCTATCTACCACTTTCAGGAATCTATGTACTTGCTCTCCGAGTTCCCTCTGCTCTATAACACTTCCGAGGTATCTAATATTTACTGTATAGGTCCTGCGCTGGTTTGACTTTCCAAAGTGCAACACCTCGCGCTTATTCACATTAAACTCCATTAACCCAAGCCCGTCCTCAGCCCACTAGCCCAACTGATCGAGATACTGTAAGTTTTGATAACAATCTTCACTATATAGTCAAGTCGAGTCAAGTCAATTTTATTTCTATAGCACATTTAAAAACAACTCTCGTTGACCAAAGTGCTTTACATCAGTGCAGGTACTAACGTGCTACATACAATGGTACATAGATCTAACAATACATACATAAATACATACATACAGCACTCCCTCAGAGGACCTCAAGAAACGCTTTTGAGTAGAAATAGGTTTTAAGTCTAGACTTAAAGGAGTCGATGGAGGGGGCAGTTCTGATGAGAAGAGGGATGCTGTTCCACAGTCTAGCTGCTGCAACCGTAAAAGTGCGGTCGCCCCTGAGCTTAACCCTGGACCACGGGATAGTCAGTAGCCCCAAGTCGGCCGACCTGAGGGACCTGGAGATAGAATGGTGCTTAGCAGATTTTTTATATAGGTGGGGGCAAGCCCGTTAAGGGCTTTGTATACATAAGGGAGGAGCTTGAAATTGATTCTGTACCGTACTGGGAGCCAGTGGAGAGAGGCCAGAATCGGGGTGATGTGGTCCCTTTTACGGTACCCGTCAGAAGTCTCGCTGCGGGGTTTTGGACCAATTGCAGGCGGGACGGATGAATGGCTGATGCCGGTGTATAGGGAGTTGCAGAAATCAAGGCGGGAGGAGATAAATGCGTGGATGATCTTTTCAAGGTTGTCGAATTGGAGGAATGCTTTAATTTTAGCTATAGTGCAAAACTGGAAGAACCTAGCTCTTACCACAGCATTGAGTTGTTTGTCAAACTTCAATGCGGAGTCAAATATCACGCCAAGGTTTTTGACGTGCGGTTTGAGTAAGGAGATTAGGCTCCCAAGGCTGCCAGCTATCGTTTTGGTGGAGTCCGAGGGTCCGAGTAGGATGACCTCAGACTTGCTCTCGTTTAGTTGGAGGATGTTCTGCGCCATCCAACACTTTATATCCTCGAGGCAGTGCATAAGGCTGAGTAGATTTGATCGGTTGTTGGGTTTCAGGGGGAGATAAAGCTGTGTATCGTCTGCATAGCAGTGGAAGGAAATGCCGTGCCTTTAAATGACTTGGCCGAGGGGGAGCATATACAGAGAGAAGAGAATGGGGCCTAGGATGGAGCCTTGTGGAACCCCGCAGCAAAGGCTAGCTGGGGAAGAGAAAGAGTTGCCTATGTTTGTAGAAAAACTCCTATCTTTGAGGTAGGAAACGAACCAGCTCAGGGCAGTGCCATCAATACCAACCCCGTACCGGAGACGGTCAATTAGAATGGTGTGGTCCACTGTATCAAACGCTGCGCTGAGGATACCACCCACTTTAGTGTTATCGATTGGCAAGGAGATTGTGGGCCAAAAGCTGTACTCCATCACTTTTCTTTTTTAGCAAAGCAATTAAGGTAAAATTGGTTACACTACAACTTGGGTGCTGGGAATATATATGCTGAGAAGACTAATGAGCTTCAAGAAGAGACCCGACCCGAAACGTTCCCTATCCATGTTCTCCAGTGATGCTGCCTGTCTGCTAAGTTACTCCAGCACTTAGTAAATCAGCATCTGCAGTGCCATGTTTCTCGAGACTAATGAGCATGTTGCCAGACATGAAAACGTTTTGTAGTGGCCCGAATTATTTTCTCAGCAGAGGCCAGTAATTTTGTTGTACTGAATTATAACCATCAATTAATTGCTTTTCACATATAATTAATGCAATTACATTAATTACTTAAACTAGCCAGAGATATGAACTTTTTTGGTCTACTTTGGCCTGGTAAATTCCTGCACTGACCTCTGTCAGACATGGACCCACACAACTATCGTTTAAAATAAGATGCACTTGAAGACCTCTCCCTACCAACAATTCCCACACTACACAATATGTGATCTATGTAATGTACTACACTACGTAATGTCCGTATCAATAATGGCATTATCTGATCTACAAGGGAATGCTGCCAATAGATCTGATGGGCAGCAGAAACACTGGGGTGAGGGTATGGGCAACGGGGAAATGAGCCTCGGCAATGGAACTTATGGAAATCACCCTCCCTTGTATTTCTTTCTTATGATTTAAGAATGGGAACAGGAGTTAACGACTCAGCCTCTAACTACTTTGCCATTTAATAAAATGACTGATCTGATTGCAGCCACAAATCTGGATTCCTAGCTATCCTGGTTTTGCTTATCGAATATTTATCATAGAAAATATTCATTTGATCAAGTGGAATGGCCTTATTTACTTTCGGTGATGGAAAATTTTCAACTGGGTGAGAAGTTCTGCACATGGGTTAAGCTTTTATATACTAACCCAACAGCTAGAATAATGACAAACCAAATGTTGTCTACAAAATTTGATTTATCTAGAGGTTGTAGACAAGGATGCCCGTTATCCCCGTTATTATTCGCCCTTGCTATTGTACCGTTGGCAGAAAGTGTTAGAGCCCACCCAGAAATATATGGGTATAATACTAGAAATACAGTTAATACAATTTCTTTATATGCAGATGATGTATTACTATATATTACAAATCCAGAAACTAGCATTCCAAACTTGTTAAATCTTATAACTCAATTTTGCTCATTCTCGGGATATAGAATTAATTGGAATAAAAGTGAAATTATGCCAATAACGGAACTTAACATATCTCCCTTTAAAATAGTCATAATGAAAAATTTAAATATCTAGGAATTTATGTGACCAAGAAATATACTTCTTTATTTAAACTAAATTTTCCACCTTTACTTAATAAACTGCATAAGAATATTCAATATTGGAAAACACTTCCCATCTCAATGCTCGGTAGAATTAATGCCATAAAAATGATTTTTCTTCCGCAATTACTATACCTTTTGCAATCATATCTCCCCAATTATTTTTTTTAAAGTTGATTCTATTTTTATTTGGGATTATAAGAATCATAGAATAAGTAAAAAAACATTTATGTAAATCCAAGACGAATGGAGGATTAGTTTTACCAAATTTTTTATTTTACTTTTGGGCAGTCAATATTAAAAATATGAATTTTTGGTTGGAAGCAACCAGACTGGTTAAAGATGGAAAAGGAAGATTGTTTGCCTTTTGAAATTGGCTCGATTCTGTTAGCTCCCACAAAACGGAATTAAAAAACCTATAGTGAAAATCCTATAATTGGTATATCCTATTCAATTCAATTCAATTCAAATTTGTCATTTGGACCCCTGCAGCCATACAATACAAAACGAAGAAGACCCGAGACACAACACAATTTACACATACATCCATCACAGCGCTGTGATGGAAGGCAAAAAAACCGTGTCTCTCCACTGCACTCCCCCCCCCCCCCCCCCGATGTCAAAGTCAAAGCCCCCGGCGGGCGATGGTGATTATCCCGCGGCCATTAAAGCCTCGCCGGTTAATGCAAAGTCGCGCACCGGGTCTTGGTGTTAGAGCCCCGGCGCGCGCTTGCAAAGTCCGGCGGCCATTCCAAGCCGTGCGGGGCGACGATGTAAAGCCCCGCTCCAGGTGCTCTTCAACCCCGCAACTTGGGCGGGAGAAGTCGCCGCTGCGGAAGCCCCGAAAAGCGGTCTCCCACCAGGGGACCGCGGGCTTCCAGTGTTGCAGTCCGCCAGACCCGCGGTTGTAGCCTCCGAATCTCCGCAGGTCGGGTCGCAGCAGCGCTTGTCTCCACCACAGCTCCACCCGCTCTGGACTCGGCCAGCCCCGCAACGGTGAGTAGTCCGCAGCTCCGCAACTGGAGCCCCAGGTCGTTCCTGCTGGAGGCCGCTCCACGTTGCCCAGCCCCAATGACAACGGAGACCCGACAAAGAAAAGGTCGGGTCTCCCGTGCAGGGGAAAGATTTCAAAGTTTCCCCCCCCCCCCACCCCCACCCCCACCCCCCGCACACACATACCCCGACAAAAAAACAACAAAAAACGACATAAAAACGAGGCAAAAATAATAAAAAGACAGACGGACTGCAGAGGCCGCTGCTGACGAGAGTCGCGCCGCCCACCGATTACAGTGGTATAAAGTGGTATACGAATTTGGAAACAATTAAAAAAGACATTAAAATTGGATAATGTATCACTTTCTCTCCCCATTGTAAATAATCCTTCATTTAAACCCTCTGTGTTGGATAAAGGTTTTGTACAATGGAAAAATTATGGAATTAAAAAGGTATTTTTCTTTCATTTCAGGAGTTACAACAGAATTATGGATTACATTCAAATAATTTTTTTAGATATTTGCAACTTAGAGATTATGTTAAATCGCATACACAAGAATACACAACTAGAGAGCCAGAGACTCTTGATGAATGTCTGAATAAACATCCTAATACAGATAAATTAATATCTCACATTTATAATACTCTTTTAGATAGTGAGATCCCGTCGACGGAATTATATAGACAAGCATGGGAAAATTAATTAGCTCAACCTATAACGAAAGACATTTGGGATGAAAGTCTACAACACCTACATCAATGCTCGTTAAATGCCAGACATTCTTTAATACAATTTAAAGTACTACATAGACTGCATTATTCTAAAACAAAATTAAATAGAATTTTTCCAAATATCTCCCCTGTCTGTGACAAATGTCAATATTCAGCAGCTAACTTAACCCATACTTTTGTAAATTGTATAAAAATAAAAAATTTCTGGACGGATATTTTAAAAATTATTTCCGAAGTTGTTAATATCCAACTGGATCCCGACCCTAAACTAATAATATTAGGAATATCAGAACAATGCCTAAAACTTACAACAAGCCAAAGAAATTTCCTTGACTATAGTATAGTAATTGGGAAAAAATTAATATTAAAATTTTGGAAAAACCCAACAACCCCCACAATTAAAATGTGGATTATGGAGATGTCGGAGACTTTACATTTGGAAAAAATTAGACTTGCCTTAATTGACAAACCAGAATTATTTGCTAGAATATGGTCTCCATTTATAGATTATTTGAAGGGGTAGATTGGTCCAGCACGGGAGCTTGACTGAAACTTGAATCCAGGATGAGATGAATAGTTACGTTTTATAACCTACGGACCTATCTCCTAAGCTGTATTATTGATAATTTACTCTCTTTTTTTTTTTCTCTTCTCTTTCTATCTATAAATAAAAATAAACAATTAGAAGCAGTGTTAATACGTAATTGATAAATGAGGACCCCAGCTACTTTGATAGCTGGGACCCCAGGACCCAAGATACTAACAATAAGTAATTGTTAAACAAAGTCTGTATTGGTTATGATTATGATATGCATATGCTTCTAATAAAAAAATATTATTATAAAAAGAAAATATTCAAAGGCAGTGCTTCCACAGCCTTTTGACGGAGACGTCCAATGATTCGTGACTTTCAGAGAGAATTTTTGTCTCATTTGTTTGAAATGGGAGCCATTCATTTTTAAACACCAAGCTGCTGGTTTTGGATTCTACACAGGAGGAAACATCCTCTCCATATGCAGATTGTCGAGAACCCTATGGGATATTTTGTTTTTGATCAAACCTGCTCATTCATCTAAACTCCAGCAAATAGCGTTAACTTGTCCAACCTTTCCTCCACAAAATAACCTACCCATTCAGGTTTTAGTCGAGAAAGCCTCCTTTGAACTGCTTCCAGCACATTAACATCCTTTCTTAAATAATGAGACCAATGCAAAGATGCAGACAATTTGCGAGGATTTTGTCAGGAGTTGGGCGATTGAGCTGAAGGGAGAGGTTGGGTAGGCTAGGACTTTACTCCTTGGAGCACAGGAGGATAAAGGTTGTCTCTTAGAGAGTATAAAATCATGAGAAAATAGATAAGGTGAAAGCATAGAGTCTTTTGCGTAGGGTGGGGGAATTAAAAACCAGAGGACATAGGTTTAGGGTGAGAGGGGCAAGAATTAATAGGAACCTGCGGGACAGTTTTTTCACTGAGGGTGGTGGATGTATGAAACGAACTGCCAGAGGAGGTATTGAGGCAGGTACTATAATAGCATGTAAAAGACATGCGGACAGGTACATCAATAGGAAAGGTTTAGATGGATATCGGTGAAATGCGGGCAAATGGGACTAGCTTAGATGGGGCACTGTAGTCGGCATGGGTGAGTTTGACTGAAGTGGCCTGCTCCTGCACGAATCTATTTACTAACCTTTATTGAATCATC
Source organism: Malacoraja senta (assembly GCA_038087875.1). Lineage (NCBI taxonomy): Eukaryota > Metazoa > Chordata > Chondrichthyes > Rajiformes > Rajidae > Malacoraja > Malacoraja senta. The sequence goes on along the minus strand of CM075978.1, from coordinate 155,258,455 downwards.
ACTAGC